>CM050325.1:141187955-141787955 GCA_027475135.1 Bactrocera correcta | reverse complement strand
CCATCGCCTCATAGTACTATAAGCTATGCCCCATATGTGTGTGTGTGTGTGTATAAAATTGTGATTAAAATAAAATTACTAATAAAGCAAACTTAGAAAGCTAGTACCAAAACAAAAATAAAAAAAACATGTAAATTATTAATAAATTAGCGAGGTGCTCTCCATTAAAGGTGCTAAACTACGTATTTACACTTTTTTGTTGTATTAGTGTGTTTATGTTTTTTGTTATTTATATAAATTCTTGTGGTCATATTCGATATTTTCGTCACCGCTCTTCGCACCCATTCAACGTTTCTTCACCGTTTTGTGTTCCTAAATGTTCATCTGTTCTGTTCTGTACACATGTGTGTGTGTGTGTGTTTATTGTTGTACATCTTGGCATATTTCATGCAGATTTTAAGCTCAGCAAAAAGCAAAAACAAATGTCACAAAGTGTAAAACGCTTAATTTTTCTTTCGCCTCTTGTATTCTGTGCATTTATACCGTTCGCAGGCGCATATCAATGTTGTACACATAACAATTGAACCTTTAACAACAACATCAACTACAACAACCATACATCCAACAACAACAACAACCATAACAACAACAAAAAGCATACACATTGCCGATAGCAAACAGAATGAGATTAACACTTCGCCAACAACAACAACATCGGCGACACTGACTGATAATGAAATCGAAACCGAAATCGAACTTGAAACGAAGAGTCTAAGCGATTGCTTGGAATCGAATAATAGTTCACCTCGAACTGAATCAGTCACGGTGACGGAAGTGTACGACTACACAATTGAAAGTGAGAAATTAGGAACGAAATGTGCTAATGAAAAATCAGTGCAGGTAAAGTGATCACTCGGATACACACATATGTATGTACATACATACAACCACCTGTAAGCGCCGTCTAGTATACCAGTGCGGTAACTCAAACTTAAAGCTCGCCCTGGTTGTGTTAAATTAGTTTTTGAAGGGCTTGAGAAATCCCCACAAGTAGTTCCCGGATTGTAGATTTGCGTCTACCTAGAAAAACAGGGTACCAAGATTTCATATCGCGAAAGGCTCTCAGTTTTTCTGTACAAATTTCTTCGTTTAATTTAATGTTCTTTGATTATTTTATGAAAAGTGTTAAGGATTCTAAAGTCTAGAGGCCCGAATTTCGAACATTTTTTTTGGCAATTTTACCAGACCCATACCCAAAATTTGTTTCAAAAATGTGTTTCAATAGTTCCTAAGGAGGAAAGGTCGTGTCGCTATCTCACGAAGCTGAACAAAAACAACAAAAAAACTATTTTTTTTTATAAAACGGTGCCTTCTAAAAAGTAAATATCGTATTTTTCACTACTAATATTTTAAAATTAATACAAATTTTCATTTTTTGTCACTTCGAAATTCGGACCTCTAACTAGAATTTTTTTTTTCGATTTTTTTTTTAATTTCTGTACTGGATACATTCCCTTTAAAATCGGTAATATCATCAGGAAAATACTCCTCCTTCCACAAAGTAGCCAAATTGTTTCGGTTCGGTTGTATAGGAAAGCTTCGAAATAGAAAACTGAGTTGTGGTCGCTAAAGCTTGTGTAAAGGAACAATGTTTCAGATTCTTCAAATTCGAAATTGAATTAAATGACCTATAAAATATATATCGTCACCTAAAATGCAAAATAACGTAACAACATTTTCGAAAATTTACAGTGGCGTGAATGAAACACGAAATAAAATGGAACAAGAATGAAAAAGAAAATTTAAATTGTTTAAAACTGGTTCATATATGAACGCAGAATCTGAAAATGTTGGACATATGTAATATTATGTATGTAATTTGAAGTAGTTAATCGTAATCAATAGGATACTCAATTTCGAATTTTTTGATGATACGTTATTTTGCATTTTAGGTGACGGTAATAAAAAACTTTGTGGTCCATCACGAATTCCTACAACTAAGTTGTTTGTATGAAAACATAACTTCATTTTAGGCAGCATTCGAAGTGGGTGGAGTAACGATGAAAGCATTAACACGAAATATATACTTAATTTATTTTAGAAAAAATAGTACTTTACGAATTCGCAATGTACTTAAAAATAACTAATATATACATATGTATATATATACAAGTATCAAGCAAAAATAATTGCAGCTTTAACACTTTTTATGCCGTTGACGCACTGCGCTGCCTTAGAAAGCTCTATAAATATTTACATGTGCCTTAAAGATTGATAAGTAGGCAGCTTTCAGCTTTGCTGTTGTGTTACAATGTTCTAAATCTTTAAAGTTTTTTTTTTATTTATTAAACGAAAGCATTACCTTTGAGCGTAATTGAAGTTACGCAAATATTTCGTTTCTAATCCAAAGCGTGTACTAATGATGATTCGTACCTTTTAGATTATACCACAATTCGGCAATTTATCAGTCAACAGCAACAGCAACAATAACCAACAACAAAAGCAATATGTGCCCGACTCACCGATTGTACAGGAGCCGCCCACACCCACCGTCTACGGACAGGCTGCGGTGCAGACGCCGCATTTCCCACAGGCAGCACAACGTCAAGGCTACGCAGCGCCACCTGCGTCTGCTGCCTACCAGCAGCAGCAACCCATCTACCAGAATCAGTACGAGCTCAACGCGGCTGCAATGCCGCCGCCGCCAGCCGTGGGCACAGGCGGACGTCGCAATGTGGCGCGCGGTTTACAGTATCGTGACTCTGCTTACGAGTCACGTCGCCAATCGCAGGCCATCGGTGGTGGCGGTGTGCCGCCAGGCATGCTGTCCATTGACAAGTTCCGGCTGCTGAGCGTGCTGGGTCGCGGACACTTTGGCAAGGTCATATTGTCGCAATTGCGCAGCACCAACCAATATTATGCCATTAAGGCGCTGAAGAAGGGCGATATTATAGCACGCGACGAGGTTGAGTCGCTGCTAAGTGAGAAGCGCATCTTCGAGGTAGCCAATGCGATGCGTCATCCATTTCTGGTCAATTTGTACGCGTGTTTCCAGACCGAAGTGAGTTGTTGCTAATTTTTTTCTAGTTTGTTTTTGTTATTGTAATGTTATTTGTTTAAATTTGCTTTTGTAGCAACACGTTTGCTTTGTTATGGAGTATGCGGCCGGTGGTGATCTGATGATGCACATTCACACCGATGTGTTTTCGGAGCCGCGTGCCGTCTTCTACGCGGCCTGTGTGGTACTCGGCCTACAGTATTTGCATGAAAACAAAATCATTTATCGTGATTTGAAACTGGATAATCTACTTTTGGACACAGATGGTGAGCACGTGGTCACGTGATGAGCTGCCAAACATCATATTTCTTCTAATTCAAACTCATTTTAGGTTATGTGAAAATTGCTGATTTCGGTTTGTGCAAGGAGGGCATGGGCTTCGGCGACCGGACGGGCACTTTCTGTGGCACACCGGAATTTTTGGCGCCCGAAGTGCTCACAGAGACGTCATACACACGCGCCGTGGACTGGTGGGGTTTGGGCGTGCTGATATTCGAAATGCTTGTCGGCGAGGTGAGTAGGCGGATCTTCGAAAAATTTTGTACAATACATAAAACACTTTATCAATTACAGTCTCCTTTCCCTGGCGATGATGAGGAGGAAGTTTTCGATTCGATCGTTAACGATGAAGTGCGCTACCCGCGATTCCTGTCACTGGAGGCGATAGCCATTATGCGTCGGGTAAACTGAAATTATATTTCCAAAATACTTATGCAATTATTAACGTGTGTAAATCTATAATGAAAACTTTAGTTATTGCGCAAGAATCCAGAACGGCGATTGGGTTCTTCGGAACGCGATGCGGAGGATGTGAAGAAGCAAGCATTCTTCCGTTCAATCAGTTGGGATGATTTGTTGCTACGTAAGGTGAAACCGCCTTTTGTGCCGACTATTGTAAGTATCCACCTTAAAATTTAGCAGATAACGGTACAAAATAATCAAAAATTGCTCTTCACAGAACCATCTTGAGGACGTATCGAACTTCGATGAAGAATTCACTTCCGAGAAACCGCAGCTGACGCCTCCAAAGGAGCCAAGACATTTGACTGACGAAGAGCAACTGTTCTTCCACGATTTTACATACACCGCCGACTGGTGTTGATATCTCGCAAAAGCGCAGCTCAATTGATTGTAAAATATATAGGAAAGCAACTCGTCTACGCCAACTTGGACAACTTGGAGAGCAAGAACAGTGCGCATGAACTTTCCGCTTTGGTACTGCGAATATTGGTCGTTTGGACACTTATTTTACCGTTTGAAATATTCGATTTTGTGAAATGCTTCGCTCTAACCTGTTCAAATGTTTGGTGTGACCATCGCATCGCTGTTTAATTCGATTGTGTATTAGTTTAAGTAAACAGTAATTTGAATAGAACACATAGCTCGGCTAGGTATACAAAACAATATGCATTATTACACAATAAAGAAGCATGTTATTTAAGAGAAGGTGAAAAATTATTTATAAAAAGAGAAAACAACAATTATACATACATATACATATATATTATACGCGAAAAAAACATACAAAAATAAATTAATGATTTATGTAGATTTCATTAAAACGTAAAAATCGCGAAGATGAAGTTGGTTTAACTAAAAAAGAATTTTGAATGTTTGCTTTAATCAAATTTATTTAAAAACTCAACTAATTAATTGAAGATAATTTTTTAATGTTTGCCAACAAACAACCGACTAACAAAAGCAGCTATTTGAAAAATGTGCTCCTAAGAAAGTATACAAAATATCGCGAGAAAATTGAAGAAAACTTCTATGCATTTTTTTTTTTTTTTTGCAAAACTTTGTAAAATGAGAGATGAAAGTAGATTTTTAGTAGAAATAAAGATATTGTATTATGTTGAAGTCAAGAAATGTCTGCATGCCTTTAGATTAAGCGAAGTTTAAATTAAGTAAATTGTTGATTTTAACACAAATTTGAATGCTAAACAAAACTCATTTTACCGTTGCAAGTTTTTTACGCCATTTACATAACATAAATGGAAAGCAAACTGTTTTTGCTAACAGAAAGTAACTGAGTTAGCAATTCTGCATAGCATCCACAAGCAAAAAATTGTTGTAAATATTTTTTTTGTCATTCTTACAACAAGTTTTACACACATACATGCATATACACAAGCAATAAATACTAAAAAGTAAAGTAAAGCGATAAATACGTATATAGATATACATACTTACACCTATATTCATATTATAAGTATATACAGAGAATATGAACCGAAAATTGAAATGATACGACTACCAAGTCTAATCCACAATCTAATCTTAAATGTAAGGTTGCGCTTTCTGAATTTATAATGCAGTTAAAACAAACAGTTAACGGAAAATAAGTTTCCGATTTGAAGAGTTCTACAAAAATTTGCTCAAACCCTAAACATAGATTGTACCTTTGGTAATAAGGAGTTGCAATTTCACGTTTTTGTTGTTTTAGCAAGGTATAAAATTTAAATTTTGCATTAATTTCTTTTAAAACTAAAGGTGCGTTGAATTAAACGTCGCCGAAGTATTCTCGCCAAGAATAATAATAAAAGTCCAAATTGGTTTTCAAATACTTTGCATATATACATATTTACAACAAAACGGATTATTGTAAAATTTAGTGAACTGATCGAAAACACTTTTGCTTGCTTTAAGCTCTTTGGCGTATCTTTGCTTGCACATGCATGATAATAACTGTATTCATCATCTGTTTGTAATCGCATTATTTATAATTATTGTTTATAATATACATTTTCCCTATTAGTTATTACTTTGTTTTTGAGTAATTTTAGTTTCTTATTTTAATTATGCTTAAACACTTATCAATGAAAATATTAATTTCAATTGTAATAAATACGTATTAAATTAACTGGTTTTTTCCTATGAATCATACGTTGTAGAGATAAAAAGTAAATAATAACTGACAAGTTGACTTAATTTCCATGTCCCAAATATTTATAAACACAGTCGGGTTTGCAACTTTATAACTAGGATATAAATATACATACATATGTATGTATATAGAAATCGATTGTCAAAATCTCTAGAAATGACTTGACTGTGAGCGCTGAATTAAAACAAAGACACGAACAGATGATTGCAAACAAACATTTATTCTCACAAAAGTAAAATACTTCACATTCAATAGGGTATGTTCCACCATGTACTATTCAAATTTTTACATGCTTCGGTGGGTACATTGCGAAAGTGATAACCGGTGATAGCCTTATTCGCTCCCCAGTTTGTTAGCTTGCCAGCGGCATCATAGAACTTCACCAACAACCAGAATTCGGTAGGACGCAGTGAATTCGCCAAGTTGCCATATGAAATGACTAGATGCCAACCTACGTGGCCGCCAGTTTCAGTCACATAGTTGCGTATCAAGCCCTCTACATCGAACCAACCCCGTTGTGGTGCACGTATGCTATTACCAGCCACCAGCAGTTTTCGATTAATCATAGGACTTTGTGGCACAAAATTATACGCCTGCAATGTACCACCTAAAGACGGTGCCAATAGATGACCAGCTTCATCGTTTTCGTCCTGCTCCAATTTTCGTACATGATCACGTACGGCTTGAGATTCTGGCGGCTTCTCGCTGGTCAAATGGTTCTGATATATTTCAGCGTTCATTGCCACAGTCAAGTCAATTGTTGCACCTTTCTTTAACTTTGAATAGGACTTGATGGCAGTTTTGCGATCATTAACCTGTACTGTTACATAGTAGTCATCTTTCATGATATCGGCTATGTAATCGTTGATGAAATTGAAATCAGTGCAGGCCTCACTGGAGCCACCATAGTTCATTACTCGCTCTACTCGAGGATATAAAGGACCGCATTTCAGTTTTGATTCCTCGCTACAATATGACTGTGGATTGACTAGAATCGGACAAAAAGGTGGAGTTTGTTTTACTTTTCGTATTACGTAATTCTTATCATTCAAAAAATGCATGAACTGAACGCCATCGATTGTAAAGGGAAACGCCACATGGTAATAATCTTCCCATAGACCCAGAGCATGTACACTTCCCATTTTGCCACTTGGTTTGAATTCCTGTATGAACCAATCCTTTTTAGATTGGTTCAAGCCATAATAGTATTGCTTTCCGCGCATAAAAAACGGGTAATAAAGTAGAGGTTTCTTTCTACATTGTCCATTTACGATCTCTTTACCCATTTTACCACCGCTGATCACTTCCCTTGTGGACCATCTAGCCGTATCGGTTAAGTAAATAAATTGCCTACCTTGAATCGAAAATGGAAATCCAAGCGTGTAATATTTTATCCATTTTCCTTTATCAGTTTGCTTACCGACGGTTCCAACTGATGTCAATTGTTTCATGTACCAATTTTGAGATGAAACAGTCAGTACAAAATATTCACGATTAACATTAACTGGGAATATAAGATTGGGTGTTGAATCCCAATATCCCCTGGATGTCTCTTTACCTAAGCGACCGCCTGTTAAGATTTCATGAATAAACCAATAATTCGTTTCTCCAATGGCGTACACATATTGTTTGCCTTGAATATTGTAAGCGAATGCCTTATTATAACTATAAACAAATTTCCCTTTTTCTGTATACGGACCCAATGTTCCATCCTTTAGTAATTCCTTGATGAACCAATAATACCCACCCAAAGCGAAGAAATAAGTTTTACCATCCATTTTGAGTTCAAGGAATATTTCGTACTTTTCCGAATAGGAACCGTTTTCGGTTTCATTGCTGATCGTCACTCCAATACAACCGACCTCAGCAATCGTTGTAATAGCATATAAAAACAACAACAACATTTTATGATGCCACCAAGGAGTTATTTGAGTTTTGATCTTCCTGGAGTTTGAAAATAAATTAGTTTTGTTACTACTTTATCACTGCAGAGTTTCACACTGGCTTTTAATAACTTCGATATCAAGCAGCTAACGGTACCGTCATCACATTGCACGTAAATTTTATACAAATTGTTGGAGAAGTGTCGTTTAGAAGTAGACTTTCGGAAAGGAGCAAAATAACGTTGCTGCTGCTTTTGTTTTAAAGTTTCAAATTGCAAATTTATTCTCAGAATTAATTTCAACTTGCTAGCACTGTAGCTGTTCAACCGTTCTGTTGGAATAATGAAATAATGTTTAAGACCGTAACGAATATTAAGTTCGTAATAAAAATCATAATGAATTGTAATGGAATTTTAATATATTCGATAAAGCTAATCGATTTTTTTCGTCGATAAATAAAAAAAGGAAAAAAAAAATCATATAAAGTTCCATGAATATTTGCTCAAAACAGACATATTTAGTGTACCCGTTTTATTTAATTTTGAACACTAAATTTACAGTTATTTCAATATAGTTAGCGAACAATTTAACTGTTCGAAAATATTTCTTAATTTGATTTAACAACTTTACGAACTGAGTTATTATTTTTTTAACAGTTAAGTCATGGATAAAGTAGTCATTTTAATACTACATTAATCCATTCCAAGGCCAAATTTTCCGTTATAAAAATGGCGGACAACACTGTTGCTTTAATCAGCAGGAATACGTATAAATTTCATTATTTGGTAAATGTTTTCTCTAGCTTTTTGAGTATTTAGTGTTAAAAAAGGTGAAATTAATTTGATATTACAATGTTATAATATTATAATTACGTGCCTAATTGCATATGAATGAAAAACCTCACACAAAGTGTATTTAAAAAGTGCTAAATATTATATGAAACCCTTAAAAAAGTAAATTTCAAATTCATATTTAGTAAGAACAGTAACTCCAATAAAGCCATTAATATTTTGCAAAGTTAGATCTTATATATAGAAATACATATATACATAAATACATATATAAAAAATAATAATAAAACATATTTTTACACTAAGATCATAAACGTATTAATTAAAAAATAACATAACAAGAAAACAGTTAATAAATAAATGATTGTGAAGTTATAAGGATTATAAATGCTTCATTTAAATTGTGAAAATTAAGCAAATCAAATTTTCATATATTATATAGTCATTGCGTATTAATAAATTTAAAAGTGATTCATTTTAACACCAAAACTGATACGTGTTTTATTTATTAATAAGCATATCAATGGAAATTTTGTTTTAACTAGGGTGAAGGAGATATATCGGCAACAATTCTCCTCGGGCTCGGAGTTTTCAGCTACAATTTTTTGCAGATTTTTGAACAACAAATCATTATAATCATCTCCGAGGTTCGCCTTTCTGCTACGGGCCTGCATACATACATATGTAGTCAAGAAGTTACCGTTAATAGGTTTCTTATCATTTTGCAGAACAACTGGACGTGGATGTGTGTTATTCTATTTTTTGATTACCCCCGAAGATATTTGGTAATACAAAATATTTGATGATGTATCGCAAACGGCAAGTGTAATGCATGTACTGAAATATTAAGTTAACGTAAGCATCATACTTCAATAATACTATTTTGCATATTTTTATTAAAAAAAGGTGTCGCATAAAAACAGAAATTGTGAAAAGGCGGTTATTTACCATTTTGTCAGACAATTCTGAATTTTTTCAATATCGAGTAGATTTAACGGTTGACTTGACAGCACAGGAATAAATGCTACGAAAGCGTCGTCACGTTGCCCTTGTAAATAAACCAAATTCAAGTCAGAATTGTAGCATTTTTCCAAATTCGTTACTCGTCTATCTATTAAAACAATATTGACGTTGTTAATTTCCTATTGGATTTAAAATCCATTGAGCAAATTTACCACATTGCAAGTCCAAAAACACTCGGGCTCCCAATGCACATTTCACTTGATCCTTGCTGCCTATAGCTTGGAAATCTCGCAGCTGTAGAATATAAACAAAACATGAACAGTTTGAGAGCCTTTGCTTCCTTGGCCGATAAGGCTGTAATAGTGCACAGCTGTTCAATTCTTGACCACAACTCACCGTGTCAACAAAATTCATTGCAAATCTAGTTTTAGTTTTAGTCGAGTTGACAAAACTGTATAAGAGAACGAAATGGCAGTTGCAATTTCACGCGCTGAACCTTATTCCGATAGCGGTAACATCGACCATGACTTAAAGAATAACAATTTATCACAGAGCATCTTTCGGCAACTGAAATCCCCTTTACTTCACTTTGCACTGCTATGCCGACAATAAGCGTTGCCAGTGCGTGTTGTTGGTCAACAAATGCACATGGTAAAATAGTTATTTGTAAATTTCGACTTACTTCATTTTCTTTATTGCTATTTAGTGAAAAGTAGAATGCTGTTGTTGTTTTAATTACAATAATTTTTCAATGCAATTTATGAATAGCAAACTTAGATGTATGGAAATGACGAATTGAGTCGATTTCACCATGTCTGTCTTTACACACGCGAACTCAGCTCTTCAGTTTTAGAGATATCCATCTGCAATATTGCGCACATTTGTGGTTTTTATACTCTCGTAACTTGTTGCAACAGAGTATAATAGTTTTGTTCACCTAACCTTGAGTAGAAGTATTTCTGATTATTCTTCCTTTCTAAAAAATTTTTCCATGACCATCTTACCAATAAAAAATATTAGTGAAGGTGTGAGTCAAAAAGGGAGTCTCACCTCCGAGGCTCCACTATGCTGGGGAGGAATATTTCGCCATCTCAATGCGGCTCCTCTTCAAAAGGATGTTTTTTTTTGGCAACCCAGAGGATGCTTGGCAACAACCGGAAGTCGTAAGCTGCTTGGGCCATATGTAAAATCGCTTCCGGCCACTTATATGTGAATGACGCTCATAGAACTTTCTTCACTTACGTGAACTTCTACACATGACTCCATCCTCCTATTCACCATGCGCCGAATTTTGGAAAAGTTCCGTGAAAAGAGAATTGACTTCGATCACCACCACTTCGTCGATTTCAAAGCTGGTTTTGACAGCACGGAATGGAGCTGCCTTTATACCGCTATGTCTGAATGCTATTGCGTAAATTATCGCAACATAATATTATTATAGGAAAAGCTACTCTCCGATCCATTCGATACCAAAACGATACTACTGCTCGCTTACGTCGATGACATCGATATCATTGGCCATAACAACCGCGGCCACGCTGACTAGGTCATGTTACTACACTACAACCCTGAGAATATTCAATTTTCCACCCCCGGGGGACGCGGATGAAGAGGAAGACCTCCACTCCGTTGGAAAGACCACGTGGAGAAGGACCTGACTACACTTTGAATCTCCAATTGGTTCCAAACAGCGAAAAGGAAGAACGACTGGCGCGCTGTTCTAAACTCGGCTATAAGGTCTGAGTAAAATACGATCGAAAAGGGTTGAGAAATGGGATGGGTGATAGACACATCATATGTTTGAATACTACTTCTGAATATAACTGAAATGTTTTGTGGGTTCGTTTCGCCCGTTTCTACTTCTCTTTGTACATTTATAAATGCTGTGGTCGCTGCCACTATTTTTACTGTTAACATACCTTCAACAAAAATACAACCGTCTAAAAATAAAACAGCAACTGATCGGATGATAAGAACACCGCTACAACAATATCATAAATATTGGTAGTCGGCCCAACAACTTGCAACCAATTGCGTGCGCAACCGCAGTTGCACTTGAACTTGCGAAGCCATGCAGATAATTAAGAACATTACAGCAGTTCCAACCGCATAACGCCAATAACACAGGCAATTTAAAACAATTTTCCAACGCTTGGGCAAGTTCAAAATAGGTATGTCCAATGGCGGCAGACTTACGCATGGGTATGAATGTGCGCAGCGCAATGGCACGTACGCTCATTACCGATTTCGCAATTGGCCGCTGTTGCAACAAAGACAACAAGCAGGCGACCGCAGTAATAAGCGAAACTTTTGCGACCATTCACTTTTTGCGATTTGTCTTCCACATTCGAAACTACCTTGCCTGCACCACATCCTAGAAGCCAGAAGTGTTTATGGAGATTTGCGATGCCAGTGAAAAAATGCGTTCTTCGAGATTCCCGTCGCTCTGCTCTTATTTAACGCAGAATCAATTTAGATTTTTTAACAGCTGCCCAATTAGAGGATGACAGTATATTTTGGTATAAATACGATTGTCCAATCGTGGATTGGGCAACAGTACCCTTTGCGACAACCGACGTGTGCAGACCATTTCTGAATAAGTTCTTCCCTTGCAAATTTATAAGAGACGAGAAAATGTTCAAACTGGTAAGTGGTAAAAGCGCACCCAAAAATAGGCATTCATTAAAAAGTACTTTTCTCCAATAGGTGGCACTCTTTTTGTTCGTTAACGCCGTTGTAGGCAAAGTGACCGAAAAGCCTGATGTTTTGGATGCCGTAGAAGACACCGAAATTCACTTGGTTCCAACATTGCAGGCCACTTCGATAATCCAGGAACCCACTTTAGCCAAGGTGGGCGATTTGATTCACAGTGTACCCACTGCTGTTTCTCATCAGAGTTCGACCATAGTTCACGATCGCGCCAATGTAGTCTCGCCGATTGTAGCACCAGCAATTAAGACGCACATCACTCCGGTTATCAACTCGTACGTTTCGCCACTGGCACGTTCTTATCCCAGCTTCTATCCATATAGTTACTATTATGACTTCTATCCTTATACCTACAAGAGTATCTACTAAGCTTGGACCGATCGTAAAGAATGTACCACATACATAAAATTGTCCCATGAAAAATTGAGTTTGGTGACATAAACTTTTATTAAAAATAAATGCTTTTAAGATGATTTACTAGAATTTTTCTATCCTCAAGCAGAATAGTATGCTCAGAAGTCCTTGATATTAAGAGGAACGATGTTCGCGATTTTTCTCGATGTTCCTCTTAATATCAAGGTTTTTACATTAATAGATTTTGTGAATCCAATGACTCCCTAAAGTTAAAACAGAAAGTATTTTTGTGATGAAGGGGATGGCGGAAAGTATAATAATGCTAAGGAACAGTCAGTACAGTTGTCATGAATAAAGAAACGTGCACGATGTAAAGGGTGATATATTTCGAGAAAAATTGCAAACACTTCAAATTTTATGGGGAATGTTTGCATTTCGATTGGTAACTGCTGAATGACACGCGTGATGGTTTGTCCCAAAGCCTGAATCGAAGCGGGGTTGTCCGCATAAACTTTAGACTTTACATACCTTCACAAGAAAAAATCTAACGGTGTGATATCACCCATTTTTGGTGGCCATTCGACCGTATCAAAAAGTGAAATTATCTGTTCATCAAAGTGTTCTCTCAATAATTCCATAGATTGGTGCGATGTATGAGAAGTGGCACCGTCTTGTTGAAATCAAAGGTCGTCGAGATCACTTCAGGCATAAAATAGTCGGGTCGCCATTGACGGTTAAGTTCTCACCGGCATCATTTTCGAAGAAATGTGGACCGATGATTTTACCGGCCCACAAACCACACCAAATCGCTGTATTTTTTGGATAAAATCGTAGCTTTTAATTTCTTCAGGTTACCTTCGTCTCAAATGCGCCATTTTTGCTTGTTTACATACTTATTGAACCAGAAATGAGCCTCGTTACCGAACAAAATTTGGCAAAAAAAACGTTGGATCTTCTTGGAACTATTTAAGGGTCCGTAGAGCGAAGCTAAGTCGCCTGGGAAGGTCGATCAGCGTCAGTTCTTGCACAAGTTCCATTTTGTACGCTTTCAATTTAAGATCTCGACGTAAAATGCGCAGAGTCGTTCTATACGTCAGTCCGAGTTGCTATGAAGGGCGCCGAATCGACTCTCTACGGTTTTCGTGTACACTCTGAATGATTTGTAAACGTTGTTCAGGCGTAAGTTATTTCGGGGAGAAATGCCAAACAAGAGAAGAGAAAAGGACGTCTAATAACGGGTGATTTTTTTGAGGTTAGGATTTTCATGCATTAGTATTTGACAGATTACGTGGGATTTCAGACATGGTGTCAAAGAGAAAGATGCTCAGTATGCTTTGACATTTCATCATGAATAGACTTACTAACGAGCAACGCTTGCAAATCATTGAATTTTATTACCAAAATCAGTGTTCGGTTCGAAATGTGTTTCGCGCTTTACGTCCGATTTATGGTCTACATAATCGACCAAGTGAGCAAACAATTAATGCGATTGTGACCAAGTTTCGCACTCAGTTTACTTTATTGGACATTAAACCAACCACACGAATGCGTACAGTGCGTACAGAAGAGAATATTGCGTCTGTTTCTGAGAGTGTGGCTGAAGACCGTGAAATGTCGATTCGTCGCCGTTCGCAGCAATTGGGTTTGTGTTATTCGACCACATGGAAGATTTTACGCAAAGATCTTGGTGTAAAACCGTATAAAATACAGCTCGTGCAAGAACTGAAGCCGAACGATCTGCCACAACGTCGAATTTTCAGTGAATGGGCCCTAGAAAAGTTGGCAGAAAATCCGCTTTTTTATCGACAAATTTTGTTCAGCGATGAGGCTCATTTCTGGTTGAATGGCTACGTAAATAAGCAAAATTGCCGCATTTGGGGTGAAGAGCAACCAGAAGCCGTTCAAGAACTGCCCATGCATCCCGAAAAATGCACTGTTTGGTGTGGTTTGTACGCTGGTGGAATCATTGGACCGTATTTTTTCAAAGATGCTGTTGGACGCAACGTTACGGTGAATGGCGATCGCTATCGTTCGATGCTAACAAACTTTTTGTTGCCAAAAATGGAAGAACTGAAGTTGCCCAAAATTGGACTTTCCGAATGGACCACCTAAGACGCAGCCGCGGTCAACATTTAAATGAAATTATCTTCAAAAAGTAAATGTCATGAACCAATCTAACGTTTCAAATAAAGAACCGATGAGATTTTGCAAATTTTATGCGTTTTTTTTTTAAAAAAAGTTATCAAGCTCTTAAAAAATCACCCTTTAGTACCAAAGATGTAGAGAAGACTATCCACAAACATGCTTATGGTGAGTCGGCTTCAGCGATCAATGGTTTCATCGCATGATTTCAATACTCGTATGCAGGTGTAAAGTTTTAATATTTATGTAGCTATTATAGTGTTTGTGTGCAGTAGCTTGGATTTGAAGGGCTCCGTTTAGTAGAAACATTTTGTTAGTCATATAATAAGAAGTCCTTGAAAAACCATATGAAGGTGTGCAAAGCATGTGGTTATGCATTTCCAACGCAAATATACTTGAATGAGCGCTTTATAATTCCAAGCCACACTAGAATTACCATAAGAGCGAAATTAAGGGGCAAGGTGTAAGTGAAGAGCAAAAGTGCAACGCAACAGCCACAACAGGCAAAGTAACAAAGTTCCATAATTTGCGTGCGATTTTTTTTTATTTTTGCGTATTTGCTTTCTTTATGTCACATTCATTCGAGCAAGAAAATCGACGGCGTGTGATTTCAACGCCACAAAGCAGGCGTGAGGAAATGCTGCAATGCAAATACATGGTATTTTCACGACTGACAAGGACGCACACACGTGACACATATGCCTGCAGTGGACTGCAATTCGCTGTGTGCATTTGATGTGTGCGAGGTACCTTCCTCACAACATCGGAATGTGTGCGTTGTGGATGAATTTTGTTTCTCATGCACGGAAATATAACTTTTTCGCGAATAAACTGAGGACATTGACGCGTATAACCTTAATGAATCTTACAGTTCTTGATCAAAGAGAGGGATAGTTTTGTCAGATCTTTCTTAACGGTTGTACTCGATAATGTTTTTGCTTATATATGTATGTAGTTTTCTAAAAGAAAGCAAAAGTAGTTTGACACAACAAAATTAAATTCAAATATGTCAAGGCCTTGGGGCTTGAGAAATATCCTTTTGAGTCTTTTTCTAAGAATTCAACATTTTCGGCCCACCAAACTGAGTACAACAGGGAGAATAGAGTGTGAAACAGTGTGTGCCTTTAGTTTACAGAAAACCATTCCCTTTTTGCAGTGCGGCAAGCTTTGCTCACCAGTTTGTGAACCCGATTCAATACTCTATTTGTTTTGGGATTCTAAGCCCACACTTACGAGCACATCCCATATGCGGTTATACCCACGTATGTCCGATGGAAGACACTTGAATGAGGTTAATTAGCATAGCTGCCTTGGGCAAGTGAATTTGGCCTGCTGCAGAGACAGGTGTCAATTGCTGTAATGAACGGAAAATTTCAAAATTCATCAGCATAAGCAAAAATACTGAACTAACGGCTTATTATCATAGGGAAAGGAAGCATTCGAGGATTGCGCGCCTGACATGGATATGCGCAAGTGGACGTGTGTACAAAATTATACGCTCGCATTAACGCAATTCTAAATTTTCAGAAACGGTCAATTGAAAAAGTTCGTGATAACGCTTAGCTCCAGCAGTTGCGTCCGCTAATCAACGCTTCTTCATTGCCTCAGTGATTAGCCAGTGCGCATCAGCTAATTTATTCGAGGGCATTTGTATGAGCACTTGCTTGCAATCAAGTGACGTCGCTGGTAATGGATACAACTAACAGAATCTGATCTGCCAACTAGATTGCTTACAGCAGCTGCTTAAGTCGGTACACTTCAGTAGAGCGTTGCGATTTTTACAATGGTTAAAATGGTTGAAGAAAGAATTTGTCTCAAATTTTATATTTCTAATCAAATTTGTGTGGTAAATATTTTTATCAAAAACATAAGCCTACGAGTTGTACAAAGCCTTCAAAGGCGGCCGAGAGATCGTTGAAGATATGCCTCGTTCTGGACGACCTTCGAGCTCTTCAACTGATGAAAATATTAAACAAGTGAAAGATATGGTGCTTGAAAACCGTCAGGCAAGTGTTACTTGTAGAAAGATGCCACGAGAGCTCGACATCTCTCGCTAGTCCGTTCGAATGACTTCGCTGGATATTTTGGATATGAAACGCGTTCTTGCTCGACTCGCCCCAATAAAGCTGAATTTCTTTTTTTTAAGTACCGTAAAGTCTCTTTGGACATGATGCATCGTGCGAATTGGGATTCCACATTCATGGAGAGCTTTATAACTGGCGATGGGACAAGGGTTTATGAGTTTGACAAACAAGTCAACAATCATCGGAATGGAGCCTTTTCCGCGAGCCGCGAGCCGAAACCAAAAATATCACGCCAAAGTCGATTAAAACTCAAGGTGATGCTCATTGTTTTTTCTTCGATATTCGTGATTTAGTGCATCATGAATGTGACGGTTAATAAGAAGTTGTATTTGGCCGTATTGAGGCGTTTGCGTGAGAATATACGTCGAAAACGGTCGGAATTGTGGAAAAACAATTCGTAGATTTTACACGATGATAAAGCACCATCGCATTGAGCCACGATTGTGACCGAATTTAAAGCCCAAAACGCAATGAATACCAACATCGATCAACCATCGTATTCATCAGATTCTGCACCATGTGATTCTTTCTTGTTCCCCAAACTGTAATTGCCACTCTGTGGAACCAGTTTTCAGTCGGTCGAAGAGATAAAACAAAATTCGTTGTTTGTTATTTCAAATTTCACACGTTAAAGTTTATGAAGCAGCAATTATGGTGTTTACGAGTAACACGACTGCTTGCGGACTGGATGGCTGGGTTTGTACTTAATTTCAGAAGTTTGTGAAACGTTCAATTACTACGTTAGAGCTGATTATTTGTGGATTTATATGAAGCGGGGTGTCTGCTAAAAGCATTTTCAACATAAACGGTTCGCGGACGATGGTTTTTTTATTGGCTTTCATAAACATATCAGCAAATAAACTGTGTTTATAAGGTCCTATTGTTGACTGACTTAAACGCTCTCGCTTGACTGGCGTATTTTTGCTCTGAAAAAGCTTCCAATGATGCTGATATAACACAATTAAATCTTTCTCATTTCTGAAATCATTGCTACCAAATTTAGACTGTTTGCATTGTATTAAATTAAATTGGATTTGCTAATTATCAAAACACCGAATCCCGAAATAATCACATAGATATAATGTTAATCACAAGGCGGTAGACAATTATACCCACACACATGCTACCCTACTCAATGAGAAACTGGTTAATATACATACATATATTGAAGACAATGAGTATTGCTAGAACATTGAAGAAATGTCGCTTTGAACGCATCGTTGTCAGTCTCCATTGACATCGAGTTTCCCACGTGGTTTGTGCTGAAACCGAATTGTGGTTTCCTAATTGAGTTATAAGCTGGCCAATTATGACATTTCCGTGATCATCATTCGCAGCCACAAAGCATTCGTTGTCTGCTCGTGTGGCGACTGAGTGGCCAGCTGTAGAAACAACGGTTTTATATTTGCGGTTAATACATATGGACGTGCAACCTGGCATACATTGTTTTGGACTTGAGTGGAGGAGACTACGTAAATAGAGATGAGAGTATGCACGGCGATACACATCAAAATCTGGTTTAAGATACGCGCAGAATTATGAATTTTGGTTGAAAGAAGAAATTATTTGAATCTGTTAAATAACGCTTCTCTTAAACAGCTTAGATAAATAAGTTTTAAATCTGCTTCAAATAGGGGAATGCAGATCTGAAACGCAATACGAAATGCATATAAAATAAGTATTGGATTTGTGTATATGAAACAGTTGAGCACATTGCCGCAAATGTTCTGTAAAGTTAGAATAACCTCTTCGCACAAAAGTCTAGTTTACCTTTTACCTTATTAGGCATAAGAAAGAATGGAAAGAAATGATGGAAAACATAAGAGAATATGAGCTATAATGGTTTCACAAAGAAATATGAAAATATTCGCAAAATTTACTAGTTTTTAAACTAAAAAACTCTTGTTGAAACGTGATCCAGTCAGAGACCGGACTTTTTTCTTACTATACCAGAATTGTGTGATTTTAACTTTAATGGATTTATGCAAATAATTGTTCAAAAACAAAAGTTGATTCCCTGCATAAGTACCGATCAGCTTGACGTTCATTCTAGTTACAATAAATTTTATACTTTTGAATTTCACTGAAGAAGGTCTTTGGTAAGCCTCGGAGCCTGTAAGTGTATCCATTCATAAGATCAAACCATGCTTAACCGCTCTGCCAGGTCCCTCAATAATAACCACACATGTACGGTTCTGTGTATGGCAATGTTATTCTGTGTAAAATTAATAACAGCTCAATTAGTAGGTCTACTTGCATAATTAGTTTGTTTGTTGTTTTCAGTTTGTCCATTTCCCCAACATTGACACAAACAATCATTATTTTGAGAGAGTTGTGATGTCAGTGCCGAATTTCATTTGAAGGCCGAAGCGTTGGCAGTAACAAGTGCATGAAAGTAATAAATAATAACGGTCACATGCTTGTAAGTGTCTTGCTGCCTAACTGCTCTCCTTAAGGCATTAGTGAGTAACGAGCTGGTTGGATGGAATACTTGCCCTTGTGCAATGCGAATATTAACTACCAAATGACTTTAATTACTGCTGTAAATAGCTAAAATTTCAACATAACTATAATGTTAAGCTATATCTGTCCAAATAGCCACAGGATATGCAAAGACAACAACACAATACAAATATCAGGGAATTCTTGAAAGTAAAGAAGGTAAGCTAAGTTGCTCAGTTCTGCATTTAACGGTATTTCGAGCAAAGTAGAACAATTTTGTGATAAATGGGAGGATGATAAAGTCATTATGAAATGCCATTCAAACAAGCCACATAGATTTTCACTTCGAAAATTCCGCACACATCATTTATATACTCACAAACACATGTGCAGAAAGCCAGTATATTGTTGTTATGGGTCACTTGGTGTGGCACCAGCAGGATATGTATTTGTCATTAATTGCACTGAATGTTTTGAATACTAATTGCACTAACAAAATTTCTGAATTACTAACTTGAAGTGGAGAAATGCAATCATATACTGCCACAGGACGAAATTCACACACACATACATCATACAATCCTGGTATTGCTTTTGGTGTGTTTTGGTTGTGTAGCTTGGTGTGTTTGGTGCATGCACTCCAGAGTTTCTCGATTCAACTGCCTGTATGTATGTATATGCATTTGTATGCAGTGAAATATTAGTAGTTTATTGTAGTCGCCAGGTAAAGCTTACTTACTAGCTTACTTCTTTATTCAAGTCGTGCTCTAAAACAAATGGAAGAAAATTAAATGCAGACTTTATATAGAGCAATAATTAATGAAAGGTCTCATTTTCTTTTTATTATATAATTATAGCCAAACGCCGTTATATGGTACTTTATCCAACCGTCGAGGAGAAATGAAGTGGAAAAGACGAAAGTATAATTTTTTAAAGCTCTTTCTTTAAAAATATAACAATTTTTAAATATTATATATTATATATGTATATACATTCCATTATATTGTCATTAACTCCGTTGAGTTTGGTTGAGCACTCAATTGTAAAACACTCAATGTGCGGCCTTTTGATTCCTTTTCCACTTATCAATATGTTTATTTGTCACTTGGTACATTATATCTTAAGCACTCACTGCGTCCCGTTGGACGTCAATCCAGTTATTTTTGAGGCATTTTACCATTAAAAATTTCGCTGATTTCGCTTACAAATCCCTAAGCTGCTTATAAAATATTTTGCTTTGTAGTAGTTAGCTTCTACTCTACATTAACCTCACTACCATTGAGGACATTTGGGCAACTTAAGCATATTTTGTGTGTAAAAGTTTTCCTACCTGCGTGTCATTAATTTCCAGTTAGGCGCTAAAATTATATGCAAATTGGCTTGCTGACTTCTTAATGGAATAGGCAGCGGTTGGAGAAGAATGAGTAATTGCCGAAAATATGAATTTCATAGAATTTTGTAAGAAAATGAGTGGAAAATTTGAAAAAAAAGTATATTTAGGTAATAGTACTTGGTGTTATTTGAAAAACTTCGGTGGTAGATTCGAAAATCTCAAGGGGCTTTAACAATATCCTTCTGCTTCATTACAGCTTTTTGCACGGTCCAAAAGCATGTCGAGCGAGTGTTTTAGTTGGTTGGCCGATATGGCCACCAGTACGCCGGTGCAAGCCTTTTGAATGGCCTCTACGTCTGCATAACGCTTTCCTTTCATGGGCAAATGTATTTTGCCGAAAAGGAAGAAACCGCTCAGTGCCATATCAGGTGAATACGGAGAGTGGTTAATGGTTAAAATGTGATTTTTGTACAAATAATCGTCCTTCGAATGTTGGATTCTGAGCAATTTTTGGTTCTCAGTCAATTTGTACGGAACAAACCGTGCACACACCTTTTGTAAGCCTAAAAGTTCGGTCAAAATGTGATAAATCGATGTTTAGGAGATTTTCATAAATTCCAATGATGATTTCGGCAGATTTTTGATGAATTTCCGGTAATCACGGCCCACATGTTGATCGTCATTTATGTCCTCACGACCACTTTGAAAACGTTGAAACCTGCTACGGGACAGGCCATAAATTTGTTTCAACAATTGGTAGAAGTTTCGTTAAAAGTTTTACCAATTTTAAAACCAAATTTTATGTTGATTCTTTGTTCGCAGTTCATTTTCGCACCGATAACACAAACATACTGACACTTAAAACGCAATAACTTTACTTCCAATCAATAAAATGTCAGGAAAAGTCTCACTGGACAATCGATAAATATAGAAGGCGCCACCAGGGTGCGCAAGATTCAAAAAGTCCTGTTTACTTTGTAACCCATCTTGTATAACCTCATTTCAAACACTTTTATAAAGCAAAACGTGCCTTACAGCTACCTTTTTATAATAGCGTACTCATAGGACTACTCGTAGTGGAGTGGAAATATCGATCCCTGCTAATTGACTTCAGTCTTTCAATAAATATAATCAAAATAAAAATTTTCTGTGTACCATTTTGAATTCAATAAGAATTCAATAAGAATGGAGCAGTCAATAAAAGGAAAGTGTGTTTGAAAAGCACAAATATTTTACATTGCTACCCGTAAGAGCACTGTTTAGACCTCCAAAATAGATAGCCACAACTTATGTACACCGCGCCAGTTGTCTTTTCATGCGAATTAGTTTAAGAATATGTATGTTTGGTGAGGAAAGATCGCCGTTTCAATGCCAAAATTTAAATAGTAACTATTTGTGAGGAAAGTGTTGCGCCAACTTCGAGCTGAGCGCTACTAAACAAACTTTTATGCACGCAAATAATATCCTCAAAAAGCAGCAAGAACAAACACAGTAGGAGAACAAAAATTTACATACAAATTGACTGTGCGATAAGCTGGGAGATGAGACGAGCTGTCACTTAGTTAAGGATACGGTGGTTGAAGAAGAAATTTCCAGTTTGGCTGTGTGGTCTGTTTGCCTTTCGCGATTCCGTTGAATGCTAGACTGCAGTGCGCTAGTTGCCATAGTTTGAGTAAAAGTTTATCCAAAGAAAATTTGTTGGAAAAATCGTTTTGTGTATAAGTTACTAACAGTTGTTGTATTCGTTGTTGTAAGGTTAAATTTAATTTATTTGTAAGTTTTCCTAAGTGATCCTAATCAGAGGCAGTTCTCGAATGCACACAATTCGTGAGAATATTTACATTATTTAGGCAAATTTGCTACCTACACTTACTGGTTGTTTTTGGCACTCCTCTCAATCCACAAATGAAGAAATAACCTCAGAATAATGTTCAACCGGCGACTGCGGGTGGATTGACCTTCACTTTCATACTAATTTTCATGCTTATGACGGGAGCAGGTATCATGTATTACTTGATTATGCCGGGATTGGATTGACACGATGACATGTGCTAGCCTTTATCTATTGTACAAATGATCAGTGATTAACACATATAGTATCTTTCAAATAGAAAAGGGTGCGTTTATAGTCGTTTATACTTAACATATGTACTGCACAACCTTTAAGGGATTACTTACTTCGAGTGTAGTGTATCATTTCTATTCATGTTTGCTTATTTACCTTTGCTGTTGACCTTTTTCGCTTTGAATTCTGGTTATTTGCTTATGTTCTCTTAATTTAAATCTTTTGTAATCTGGGTACCTTGCTCTGCTTCAACCAATCTGCCTGTGCCAATCCTGATTTGATACAACACTAGCATTTTATTAATCATAAATTTTTCATATTTAAAGTTTAAGTCTTCAGCCTTCACTTGAATTCCTTTTCCAAGTTAGAAACTAAGTAAAAAGTGAATAACCGTATAGATTATGGAAACAACGGAAAATTGAAGTGATAAAATCATACAAATTTATTAAAATGATAAAATTTATAAGTTTCCCCTAAAAGCCAGACACATCGAGATACTTAAGTATGAAGAAATTTAGAAATAAATACCAAAACTTAGAGCTGATGGCATGGCACTACATAGTTTCTCAATGACTTTAAAATTAAAAAAATATATTTTTTCTCCTTAATCCAAAATTACATCACAATTTGTTATAAAACTCAAACTTAAAGCCTTAAATTCTATAAATATTCATTCTGACGGCACCGAATACACATACATAGACGCCAAGAAAGCCTCTTTTATATGTAGTTATGTAATAGTATTTTGCGAATAAACACTTCAATTACAATGAAAAATTGTTTCAAATGTCGCGGTGGCGTTGACAAGTGCTTTCTTCTCCGCTGCAGCCCTATGTGAAAGACAGACACCAGACTGAATGGTAGCACGAAGATAAACAACAAAACAATTCACATTGTTGTGGTATTTGTAATCGTATTTGCCATTAAAGTCGGGCTATTTTTAACGGCGATAAGAGTCTGACTGTCAACAGGCCATCAACTGCGAAGAGCTTATTGTGATGCTGCCAAATAGTCGGTGAAGTGTAGTGTCACTCTTCTTCTAAAGGGCTGAAGAAGTGCGTATGTAAGTGGTTGCTTTACACCAATAACTTTGTGTATAGTAGTAGTATATAGAAAGCAGTGCTCCTTTTTCTTCTTTTCCGTTGCTGTTGTTGTAGCGACGGAAATCTGCCGAGTTGGCGGTCCTTGACCGGATAAAAAATCCGGGCCCATTCCGGTTACGTAGACCCGACTGTCGTAGCCAGCGCTTACGCGGTCATATCCGTGTTAACAACAGCGCGCCAGTCGTTTCTTCTTTTCGCTATTTGTCGTCAATTCGAGATACCAAACGCAGCCAGGTGCTTTTCCACCTAATCCCTCCAAAAGAGTGGAGTCTTTTCCCTGTTCTGCTTTCACCGCCGGGTACTGAATCGAAAACTTTTAAGGCTGGAGTATTCTCTCCCATCTGGATAGCGTGACCTAGCCGGCGCAGTCGCTTTCATACAGCTCATCATTCCAGCGACTGCGGTACTTGCCGATTCCAATGCGCGAAGGTCCATACATTTCCCGTAAAACCTTACTCTCGAACACTCCTAAAGCTGATACATCAGATGATAGCATTGTCCATATTCCCGGACTATATATCAGGCCGAGAATGATGACCAACTCATAGAGTTTGGTCTTTGTTTGTCGAGAAAGGGCTTAACTCTTCAATTGCCTACTCAGTCCGAAGTATCAGCTGTTGGCAATAGTGATTCTGCGTTGGATTTCGAGCCTGACATTGCTGTTGCTGTTAATACTGGTTCCAAGATAGACGAAATTATCAACGACTTCAAACTTATGACTGTCAACAGTGACATGGGAGCCAAGTCGCAAGTGCGACGATTGTTTGATGACAGGAGATATTTCGTCTTGCTCTCGTTCACTACCAGACCCATCTTCTTCAATATATCTTCAATATCAATATTCAATATCACTCTTATATAAGATTGTACCTCATATATTTAGCTCTGCAGCTCGTAGTATTTTCTCTGGATTGAAGAAGTCACACGATGGGGAGTCTCTTTGTTTAAAATATCGCTTGGTACCGAAAGGTTCCGAAGTCCTTCCCGATCCTGACGGAGCTTTTGGTGTTACTCAACGTCAGCTTAAACAGCTGTATTAGTTTTGCGGAAATACCAAGCTCCGACTTAGCGGCATAGAGTCAGTTCTTTTCTTGTTTGAAATAGTACTTATCATACAAATTTACTGAATGCTATTTTTATTTTACTCATAACTTTTAAGATTTTATTTTCTGCCACCACCACCGTTATCAATTAAAAGTTATAATGGTGTATTAGTTCTCACCACTTTCACGCGCTTCTAATTTAACTACTTAGCAATGCAACTAAAAGTAGAAAGTTGGAAAGTTAGCATTTTTATAACAATGGCACCTATTTTTGCGCGTTCTAACTGTAAAAACTAACAGCGTGTCGTGAAAGCTTAAGAAAAAACTACCGCTACTTGTGTACTTGCTGGTGTTTGGCTCCTTAAATTTATCTATTTCTTGCCTACATTTTCCATACTTTCGTTCTGCCTCAAACTCTTTTGCCTTGGCATTAAAAACTTTAGTTTCATTTCCTTTCGACTTTGCATAAGCGGACCGGCATTCAGAAGAAGTTTTCTATCTCTATTATCTGCCATCATTCTATCCGGTTTCCTTATCCGCCCTGCGACCGGCAACTCTTCCGATGTGGCTCAAATTTCACTTTAGCGCTGTTTCTTTGTGTGTGTGTGTGTGTTTCTGTCCTATCATAGCACGTCTTCATCGATGGCCGCAACACGAGCTATCAAATTTCATAGTCTACTTTGCACGAGGGCAATTATTGCTAAGCAGTTCATAAATGTCCATATGAATAAAGGATACATACATACACACATACTCGTAGATATTATAGATCTCACATTATGCCATTATAGTGTCCGATGTAAATTACACTAATCGTTTTTGAAATTCAATTAGCTGAAGAGAAGGAAATGTGATGCGGATGTACGGGTATGGCGAAACGTGCCATGCAAATTCGAAAGCCATTGTATTTATAACAGCAAAAAAAAAGCTAAAAGCATGCATTTGAAATGTCTTCCTGGAAAAAATTTCTGCCGTTTACCGACGCTCTTGTTCCTGGATTACTGAGTGTATAATCAATATGTATGTATTATATATATGTGCATATTTAAAAGATGTTTAAAAGAAGCAGATAATGTGTTTAATAAAAAATGCGGAAGGTATTTTATTGCATATGTACGGACCTACAACAAAAAGGGTTATATTTATAAAACATTGGGTTTAAGAACACATTACTCCATTGCGAAGCTAAAACTTATAGGTTCTAATCAAGGATTCTTTGTTCGCCGAAGCGCTTTGATTCTATCACCAACTGGTTAAGGTGAATACCAATTTGTTTACCCGGAACAAGATATGTTAAGTTCGACACGAAATTTGTCAGACCCAAAGAAAAGCGTAAACCCTATAAAGTAGTATGTAATAAAAGAGCACCATGTCTTCAGTTTGTGACATATCGATCTGAAATTTTTCACTCTTCCTTTTCTCTCCAGAAACTGCTCATTTGTCGGTGCTGCCGTGTCTTTGAAACGCCTGCCTTACAAACAGAGCGATCCAAATAGAGACAGAGATGTTTTTACCATATGTAAGCCATTTTATGCCATAAGAAAAGTATTTGCAAAGGTTGGTCCAAAGCTTTTCTGTTTTATCTTATTTGGTGTCGATATTAATTTGTGATTTTCTGTTAGGAAAAGAATACTGTACGGAACGTGTGAATTCAGCAATAAAGATAACAAAAAGGAAGACAAAAGATTTAATGAATTCAGCAGAGTAGATAGCAAAATTATTGACCAAGCCTGAATAATAAAAATTATTACACCAAACAGAGGAAACGCGAAAAATTAAATAAAGCCAAACAAGCGAAAATTGAAGACGCAATAAAAATTCGCTGACCAGTGTTTTGCATAACCAATCATATTTTTCATGGGTTTTAGCAGCTGCTTTTGTGATTCGTTGCAAATATATCTAGTTACATAGGAGTATTTACGTTAGAGCGGGTCGATTTACAGTGAGCCAAAAAACGAGAAAATCGCTAATGCGGGAAATGTTGCACGAATTTTTCTTTTTTTGCTCAAAAGCCAGCGATACCTTAGGTGAAGTTTAATTTTTCGGGATTGTAACAGTTTTTCATTAGTTTTTGAGATATTCAATTGAAACTTAACACATAGGTGCATTTTAATATTCCATTGATCGTTTGTCGGAATCAATGAGATCGCACAATTACAAGTATATCACATAACTCCCCTTCAACCAATTATTCAGATATTTTATTTTCTAGCACCCTGCCTTTGAGAGCTAAGAGCACGTATGACAGTGAAAATGAAGAAAAGCGGGCAACTATAACTTGCATGATACCTACCAAACAACCGACTATTCAAAAATTTTATACATCTTGGTAAAACGCGGTTTTATAGAAAAAAAATCGACCCGGTCTAATGTCATACATACATACGAATACGAATACGTATTCAACTAACTTTACGCTGATGTTTTCCATAGCAGATATAGCATCAAGGCTCTGCTAGGCATATCCATTAAGGAAGTTGAATTAGCTTATTGAAATAGTATACTGTATATGTAAGTATAATTCATCAGTGTTGAGTTAATTAGCGCGCTTAAAGCAGAACGCAAAAGAAAACAATTTAATTAAGTGGCACAACTTGTTGAAAATGAAAACCTCTTGCTTGTACGTTAATAAGAGCGTGCTGATTACTTGAAATAACGATTTAGTTGGATTTTTTAATTAAAATGCATCGCGGAGTTGACACCGAAAGTGAACGCGCTCATTTGCTGGACAAGTGACAGCCGACAAGCTGGCCGGCCAACTGTGTCACAAACATCTTCATAATGGATACACATTTAGCATTAGAAAACAATTACTTAAAGGCTTATTATGTTATAAATAAGATAAGAGGATAATCACTGCTAAGAAAATTCAGTTAAGTTTTAAAGCCATTAAATTTGGTACTAAAGTTTGTAGAAGCACTCTATATTTACTATTTCAATGATTGTTTTTCCAAAAGCAAATATTTTACATAATGTACACAAATGTCACACTTTTATTACACAAATCAAGGAAAAATAAGGAAAATATTTGGCCTCTTCCGTTCAAGTAATATTGTCTCTCAATGGACTCGAAAAAATTAAATATGATACAGAAATTCCTGAAGAGTTTATTTATACATATGTATATTTATTAAAGTTTTCCCTTACTGGTTTTAATATATGTAACAATACCCAAAGGCAGAATCAACAACCCTTCGACAACCGTTCGTTAATGTGCGACATACGAAATATGCCGTTAGGCGTCAGCTGAGAACTGAACAGGTGTTCTGCCTTCATGAAAGTCAAGTAATTTCTGCAGCCGAAATTAAGTTGGCTTATGATTTAATTTGCTCTTAAGTTGTCACCAGTTGCTGCCTTACGCTTCCCTGCGTCACACAGTTCAAAGGCTCTTTGTTTTATCACGACAACCTTTTTCAGCCGAAAGGAAGCCGGTCTGAATTAAGTGACTTTCATTGAATTCTTAATTAAATATATGTATGTATGTAAATATCTTGGTATATATATACTTATGATATATTATATACACATTTAAAACGAAATAACGAAACGAAATGAAAATCTGTACAGGAGAATTTTTGTTTGTAAATTTTTAAGGTTTGTATTTGAGTGTATCATATATTTACAATTTTGTTAAAATATTTATAACGGTATTTAAAATTTAAAAAAATCTAATAATCCCGACTTTTTCTTAAGAGTCGTAGCATTTACTTGTTTTCATGGACCTTTTATATTCAAGTCAAACATTTTATTTCTATAAACTATTGAACAGACTCTTCTCATTAGCAACTCTTCGTCACTCGACAAGCATGTGCTTTATCATACTTTCTGAGTTTTCAGTTAGTTTAGTGTTGACATCAAATTCAATAATAAATCACTGTCAAAGTGTGATTTCACCAAATTGGCGTTTAATCAGCGACGACACCAATTATTTGCTCAACATCCATGCCGAAATGCTAACATATTTCTGGGAAAATAAAAGGCGCTCAACAAAGCTTTATACATACAGATTCATGCTATAAGTACGCATGAATGTCCTTGCAAAACGAATCAATCAATTGGAAACTATTGAAAAGAGTTTAGGAGCAGGCTGTGGATGGAAACATAAATTGCTTATGTTATTTTTATGGAACCTCGCAGATATTGAATTATTTATATACATAAATAATTTTTTTTTTAAATTATAATGCTTCCTTAAATATTTTTCTCGTGACTCTTAGTTATCCCTAAAGGTTTTATGTAAGTGGTTCTTAGCTGTTATTGGAAGGAATTGTTGGTGAAAGCATCTCGGTCGCCGCCAACTCAATTCATTATCATTTCAAAACGTTTGGCAACATTGACATACAATTAATGGCGATGAAGCTTAAGCTATTTGTTTGGTAAACACAAAGCCGTAGACCATGAAATTACATTAAGTTTGGGCATTGTGACAATCATGTAATTTTGGTTTCCTTACCAAATGGCCATGAGGAAAACCACCGCACTCGACGACTATGTATATGGAGTGACATTTGCCATAAGCAAATAGATTTTGAAGGGCTCCTGCCAAATTTAGCATAGTGGCTGCCAAAAGCGCTACCAGCACTGAGTTGCTCAATAACAAAGGGCGCAAAGCGCTGCCATTTTGGTTGTGTTCATGTGTGCTCTATTGTTCCCTTTTCATAGTTGCCTGCACTATCAAGTTATTAACCGCTAGGAGCAAAACATATCTCCACACACTGTTTACTTCTTCTTGTTGTATGCTCTGCCTAGATTTTGGGTTTGGTTATGGCTATGACAAAAAGGTCGAGTCAAAATTCAAATATTTTTAATTTTAAATGGGAGTTTAGGGAGTTTTTATACAATTAACGCTTGAAATTTTCGATATATACTATTTTATCACATATTTATTTGAGTAGTAGATGTGTGTGTGTGTGTGTATAAATATCAGTCTAGTACTTGAAAATAAATTTAACTGTAACCTAATTTGTTGCGGCTCATAAATATTACTGCCACAACAACTCCGCAGTTGAAATTATTTTCCAGCCACGTGGCAGACGGCCCAAAATAAATACCACACTCTTGTTGCTGATTGAGGGATTTTCGAAATTATTTTGTAATTTTCTCAAAATTGTGTGCCTACACGCACATACACACGCACACTTTAATGAAATGTAATACCTTGAATATAATTACAATTAAATTATAACTCCCACGTATATGAAAATTAGCCATGAATTCGAAATAATCACATTTAACAACGCAGTTGTAAATGTATTATAACTGGGGTTATGCATGGCGTATGAGCAATATTATGAAAACACTAAAAACATCTATTTGGCTGTCTTATTTCTTCTATTTTAAATTATTACGAATTATGAAACAAAATATTCATTTTGAATAAATTGCTATACGCAAGAGAGCCGAAATTTTACCAAGTTTCTAAAATTGAAACATTTCCAAGGCTATTAATTACTTGCAAATTAACAAAAATAAGTTTTTTTTGTTTTTTTTAAGGCAGTTTATTTCATAAATGAAAAAAAAAAAAATAATTAAGAACAACTCCAACAACGGCTCTTGAACTTGCACTCAACTTGACCTTTTCGCTGAAAACTGCGGAGCAAAATCGGCGGGATGACTACTGGCTGCAGGAGAATTTACATATAAAACGTGCATGCAATTCCAGAGTCAACATTTACAGCCAAGATGCAATCAAAGCAGTAACCTCATATCGCATATCGGTCAGAAGTGTCTTGAAAATCAGGGTGGCAGTAGAAAGTATTGCCAGAAGTAAGAAACGTAACTTCTGCTGGATGCCAGGCCATAAAGGCATCGAAGGTAATAAAACAGTGGACGAGATTGCCAAGGAATGTTGAAATGCTAACATCCGAAAACGTGATAAACATTGGGAAACCCATGCATTGTCTATACGACAACATCGACAAAAGCATGGTCAAGAAAATCAAAACCCGATGGAACGAGCTACCAGAATACAAAACTGCAAAAGGCATGTACAAAACGGTAGATCGGAAGTACACAGCATAAATGGAATACTACCTGAGCACGGTCTGGTGGCGTCACACGCCCCAAGATGAGGCTGATAGATCGAAAAGACCGCAGGAAATGTCTAGAGCAGGGCATCAGGGCAACAATGGAGCATCTCTTGTACACTTGTCCTGCATTGGCAAGACTACACTGTAAGCATCTGGGGTCTACACAGTGTAATACTCGTACACTGGAGGAGGTATCGACATTGAGGCCGCCGAGTCTATTAAAATACGCGACCAGCGCAGGCATCCTAATCGACGACAACTCCTTTTGAACTTAGCAAGTGAACTCCATCTGGTATCGCAAAGGACCAAACTGGTCTATGCGAGGCTTATTAGCCTACCAGATTAGCCTACCCTAACTTAACCTAAAAATAATATACTTCTATGGTATTTAATGTACTTTAGTAATAGCCGATTAATTTTTAAGAATTTTGGATTATTTTGTCCTAAAAGCCGATTTTTAGAAGGCTCCCGAAATAAGATGATCGTGCTCAATATTATCCAAAAAGCCAAAAAATTATTGTTACTGAGGATGAATACAGATTATGATCAAAGAACTAGTCAAAAATCTGACAAGATATATAAATATAATGTATGGTGAATATATATGCGAGTGTCGGGAGAGTGGTTGCACATTAAACCAGCAGCTTTAAAATAAATTCTCAAATAAATCTGACACTATTCAAAACAAATTTTTGTAATTTTTATTCAACTCAATGATTAATGCTGTCGTTGGCAATAAGTGCATAGCTTATCCACATTCCGATAGCTGTACAAGCGTCTTTTGTTCGCATGCAGTTTTATCAAAGTTGTGTTATTAATTAAATTGACAGACTGTTTCCCATTTCACATTGCTTCTTTGGCTTTAAACGTATCAGCATGAGATACTCTCTTGCAGTGTGTTTCCCCAGTGATGTGATAACAATTACGTAAACAAACGGCATATGAGAAGTTGTGTTTACAAATTTGTTCTCCAGCTTGTCTCTTCCGTTTGATTGCCAGCAGATGAACAGCAATTTTTCACTGAAATATTCCAAAACGATTAATGATTTATCAACTTGTCAATGGGAAGCAGCATCGGCAGCAGCAGCAGCAAGTTGCAGACAAATCGCACGAACATAATTGAGATACAAATGTTTTTGGTTGTCTCTCACTGGATCTGTGCTGACCATTGGACATTTAATTTATTTGTGCAGTCAAATGGAAAATATTTAAATTTGCCAATTCAACATTTGTTCGATTTGGAATTCAGATGAAATGAAAAAAAATGGCAGTTGAGGAAATAAAGTATCACGAGGAGACAAATAAAGGATGTGATTTGTACATAAATGTATATGTATGTATATTTTTTGAAGTCTGCGAAGTGTGCGTGAACAGTAATATCTGAGGGGATTACTCGGAATTTTACTATTTTGCTTTAGGTTTTATATTAAATGCTCAAATTTAAAAGGTAATTTATTGCCATAAGTTTAAGAATCAATAGAAGGGGATATGTTATATCAATGATCTTTGATTCCACTCTTTTATCTCAAAATTCTGTTTTATTCGGTGATAAACTTAAAATATTCAGCATATTCTTATTAAGGAAGAAATTAAGATCTCAAGTTGATTGGCTTGGAAAAGCTATTCATCACAATTTTCTGTTCTTGGACTTAACTATTCACTACTAAATAAAACATCCAATATGTCAACATTTTATATACTTAGACAAGTAACAATTTAATTAAATTCGAAATTATGTTGATATTTTATTTGGAATTTTCTCTAAATATTCTCAGACACGAGAAAGGCATATCGGGTAGTCAAAAAGTCTTTTCGTATCAAATTTTAAATTATTATTTTTTTTTATATTTATGATAAACTTTAATGAACCAAATAAACACCATTTCGACCACTTTTTGCCATTTTTTCGCTAAAATCATTATTCCATCATTGTAAAACTTTTCTGGTTTCTCGGCGAAAAACTGCGACAAGCAGGATTCTCTTGAAGCTAACTTTACTCTATTAAGGGAGTACTGGATTGACCGAAACAAATGGTAATCCGATGATGCAAGGTCAGGGCTGTACGGTGGATGCATTAAAACTTTTCAGCCAAGCTCTCCCAGTTTTTTCCGAGTCATGAAAGATGTGTGTGATTTAGCGTTGTCCTAGTGTAAGACAAAGCCCTTTCTGTTGATCAGTTCTGGCCGTTTTTTTCAATTGCTTGCTTCAATTTCATCAGTTTTTGACAGTAAAATGTAGAATCAATCGTTCGACCAGGCTGGAGCAGCTCACAGTGGATTCATTTCAATCGCCACCTGCCAGTAATTTTTCGAAAACTTCATTATTTGCTTCTTATTTGAAAATTCGATTCTCTCTTTATCTTTGTATCTAGTCTCTCTTGGCATGCGAATAATTGGATTTCTTGTATAAAGTTTTATCGAAACTATTCTTCCGGGAAATAAACAACTATAGACAAGTCTTAATTATATTTGTATAAAATACGATTTCTGAAATCCCATGTGCCGACATTCCTCCACAAATCAATGCATTCCAGTGACAATTAAATGAAAATATTTTATCGAATAAAAGCCACGAAATGTGCTGTGCGTTTGCTCCATTTGAATTTATTTTCATTTTCTCGCTGCTAAAAGCTTTTACATGAATGCACACAAGTAACCAGATGACACAATGAAAGATTACAGTTTTGACACTTGATTAACAAAGTGGACAATATACGAGTAACGTATGCATGTATGTGTACAAATAAATGCAGCAGCATTAGAGGAAAATTGCAACATTCCTTTCAAACCAATGAAATCCTTCGCAAAAATGCATAATAAAGGATTTTACAATTTCACATTGCTTTTAGTCAAGTGTGTGGGTATGTGTGTATGTGTGGGCATCTTGCAAGCTTCACACATTCTATTTGCTTGATTGTGCGTGAGATTGTAGCCATCTAATCGTGCACCAGCGCACACCCACATGCACAAATGCTGAGAATTGCAAGCGACAAGAGCAAACAGACGCCAACACACAGCCGCAGACAAGTGCTTATGTTCATGTGTATGTGTGTGTGTGTGAGTGTGTGCATTAAGAATTGGATGTTGCAAGTTTCGTTGCAAGAATGCATGACTTTCGCTTGACTTGAATCATGGCTGTCAACAGCAGAAGCAGCAGCAGCAGCAGTTGCATTAAATTGGGAAGGCAATATAACCAGTGATGAAACGGATCCTCCGGAGGACACGAGCTGATGCTGACGAATATCAAACATTTTATTGCTTCCGTAAATTCACTCGCTCGGTTCATGAAATATGACTTTAATTTTATTATCCCTCAGCGGCAGCAAAGTGTCAGGCGGTCAATCAGGGCGGCGCCGCGGAGGTCATATTAAGTAAGAGTGGCACGTTTGATCAACATTATCTGTTAAAGTTACAAATTGATTAAATATAAAGATCTGAAGTGCTTGTTTTCTTCAGATTTTCCATTTCCTTGATTGTTAAGAAAGAAAATTGCTGTCTTAGTGTTCATCTATTTTCCGAAATGCCTGCAGTCTTCATTGGACTTAATATCCTCTGCACGCTCCACACAATTCACGTATCACGGCATACATATTTACATATAGTACATGTAATCTGACAAACGTATGTAAATATATGTATATTTGACTAATATATGTGTTCTCAAAAAGAAGCCAACAAATATTTGCTCCAAGTGCTTGGTAAAGTTTAAAGTCCGCTCATGTAATTACATGTTGATATGCGGCATGTATAGGTGTATGTGTGTACATTTGAAGAAACATATGTGTGTACACATGTTTGTTTATTTATGAGTGTTCATTTGCTGGTGAACTGGTGAGAACTAATGTGGACAAAGAGGGGTAACAAATGGCAGTGAATAAATAAAAAGCCCCTTTAAATAACAAAGAGTGTTATATTACCGAGTTTGCCACCCTGTTAACTGAAAAATTGAATTAAGTTTAATTAATGTTGCCATCCGATCCTACTCAAAGGTATTGCCATTGAAAAGTTTTTTGATCTTGAATATAGAGTAAGAATGGCGTTATAGGCTAAATATTAAATAATATATATCAGATATTCTCTAAAAAAAGCCCTGTGTAAAGTAAGTCAACACATACTACTTCTTCGCCGATTTCAAAGCCGCTTTTGACAGCACGGCAAGGAGCTGCCTTTATGCAGGTAAGTCTGTATTTGGTATCCCCGCAAAACTAATACGGCTGTGTAAACTGAGTTTGAGCAATACCAAAAGCTCCGTAAGGATCGGGAAGGACCTTTCCGAGCCGTTTGATACCAAACGAGGTTTCAGACAAGACGACTTTCGTGCGACTCCTTCAATCTCTTGCTGGAGAAAATAATTCTCTATACAGATCTGAGTAGAGAAGGTATAATCTTCTATAAGAGTGTACAACTGCTGGCGTACGCCGATGATATTGATATCATTGGCCTCAACGCCCACGCATTAGTTCTGCTTTCTCCAGGTTGGACAGTGAACGACGACAAGACGATGTATCTCCTGACATCAAACCAACAGCCGTCGCACTCGCGCTAGGCTCCCATGTCACTGCTGACAATCATAACTTCGAAGCTGTCGATAATTTTGTCTATTTTGGAATCAACATTAACAGCAACAGCAATGTCAGCCTCGAAACTCAACTCAAAACAACTCTTGTCAACAGGTGCTACTTCGGACTGAGTAAGTAAATTCCTCTCTCAACGAACAAAATCAAAACTCTATAAGTCATTCATTATTCCCGTCTGCTATATGGTGCAGAGGCATGAACGATGACAATATCTGATGAGTCGATGTTACAAGTTTTCGAGAGAAAAGTTCTGTAAAAGATTTATGGTCCTTTGCGCGTTGGCCACGGTGAATATCGCATTCGATGGAACGATGAGCTGTGTGAGATATACGACGACATTGACGTAGTTCGGCGAATTAAAAGACAGCGGCTGCCCTGACTAGATCATGTCGTTCGAATGGACGAAAACGCTCCAGCTCTGAAAATATTCGACGCAGTACCCCTCGTGCAGAAGGACCTGGCTTCGTTTGGAATCTCCGATTGGCGCCACTGACAACCGACTGACTTGTCTATGTCTGGAACTACCAAGCGGTGTAAAGAACAAGAAGAAATCTAAACTTGTACTTGTATATATATATATTATATGTATCATATCAAGAAAAACATTAACTGCAATGAAGCCATAACACCCTTTACAGCTGTATTTCTTATTGCTGTAAAGGGTACCAAGGATCTTTGTCTTGATTGTTACCAATCAGTTTGTATGTTGGTTGGATATTTCATGAAGTTATATTTTTATATAAAAAAATCTTTTTGCTTTTAAAGTGTTTGGTTTATATTGATCAGCTGCCAGCTAATCCAAGATTAATCGGATATCATCGGTTCCGACAAATGAGCAGCTTCTTAGGAAGAAAAGGATATGCGCGCAGTCTGACGATACATAAAACTTAGAAGGATATATCGGAGACACTGTAAATATATATATATACATATTACAAACTTCGTCGTATGTTCAGTGTATGATGGACAAGTATCTAGCTCTCATCACTAAAGCCACACCCACGCTCAGGCACTTATGAACACTTTAACCATTTACAGCCATATTTACAGAACACAATAAGAGACATAGCAATAAATACAACAAAGCGAAAGAACAACAAAACAAACGCCAAGGGAGATCGAGCAGATTACTTTGTCAACATATTTAGCCACTTTTGGCGCGACAAACAGAAGCAACAACAACAATCCGCAAGCGATTAGAGGCAGAATATATATGTATAAAGGGTGATTTTTTAAGAGCTTGATAACTTTTTTTAAAAAAAAAACGCATAAAATTTGCAAAATCTCATCGGTTCTTTATTTGAAACGTTAGATTGGTTCATGACATTTACTTTTTGAAGATAATTTCATTTAAATGTTGACCGCGGCTGCGTCTTAGGTGGTCCATTCGGAAAGTCCAATTTTGGGCAACTTTTTCGAGCATTTCGGCCGGAATAGCCCGAATTTCTTCGGAAATGTTGTCTTCCAAAGCTGGAATAGTTGCTGGCTTATTTCTGTAGACTTTAGACTTGACGTAGCCCCACAAAAAATAGTCTAAAGGCGTTAAATCGCATGATCTTGGTGGCCAACTTACGGGTCCATTTCTTGAGATGAATTGTTGTCCGAAGTTTTCCCTCAAAATGGCAATAGAATCGCGAGCTGTGTGGCATGTAGCGCCATCTTGTTGAAACCACATGTCAACCAAGTTCAGTTCTTCCATTTTTGGCAACAAAAAGTTTGTTAGCATCGAACGATAGCGATCGCCATTCACCGTAACGTTGCGTCCAACAGCATCTTTGAAAAAATACGGTCCAATGATTCCACCAGCGTACAAACCACACCAAACAGTGCATTTTTCGGGATGCATGGGCAGTTCTTGAACGGCTTCTGGTTGCTCTTCACCCCAAATGCGGCAATTTTGCTTATTTACGTAGCCATTCAACCAGAAATGAGCCTCATCGCTGAACAAAATTTGTCGATAAAAAAGCGGATTTTCTGCCAACTTTTCTAGGGCCCATTCACTGAAAATTCGACGTTGTGGCAGATCGTTCGGCTTCAGTTCTTGCACGAGCTGTATTTTATACGGTTTTACACCAAGATCTTTGCGTAAAATCTTCCATGTGGTCGAATAACACAAACCCAATTGCTGCGAACGGCGACGAATCGACATTTCACGGTCTTCAGCCACACTCTCAGAAACAGACGCAATATTCTCTTCTGTACGCACTGTACGCATTCGTGTGGTTGGTTTAATGTCCAATAAAGTAAACTGAGTGCGAAACTTGGTCACAATCGCATTAATTGTTTGCTCACTTGGTCGATTATGTAGACCATAAATCGGACGTAAAGCGCGAAACACATTTCGAACCGAACACTGATTTTGGTAATAAAATTCAATGATTTGCAAGCGTTGCTCGTTAGTAAGTCTATTCATGATGAAATGTCAAAGCATACTGAGCATCTTTCTCTTTGACACCATGTCTGAAATCCCACGTAATCTGTCAAATACTAATGCATGAAAATCCTAACCTCAAAAAAATCACCCGTTATATGTACATAGATAAGCAAAGGCAAATAGAGAAATGTAAAATTTCATTGACGAAATGCGTCGCCCACGACTGATTCAATTGGCATGAGGGGAGAGTTGCTGGTTCTAATCTGCCGTGTAAATATGTATATAAATACATATATATAAATAAATGACTGAATGATGTTTTGCCACTCCGTGCTGCTTTCCAAATATATCGCATTACTCCCAATTTGAATGTAAATAAGAGATAATAAAAACGTGAAGACCTTACAAGGATCTGCGTGACTTGGGGTGCGCAAAGTCCTTTCATAAGTTTGTAGGCCGACAAGGATGTTGTCCAGTTTCCATTTAATTTGTTTTCGCTGGAAGCGGCGCTTTGTTTTCTTTCCAACTTTATAAAAATAAAGCAAACAACAGCGAACGTTCCCGCCGAAGTCAACTTTGGAAATTAGGGAGTGGCAAAGGATATTGAAAACAAAAAGGTCAGCGTAAATGAGAAAACAATCGTTTTTTGTTGTAGAAACTCAATTAAGTAAGGAATCCGTTGAAATTTCCTTAATTCCGCGAACACTGCGAACTCCACACAAATTAGACTTGGAGGTAAATTTATGCTTAATTAGGGCTTAAGTGGTGTATTGATTAGGAACAATCATAATTTGGCTTTATACTCGGCGAATTTCATTAAAATAACATTAAGGTGGATCTGTAGTTAATTTAAATCTATTTTTGGCAAAAAGTTGGACCAAACGACAAGTAATTTGCAGTATATGTACATATTCACGAGTATATCGTTGTGACCTAATTAGCCAAAGAAATGTGCTTATACTAAATAATATCGGGTTGTGTTAAAGTTTTAACAAGCTGAAATGTAATTGAACGGTACTTGTAACACGATAAATGCTTTGGTTGCATGCAGCACGGCTCATTGATTGTGTCAGCTGCTTTAATTAGGCGACCGAGCACACAGACAGTTATCCACGAAAGGGTTAGCATGCTTTAAACAAATTGATAACGAAAAGAAGTGTATTTTTTTGTTTTTTTTTTTTTTGATCAGAAACACCCTTTATTACAATGATTTCAAATTTTCTGCTCAGTAATGTAATTGAGTGTGAAATGGAAAAGTAAGAGTTGGATGATCCAATTTTCAGATTCAGTATTAGTTCTTGTGCTCCTCTTGTTTCTTCTTTTCGCTATTTGGCGCCAATTTGAAGTACCAAGTGTAGCCTAGTCCTTCTCCACCTGGTCTCTCCAACGAAGTGGAGGTCTTCTTCTTCATCTTTTGTTTACATTGAATCGAGATCTTCAAAGCCGGAATGTTTTCTTCCATCCTTACAACATGACCGAGCCAGGCAGCCGTTGTCACTTGATTCGCTGAACTATGTATGCCAATGTCGCTGTGTATCTCATACAGCTTATCATTCCATTAACTTTGGTACTTGCCGATGTCAATGCGCAAAGAATCATAAATCTCTCGCAAAACTTTCTCTTTCTTTCTTTTTTCTTTCGAAGAGGTTGTGTTTGTCGATTTTCCTTTCACAGGTCTTTTTCAAGATTTGGCGCAAAGTGAAAGTCTTGTCGATAGTAGATTTTTCAGGTCTAGAACTACCTTATTAGAACAATCAGTTTGTTAACCGTGGACCTTAATCACACACACTAGGCTGGATAAGACCTTACATGCGACTTTAAGGAGGTTTATTATCTGTTCATGAACATCGATTGGGAAATCAGGTTCGCTACCTCCAGATGTTATTTATTGACTGCTGTTTAGTAGGCTGTGAAAGTTTTTCCTCCATAACTTCAGTTTGCTGTGAACATCAGCCTCTAGATATCTAGATCCTCCTACAAGAGTATGCGCCGGTCTTGAAACCTTCCCTTGGTCGGCGCATCTTTTCAAGCAAAGCCTCAAAACTCTCGTCATAGCTTAGAACGATACGTATTGAGACGCTCTTGCATTCAAATGGAAATGTAAAGGAGCCAAATGTCGGGTATTGGAGTGAACTTATCCAACTTGAGGATTGAAACGACGACGTTTAGTTGTGGTTGTAGTCACAGTCAGTTTTTATGAAACTAAACATTATAGGAAACAGGATTTTAATGATTTTAGTAAACAATCAAGACGCTATCAATGTCATGTGGCAATATCTCTCATTTCAAATAACTTATTAAATGCAACTTCTAATTTTTTTTGAAGAAAGCCGCTTGGAATAGAAGACCCAATAACCGGTTACCTCTTGCATGAACTCTTTTCTCTGATGATACTTCAAAAGTTAAGTTTTAAGGAGGCAAGATAAGGGTAAGGATTGGAAGCAAGCTAATTCCCGATATGGAATGATTAGTACAGCAAATATTTAATTAATAGAAAAGAAACCAATATTTCCACTTTGCATATTTTCAGTCAAAAACTCTTTGTGATATCCAATATAATTAAAAAAGCAGCGGTTTTTTGAGCGATTAATATCGGCGACAGGTCAAGAAAATGAAAAATTATTCACTTGGTATTAGCATATGTATGGACTAAAACACTTCAAGGTACAATATTATTTTCTTTTGAAAAGTTAAGTTTTGAAACTAAATTCTCAGGATTTGTTTTTTTTTTTGACAAATTTTTTAATCAAACAACTGGATGATAGTTAAAATAAAATTTGACACTAATTTTCTTATGTTAAGCCAACTTTTATGATGCCAATGAAGAAAGCTTTGAACAATTTTTGCAGAAAAGCCAAATTGCAAGCCAAACACTGAATTTTTATGCTCCAAGCTACTTTTCCATGGCACATACGAACATTTATATACAAAATCTTTCTCGTTTGCACACACACTTAAATGCGTTCAGCGTTCAATTTGCGGCATTTAATTTGGCTATATAAACATGTGCATTCTTGGATAATAGGAGGTGAAACTGTCTCTTTTATCTGTTGATTGCGTGGTTGAAGTTGGCAAAAGCGTCAATGACTGTTGAATTTGTGCGCTAACACCAAGAATTCCGCAACGGTCTGAGTTTCTCCGTTGATATATATGCGCTTGGTGTTATTTTCTTACGGTTTTTAAAAATAATGCTATCGAGTTAATCGTTATTAGATACAGAGAGACCACACTTTTTTTTTTGTGAGAAGAAAATACCTTTTTCTTTCAATCAGTTTAAAATAGATCTCTCATTTAATCAAATTGATTCGATATTGTTAAATTCTGATATGGGGATATAAACAGAAATCAAAACTTTAATTCAAATTGTTCAGCAACCTTCTAAATTTTATTTAACTAATGCGAGTATTCACCCACAGTGTTGCTTCTCCTCTGTCTTAAAATATGTTTAACTTCCAGAAAAGCAGCCACGAACACTCCAATGCTTACGATTATTGTCATGAAGGGCAATTTTCGATAATCGACACTTGAGTGGCGCACTGAAGTATATAGTAATTCCTTCAATGTCAGTGAAATTAAATCAAATGGAAACATGAGGCATTTATTGTATTTTGCGCCGACCTGTGAGTTCATTCGCTCCTTGACTACCTCCTTGCCTGCTGAGTATAACGGTTTTACGAATGCCTTATGAGTTACAATGCAGCAGACAGGCGCCACAGGTGTGAAATCCTTCACTCTACGATTCACTTAGTATTCAAATTGTTTTTTGTGTATTTTGTTTTTTATAATTTAAATTTGTCTTGTTACTGCCTGCCATTCGCACTTGGTTTCCATTTCTTCAGCGTTTTCTCATGAAATATTAATTCCGCTGGGTGATAATTTAGCTTCTCCTTATTGTGAGCTACACTTGTTGCATTTTAAGGCGTCTGTAAATTGGTTTTGTTGGCATATTCTTGTTTGATTACTCACACTTGCAGCTTTTCGCATGTGTTTTATTTTATTTTTAGTTGTTTTCGCCTCATTTGCATTTCAACTTTTTGGACTTTCTTTCGTTGTCTGTTCGTTAATACCAATTATGCATCTGTTTAGGATTTCAAGAACACGGTCGTAATGCCTCTGTTGCCCCCAAGCGCTTATAAACGCAAGCTACTTTTCAATAACACGCTTTCAAATTCCTCCAGACACCGCTGCGTATGATGAATATTTTGATTTGTACGCGCTTAATATGTGTACATTTGTATGTGTGTACGTTTTGGGCTAGGTTGCAAGCAAAAGCTCTTGCTTGTATGTACATAAATCATTATTTATTATTAATTTGGCTGTAAATATTTATGAAACAAGCGAAGCGAAAAAGAAACCCAAATTTTATTTATTTCACTCTGAAATGAAAAAACTTTCTGCTGAACACGTATGTGCTTCCAATTCGCATAGTTTTTATTTCGTTACTCTACTTATATGTAAAAAGTAAAATAAAATCACAGGCACTTCTAAAATAATATCTGGTAGTGATGCCTAGCGCAGCTGTTAACACAACACCTTTAGCTTTTCGTTAACCTGCTCCAGTAAGCAGCAAGGAAAATCTCTAACACGTTCGGTTGCTCAGTAGGTACAATACCCTTCACAAATAAAAAGTTTCCATGCAAGCACTTGATTTTGATCCAATGGTTTGTGTTTTATAGGGTCTTCGATGTTTTCTTTTGGGCGTTACCAACTTCTTGGCAAACGTACCCTTTTAACGGTAAAGAAATTGCGACTCAATAGTCAAGGTTTATGTTTATATTAAGAATTTTAATGAATAATATGATAATCGAAATACAATTGGTGGCTAGCAATTGCCTTCACTTTCCAGTTTTGATTTATTCCGCGCTAGAATTGTTGGTCCATTAATATTACCATTTGAAATGAAAGAAATCCAAATATAAAAAAATAAGAAAGAAATCCAAATATAAAAGAATAAGTAAAAATACAAAAAGGTTTATCAATTTCGAAGGTCACAGACCGTTTTCCACTCATAACAATATTTACAGTGCTCCCCCTCAACCCCCTTGGAATATTTGCAGTACGAAATCTGTCAGCTAAATAATGAAGCAGACGCAGAGAAACCAAAAATTTTAAATAAGCAAAGCTCAGCGTCGGCAAACGAACTTTTGCATAGGCATTTATTGCTTTGTTCTTTAGAAAATCGCCTCAAATAATTTATGTCTACAGAATCCACATCAATAAATAAATCATTATACTTAGTAAATATGATTTGGTGCTTATATAATTGCTGGGCTGGATTCTCCTCTTACTTAGTACCGGCCATGATTTGAGCCTACAACCCATGTCACGCGCTCAACGAACTTTTGTAAGGTGCTCACCTGCCTACAACGAAAGTTCAGTAAATTTTTTTTAGTTTGAGATAAAAGGAAGCACATTTTTGTTTTTGTAATTTTGACCTCACTCAGTTTCATTTACACACGCACGTGTGTGTGTTTGACTGCTTAAAATTCTGCATTTAAAAAAGAGTCGCTCCAAGTGTCCAAACCCCGAAAGTAACTGCAAACAATGGCAGCCGCCTCAACCGGATGTCGAGCACCGGAAATGCGAGAAAGGACAAGTGAACGAGTGAAAGGTGAAGTACATGGGTACGAGAAAAGCTATTTTAGGAGCAAAGGAATGCAAACATTTTTTTATGGTCCACATGCACAGAAACTCACACACACACAGCTGTACTTTTATTTCCATGAATTTTTATGTGCATTTGCTGCGCGTGCATATTTAGTTGGCCATAATCGCTTGAGTACACTTAAAGTAACTAGAGTGTATCCTTTTGAGGTCACTTTTGATGCCTTAAAGGAATATCTTAAATTCTTGTTAGAAATGTGGAATTTGCACAAAAATATTGAATTTTTAACAAATTCTTTTTCCTTCCTGGTTAACTTAATATAGCCTGTGCGAGCTATTGTAAAAGTTGAACGTACGTTGAAAGTACGCAATTTTGTCAGATATTGGTCAAAAGATGTTTGATAAAAAATACGAAAAGACTTTTTCGACTATCAATAATTTAAATTTTGTAAGCAAATCGTATATAAATCAAATTGATAAAGGTTTGTCCATCCATCATACAATCTTCTGACATTCATTGCTGTCAGCATAATCACTAACCGCTGTAATAATAATCGATCAAGCTAAACTGAACACGGACACTTTGTCAGCAATTAATTTTGTGCCGAAATAATGAAGTCTCAACTACATTAAGTCCTATCAAAATCAACGAGGACCTAATAATCAACCAAAAGCACAAACTTCTTTTCCTACTTTTTTTGCTTGCTGATTACTGCCTGATGACTGCTGCTCTGGGGTACTCCATGGAATTTTACCCCATCATAATTAACGAAAACTTAAAAAAAGTGAAATTGCCAAACTCTCCAAGGGAGTGAATTTTGAGTGCAATTAAGTCGACGAAAAAAGTGTTAAACAGCACGATTATAATAATCAGATTAACTTGTCCAGACAGCGCTCTGCGAAGGTAGTAAAATGCGCGAATAATTACGGTAATTTATTTGATGAGTGCGCCAATGTACCGCCAAAGTAGAGCTTGTGAATATTTTGCTCTAATTGAGTAATTCACTGCTGATTACAGCGGCCGCTCCTTATGATGGACAGCTTTTAGCCAGCAGACAAGCGATTTCAAAGTTATTATGAGAAGTGTGTTACGCTCCGCTGACGAAAGTGGAAAGTTTTCAATGTCTGTGGAGGAAACAACAAAATGTTCGAACGGATATTCAACGCAGAAAGTGATTGCCAAAAGGGAATGCCTGCACAGTGCTCAGAGATAAAGCGGACGAGAGTTTCTACGCATTTGAAGTAAAATAATTTGTATTGTAGATGTATGAAATGCATTAATTAAGGTTTTTTTTTAATAATATGGACGATGTCGTTGCACTCGTATATCTCCAGTGCTACTAATCAGATTATGTCATACCACATAGTGTTGGAAAGGTGAGTTTAAGCTTAATTTTCAATGAAATTTGAGAAGACGACGCGGTATCATTTCGGGTAGCATAACAACGGTTTGTTCGCTTCCATTCTCGAAATTTCGATTGACCAAGGCCGTCACATAAACAACCACGTCATCGCTAAGAAACTTAACATTCAAAATCAACGGTTTTGAACCATTTAAAAAGGGCTGGCTACAGAAAGAAGCTCGTTTGGGTATCACATAAATCACGAAATGAAATCGAACCATTTCTGAAACAAATGGTAACAGGAGACGAAAAGTGGATGAAATAAGACAATAATGTGTGAAAAATATCATGGTCCAAGTGTGATGAAGCTAAGCAAATGATCGCAAAACAAGGATTAACGCCCAAAAAGCCTGGTCGAATAATTGATTCACCATTTTACTCCCAACAACTGATGAGATTGAAGCAAGTAATCGAAAAACGGACAAAACTGATCAAAAGAAAGGTCTTTGTCTTCCATCAGGACAACGCTAGACCACACACATCTTTGATGAGCTGGGAAGTTTTGTTGCAGAACTCCCTTAATGGAATAAAGTTGACTTCAAGAGAAGCCTTTTCTAAAATTCTCAACATTTCTTCCAAAAGCACTAAAGTAAAATTGTTATACATATTTTCGACCAGAAAGCATAGAAAGTTGAAAGCTGTGAGGGATTTGAATATATGTCACAATTTTTGTTTTCATTTTTCAACACTTTCCTCATTACTATGTGAGTATTGTTGATGAGCTCATTTTGAATTCCGTGTGCATTCCTCATTTTATTGGTATCCCTCGCACATGTTTACTATATGCACAATATGCCAACTCCTTCCTTACTACCACTATCTACTATTACTATCGTCTGCCTTAAATTTGGCGCTTTTCCGCACTTTAGCATTCCGCTGCGTTCACTAAATTTCCAGTTTCACTTGCTCAGCTTCAGCGATGCCAGCTGCGAAACTGTTCAGTTTATTTTGCAAAATTGTGTAAAATTTCCGCCCTCACACCGAAAATTTAAAGTGCCTTTGAGGCGCTGGAGTGTGGCGAGCTTGCTCTGTTGCACTGCAATGTTTTTAAGGCATTCTCTGCATTCGTATTTGATTTCACCAAAGTGCTGCGGCGCAGTGTTTGCCTGGGCGTGGCCAGGCATGTGGAGTTTGTGAGCATACGCTTCCTCCGCCAAACATGAATTATTGCTTGCGGTTACAATAGTTGGAAATTTCTAAACAAAAGGTAGACCAAACGATGGGTTTAAGCAAAAGCTATGTATGTACGAATGTCGTTCTTCTTCTGGGAGGCTTCTTTGGGTTTAGTTCAATCAATGCATTTGCCAAAAGTTCGCATTGAAGGTTTTCATGCCTTATTATGTGTACATAGTTATAAAAGATATTCCCATAAGAATTCGGAAATATTCCACATTCTCTGCTTTTAAAGCTTTAGTGATATGCCGTTGCTGCAACCGATCGGATGTACATAACCTTACATATAAGCACTCCACTTGACCATTTGCGATGTTCTTGGGTCTTTTTCGTTTGGCAACTTTCGGCAGCAAATTTTCGAACCAAATGTGTGCCAACGAAACAAGGTGGCGGCCTGGCCATTTGCCGGACATAATGCTAAGTGGGTAAAGCCATTTGTATAACTCAAAACACTCAACTACGTGAGATGCGGCGTCTTTGTGCCGATATGTGCATAGCTAAACGCATTCTGCTGGCTCCAAGGCAGCGCTTTTTGGTAATGCTTGCAGGCCTTTTCCTGATTTATCCTGATTGGAGATTGTAATTCATGGCTAAGTGGTTTTGTATCTAAATCACCTACACAAATGTAAACGCGAAAGTGAGTTTTGGTCTCTGAAGTTGTGTGAGCATAGTTGGCTTCATTTCGCCGAAATTTGGAAATTAGTGAATCGAACAAACAACTGGTAAGAGACATAAAGACGGTCATAAGGTTATAGAAATGGAATGAAATTTAATTTTATCATTTTCATGAAGCGTCCATATACTATCTTGTCATGAATTTAATTTTAGAATTTTCTTGTTTATTTCACATTGATGTGTAGTCGTTTATCTTCATAATATTGGGGATTTGATAAAGTCTTTTCGTATTTTGGAATGTAGATGCAATAATGTTTCTGGCGGAAAAATTACAAAAAGTGGTAGACTAAAATGGTACATATTTGTTTATTTAAAAAATATATTTAAAATATTTAAAAATTTATTATTATTTCTGTAATAAGTTGAAGTTTGATTAGAAATACGAAAAAACTTTTTCGACTACCCAATATCAACAGACATAAGCATATCTATTTTTTAAAGAACATACTTCCACTTGTCACCTTTTTGCATTCTTTATTTACATTCTGCTTCAATATAATATCAAACACTCTCTGCTTAAAGTAAAAACAAAGCGAGTTCCCGTCTCCGGCGGAAAACTCAATTAATGGCGCTGTTTCGGAATGCTTTTATAACAGCCAGCTTTTTCTTAGCAATCAAAATTGTATCGTAAATAGAATTACTTACACAATGAAATGGAGACAACACAAACGAGTGAGAATCTGTGCGTCGATACTCGTATTTATACTTTTTCATGGCCTGGCTTGTTCTCAAAGGCCACAGAGCCTATTATATATGTATGTATATGTGAGAAGTTAGATGTGTGTGTTTAGCAGCAAGGAGTGTCTGAAGACACGTGGAAAGAAAATATGTAATAAACATAAAAGGACAAAACTACACATGAGCTCTGTAGGGAAGCCGAAACCTTAAGGCAGTGTTATAGTTCAGAACTAGAATAAATTCGATTGATAACATTAAAGACTTAAGTCTTAAGCTAATTGGCGCAACTCTCTTTTATCATTGCTATGATAAAGAGAGGCAATTGTCACATTCACACTCCAACCGGCGGTTGTACTTTTTGCAACTTACTTAGAATCCATTCCAAATTGTTTCATTTCCGGCAGAGTGTGCACGCTTGTGTGTACGAATGCACTTGTTGGGGAGAGTAATGTGTGAACAAAGTGTTACATAAACCAATGAAAGTAATAAGCCAACAAAACTAGCTGCCGTTAAATGAAATAATAAAAGCAAGGAAACGCTTTATGGGCGGGCAGCTTTTGACTAAATTAATGATCACGCGTATTCACTGTTAATTGAGAGGAAGAAATGAGAAACAGAACACAAATATAATTCCACACAGTCGAGTTTTGGTTCTAAAAGCTTGCCGAATGATGAAATTGTCTCAAGGGAAAAATAAATTGAATATGAAACGAGAACTTTTATGTTTATATTTCGTTTTAATGTCCCTTCGGCCAATCTTAAAAAGTTAATCCTGCTCATCAACTTGAGATAATAACGGTATGCACATATGTAGCAGATTATGATATTCACATGCTAATAAATATGGATATTGTGCGCTTAATAACTCCACTGATGTGCTTCAGATCATTCGCTGGCACATCATATTTAGTATTTATTAAAAGCCAACGAAGAAAGTTGCCGTCGGTTGCACTGCAACAGACAGAATAATAAAGTTGCTCAGTTCAATTTCTCGTCGTCGTCGCCGAAGGCAACAGCAAACTTCGTCATTTCATATTCACTTTAGTCGATTCGCGTTTGTTTGCAACATCCTTTGAGGCCTTTCCGCTTTTCTGTTTCTCCATTCTTACCACACAAAAGCCGTTAGCAGCGTCAAAATGTTGCGAAAATATTAATGCACAAAATTCACTTATAATATTAGCAAACACGTGTTTATACAGGGTGGTTCATAAGCGATCCAATATGAAAGCGCGTCGTTCTCAGCTCAAACCAATTGGTTGCACCATAACTGCAGGTGTGGAAACTTAAAAGTTCCAGATTAGCACCACTTTTACTATGTGGCAACTCTGTAAGATAATTTTTATATATTATTTCTTCCTTGATTCGATATTATCGTCCCCCTCACAGATTTTTCAACTAAAATAAATTTCAAGATTTCATGTTTCCTGCTCATTCAGATTTAGAAGCAATAACCTAACGGTTGCCGCATAGTGCAGCGTGGCATTGATGTTTCATCCTTGACTGTATTCACATGTCAATCAAGAGGAGGGCAAACAAATTCACGTGTGTTGGAGCGCACAAAGAGCTAAAGGTCTTGATTTTCACACTGATTGAAGGCGAAAGCAAGTCAATGAAAAAACTCTACGCCACATTTACATATACGTATATACATGAACATACATATGTACAAAGTCTGCACGAAAATAATGCAAAGTTCATCGCGTGACTGATGGCTGTTAACGCAGACAAGATGATATTGATGGCTTTCAACACTGCTATTGACTAAGTGAGAGGGAATATGGAAGTTAGTGCTAAAACTAAAATTTAGATTTTAGAATTGAAAACAAAAACAAAAAGAAGATGGACTTACTGAAGGGAAACATTACTATATCCTAAGCTGGATTTCCTTGTCACAAAAAAAATTTTACTTTAACTGAGCTCGAAAATTGGTTCAAACATTGCCACCTAATCATTGTATGAACTCTCAGAAAATATTTCTGTCTTAAAAATTTTTCAACCATTTGTTAGCTTAGTAGTTTTACAGTTGTATTAATTACTTTACATTATATAAATTTTCCCTCCAGCTCCTCTCATTTTGGCCGCTCTTGTAGCCTACAGATTTTTTACACATTGTTATCCTAAGGTCAATGCACTCTCTCAGAAAAACTTTGCTGCTCCACAAACAATCGTTGAACAAAGTATATGCTTTGTTTTTGCAGCCAATAAATTTTCCAATTTCCGTTGTAATCGAATGAGAAATTTGTGGAATTTTTTCCGATTTTTGTTATTGTTTTCAGCCATCAATGAGTTAGGTATGTTTGCTTTTTTCACAATTTTCCCATGGAGGATTGATTTCAGTTTGGTTGCTGTTTCAGCTGCTCAATAGACCTTATTAATGTCCTTTTCGGTATTTTTCCCGATCATGGGCGAAGATAAGGATGCGAAGATGAATGGCAGCAATTAATTTTATTCTCAAAAACTTTTCTCGCATTTAATATACTTTCAGGTTTTTGGGAACACTTTGTCAAATATTATGCACATACACTTATGGGCAAAATAATAGGTGTAAGCAATTTTTACTTAGACTTTGAAATATTTGCAATTAAAACAATTTTATTTTAGTTATATTGATTTGCTTTACTTTATTAAACCTAAATGTGTCAGGGATCTTTCATTCCGAATATTTGAACTGAATTTTTTGTTAAAAAAAAAATAATATTGTTCAAAATATAGATGCAAAATATTTTTTTTTTAAATAAAATAAAAAATTCATTCCGTTCGCGGGTTTTTAATAACCAGTATATCCTCCATGGTTTTTTTTAATGTTTTCCAATTCTATTCGCCTGTATTGAATTAAGTTTTGGTGGGTTTCCAATGGGGTATCATGCCAAAGTTCCTTTGCTTTCGGCTACAACTGCTCCTTATTTTGAAATGAAACGGGTATCAGGGGATTTACTAGGTCATTGCTTACATGTCACATTTGCACCCTTGACCTACTCAGATATCAATCTCGATTTATGCTTCGAGTCGTTATTTTGTTAAAACACAATCAGCGGGTTCCTTCAGAATATGGTAGCATAATGTTTTGCAAAATCTATCTCTATCCTTACTTATTGTGTCCTTTATCCAAAATAAAAGACCAATGCCTTGCCAGGAGAAACATATCCACACCAAGGCAGCACATACAATAATTTTCGTAAATATTAATTTTAAATTCATTCACTGAATAAAATATTTCGCCCCTTTTTTCCCTTTCCCTTCTGTTCAGTTTACAAATACTCCAAACTTAGTTCAGATTAGGATAGATGGCTGATCGATGACCGCACGTGGACACTGATATATATAGTGCTTTGAGCCATAAGAAAATAAGAACTCCAGTGCTCGAACTTACAATACAATCAAACAAATTTTAAAAGGCGCTTAATTTCAACTCGCCAGTTCGGTGGGATGCCTGAAGGTATGCGCTTCCAAGTGTTTAAGTTATGGGCTTGTTAAAAGCCCACAACTAGGGAAAGGCTACCTGAAGGCTTTTGCGACTGCGATGGTGATTCATGCTGACCAAGCTTCCGCGAAGTCCAGCTATCCAGCAGTAGAACACAAGAGGATATGGGAGCACCGACCCTCCCATTCTACCGATAGGGATTCTAGAGTGCCTTTCCTTGCTAACTCAGCAGCTTTGGAATTACCTGGGATTCCACTATGACCCGACACCCATGTCAGTCTTATCACAAAGCCATTCGATGCTATTATTAGGGAGATTAGGCACTCCTTAACCAACCCTGAACGCACAGTAAATGAATTCCGCCGCTCTGCTATCTGAGTGATCACTTCTCTAAAGCAGGCCGCACTCCGAGCAGCAAATCTACGGCTACCTTGATGGCTGCAATCTCAGCTTGGAAGACACTCCAATACTTAAATTGTTATGAAAACTATTTAGAAAGAACCACTTATTTTTTTAAATATTACTTACGCCCATTTTATTTGCGAACCCAATTTAATGAAGCAATGATAACTTGTCACTCAAACGCAAAATTAACAAAGTAATAATGCAAGTTGTTGATACTGACTTTATACTCATTCGTCTTCATAGTTAAAATATAACGCTATAAAAAAGTATGTAAATATTAAGTACTATTACGATTTGACGAAAAAACAGTGCTAGCTAAACTCATACCAATTATTTTGCCCACAAGTGTACGTAAAAATTTAATATTTTAAAGATGATTCTAGTTGGTATATGTGGTTGTGTTTAAACAAAAATTAATATAGCTCACATACACTTGGACCGGAAGTCGTCGATAAATTAGTATTTGATTTTCCCAAACTTATGTGCGATTGTTACCAGATAAGATTATTGCAAATATTTGAGTGGAAAAAGAGAAATTATCGAAAAGAAAAATTAATGCTCCAAAAAAATCCCTAATCTTTGCAATTTGTGACTTAATATTAATAAGCTTTAATAAATATTTTCAACAGAGGGGAGCGTGGTGGAATCTGGCTGCACAACATTTTAGAGGTCGATCGATTTTCCTACTCTTCTGCAAGAAACTTTAAATACGGTTTTGCTGCTTGTTTGTTGTTTAAATGGAAAAGTTACTGCGGTTTAGAAGGTGTAGAAAGATAAAATAATCGTTCGCTACACATGTCCGTTCGGTTGTGACAAAGTAATAAAGATATTTACGAACAATTTTCGAAGTCATAAAATTGTAAGTGCCGAGATTTTGTCAGTTAGGTTAAAGTGCTTTTAGTGCTTTGGCTTTGGGTGGTTATATGTGATCTTATGGCATGTTTTTTACGAGAACATTCATACACATCTATCTACTACAACTGCACATATGTTTCCAACTGAAATGATTTGTAAGCAAAAGTTGTGCGTTCAGTATACAAACGCACATGTAGGCATGTAAGAACTGTCATTAAATCGCAGCTGAAAGGCTGTCAAAGCATCCGCTAAAAGTAATGCCCATAAAATATTGGAAAAACAAAATTTTAATATTAAGTATATATGTACATTAAATCATTGCTTCCACCACAATGCTGCATGTGGCAGCAAAAATGGTTGAAAATGACACTTGTTGTATACCTAAAGAAGTGGTAATGTGGCACTAAGGTCGAATTTGTAGAATAAACAGCAGTGTTGCAGAACCATATAGTTGTAGGTATTAGAATTGAAATCGAAAAAATGTGTAGATGTCATAAATTCAGATTCGAAATAGAATTTGTATCGGTTTTAGTTGTCACGGAAACCAATTTTAACGGTTTTGTTATCAGCATTAAAGAAAGAAGAAGTCGCTGACAGATTTGAAATATTAGTTAATAAATAAATTTATTTTATTTTTATGAATTAACTGATATATATATTAGTATCTCTTATACCGACTTGAACGAAAATATCTAGAGCAAGGCACCAGAGAAACAATGATGCATCTCTTGTTCACTTATCCCGCATTGGCAAGACTACGCTGTAAGCAACTGGGGTCCCCACGGTAGGATACACTGGAGGAAGTATCAATAGTGAGGCTACAGAGTCTGTTAAAATTCGAGTCAAGAGCAGGCATCCTAAAATTTGACTGCTCCTGATGGAGTTAGTAACTGAACTCCATCTGGTATCGCAAGGAACCAAAACTGGTCAATGCGTGGCTCGTTGGCCTGCCAGATAATATAACCTTACCTAACTCATATTTATTTCTATAAGTGAAAACGTAAGAATAAAACTCAAAATGCTTTAATTATTGAATAATGGAAAAAAATCTTGATAAAGAGTTGCCTCCATGTATACGTACATGTGCCTCACTGTGATCTCTTAATATCTTCCTTTAAATTTTTTCGTTGTTTTTTTCTTTCAATAAAATAGAAGCTAGCTAAAATAGCGAAACTCATTGTCAGTTTAATAGAATTTCAAATTTATTCATTTGTAAGTTTTTATCACATTCGTAAACAGCTGATTCGGACATTGGTTTCGCATAAGTTCGAAAGCACGAAAATCCAATCAGATTTTGTGATGCCATTGAAAATCAGAATTGATTTATATTTCTGACAACCAATCAAATTTGTCTTGGATTTCACAAGAGCCCTGAGCTATCAAGATGGAATTGGAAATTAAAATTCTACGACAGCTTTTTACAAAAAGTGATTTATACTATATCCATTTACAAGAACTAGGCCATAGCGTATTCAATTCCGCTCAATTTTCGTTAAGTTAGCAAATTACGCGCAATCTTTGCTTCAAATATTTCTTAAAAACACTTATTTTTGATTATTTTAATTTCTTCACCCCGTGGAGTCTTGCTGGTGAATGTGAATTTCTGCAGAACGTAAATATTTATGTTCATCAGCTGGAGCAATGGCCTTGCATTGGCATTTCTTAAAGCAATCTTTGAAATTTAAAATCAACAAAAGCACAAAAGCCTTTGCTTTTCTTCGTTGTTTTCTTTCCATCATTTGCGTGCTACGAAAAAAATTAAATTCCTCTTGAACATTCTTCTTTAAATTTCAGCAATTGCAAGAAATGCATAACACGTGCAACTAAGTGTTTCTACATGTCTACATGTCAGCGTTGCACTTTTGCAACACTCGTGATTTTTACGTTAAAATGTTAATGCACAATTCTGTGGCAGCTGCGACCTGCTGCGTTGCAGATACATGGCACTCCACTCAAAATATGATTACACTTCATTAAGAGCGCGCAATACAAACACTTCCCTTGGATAATTATCAATTAAGGGGAATTTCGCCATTTTGGGGGATAGTCGCAGCAAGTATGTTGGAATTGGAGCGCATGGTGAATTACATAAGTGCAAACGCAAGGAAATGTGTGTAAAATAGTTAGTTGTTTCGGTTACTAGCTTCCGAATGTTTTCAATTATGAACAGGACAGATGAAGGACATTTTGTTGAGTGACTTCGGTTTGCTTTGGTACAGTAAGTTCTTTGGTGAAGAAGATGCACCATTTATAAGAATTGCTCAGCCAAGTATCTAAAAGTAATGCTTAGATTCGTATGTTCGTAAGGGTATATATTGGGTAGTCGAAAAAGTATTTTCGTATTTTGTCAATAGATGTCGTTGCGGTCGTATATCTCCGGTGCTACTAATCACATTGTGTCATATCATATATGATAGTATTGATTAGAAATACGAAAAAACTTTTTCGACTACCCAATATTTATATTAAAACAAAAGTTAATGAATAGTTAACATTTCGCATCAAATTCGACCAAATTAACCAAATTGAATTTTCGTTTACCAATAAATATTTCCTTACTTAAGTGATCCGAATTGCAATTTGCACAATTTTATTATTATAAATTAGCTTAAATTCTATATATATATATATTATATGTATGTATATATGCCTTCGAACATGTGCGCTCATAAATACTAGAAGTAAGCATGTGACTCATGAATTCACAAATATTTTCAGCGGCATTAAAAGCAGATGTTGCAGACAGCTTGATATACGAATCGCTGAAGCGTGACTTAAATCGAGCTATTCACCGCTAAGGCGAAGAGTCAAATGGCGCGTACACACACACCCAACGGCGGTTAATTTTATTGCAGCTTTTATAGCGCCACTATGCGAAGCATCGGATTACTCATATTCCTTTCAAGATAATAATATCGTAATACTTTAACGCATTAACATGAAAGTCTGCAAGGAATTATGTTTTGTTGGCGTCTTGCAGGTCCTCAGCACTGTAACACCACGTACCCATACACCAACACACACACATACACATTGCATGCCTTTGCTCTGCCTTAGCGAGCTTCCTGTGTACATAACTCGCCATAAAGCGGATATTGTATGTTCGAGCACGAACCCCACCGACTGCCGTTAAGCAGACATGTCCATGCATGTAAGTGTATGGTATGCAAGCTGGAAAAATATATTTTAATTTTGAATGTTTTTCAAAGAAAGTTTCAACTTGGATTTCCAAACAGATTAACTCTTCAATTAGAGAAGCGGCAGAGAAAGCGCACTATTTGGCACTTTTAGATAAGCTGATGAGTTCCATTTAATAAGCAGTAAGGAAGCAGGCAATATTGCTGCTGCTGGTTACATGAACTGACATGGGTATTAACGCATAACGGGAAATCGTTTCGGCAAATGCGTATATCTTTAGATTACTCATACGCCACGTCATCGACTTTGTATGTGAAATGTGGCACACCAGAAGGATTATTTGAAATTGGAAATAAGTAAATATTTTATAGAATTTTTTCTAGGAAATGCAATATTAATACATAAATATGCATGTGTTTATGAATTTTTTAATATTATTTTTGATTTTGCTTCGCTAGTGAATTCACATTTTTGGTTTATTCTAACTAGTTTTTCACTCTGTTGGCAAACTCATTTGAAAAATTTTATAATAAAAGCTGAATATAACAAAATACTATTCTTGAGCTTTTCGAAGCTTATCAAAAATAGTTGTATAAACTTAACCGCAGAAACCAAAAAATTTTAGCAAGTAACTTCAACCAAAGTGAAAAATCGTCTTATCTTCGTGTATATAAAAATATATCTCCACACTTTGTATACACCTAATAAATTTTCAAGTGAAAAAATCATATTTTCTTCGTTGTCTGCAGTTTGGCTAGAATTTTTATTACTTCCGAAATTCGCTTACAACTTGAACTACGAATTAAAAACTTTATGCTTCTCTAGCTTACGTTGAAAACTTAAAAGGACTCCACCCATCCATTAAGCTTACATTTATAGCTACTTTACGAATTTTTCTAACATTAAATAGCCTATATATTGGGGCTGTCTCGCCCATCCCCTGTTACTATCGCTATATGCGTTTATATGTATAGCACTTTTCCGCCTACAGCTAGTCTGATAGCCAAACTTTTATTTCTCCCTAATTAATTAATTCACTTTCAGCGCTAAATCATCTATTTATACACACACACATACAAACACTTTTTATTATGTGCTCACCTGCAAGTCATGCGGTCACTGTTTGTTATGACTCTCGCAGCGTAGACAAAAATAAAATTAGCATAAACTTGTGTGAGTGTGTGTGTGTATACAATGGAAGAGTTGTCGCTTTCTATAGTGCGGCGTTGTCTGCATAAATAGCGTACGAGTCTATGGTTCTCGCGTTGAATTTGACCTTTCATGCCACACTTTGTTGCACAACCGAAAATAAAAGTCGACCGCAAAAGCGACATAAGCGACGCACGCACTCGCCACTGCCTATGGCAACAAAGGAATAAAAGGACGATTTATTGCTTTTCGTCTGACCATTGGTCATCGCCAGACTGCTGACTCCCCTGAGCGAGTCCACACATGCATTGCACATTCACATACAACCGTTTATGGTGTCTACATATGTGTGAGTGTGTGCGTAAAGGCGATGATTACTGTAATCATTTGTCTGCCATTATTTTCACTTTCGCCGAATTTACGCTGCTTCTCATTTCGTTCATTTTCTTCATTTTTGTCGCATTTGCTAAAGCCGAGAAAATAAGTTAAATTTATAGATTTTAATTTTGCCAAAGCCGCCGTCTTTTTATTTCATTCTTATACAAGTGCTTTCAATCATTAAACAATACTCCGCTGCGTTAACGATTCTTTGACATTAAATTTTTGTGAGGACTCTGTCTGCGCGCTCGCATTTCGGCCATCTTTTAAGTAATCACATTTCCGCTATCTTTATTTGTATTCTTTAAGTGACCCAAGCGCGTAATCTTTGGCCTGCTTTCTGCTCTTTCTACTTTCTATGGGGGTAGGGTGTTTGTAACCCGAATTTCAACGCTGTTGATGAACGAAATGAGTATAAATGGATTTGCAAGAGTGAAATTTACAATTAAAATAATTAAACCATTTCATTCTACTTGAAGCTGTTGGCGAAACTGTGTCATATAATTATTTAAGCATAATTTTGAAATTTATATGCCTCAGATTTTGGCAGAGCTTGCCAGTCTTGAATTTCACACAAGGCTCTTTATTACTCCGATCTCCTCGGAAAATTTACTTACTGCGTTCTAGGTAATTAAATTCAGTCGTAATTTCTTGTGGTCCTTATGCTCCTTATTCTTCTTGCTTGTGCTTAATTAAATCTTGTGAGCGTGTCCGTTTCTGTGCGCTCGTTGGCTTTGCCTTTGTGGGTGGCATGGCGTATACGTAACTGCCTGCGTAACTGGTAAGTTGTGTGTCGCAACAGAATATTGCGCAACAACTCAAAACTGCTGACGACATTTTAATAAATTTAGCTACCAGTTTGGTAATTTCGGTAATTTTGGGGAGGGGAACCTGAAATATTCTGTAAGTGGATTCTGCACACTAAGTGTATAATTATGGCATATGAGTTTTAGCCTATAAAAAAAAAAGTTCAAGAAAAATTGTAAGTCCCAAGTTCGGAAGAAAGAAAATCTGACACATTTTGCATGACAATATCTCTCTTTTCAGAATTTTTTCCAGCTGAAATAATATAGCATAAGTAATCTGCCGACAAGTAGCCGGAAAGAGTTTTTATTATTTGCTTTCCAATAAAGTAAAAATCGGTTTTAAGTAATTTCCATTGCGAGCACATATATATATTTCTCAATTTTTATTTACACATTTCAAAAGTTACATTTATTTATAACAATAATATATTAATATTAAACCCATTCCACCCAGCCAATGATCTTACAAGCTACATGTCATTTTCTATTAAAGTGAACTTTGGAAAATTCAGCAATTTTTTTTTCAATTTGCAACAATAATAAAGTATTATTTAACAATGTCTTTTAGAAACAATATACAAATATTTATATATTGGGTAGTCGAAAAAGTATTTTCGTATTTTGTCAATAGATGTCGTGACAGTCGTACGAGTATATCTCCAGTGCTACCAATCACATTGTGTCATATCACATGGTGTTGGAAAGGTGAGGAGCTTCACTTAACCAAAAACAAAAAATTGTGAAGTTTACGAAGACGATGTGGTTCGCTCGCTTCCGCTCTGGAAACTTCGAAATTTCGACTTACACTGTTGAAAGTTTTACACTGTTTGAATAATGTCTCTAGCAGAAAAATGGCAAAAAATGGTTGACCAAAATGGTAGATATTTGTTTATTTATTTACCAGTATAAATATAAAAAAATAAGTTAAAGTTTGATTAGAAATGCGAAACAACTTTTTCGACTACCCAATATATAACAAAAATATCTCTATATAAACATACTCGTATTTACACAGAATAACTGTCTTAACTTATGGAAAAATTATACTAAATAAGATAAAAAACTAACTATTCTTAAAGCAGGGCACTAGAAAAGCTGAAAATATCAGAATTTGTAAGAAATTTATAATTAAAGAAATTCAAGCGAATTTACTTTATTTATGTAACTTTACATATACTTAGGGTACACACTTACACACAATTAATCACATACATATACCACATTAATATAATTTGTTAATTTTGTTATTTATTTTAACTATATACTTGTATATATACACACATTTAACTATTGACAGGAATCGTTTACAAATATCAAGTCATTTTCTCTCAATATTTGACACTGAAGACCACCGAAAATCAGTATTCGTGCTCAAGTTCCGAAGCAAACACACAAATGAATGCAATATTTACAAAAAATAAGCAATTATTTACAATTCTATAATTACCGTTACAACATTTTAAATAATATTTACATTTAATTGGTGCTTAGAGTACAGTGTGTTAAAAAAGTTCTAGTACTTATAGTAAATTCGTTAGTTTGCGCTTAATAATTTCCCTTTCCGCTTTTGATTAGCTAATGACAATGTCTTACTTCTAATATACACTAACTTAACATATAACTAAAGAGATTGCTTAATACTACGCATAGATTTTAGTTCTTTATAATTGCTGATCTCTTATACGGAATTTTCCTCGAATCCTTGCTGCAGAGTATATGAGAAAGTAAAGAGAATAATTGAAAAATCAGTTAAAGGCTTCCCAAGCAGAAACTTCATTTAAATACTTTTACAAAATAATAGTGAATTATTGACTAAGAGAAGTAAAACAAAAAAAAAAAACAAAACGTTGAGCACGGAGCTATAATACCCGTCACAAATAATAAATATGAAATATTCCATATAACAACTTTATTTAGATTCGTCGGTCTGTATGATATCTATATCTTAAAGTGATTCGATATCGACGATCCCGATAAATGAGCATCTTCTTGAGAAAAAAATGATGTGTACAAAATATCAGATCTATATCTCAAAAATTGGCGTATATACATTCAGATGGACATACACACGTCATGCAAACGGACATGGCTAATGCGACTCCACTTAACATGATGATCATTTATAATATATACTTACACCTTCCTTCTCGGTGTTACAAAATACAACCTTTTATTTAATAAAAATAAGACCGTATCTTCAAGGTCCCAATTGCATTACTGTTATTTGATTGCAACTTCCAAGAATTTACAAAAAGCGACTCAAAATCTGCTTTTCGTCTAGTTCAAAATTTTCTTCAAATTGTGAGCAAGCTTAACATGAGACTTTCAACCTGCACAACTCCCACGTAGTTTCCTGCTGAAGGCAAGTAACTAAAAATGAAACATTATTATTCAAACCGGCAGCACTTTATCTGAGCTCGGAGGAAGTTGCATAATTGCAACATTGCATTGTGGCACGTGCCCACCCAGAACGGGATTTATAAATTGGAAATAGTCGCTTGGCAAGTTGCTCCGAATCCCTTGGAAATGCGCAAAAACAACAAGACTTCGTCGGCATATTCTCGTTTTATCCACGCATACAGTCTATATCTCCCGCCACCGGTGTCTTATTCGTGTTTACATTCGTCCATATTTGCCCACTGCGCCTATGCGGCAATACTCTGTTGCACCAGCACACACACACACATACAACTAAACGAAATGGCACAGCAATGAAATGGAAATCCCGACTAAGGGCACAATGTGAAAATGCAAATTTTACAGGGCAATAAACTGACGGACCATGAAACTTGCCCGACTATCAACTTTAACACTAAATAGTTAAAGGTATATGAAACTAGTAAGGAAGGGCTAAGTTCGGGTGCAACCGAATATTTTTTACTCTTGCGACTTGCAAGAATCGAAGCGAGGGAAATATTTTAAGGTGCCAAGTGGATCGGAATATTAGTTATATGGGGGCTATGTCAAGTTTTTTCAAAATTATCTATTTTATCCAGAAAGACACATTGATATGAGTAAAACACGCTGTCTTACTTTCATTGAGATAGCTCACATGTTGGCCGATATATGCGGTATAAAGTCTCCAAGAAGTCCGAAAATCTTTATATTAGCTATATGGGGAAGTAAATAAGTATGGACCCGACTAAAACCATTTCTGATTCACAGAGATACTATTATTAGAAAACGATTCTCTCTGAATTTCAATTCTTTATCTCATACATTGAGCGATATTTTCGGTAAAAAGTCAACCGTAGACACTAAGGTCCATATATTCGGTACTTAGGGGCATATTTTACAGGTTTTCGGTTAATGGCGTTTTGAGGGCGTGGCAGTTATCCGATGATGCCCATCTAAGAGCTTCACGTTGATTTTTTTTCCGGGGAAAACAAGTACAAAATTTTATCAATTTTTACTCAAGTTACAGCTAGACGGACGGACGGATTTCAACTCGTCTCGTCATCCTTATCATTTATATATACATAACTTCATATCTATATCGATTAGTTTTTGGTGATTCGGACAACCGTTTGGTGAACAAAACTATTATAATCTAAAGCAACAGTTTACAAGAGTATAAAAAGAGTGTAAGCGTGAGAAATGAAAGTGGAAACACACCTTCATGAGCGGACTAATCGCTCGCGGCATAACGGTCAGCGCCGTCACGGTGGGCATCGTGTGCAAAGTGCCGTTAGAGCTGTGCTGCAACGCCATCGCAGCGCTGATGTTCGCGTTCACACTCAGGCTCTGGTTGTGGCCCAGCAGGGTGGTGGTGGTGGCCGATGAGACGCTGGACTCGCGCTTGCCTTTGCCATAGTAAGCTGTGAGTGGCCTGCAAGGAATAAAGCAAAACAAACGCAACCAAATATTATGCGATGGCAAATGAAAAACTGAAATTGAGAAACAAAGAAACAGAAAAACCAACAAAGAAACAAAATTGCAAGAAAGCGAAAACAGAGCAAATTTAGTGCATCTTTCATTCAATTTCTGTGTTTACTACGATAAAAGGTCGTATATGTAAAATATGATATACCATCTGATAAAATTTGACTCGGACTGGCCTATGTAAGCTGTGCTCGCAAACTGATCGTAAAATATTTTTTCCAAGATTAGTACAACATCTTTATGTTCATGTGAAGTTTGATCTCCAAATCTCAATTGGAGCGAGTTTTGGAGCTGTTTTTTCAAGCCGCAAAAAGTTTGTCTGGCCATTTCTATCATGGAAAAGCAAAAATTTAACAGCGACTTTGATTGATATTTTGTGTTTCCAATGGAATCACGGCTACAGAATCGTTAGAAATATTGTTGACACGTTTGTAGGACTTTAATCATGCAGTGAAGGTCGTAAAGTCATGGAAAACTTGCTCTTGTTAGGTCCAACCACCTCTATTAATGACGACAACGTCGAAAAAGTTCAAGAGACAGTGCTGTGTTGATATCAGAGACTAACAACATCTCTTATGGACCGACTCAACTATTTTAGTTAATGGTTTAAGAAGCATATCAATGCTAGACCAAAAGACCTAAATGCGCCGCCATTTTAACATGATTGACTTTTTAGCTAAACACGAAACGAGAGTCAACGCTTAGCCATCCTGTGACCATTCTCGAAACGGTAAAAGGCTTGTATTAGCTCAAAAGGCAACTTATTTTGAAAGCAGTAATAAAGAATTATGAAACTACAGTTTTTTTGTCAGTTAAATTTGATCAGATGGTACGTAACGAAAAGACTTTGGAATAGATTTTTCTATTTTAATTTCTAAATAATAGTAATCGTAATAGTAATAATAATAATAAAATTTGCAATGTGTGTGGGGGACATTTTGATATTAATTCTAAAATTACCATACCGTGTGCTCTCGGTTCTCGGCGAGCAATCCTTTGAGAAGCTTTTTGTGGTGTATCTGTAATGAAGAACATATAACAACAAATTTAATAAAGCGAAGTCGTTGAGCAAGTAATAAAGTACAAAGTGGCGGTATAATATAGTCAGATCAGTTTAAAATGTGCCAGTTATATAAAGTGCTGTCGTTTACAGTGGGAAAGGACTGAAATTTCTCGAAAAAAGAAAAGATTATTGAAGTACTCTTAAGCAATGATATGTGGAGTCTCAATATAACACACAACTATTTGTTAATGCCGACTGTGTGACGCATTTCAAAAAAATAAGAAAAAGGGGTCAATCTTTCTTCACTAAGATAATGCCAATTCTCACACATTGGCAGTGACAATTTTGAATAACATTTATCAAATCACTTCTATCGTGTATCAAATTTGTCCCCATATTTATAGTAGAGTATGTATATCGATCTCACAGAAATAGTTTGTAATACTCCAATATTCATTTTTTCACTCTTCAGACAAAATTAGAGCTTCGGTAGTCAATAAAGCTTGACCAAAATAGCATGACGTTAAGCTCACAGGCGTCGTGTTAATTTTAGCAGTATTAACTGTTCAATTGATGTGGTTAGTTTGAACCCACCATTGACGATCGCACCTTGTTTGCAATTGGCATTGTCGCCCATGAATAGCAAACGTGCGTCAAAGCGTGTTGCATGCTAAATGCGGCTAGTTCACTGTTATTTAATCGAAAACACTTCTGTGGCCACTTGAAACCTAGTGGAGGCATTGTACAGTTGCACAGAGCCTTTGTATACTAAGGAAGACCAACAAAGCATGAATGCAGTGCAAGAGAAATTTTAACAAATTTATTTCAAATAGACGACCAATAGTACGGATCAGATTCTTAAAGATGCAAATTTTATTTCATTCGTTTCAAAAGCGCACAGTAACCACAAAGACTTTATTTAAAATAATATAAAATTTACAGGAAATAAATTCTTATTTATGTATTATATAAACTCTGTATTTTGCAAACTCTCCATTTGTACAGCATGAGTCTTCATATTTTGCCATTCTGTATTAAATTGCAAACATGTTGATAGCCTCAAAGGTATATGAGCACTTGGAAAATATTAAGTAAGTTGATAAAATATGCGAAGACACAAACACATTTGGAAATATATCAAATTTTGAACACTTATTTCCATATAAAAATAACCCTCTTTACCGCAACGAGATATGATCCATTTTAAGTAATATTCAGACAAAATTTATCATGAATATTGATTTTACAAATTGCAATCAGAGTCAAAAACTATCGAAAAATGGAAATTAAGCTATATTTTGAAATTTTGAAGAAAAATTAAATTTGTGAAGTTTATGCAGACGATGCCCATAAAATCGTTTAGCACAAGAATGGTTGGTCGATGCGAAAGATTCCTCTCGCTCTGTTCGACCTATCCTTGTAAAAGTCGATGAAATTATGGAAAATGATTGACCAGAACCGTCACATAAGCAGCCATGACATCGCTAAGGAACTTAACATTCATTATCAAACGGTTTCGAATTATTTAAAAAAGGCTGGCTACAAAAAGAAGCTCGATGTTTGGATGTGGTACCCAAACCTAAATTGTCTCAGAAAAATTTAATGCTCCAGCTTGGTCGAACGATTGATTCTACATTTTACAGTCAACAACTGATGAGATTGAGGCAAGAACAGATCAAACGAAAAACTTCGCCAGACCACACATATATTTGATGACTCGGCAAAAAGTTTTTTTTTTTTTTGTGAGAAGTTTTGATGCATCCTCCCTGATCTTGCACCATCGGACTACCATTTGTTTCGGTCAATGCAGAACTCCCTTAATGGAGTAAAGTTGGCTTCAAGAGAAGCCTGGGAAAATTCCTTGTCGCAGTTTTTCGCCGAGAAACCAGAAAAGTCTTACACTGATGGAATAATGTCCCTAGTGGAAAAATGGCAAAAAGTGGTCGACCAAAATGGCACATATTGAATTGATTAAAGTTCATTATAAATATTTATAAACAAAAATAAATTGAAATTTGATTAGTAATACGAAAAGACTTTTTCGACTACCCTATACCCTTTGTAGAAGCTGTAAAGTCTCAAAAATGCAAAAAATAATAAATTGTTATTTCAAAATTTTCATGCTGAGTACCTTAAAAAAGGTAAGCGCGTTTGCTGTGGCGGATGAGCGACCTTATTGTCAGATTTTAATTTGAAAATATTGTATTTCAGTTTGGGTTTTTAGTTTACTTCCGTTCCCCATTAAATACTAAATTTATCCATTCTCGGCTTCGAAATAAGCAAATACATACTTACGTTTATATGTATTAATCACCTGTTTGCTCACCTTCTGCTTTGATTTAGTTGGATATTCCGCTCGTCGCGCCACGTGGAAATGTGATGCCTCAGTGTGTTTCGCACTTCGGAGTTTAAGAAACAATAGAACAATGACACTGCGAAGCCCTGTGGAAGAAAGACACAAACAAAGCGAATTAAAGCACGTTTGACGGCCAGCGGATGCTTGGGAAAGGCATAAGAAAAACCGCAATCCTTTCATGCGCTTTCAGGTTCGATTCATATTATCTTTCACAGAAACTCTATACAGTTGCCACAATGTGCTATTCTGTGCTCGGTTTAACATTACCGCGCAACCCTCTTGTGTAAGCTGTCATTACCTGCGTACTGAGCAGCAGCGCGCGCACGACGGCGAACATGTGACTCATGACCCCGCTTTCGCTGGGGCCCGCCAAAACCACCAAGTAGGTGATGCCGAAGAGCGGAATGAGCACCAACAATGCCTTGGCTGCTTTGCGATATTGGCGCGTCTCCACTGTGTTGGCGGATCGGAGCTTCGTTATCAACACCTGCAAATAGACAAAGGATTTGGTTGGTAATTAAATAGCGACTTATTGAACCAAATGAAATACGATTTGTTTAAACGGTTTGAGCAAGTAACCTGATTCGTTTTAAAGAGTTTGGAATTTCAGTTTTTTTGATCATTATTTTCCTGTTTAACGTGTAAAACAATTAAAAGGGTGAGGAAAATATAACATGTAATAAAATAATAAAAAATAAATACAGTTTTAAGATATAACATAGACCTTTGGACTTTAAATTAAATTAAGAGACTTCGAAAAATCTACTGAATTTAGTAAAAAAAATATAAAATAATTAAAAAAAAAATAATTTTCTTGAAATTATTTGCAACAGCTATGCGTTGCAACCTCGTTAAAATGTGCTAGTGAGGCAATTGATATGAAGGAACCCGTTTAACCTAGTCGCTATGAGCCATACACACAAAACTTTCAACTTCTTGAAAAAAGCTAGTATTTATTTATTACAGTTATACGTTTCTGTTAACTTACAAAAATGGTTTGCTGCTTCTCTTTCTGTAATTAAATATTCACAAAAGATTTCACAATGCAATCAGCAACAATAAACTTCCTACGTCATACTAAGCCAAGATTCTTTCAACGCCTGAAGCACTTTCTCTTATCACAAGTCTGCGAACTGCTTGCAGCTTGAAAATATGATTTCCTTAACAAATTCTTAAAGCAAGCGAACAAGAGAGTAAATAACTTGCAAGATTTATGGCGAAAAATGAATTTAGCTACTTTCAACTACGAATACGACAGACTGCTTGGTTTATAAATAAGAATGAAATTTATGATGAAGTAATAAATTTACGTATTATGCGCGTTTGTAGTGATGTCCATGTACTTGTGTGCACATGAACACAGAAAATAAAAAGCATCCTTTATCCTTTACAATGGTTGCTTTTAAATTTCCAAGGAAACACTCTAAACTTATAGCATTTCATAAGCTTGTGTATGTGTTTGTAAACGTCTTCATTTTGTCTTTGAACCATTACATACACCGACATATTTACACATATTTACTTAGCTGTATGAGTGCACATATTTGTTTTGCTAAAAAACATGCTAGCTTTCTAATTCAAATATTCTTGAATGGATATCGCATTAAGTGCAGTCAAGGGATATATTTTTATAACGGGTGATTTTTTAAGAGCTTGATAACTTTTTTAAAAAAAAAAACGCATAAAATTTGCAAAATCTCATCGGTTCTTTATTTGAAACGTTAGATTGGTTCATGACATTTACTTTTTGAAGATAATTTCATTTAAATGTTGACCGCGGCTGCGTCTTAGGTGGTCCATTCGGAAAGTCCAATTTTGGGCAACTTTTTCGAGCATTTCGGCCGGAATAGCCCGAATTTCTTCGGAAATGTTGTCTTCCAAAGCTGGAATAGTTGCTGGCTTATTTCTGTAGACTTTAGACTTGACGTAGCCCCACAAAAAATAGTCTAAAGGCGTTAAATCGCATGATCTTGGTGGCCAACTTACGGGTCCATTTCTTGAGATGAATTGTTGTCCGAAGTTTTCCCTCAAAATGGCCATAGAATCGCGAGCTGTGTGGCATGTAGCGCCATCTTGTTGAAACCACATGTCAACCAAGTTCAGTTCTTCCATTTTTGGCAACAAAAAGTTTGTTAGCATCGAACGATAGCGATCGCCATTCACCGTAACGTTGCGTCCAACAGCATCTTTGAAAAAATACGGTCCAATGATTCCACCAGCGTACAAACCACACCAAACAGTGCATTTTTCGGGATGCATGGGCAGTTCTTGAACGGCTTCTGGTTGCTCTTCACCCCAAATGCGGCAATTTTGCTTATTTACGTAGCCATTCAACCAGAAATGAGCCTCATCGCTCATCGGACACGGACGCGAAACACATTTCGAACCGAACACTGATTTTGGTAATAAAATTCAATGATTTGCAAGCGTTGCTCGTTAGTAAGTCTATTCATGATGAAATGTCAAAGCATACTGAGCATCTTTCTCTTTGACACCATGTCTGACATCCCACGTGATCTGTCAAATACTACTGCATGAAAATCCTAACCTCAAAAAAATCACCCTATACTTCAAGTAACAATCCTCTACAAACACACACATATACATGTGTGTTGTGCATACATGCGAGTTCGTTGTTACGCGCTTTAAGAGCGAGCACTTAAGATAGAATGACTATAACTTTTTATTCGAGAAATGAGCTGTCATTGTTTACTTCATGGCGGAGGCAAGCTCAATAACAACAACGTAACTGTGCAATATCACAAGCATGAGATGCTATCTATTTTGGCTATTTAAGGACATACTTGAGGGTGAGTGCTTGTACGCAGCTCATACATTGTATTTACCTACATATGTGTTTGGTATTGTAAACAGGCTGTTAACACTTACCCACATAATTCTCAGTAGAAATATTAAATTCATTATCAGCACCGCGCAGACTGGGCCCTGAAAAATCCAATCCACATGGGTTTCACGCATCCAAGGGCAACCGATGTCGAACTGCGAAAAAGTTTAAAATTACAAATTAAACTCAAAATTTATTGAAAATTATTTTAAAATTGCAAATATTTAGATTTGAAACCAATGATATATTCAGAAATGTTAGAATCAGAAAATATAATAAAATGTTATACAGAATATGTAAGAAAGTTAAAGTTCCAATCATCGACTTACCTTCTCCACATCGTAGGATATCGTTAAACCCTTGGCGATTGCCCATATGACAACGAAACCTGCGGGTCCACCTGAACAAAAAACATAAGTTTGTTGTAACTTTTATCAAATTTCGTTACTAAAACAGAGAGAAAGCTACTCTCTTAATATAAGTATATCTAATCGGTATCAGTTCGTGTAGCACAACTATGGTTCGCTTACTACCGTTCTGGAAATTTCAATGTGAATGATGCATCTCGCTCTGGTCGATCTATCGTTGAAAAAGTCGATGAAATTAAGGAAACGATTGACCAGAACCGTCACATAAGCAGCCATGACATCGCTAAGGAACTCAACATTCATCATCAAACGGTTTTGAACCATTTAAAAAAGGCTGGCTACAAAGAGAAGCTCGATGTTTGAGTACCACATGCTAGGATCGGTCAAAGGAGAGATCAATAGACAATTTCAACAAGTTGCAAATAACAGAAGAAAAAACATTACAAAATGCGTCATTTGGGGAACATGCGTCCAAAATGGGTTTGGCCTGCCATCAAGCACCAAACCTTGAATGGAATTCCACTAAAAGCATATCAGAAATAAGTAGTTTCATCGAAACCTCAAAATAGTTTGAGAGAGAACGTGAAACGTAATAGCAGATACAAGAGGTTCTACGAATAGTGTATCAAAATGGAACATCAAGTGCTAAATGAGCCCGATAGGGCTGCACTCCTACCTACCTACCTACCACATGAATTGCCTGTGAAAAATTTAATGGACCGAATTAACATCTGCGATTCTTTGCTGGAACGAAATGAAATCGAACCATTTCTGATGCGAATGGTTACAGGAGACGAAAAGTGGATCAAATACGACAATAATGTGCAAAAAAGATCATGGTCCAAGCGTGGTGAAGCTCAGCAATGTTCGAAAGGTTATGCTGAGTGTTTGGTGGGATTGGAAAGGAATCATTCACTATGAGATGCTCCAGCCTGGTCGAACGATTGATTCTACATTTTACTGTCAACAACTGATGAGATTGAAGCAAGCAGAAATGGCTTCGTCTTCCATCAGGACAATACTACATCACGCGGATCGTTGAGGACTCGGCAAAAATTGGGAGAGCTTGGCTGGGAAGTTTTAATGCATCCACCCTACAGCCTTAACCTTGTACCATCGGGCTGCCATTTGTTTCGGTCAATGCAGAACTTCCTTAACGGAGTAAAGTATGCTTCAAGAAAAGCCTGTGAAAATTACTTGTCGCAGTTTTTCGCCGAGAAATCAAAAAAGTTTTACACTGATGGAATAATGTCTCTAGCAGAAAAATGGCAAAAAGTGGTCGACTAAAAGGGTAAATATTTGGTTTATTAAAGTTCATTATAATTGCAAAATAAAAATAAGTTAAAGTTTGATTATAACTACGAAGAGACTTGTTCGACTACCCTATATTTTTCAAATGCTACGAGTTTCATTGGAGAACGCCAGAAAGTATACTTCTAAAAAGTAATTTGAATATTTTCATTTACTAACAAATTGTAGAGGCAGATGCAGAAGAATGCTGCTGAGCTTATTTCAAAATTCAATTACGTAAAGTTGTGTGTGGACATTTTGACCTAAAATGCTGAAAAGGCACAAAGTGGCTTAACAGGAAGTTAGTCAGCGTGTTTCGAGTTGTAGAAGGTGGAAACTTGAATATTTTTTATTGAAATAAGGCTTTTTTAAATGCTGATATCAATATTGGAAAAATGAAATTAAATTGCTTTGCTCGTAATAATTGCATAATAATTAATGTATGCATGAGGAAAGGTAGGTGTGTCTGCTAATTGGTATGGGTACCTGCAACTAACGCCCTCAAACTAATTGCTGTGTCAGGGATGAGTTCCGTTTATTCACACATGAGCTCTGCCTTTCAACGGTTTAATTTCGCGATAATTTACGCAACATTTGCCCCACAGAAAAATGTTTTATCAGCCACCCACACAGCGGCGCAACGCAAAAGAGTGCATTCATACATTGCTAGATACACATGCGCCTATATCACGCCAACTCAGCAAAATACACTCTCCTCTGCCTACTCACACCACACTCTAGAGACATACATACAAGCAGAATTTCATGTTTACACACACACACAGAAACACAGAAAAATACTTGCTGAAACTATGTGTTGTACAACTACGGATACATATGTATATTGGCGTAATAAAAGCTTACCCCAGCCGATGATTGCGTATATATTGAAGCGTATATTATCGCCGGAAAATGTCTTCACAACCAGCATGTACAAATAAAGACCTGCAATGAAGAGAAAGTTCAAAAGAAACAAATGAAATGAATCGGTGAAGAACGTGGAGATTTACGAGTATACTACTGTTGATATAATTCCAATACAAATGTGCATATTTATGCGATCTGATTTCTATAAGTCTGTGCGCAAATATAAATGGTCGGATATAACTGTTAATATATGTTTATTAAGCAAGATGTTGCTTGGATAATTGAGTGCGGCTGACCAAAGGCCATTGGTTGGAGGTGAACGCACTTTTGCACAGTGTAATCTACCTATACATGTACATATGTATGTACGTGCGTGTGTATGTGTGTCAAGCAGAGTATTTTTCATTGCTTAGCGAAAATAATCGGCCGAGGAGCGCATATTCGTATATATTGTGACAAAAAAGTACCCGGAAGTTATAAATAAAGCGCAAAACATTTAATTATTCATTTATATTTATTTTGTCGCCTTCAAAGTAATCCCGACCAGATGAAGTACATTTATGCCAACGATTTTTCCAGTCCTCTAAACTCTTTTCATAAGCACTTTTTGGGATAGTCTTCAGCTCCTTCAACGATTTTTTTTTCTTTTCGATGGATTGAAAATGGGTTCGTCGGGACCAGTCGAGCAAGAAAATACTCACGAGAGATGTCGAGCTCTTTTGCCATCTCTTTAACATTTTCCTGACGAGTCTCAAGCACCACATCCTTCACTTTTTTAACATTTTCATCACTCGTAGACTTGTGTTTTTGATATAACTGAATCATTGTAAGCCTTTTCCAACATTCGCAACGATTTCGCACACGAAATTTGGTTAAAAATACAAAATTTGAGACAAATTCTTTGTTCGATATTTTTATTCATTGCAAAAATCGCAACGCACCACTGAGGTGTACCGACTTAAGCAGCAGCTGTAAACAAACTGGTTGACAGATCGCTTTCATATACAGTCCTATCAACTTAGCAAAATATACTTTTTTGAAATATCATTTACCCGGGGGATTTAATTACAATTTCCGGTGCTGTTTTGTCATAATGTATATCATTAGCCGCCTATAATGATGTATGCGTGCGTGTATGCATGAGCAACACACAAATCAAATAGAGTTATTGTAAATAACTGATTACTTTGGCAAATGCGATTAACGGTTAGCAGTAAAACTGCACAAATAACAGTATTAAGCAACCACAATCCAAACGCGAAAACACAAATGTGACAAATACTTTTTATATATTTGTATGTGCACACACGTGCTTATCTGTTTACTCGATTTACCACATCCTCAATTGTTGAATGAATATTTGTGTGATTTTTGGTTGCTCAGGCATGGCATTTTTATGCACTCATTTATATTATTGCACAATCGCTTATCGCTTATGGGCTTACTGCTAATCTCGTTGTAGTGTTTCATCTAAATATAGCACATTCCAGAATTCAGAGATTTTCCTGCGAAAGCCGAAATTAAGATTTGGTTTTTGTGACTGCATTAATGGAGGTAATAATTTAGTTAATGTTGGCCTTTTGCAATTTATGCTTGGAAGATGTCTTTAGCAGTCATCAAATAATAGAAATTGATTATTTGCTTAATTCCTCACTAAACAGCGGGGCACACACTAGCACTAGTTGACATTGGAACCGGTGAATGGAATTAAAGAATGCAGTTAAAGAAAGAAGTAGTTCGGGTTAGAAAACTTCTTTCATGACACAAATATCATTTTAGTACTTTATGAGATTATTCTATGCAAAATTAGTTTATTAATATAAATAATATATTCTTCTTCTTCTTAATTGGCGTTGGCACCGCTTACGCGATTATAGCCGAGTTAACAACAGCGCGCCAGTCGTTTCTTCTTTTCGCTACGTGGCGCCAATTTGATATCCCAAGCGAAACCAGGTCTTTCTCCACTTGGTCCTTCCGACGGAGTGGAGGTCTTCCTCGGCGGGTACAGCGTCGAATACTTTCAGAGCTGGAGTGTTTTCGTCCATTCGAACGACAGGGCAGCCATTGTCTTTTAATTGGCTGAACTATGTCAATGTCGTCATACATCTCATCGTTCCATCGAATGCGATATTCGCCGAAAACTCTTTCTCTCGAAAACTCGCAACGTCGACTCATCAGTTGTTGTCATCGTCCAAGCCTCTGCACCGTATAGCAGGACGGGAATTATGAGCGACTTATAGAGTTTGGTTTTTCTTCGTCGAGAGAGGACTTTACTTTTCAATTGCCTACTCAGTACAAAGTAGCACCTGTTGGCAAGAGTAATCCTGCGTTGGATTTCCAGGCTGACATTGTTGGTGGTGTTAATACTGGTTCCGAAATAGACGAAATTATCTACAACTTCAAAGTTATGACTGTCAACAGTGACGTGAGAGCCAAGTCGCGAGTGGCACGACTGTTTTTTTGATGACAGGAGATATTTCGCCTTGACTTGGTTCACTGCCAGACCCATTTGTTTTGCTTCCTTGTCCAGTCTGGAGAAAGCAGAACTAACGGCGCGGGTGTTGAGGCCGATGATATCAATATAATAAATAAATAATCAAGTACGTAAAGTGCATTCTAAAATTTTTGCGACGAACAACAAAGAAGTTCCACTAAATTTTGTGTGCGGAATCAAATATCTAGTGCCGAAATGTTCAGAATCTTTGGAAAGGCCTTCGGTGATAATTGTTTGTCGCGAGCAAGTGTTTTTGATTGGTACAAATTATTAAAAGAGGGTCGAGAACGCGCTGATGATGAATCGCGTCCAGGACGACCATCAACATCAAGTGATAATCAACACGTCAATAAAATAATGGAATTGGTGTTTGAGAATCTACGATTAATAGTCAAAGATCTTACTGATATCTTTGGAATATCGGAAGGATCAGTAAAAACCTTTTTGAAAGATAATTTGAGCCTAAGGAATGTGAAAGCACGATTGGTTTCAAAATCACTTAATTTTTTCTGAACAGCATCGCACAGTGGCATTTCGGCGGAAAAAATAGGATTTTTCCACTTTCCAATTTCAAAACTTTAATGATTTTGTTTTGTACAGAAATATTTGGATAAGAAAAATCAAAAAAAGGTTTTTAATAAAAAGTGAAATTTTATAGTTATAAAAACTAACAGAAGTCGATGGAAAGTTATTCAATAAAATCAGATTAAAATTATTGTCCAAATAAAGAATTTTTTTTGTGTGCAAGTTTATAGCTATGGCTTTTCTTTTATTTTTTAGTGAAAATATAGCACCTACTTGTTTATAAAAAAAAAATTTATTGAAATTGGCAAAGTAAGCTAATTTTTATAATTTTTCAAAAATTATACTAAAAAATATCAACTATTCATTTTTTGATGGAAAATGTATGTATGTATGTGCTTTGCCTTGCTTAGCCCTCTTACTATAAAAAAATGAAAGTTCCGAGTCTGTACTTTTAATTAAAAAAAAAAAACAACCGCCAATTACCGTCCCTTTTAGTAACATCGATTTTAATTTCCATAAATACTGCTATCTTCAACAGACTTCTTATAACTTCGGATCCTTACATAAGTAGCTTAAGGCGTCATTCTAACAAAATTTCCTTAGAACTAGATCCCATTGTTAAAGATATGGTGCTTGCATAATATTACAAATAAAAACTAACACAATTTTTCGCCTATTACATATTCAATTAAAACATTGCATATTATATTGGATTTTTATCAAGGTTACGGTATAAATAACGTCACTTTGCGTTTAAGTTTATTTTTTTTTCATCAGGAGAACTCAATTAAGAAGTGTCCCGAATTTCAAGTCCCTAGGTCCAAAAATAAAAATTTTGGCAATTGCAGTTATATGGGAGGTGGGTGTGGCAGTCAGCGGTTTTACAAGATTTTTTCAAAATTTCTTAATTTAGTCCAGAGAAGTGTTTCTGCAAAGTTTCATTGTTGTACGACCACTCCTTCTATTTTTTTCCAAGAAATGTATGGAGCGGTGCCACTGTGCGTCGCGTTAATGCATTCTGCATTGATTCTTCGTCAGCTTTTCGCCAAATTTTCAAGCAATATCGTGCCGCAGCAACTGCCATCGCCAAATTTAACTCCGCTGACTTCTGGGTATTCAGCACACTCAAACGATCACTCCGGGGAAAATGTTTTAAATTCATTGAAGACATTAAAAGCTATGCGCGTTGAGAGCTAATCCTGAAATTGACTTTAACAGCTGTTTCGCGGACTTTGAGGGGACGACATAGATTTTGAAGAATAAATTAAGAATTATAAAAGTAGGAACAAATTCTTACTATTTTTTGCTCATAGTATAGTTATATGTTCAAGTATAGAAATAATGCTTTATTTGAATAACTTTTTTTGCTTTTCAAACCTGTCTTAATTTGGGAGTAATTAACTTAATTCCACGATCTTTCTGTAAGACAGTACTGTATTGGCCATTAAATTTGTTTGAGGAAGTATTAATGGTGCACCAACAAAATATTTCCAAAGTTTTAAAGAAGAAAAAAGAATATTTCACAAAAGAAAACTATAACCTAATACACTTGCTTAAATGTGGACTTACCTTCAACAAGCATCCAGAAGAAATTGGTTAAGGTGAAGAAATGAAAAAGCGTGACAAGCACCACACAGCCTCCTAAGCCCGTTCGTATGGAAATCTGTTTACAGTAAGTATATAAAAAATAACTCTAATTATTTCATGTCCAGTTAGAATTGTGGGAATAGTTTTATAATTTTAATTGTTTTGGATTTATAATAATAATGATAATTATACTAAGATTATTCATGTATTGGTAAAATTTGTCATTATTTTTTAAAATTTCACGCAAACATTTTAAACACAAAGCTTCTTCGTTCGCGTGCCAGGATGTTAGCGTATTTACTTTTCAGTTCAATATTTTCCGCGTATCTTGAACACAAATTTTTTCCACAACACACGCTCACAGGAATATCGATACATATTTACTATATGTGCTTTTGTATGAAGATTTTGCTGAAAATTAGAAAAAGCTACGAGATATCGATGTGTGTACACTTACATGTACGGACAAAGTCAGTATCCACAGCAACGCCGACATTATGTATGTGAAGAATAAATTGGCGTGAATTGAATTGCGTAAACAGCGTAATTCCCTGCATCCGTTTTTCATTTCGTTTTCGTGTTCGATTGCAGCGCACGGTGCGAGGAAATAAAGGACATCAATAGCAATCGCAGAGATACGCACAGTAAAATATCATAATAATAGCAGAGCCGGCGGCGGCAGCAGCAGCAGTAGCAGTAGCAGCAATGCAGTCGATGTTGATGTTGGCGTTGGCGTTGGCGTAGGCAGCAGCAATGATGTTGCGCGGAAGTGGAGAAGGAATAAAAGAAAATTATAGAATTACAAGAAAATATATACACATGTATGTGTGTATATGGATGTATATGTGTAGATATGTATGCATGTGCGTGTTAATGTGGCCTCGTATGTGTGCCAGAATGCAAAGGAGCATTGGCGAGCGCTCGATTTTTCCGATTTTTCTTCAAAACTGGAAACAAAAACATTGTGTGGCAATGCTACAAAGGTTGCCATGGCTAAGTAGTGTGGCAATAAGTTGCAAGGATCTTTGTAAATTTTCGTCCGAAAGCATCTAACACGCGCTTACAAAGCAACATACATTTGTATTTGCTTAGAAGTTATTACATTACTGTTATTTTTGTTTTATGTTGCATTATAGAAAAAAATATCGATTAGTTGTTTCCAAGTTATTAACTTTGTGTAAACAAGAGAAATAAGTTTGAAGTTCTTAGAGCCATGTCTAAGTTGTAAGAAAAACAACGTTGAGAGCTGCTCGCACTGAAAAAAATATTTGTTTTGAAATAAATCACACGTATTCGGAAGCGCTTCATCATTAAGTCTTCGATTTTTAAAAAACATAAATTTTAAGATATAAATATCACATAGAGAACGGCACAGGAAGAAAAAACACTTCGTCAATATAAAGACCAACCTAGGAACAAAAGCGAGCAAAAAAACTCTTCAAAGTAAAAATAAAATAGCTTTTTTTCATTCTTATCACTTTGGAATAATTTCTCTGTGAATATTATTTTAATTCGCACTCAATTAATTCTTCTTAAAATTTTCGTATTCAAACAAAGCAATAATACTCACTTGAAATAGGCGAAGACAATAATCGCCAGCGTCAATGAGACTAAACTGATGGTGTAGCCAATGTAGTAAATTATCGTTGGCAACTCGATGATCGGTTCGAATTCAGGTACAGTAGAGGGCGCGGGCAGGTGCATGCATAAGTCATAGTTTGTATATTTCTCCCATGTGCCGTTAGCATGGCAAAAGCGCGTCGCATTCTCTGTAAAAGCAGTTAAAGAAATGGTTCATAAAATTATTACATAAATGTGAATTTCATTACAACCTCGAAATTTATGTTATTGAGCTTCAATGATGTTCTTTAATCTTAAAAAATTCGTTTTATAACATAAATAAGGGTAAGTCATTTTAAAAGCTGCAATCTGACAACGGTCAGCTGATATTAATTTGCGATCTAACGGCTGCGATCCGATATCCATTTGACAGATTTATAGTAGTAGCAGTTTCTATGTGAACAGAACAGAAAACTGTTTTGTTCTGATTCCTACATTCATACATTCGTGAATAGATAGACAACATGGGGACCTGGATTTCCACCTAGCCCAAGTGCTCAGTGGCCATGGCTGCCTTAGAAGCTCTTCATATAAATATTGTAATAATTTTAGTCCATAATGGCCGATGTGTACAGAGTGTATAGAAGACTCAATACTACTCTATCATTGCTCACAGTTTTCAAGCAAAAGGGAAAAGCTGAAAACCGCATATGGAGGTAGTCTTGCGGTGGAAAATATGACTGAGCTTATGTGCGAGTCCTCTGTAAAATTGAAAAATGTTAGCGAAGCGGCAGCTCAAATTATGGGAAGATTGAAACATTTACTTCAGATTAGGCGTCAGTTAGTCCTTACAATAGAGGAGAGTTAAGGGATATTCTAGTCTAGAAGCATAAATTTCAGGTAGTTTTAAAAGCGTCGTAAAAAAAGGCAATTAATATTTTTAACATCCATTTTTTACTAGTTATTTATTAATTTTTGAAATACAGAAAAAAATTTAAAACTAAAAAAAGTAAAAAATTTGAAAAATTATGAGCTGACGAAGTGACGTGACTATGCGCATGATTTCAACCCTCCAAGTTATTTGAAACCAAAACAAAAAAAAGATTATTAATCTAGAATAATGTCGCAATGGTCGGAACTATCGAAAAGTGGGAGAAATTTTTTTTCACAAAATGGCTACTGCCTGAAAAAAAATTTTTAGGATCACTTTTTCTGACTATTTCGAATTTTTTAAAAATAATAAAAAAAAAATTAGGAAGGGGCTGGTTCCAACCATAGAAAAGCCTATAAAGAAGACTCTATAAAAATTTCAAGTAAATCGGTTCAGTAGAGCCTCAGAAATCGTGGGCATCGTTCCAAAAAAGTAAGTTTTAAGAAAAACGCGTTTAAAGTTTCCCTAATGTATTTTGTTCGATTAGTTCTGGCCGAACCATTTTGGATGCCGGGTCAGAAAAATGCCTATATCTTCGAAAATAATTTGAATTTTGAAAAATCCTCTCGAACACACATTCTTGAATAGTTAAACTTTGAAAACATAAAATAAATTTTTTTTTTTTAAATTTCTACAATAGAATACCCCTTAAGTGACTGCTTCTTTCCCATGAAGTAATACTTTGTCCAGTGATCGTATGGGACAGAAATGAGATGGGAGTAGGTTAGGTTTAGCGGTTTAAAGTACCGTATTCCAGCTTTCGATGATTCCTCCTACCTAAAAAAAAGACCGCTGAACTTTAACTTTAAAATTTGTAACATTATTCTTTGATGTCGATTTTACCAGCTGTGAATTATCCTAGATATATTTTCTATAATTTTTATGTAACGAATAAGTGCAATTTCGCCTAAAACAGATCGAATTAAAGACGTCCGCTTTTAATTAAATAAGAATCCCACTGCTATTTGCGCTCAGCACTCTCAGCGCATACAAATAAGTGCTTCTGATGAGCGCTGCTTATTAGCGGATTCCATAAAACCACTGGCAAAACCCCAGCAAGCCGTGGGCGACGCGGGTCTATTGCCGTCGCTTGTGCATTGTGCCTTTCAACGCTTGCCGCTTTTGTCATTCTTGCAGCTATGAAAATGTTGCTACTAGAAAGTTAAAACATATGATGGCGCTGTTGCACCAAAGGGCATAGAGACACACGTCACCGCCTCGTCTAAAGTATGGCAGAAGTCTAAAGAGTGCAGCCGCGTTGACAATAATTTGTGGCACAAGCCAACCGCATACTCTTGCCATTACATGTACATATAGTATATACACGTCTAATGCAAACACGTACGCTTGGCTGACAGGACGTATATAGATTCCCCAAAGTGTGCATATGGACCGCCACATCCTTTTGTTCGTGTTCATTCGCGCATCCCACACATAACTGGGAATAGTTCCGAGCGCACATCAGCGCTCACACAGGCTCACAGACATACTTTTACAGACATTTTCAATTTACTAACGGTACTTACGCGAGCTGTCGTACTGTATGCCTTGGAACTCGTGCAGGCATGGCAGCGCCGCCAAAGTGCCACGCGGCGTGCGGGGCCAACAAAGGATCGAGTCGAAGTGGGTGAGGCAGTAGGCGCTGTCATTGCCGTAGGTCGTTGTATCAATGTGCTGCTGCAGCAGGCACTGCAGTTCGGTACTCTCATTAATTGCGTCGAGGCTGTCGTAGGACTCGAGCGGTGACTCGTCAGCGCCCACGTCCACATCTACATGTGCTCCTGCGGCCACCCCCGCGCCCGCTCCCGCCAACTCGGGCGAGCTCGACATGCTGAGCGGATTCAGTGCAAGCGAACGACTCACCAATGCGTCGGCAATTATTTTACTTGTGTCAGCGCTGTTGCTGTTGATGTTTTTGCTGCTGCCGCTGGCCGGATTCGCGATGTGGCTGCCACTGAAGCTTGGAATACTATTACTGTGGCTTTGGGCGCTTCTTGTACTGTTGTCGCTGTCGCTGCCACAGGCAGAAAGCGCTGTATTGTACAGCTGATATTGTTGTTGCTTTCCCTGTTGATGCCGATGATTGAGTTGTTGCGGTTGTTCATCGTCGTTGTCGAGAAATCTGTGCGTTGCGTGTGCCTCTGAAGACCTGGAAGCGAAAAGCATAAAAACACTTCTTAAGTTGGGAATATTTAAAGCGTCAAATTTTGAACATTTTTGCACGTTATTATCCGATATGTGTGTAATTTATTTAAAGGCCGTTGTTTCGCAAACATATGAATATGTGATAGTAGATAAATATAGGGAGAGAATATTTGAAGAAGAATAAAAGTATAAATAAATAGAAAGCAAGTTGTAGTCGTTTCCATAGTCATCTCCTCTATTTAGTGGATTAGCTAATCTTCTATAACCAAATTCTAGATCACGTGTCTTTTTGAGCAACTTGAAATGCACACGAAGTTTGTAATAACCAGAAGGAAATGCCGGGGACTCTATAAAGTACATAGAGTATATAAGTATGCATTTACATACATATATTTAAATGTTATCGGTCTGCATTTTGCACACGTCCTTCTCTCCTTAACAAGCTTCACACTTATTGATTCGTCAATGTCAGGCTATACAAACTAAACACGATCCGAATCAAATTCTTTTATGAGAAATTTTTTTCAGGAAATTCTGAAAAGTTAGATCGGATACAACATGTGGCTGCAATTTCAAACAGACAAGACAGACAGATCAAAATCAAGACAAAGATCATCATAAATAAATGTAGATCATTTTTCTTTTCTAAGAAATATTAATTCGTCTAGAAAGAACCGGCCAAAGTTCTTTCTTTGGCCGCTTAAGTACTCAGAGTTATTTACATATACGAGGCGATCGAAGTAGAGATCTTTTTCAAAAGCTTTTTTGACAGATTACTCATGAGTTGTGTCAAGTTTTATGTAACTTTTTTTCAGTATGTTTCGAAATTTTACCATGGATAGACTTACGCCAAAACAACGTTTACAAATCGTTCAACTTTATTCGAAAACTCAAGAGCTGTAAAGAATGCGTTTCGAGCGCTTCGTTCAACTTAAGGTAAACGTAATCGACCTACTGAGCGTGCTACTCACAACACCATTACCCATCTTAAGACTCAGCATTCACTATTGGATAATATTCGACCGAATAAATCATTGTAGAATCCATAGCTGAGAGCGTACATGAAGAGCGTGGAGAGTCGTTTCCGCGTCGTTTGCAGCAACTCGGACTGACGTACGGAACGTATAAAATACAGATTTTGCAAGAACTGAAGCCGCTCGATCTTTCCTTTGCTTCACTTTATGGACTCAAGAAGATCTGAAATTTTCGAGCCATATTTGTTCAGCGACGAGGCTCATTTCTGGGTCAATGGGTATGTGAAAAAGCAAAATAGTCACATTTGGGACGAAGAGCAAAATGAAGAGATTCAAGAGCTATTTTTTCATCCAAAAAAACTACAGTTTGGTGTGGTTTGTGGGCCGGTGGAATAATCGGTACATATTTCTTCTAAAATGATGTCGGTGAGAACGTAATTGTCAATGGCAGCCGTTATCGCGCCATGATAACCAACTATCTGATGCCTGAAATTGAAGCTCGTGATCCAGGCGACATTTGGTGGGCGCCATTTCCCACACATCGCATCAGTCAATGGATTTATTGAGGGAAAACTTCGGTGAGCAGATAATATCACGTTTTGGGTCGGTCGATTGGCCACCAAGATCGTGTGATTTCGCAACCTTCGACTTTTTCTTGTGAGAATATGAAAAGTCTAAAGTAAATGCGGGCAATCAGGCTTCGATTCAGGCCTTGGAGCTAAATATCACGCATGTCATTCGCCAGATACCAGTCGAAATACTCGAACGAGTCTTCGAAAATTGGACTCAACGGATGAACTAGCAGTGAAGTAACCGCGGCCAATATTTGAAAAAGATAATATTCAAAAACTAAATGTCAAAGGATATTCTTTGGAATGATAGGAAACATTCCTCATTAAATTTGAATTGTCTGTGTTTTATCTTTAAAAAGTAGGGAACTTCCAAAAGGATCACCCTTTAATTGCTATAAAAAATAAACAGAATATTATAGCCTGGGTGCACCCTAAGTTATCTTTTTTATTTTTTTTAACACATATATTTTACTGAAAATACGAGTACGTTATCTTAAATTAAAATTCGTTTAAATTTTATTTCAAGAACAACCGTAAATCTATGCTTGTGTATCCTGAAGTTTCACTATTCACTAATTTTTGTGAGTCTTCACATGGAAGCCACTAATCCTTCAGCATAAACTATGCTTTCACCTGTGATGTTCCACTTCGAATCACCTCAACACTTTAGCAATCACACTATCACTTTGAACTGATTGAACAACAACACGAGTGCCCAGTTGTGGGTTACAATTCACGGCATCTGTAAAATTGGCAATGGACAGACTGAGCCCGAGAGACAAAGTTGTGGTTTAAAGCGCCGCAGCAACCAATGAAAAGGAAATTCAATCAGATGAGTTCAACGAGTGAGGTCAGAAGTCGGCTGCTATTCGGTATGTGGTGATGGAACTACGAACGCCTGAACTTGTGACGGCCACACAACTCTGAAAGGTGTTGGTGTGTTGTTGGTGTTCATCAAATGCGGTAACAGCGGCATCATTGCCATCGAACAATCGTTGTGTGGAAATTGTTTGCTCGTTTGGCAGCTCGGTTGTTAGCTGATTGTTTGGCCATTATTGCACGTTCAAGCGTTAAAGAGAACCATTGTGCAACAACTACAAAGCCAGTAAAACAATACGGCAAATACAAATGCAAACTGAAGCTGTGAACATGAATTTGCTGTGAAAATATCGAATAGCCAATCGCGTTGGCGTTCACTTACGGTATGTGCGAGCAGATAGTTGTGGCGGAATTGTAAAGCTTTAAATTCTTCAAAATTCAAAAATCCACGTAAAATATTTTCCCTGAAAAGTAAACTGCAAATACTTATTTTTCTAGCCGAAATTATCAGCTTCTAAGTAAATAAATCGTTATCATATTTTAAATGAGCGATTTCGGCATCTGACGCCATCACAATTTTTATTTATTCTCTGCTTTCGATATACTATACACACAAACTTTCGCAAATGAATGCACACATATACAAGTATGCGTGTCCACCTCCGCGTTTATTGCGAAACTCATGACTATTTAAAAATCGTGAAAGCGTCAAGCGTAATCCATTCATTAAAAAAACAACATGCGAATAAATAACTGGATTTTCGCCAGAAGTGTGGCTTTGCCATTTTCCCTTTCGGCTCGCCTTCTTTTTCCCTCTTTAGCACGTACTATTTAAAAGTGTTGAAGTGAACGCACATTTTCATTTTGTGCGAACGTTTAAAGGCTTTTTCATTATACGAATACAGCCTTATGCCTGCTTGACCTCACCAATCGCTGTATGCCTTTTGGCTTACTATGTTTGCTTTCGAACTATTTCAAGCGTGCAAGTCATTAAAAAGCACAGCATCGTTCCGTGAATTGCAATAACGGATGCGGTTCGTCATTTATTAATTAATTTATAATATTTATTTTTGTATCGGTTTATTTTCCGCCAGCGCCGACGGACTTCTACTGTGTCTACGCTTTATTCCATTTCCCATAACTGTCATACCTCGTCTAGATAATCTCTTAACTGTACGGTTTCTTGGTATTTCATACTGATCACTGTGTTATTTACAAATATGTGCGGCTTATGTTGTGGTGGAAAAACGGACATAATTCTCCGCGTTTACTAGGCTGATTGGAGTAGAGAAATTGCTCGTGGTTTAGGTGGTGAATTACAGGGTTTGTCCGGAAAGTTATAGGACTGATTTTCTTCCACCGCGACGGTACATCGGAGCGTGCATGAACCGATTGGATTCGGGAGGGCGTTCCTAGCTGCAAGAAGTGGTGTGTTTCTGTGGCACCATTCCTTTTTGGAGAGCCGGGAAGTGGTCGTCCACCATGAATTTGCTCCTCCTGGACAAATCGTCTACGCCAAGGGTCAACCGGGTCCGACAACATATCGCAGTTGCACCACAACAACGCCCCAGCTGGCACCACCTTTTTGTGAGGAGCTACGTAACTTAAGCCAGCATCCCAACGCTTCCGCGGCCCTTGGACTTTTTTTGTTTCCTTGCTTGAAAAGGTCAATGAAAGGCAAGCATTTTGAGACGACAGAGGGAATCCAAGCAGCATGACCTTCGGCTCTCAAGTCTATTTCGGAAAATGCCTTCCGTGAGGCCTTCAATGCTTGGAAATCGCGCTGACAAGGCTACATCGACACAGAAGTAGCCTATTTTGAAAGTTTTTAAAGAATTGTAACGATTGCTTCAATAATTTTTTTTAAATCGACTCAGTCCTACATATTACTTTTCGGACAAACCTTGTATGTTGCCAGCTGAATTTCTAAAGCTGTCTTAATATCGTTGTCAGATCTTTCATTAAAAATTCATTTGGTTGTGAAAATTTCCACAAAAAAAAGCTCTACCAAATCTCACAAATACTCTGAAATATGCTTTTGCCATTCATTCTCGATTTGTTATAATGGCATTGTATTGCCAAATATGCAAGCCACATCTATTTTCTTACTCAAATGAGATCTCGTTTAACTGCTCAATTAAATGTAAAAGCAAACAAAGTCAAACATTGAAATTCAGACAATACTTCGGCTTTGCCATTGAAATAATTGTGGAAAGTCATTTACATAATTCCCCAAAATATTATGAAATTTGAAGCTGTGGTAACCTCCAACAAAAATTCTAGGGGAAAAGAAACTGTTTGATTCATCAGAATACAATTGGATATATTTTACTTATTTGTGGTCTTTAAGAAACAGATTAGGCAAATTTTTGGATTTCACTTTATTTAAATAATATAAATATATAAAGTAATATAAATATCACTACTTTAAAAACAAGTATGCTTTTTTAAGTGTTCTTATATTAATTGAATTCTTCATACAGAACGGCTAACTCTGGCAAATAATTCGAGGGCGTCTTAGTGACTGCGGCATTTGTCTTTTTCTGCGATTAATAAATTTCTTAGGTACAATGGTATGTTGTGGAAAAGAATCCTCTACATTATTCGTTCTTAGTATTTGAAAATGTATGGGTGTTTCTCGCCTTCTTATTGTGGTGCCATAGTTCTCATTTGATTTATGTCCGCTCAGTGAGTATTCATTTGCATTGGCGTTAGTCCAAAATTTCATACAACGCAGCAGAATTATAAGAAAAGAAAACTTATTATTTTTAGTAATTTAGTTTCGGTGTACTGTTCCCCATTTCTAATTAGTGACAGTGTATAAATTAACGTCTAGGTGTTAGGAATTATTCAGAAAATGCATGGGTTCTGGTATATTGCTTAATGTGAGTGCAAGTACTCCATGCAAAGAAAGTTTTGGAACACAAACTAAGTGGCTAAAAGTTGCTCAATTATCTTCTTTCTCTTCCTAATTTCCCAAAGCCTGCAAAGCTGCTTATTTAGCTAGTTATGCGTTCATCTAATGATTCATTAAACGTGGATATTACGCACACACTTTCGAGGAGATACGCTGCGTATGAGTGATATTTGTTATGAGTGGAATGTGGGATTGTAGGATGCGTTGTATAAATGCAAGTTACGGACTTAATTAGTTAATACAAGTATATATCGAATGCACATCAATTCGAAAAAAATCTTCAAAATCCACCTTAGTGTAATTGGTTCCCAAATTCCCAAAAAACGCATTTTCTTGAAGCTTTTCTCAGGGTCGGTAAGCAAACTTTCTGCGAAACTGGTGAACTGGTGGAACTTGTAATTATCACAGATATATTTGTCAGGAAATGATTGGAGGAATAAGATTTTGACAATAATTTCGACTTTTTAAGTCATTCAGTAGTGTAAATTTGTTCACAAAAAAATTATTTTTTGGACTACTTTAGGCAGAAATATCTTGCCAGACACTCTTTTACGGAGGTCTACTTGAAGATCGGCAACGGAAACAAACGAATACAAATGTTGGAAAATGGATTCCCCGAGTATGTGTATATTATATTTTGTAGTGCACGCTTTTTTTCTTTATTCTATAAAATGCCTCTTCATAAAAAAATACAAAAGTTTTCTGAACTACAATTGACTATAATTTCTTTCCAGTGAAAAGTATTTCCTTCAAATAAGTTAATATTAACTGACTTTAGAATACTCGAAATATTATGTATGTATGTATAACTTGAGCAAATGCTTCGCCTAATCAGCCAATTTGCCAGCTAAAGCGTGATAATACAATAATACAATATTTAAAAATTTTTTAATATGCGAAACGGCGGTAAATACGCGGACAGGCATTTTTAATGCAACTGATTTGTGGTGAAGTAAATTGTTGAAAGCAAAGCTTCCTACGAGGGCTTCATTGCTAATACATTAATATACATTAATAACTACTTTTAAATATAATCCTTCAATTGCATTTAGCGTAGCAGTTTTGTAATAGAAAACGCTTGTCGAGCTGTTATTAAGCGTGATTAATCCAACAATAATTCCACCACTTATTAGTGTCATAGTATGTGGTCAACGCTTTTACTGACATTTGCTGAATGTAACACATGTGAGTGTTTTCAAACTTTTTGCTATCGCTATCATGCCACTTAACAACAAAAAATGCGAGCTTTCGAACTTAAACGCAAAAAACGGAATAAATATGTGTGAAGCACTAGGAAAAGTGGTGAGTGGGTGGCTTTAGTTGGTCTGCTGAAATTATGTATGCTTTTGTTTGTACACCGCAGCACCAACGCCAGCGCTTTCGATTAAGCCGAGCGCAGATAACTGTCGTCGCATTTAATTAAGCGTTAAATATTCGGTATACCAGCACGCCTCTTGGGTTCGCCGCAAAATTGGCAAGTATCAACGGTTTCTCTGCGCGTTAACTACAAACTGCTTTCAACTGGCTTTAGCTCTGCTGTGAAATGTGCCGCTATATAAACTTTTAAGCACAAGTGGCTGAGCACTTAGCTGAAAGTAGCAAGCTTTAATGATCTCTCAATGAATGCTTTCAACCCCACAACCCGTCAATAAGATAATGTAATCAGGCACACAATGGTGAGACATAACTGTGCATTACCCAGCAGCAGCGAAAGCCACTGGAAATCAGTCAGGCGAGCGAAGCGGAACAATGCATTCAAACAGTAAAAGTGCCGTTCAGCCATAAAATAGAGGCTGGAAAGTGCTTTGTTCTGGCACTTTACCCTCAATCAAAACGTTGTGCTTTGATAGTGGAATGCTAGGCTGGCAAAGAGGTCGCTTTGTTGCTTGTTTTCATCAATTTTCAAACCGATTTGGAAGGTTTCGATAAAGTAAAAGTTTTTACCCTAGGTTTTGTCCATCATTTCAGAAAATTGTTACAGCTCCTTGTCAAATATAAGTATTCCATACAGATAACTGAACTGATCGATCTATTTGTATGACAGCTATATCCCATAGTGCTAAGATATCCGCAGACAAATTGGCAGGTTCTCAGTATAACACATGGATATTTATGCAAACTAACGCAAAATTTCGCTTCGTAAATTCCTCTTCCTAAACACTGTGTCTTTTTCATGGAATATCCACTCCTTTCATGATTATGAATTACCTAAGGAAAGTCAAAATATTTTATCTTTGGTGCGCCATTCAGGCCAACAAAAGGCATAACACAGCAGCACGAACAAAAACCGGAACGTGCATTGAAGCCAGCGGCGGAAGTGGCAACAAAGTATGAAAGACACAAAATGGTGTTCATAATGGCAGTCATGAAAAGTGAAAGCACTTCCATGTGGCAGTTAAGTGTTGGCAGAATTTTCGAAAAGTCCACTTTATGGGACATGTGGCATATAATAGCCACAGCGAATAAAAATCGAATGAAGCACCGAAGCACTAAAGAGCAAAACACTTGTTGCGGTCGAACTGTGGCTTTTTTTATTGAAGAATTAAGTATTAATTTTGTGTTTAGTCCACTGAGGTTGTGTGCTCGGTGAACCTGTTAAGTCACCAGTGCTAAATATAGTCATTATTTATGTATGTTTGTAAACAAATGTTGATGTGTGACTAGAAGAAATCGTTCATGGAGTTCAGAAAAAAATAAAAAAGCGGTGTCATTAAATTATATTATCGATAGAGAGACAAAGAGCACAAAATGAACTTTTTTTTAATTAAATGCCTTATGATTGTCAACTGTTCATGTATATATATTCAAATATCTGGTATCATTAGGAAATTAATTTAATTTTTCAAATGACTTTTTAATTTCTTTCAGACTTCTCTGAATTCAAACGAATCACCCCCAAGTTTTCTAGAAATTTAAAAAATGAATTAGTTTTCTTGTGGTAAGTTCATCAAACAAAATTTAGAATAGAATATATATAAGTTAACATAATAATGACATTAGTAAACTCAGTATCCATTACAAATACAAAATATAAGTTCCATGTCACATTGGATAAAACTATCTTGTCCAATGAAAGCTTTTCTAAACAAACACTTGATACTGATCGGTCAGTTTGCATGGCAACTATAGCTTGGACAAGTAAGGAAGGGCTAAGTTCGAGTGCAACCGAACACTTCATACTCTTGCAACTTTCAAGAATCAAAACCAGAGAAATACTTTAGGGTGTGAAGCCAGTCGTATAGAGTAAAGTCAGCCGGATGATCGAAAATCCTGATATTAGTTATACAGGTGGCTAGGCCAAGTTTTTGCTCAATTTTATCTTTTTTACTCAGAGAAATACACTGTTGTGAGTAAAACACCCCCTTCTATTTTCATTGAGATAACTCACATATTGACCGATATGTGCGGTACAAGGTCACCCCGAAGTTCGAAAATCTTTATATTAGGTAGATATACAGAAATACCATTATAAGATAAGTTTATTCCTTAATTTCAGTTCAATGTGTGACATTGACCGACATTTTCGATCACAAGCCAACTATAGCTACAGGGGTCTAAATATTCGGTACCTAGGGGCTTGAGCTATTTTTATTGGATTTAAAAATGGTAATAAGTTGGCACACACTAAAGATATATTTCGTGCAAAGTTTTATCCCGTTATATTAATTGCTTCTTGATTTGTGTACTGGAAACTGAACGAAACAAGTGGAATTTAAAATTGTGCTGTACGAGAACTCGGCGTGGTTGTTGTCCGATTTGATCTATTTTCACACTATAACATAAGAATATAAGAAGAATGCCACGTACTAAATTTTATTGTGCTTATTTATGGCATTTTATATGTTTTGGGTTAATCGCGATTTTTGGGCGTGTCAGTGGACCGATTACGCCCATTTGCGAACTACAAGTTTTTATACTAAGGAACCTACATACCAAGTTTCATTAAGATATCTATATTTTTACTCATGTTACAGCTTGCACAGTCACCCAGATTTAAACTTTTCTTGTCATCTTGATCATTTATATATATGTAACCCTATATATTTATATATATATAACCCCATATCTCGATTAGTTTTAAGTTATACGTACAACCATGTGAACAAAACTATAATCCTCTCTAGCAACATGTTGCAAGGGTACAAAAATAATCCGTGAATCATATATCGTCATTTCTAAAAGTTGTCTATAGAGCGACTTGATTCCTATCGTTTAGTTTGTATGTCAGCTATATGCTACAATGGGCCGATATCAACTGTTCCGACAAATGAGCAAATTTTTGGAAAGAAAAGAATGTGTGAAAAACTCCAGATCGGTATCTCAAAACTGAGAGGGTAGTCGCGTACATACAGACAAACGACTCAGCTCCTTTCCTTCTTAATGTTACAAACTTTGTAGCAAACTTAATATATTCTGTTCAGGGTTTTATTATGATTAACCAAGCCTTTTAAGCTTATAACTGAAATACTTCATTCTCAATCTAAATATTTGAAAGTATTTCACATTCACTCATATTGGTTTAACTGCTTGCATGACAAAGTTAATTCCAAACTTTTCATATATTCTACATAATATATTTAGAAATCCAGTTTAAAGTTCAAATTTCCATAAACAAGCATTTGGAAATACGAGTACCAAAACCAAAAGTATGTGGCAAGTGAGATAACTGTTAAAGTATTATCTCGTATATTGCACTCGCCCCGCCCTGGTTACTCAATTAAACCGCAAACAAACTTTTCAACTTTATACATGTTGACCAGCAAACTGTCGAGGGAGTGCGCTCCCACACGCTAACCACCCTCCTAAACTTCTCACCTTGAACCGCAACAAATAGCAGTTGCAGTGATGCAAAGGGATGAGTCCATGAAATAAAGTAACTGGATGTGATGATTTAATTTGAAAAAACTATACAATGGTGGACAGTTGTAGAGAGGGGCAGTGAGACAGTTAAAATAACTAAGAACCTGATAGCATTAGAAAACTATGAATTTAATGTCCTCTATGGAAGATGTGAGAGCATGCCCACATATGCACCGACAAACGGCTTCATCCATTATAAGTTTAAACATTACTTATAACAACCTCACACAGGCACACTTAACGGTCTCCGAACGAAGTATGCGCACGTAGCGGGAAACTTTTTTACTTACGTCACAATTACTGTGTGGCAAGAAGCTAAACCTTAAGTGGATAAGAATTGCTGCTTGCTCCGGCACGCATGTGGCTAAATACACACACACGCATAGATATAAGTCTAAGTGCATTCGCTTCGCAGTGTGTGTGCAGTTGTAGATGCACTGCAGGTGGCGCACGTTTCCCTCGAAGAAAGTCACCACGTACAGCGAATTTCGGTGAAAACTTTCTACTCAAAGTCATTTAAAATCAAAAACCATAAAGCAATAAATTAAAAATATTAGTTCTCTCTTATATTTATACTATATATTCATACTACAATAGTACGTGCTTAAAATTGATTTGGATTTAAATTGACGCAAGACACGACGTGTGGAAAGTATGGACGTCGATGAATTTTATCAAGCTGTATTGTTTTTGTGGTTACTACTTTGTGGTTACTGCCTTCGAGCTGTTGAGGAATCATTTTTAAAAATTGCTTATTTTCACAGAAGCTATTTGGTAAGTTATTAATGTGGAGATAAAATATTTTTATTGAAGAACTGAGTTTTCGCAAATTAATATCTATCTCAAAATAATATTTTCGATGCTATTAATAGAATTAAAATTTCTAAAGTGTTGTTGACTCGGCTATAATCGCGTAAGCGGGGTCTGCGCCAATAAAGAAGAAAGTGTAATAATATTCTGTATATCACATAGGATTTCAAAACGTATGATTGTGGGTCTGATGATAATACAGAAATGTGGGTTTTCCATAACTGAGACAAAATGTGAACTTTGAGTAGTTCAACTCCAGCGCCATCTAAAGATTTCACAACCTATTTTCATCGTGCATTTTAAAACCATAATATGTAGGAAATTACTTCTAAAAGTTTACTGAAATCTATTATGTAATCGAAAAATCGATATTAGCCTTAATTTTTAAAGAAAAACATACATTCTTCGATACTCTGTTCGACAACAGAAATAATCTCTTCGGTACACACTGTACGGCATCTCTGAGGATGCGCATTACCCACTATAGTAACACACGCAAATTATAACCCCTGAAAATATTTCTTAGACCTGTGCAAATTTAGTTCTACTAAAAATTGTGTAAGACCATCAGTTTGTGCCTTCAGTGCCGTTAACTTATTTATTATACAAGAAGCGTATTGCGAGCGCTCCCAACAAATTTGTTTACTCAAAGCATTTTCCCAGCCAAAAAAATAAAAATTTGGCTGTCTACAATGGCGCCAGCATAAAATAACAGCCACATATGCATATTAATACACGCACACACACACACATCATATATGTAGATGTGAAGGTATGTATGTGCTTATAAACCTTTTCTTTATTATGAATATTTTGAAGTATGTATGACAGGCTTTTGGCCGTCGTCGTCAGTATTCGGTAAGCGAGCACTATTAATTATTCACATAACGGTTGCGAGTTTAATTAACGCACTAATACACACACACACACACAATGCAGATGTGTTTTTACGTATCGAATTTCAATGAGAGGAGTCATTGTGTAAGCAAATTTCATAAACAAGTCGTTCATACAAAAACTATGGGACAACCGCTGAACTTGTTTTTGTGTATCGAAAAAGATTCGTAAAGAAGTTTTCGTTTTTCTGATTCAGCTTTATACTTTGTTTAAGTATACATTCTTGGAATATGTTAACTAAAACACGAAACCGTAAAAGTAAAGAAAAAATTAATCCAAAACAGAATTTTTGGTGAAAACTCTAAATGAAAAACTCTTGAATAATCACTTACACTATACATACATGAGTTCTTATAAAGTGATTTGAAAATTATGCTCGGTACAACAAAATATTAAGTAATCCTCTTCGAGGTAACGGAATAAAATACATATTTCATTTTGTGGGTAATTGTTTTTGGAAATAACTTCTTCTGACTAAATCTGAAGCTTTATTTAGCTGCCTTTATTACGCAATGTCTGAAATTGTTATGCCCGTAAACTGACGTGGAGTAATACCAGAAGCTTCGTCAGCATCGGGAAAGACCTCTGCAAGCCCTTCGATACCAAAATTTATCATTGGCCTGAACAATCGCGCCATTAATTCTGCTCAGATTTCAGACTGGATAGGAAAGCGAAGCGTATGGGTCTGGTTGTGACCGAGAGCAAGACGAAATATCTATGGCGATATTGGCATAGTTCAGTCTGCGCGGGCTAAGTGATGTTGGGCTGCGCTTGATATCTCGAATTGGCGCTAAATAGAGAAAAGAAGAAGAATCTGAGATAACGAAAAAATGTAACACTTTTTAATAAAGAAAACGAGCCCATGCAGACTTCCGAGCTAACTGGGATCTTAATATCAGCATAATTGATCCGACATTATTTCTCATCAGCTTCTTTAAAGTTAAGTGTCAGGTAACACAGGAGCCCTTAACGTGGAAAACTCCAATCGTTCTCTGCTCTCTGAGAGAACTTTGTGCAGCATTACTTCTTTCACTTTCTGCGCACTGTGGCCGATGATTCAAGTTGGGCTTAGCGAAATATATTTGAAGGGGTGTAGAGTGGCTCGGATTTCATTCAAAAATGAAAATACGCAATCTACTTAGGTCTCTGGGCTTCGATATTGTGCAACGAGAAAAAGGTTTGGCGAAGAAAAACGAAAGAACAGCCGAGTTGTTAAATATATAAAAAAACAAGACCGGCAAGCAACGATAAAAGAGTATTAGAAATTTATTTTAGACTATAAGGAGTCTCCCAGAAGATTTTGGTATCTGAATCAATTATTGTAAGGTGGTACTTGCTTTTGAAGTCTTCAAGAAAGACTTCTCCTTCAACTTGCTGATTGAAGTCAACAACAAATATAAAATATCAAAGCAGCAACCTTTTCCTATATCGCCACTAAAAGCAAGGTCAAAATCACATAAACATAAACAACTGTGTGTCTCATTTAACGCAACGGCTTTGACATTTACCGAAACACCTCAAATATTGACTATGATGATATGTATGATATGTATTATATGTTATTACAAACAACAGTCTGTGAAATTTGTTGTTGAATCATTTTGCTCGTTTAAAAATTCTTGTGCGCCTACCTTCGACTGCTGAAGTGATGACAGCAAAACCGTTTTCCACTTTTTGATCACATGTCAGTTCGATTCACAAACAATTTTCTTTTATTTATTGGCGCTTGGATAAGAGCTTATCCTTTTTGTAAGAAGTGAACAAAAGCATTTCTTTTGAAATTTCATTAACTATTTAAGTTCGAAATGTGTGTGTAAACAGGCATATTCATATCCACTTAAAGAAAAATTTTATCTGTCATGATTTGATATTTTTAAGGCGCTCGGCTCAGACTTACTCGCACCCCTCGCAGCTTTTGCAGATTAGCAGCAATTATTTATTCGCCTGCCTTGCTTACACCGGGTCATGGCGCACAGACACTGTCATTTGGATTTTATTTCTATTTTCATTTGGTTTACCGGCTGAGCCAGCTGTCTGAGAAGTTACTCCTCGTTCGTGTATGTGTATGTATGAGTGTGTCCTGTTCACAATCTATCTTTTACTATTTTTAGCACATTTTGTTGCATTTTATTTTGATTAACTTGTTTTTTTTTTTTTTCTTTTGTTGTTTCTTTACTCACTTTTTCACTGTCCATGTCTGCCAGCAGGCGGAAAGCCTCCGCTGCTTCTGCGGTTGCGCTGGCAGCCAAATGGGCCGTACATTTTTAACACGAAAGAAAGCAGAATTTCGTTTGCTCTGCTGTGGGCAATTTATACGAATAACACGGCAATTTATTGCCTTTCGTGAGCTTATTGGCTAACAGGCTATAAATGGGTATATTCGCGCACACTTTCGCAACTTGGGAATAATTATGGTAATCACTTTTTTCCAATTTTCTTCTACGTTGTTTCTGTTATTTGTGGAATTGCTTACTTAATTTACTTTCTTTTTACTTTATTTTGGCTAATTCCGTTTTTTTTTGCCTTTCCACACTTGGTCGGGGGGAATAAGCTATGAGTTATTACACCAAATTCTAAAAAAGGAAGCAAATGATGACAAGGAGAAATGGCAATAATTCACAGCTCAAATTGCGCGGAACCTTGGTTGTAGTAATATACATGTATTAATTTAATTATAACTTGTTTTAGAAGTTATCATTTTTAGTTTATTTCCACTAATTCGGGTATATGCTCTTTAGCAAATTAATTTTCTCAATATTTTCAGCACTTAAAGTTGATTTGGCTAATTTTTTTTTAAATAAATTTGGCATATTCATGTTTGACATTTCCACTATTTGATTTTTAATGTTATTTATTTTATTTAAAATTCATAAATAACTAACTATTACTTCATTTTTATCTGTAATTAAATTTTTAAGTTATTAAATTTAATTATTTTAGTGCAATTTCCCACAATAAATTCAGTTTTTGTATTTTCTCATGAATAATTTACTATTTTAAATTTTATTCTTTTAGCTTTCTTGTCAAATACCAAACTGCAACAATAACAACAACATACAAAGAACTTTATTTAATCGTACGCCACAATTTCAGCCAGTTCAACTGCCGCAATCACCTTCTTAGCTGCCACCACTGCAATTACGCTCTTCATTCGAGCATAGAATTTCCTTGTACTTACGCACAACCACACTGTGCCGATTTATAAATATATATGTATGTATACATATATATAAGTGTCCGTCTTCGGCACTAAGCAGCTATGGTTTAGCTTGAGAGGCCTAGCTTTCGTATGTAATTACTCAGAAACAATTTTATGGCTTTTGAGTTGGCCCAAAGGCAAGCAATTTTATTTGTGAATTCCCTTGGCTTGTGTCGTTCTTAGCGGTACTACATAGGTACATTTGTATATAAGTAAGTATGCGTTTGTGTGCGACTATTTCTTACACAAAATTTCGGCTTGACCTAATTCCTGCGTATCAAAACCCAAGTCAAAGTCAAAGTTAATAAATGTGGCTACAGGAAATTATACCGTTACGCTTTAGTGCGCTTGTAAAGATTTCAATTTGTGACCACAATTGGTTGTCTTCCGTCGCCTGCACTTGCGTTTGCTTGATTTGCTGTTTGGTTGCTTGCCGGGCTGGTCATTTCGCGGGGGGAATGGCGTTGTACATGGCGTATACGTGACGGCAATTATGCTGATACGTGGGCGCTAACTGTCGGGGAATTTGATGTATTCGATGGGTAATAAGAATATATTTGGGATTTGTGTACAACGCGTAATTGGCTAGCTCGTGTAGTGTCGGTGTTTACGCAGGTATTGCTACAACAAAAACACACTCCTTCGCGGCAAGTTATTATTATTTTATTTAGCCATCTAAAGCCTCGTCTCGTGAGTTTCCACGAGTTGGCCGTTGTTGCTAACATAATTGCATGTTGATTAAATATTACTGCCTGTACATAAACTTTATGAGATAGTGGAAGAGTAAGCCTGCAAGTCATAATATAAGATATTCCATTCGATAAATATACAGTTACGTTAAAATTGAATTCATGGATTCACCGAGGAGCCAACATATTTTACTAATTTATATTCTATAAAAACACCTTTCAAAACATTAAACGTTGAAAGGAAGTTTAAATAAAAAAACGTTAGCTGAACTGTAGCTATAATACCCTTTACAGATTCAAGTTTTTTATACAAGAACTTGATTCAAATCGTTCAGTTTATATGGCAGCTATAAGATATAGTAGTCCGATCTGAACCATTTTTTCGAAAATTATATCGTTATTTTGGACTAGGGTATAAGAAAGGCCAAATGAAATGAAGATATTTTTTCAAAAAAAAAAAAAGTTTTCCATACAGGGAGAATGATGGTTCAGTTTGTATGGATATAGTAGACCGATCTGAACGATTTATTCCAACATGGTGATATCTGCCTTACTATTCGAAAAAGTATAGAGTTTATTGGGGTAAAGAGAGGCCAATATTATTGAAATTTTATCAATTTTTGGCATTATTTTGACATATCATACGATGCCCATTGTAGCATTTATAAACAGAGTCAAATGAAAGGAGAAAAACAATGCGAAAGACGTGAAAAGGGGTCACCGCAACGTCGACTATATTTGATATAAGGCCACAAAAGGACAGCGGAAACATATACCGTTGTTTTCGTCAAGTTATCTCATATGTGGATCGATCTTTTCCACAAAAAGTCAATCTTATCCAGTATATGAGACTCGCAGTCTTCATAAATTTTTTGCAATGTTCATCCAAGTTTTTACTTTCACGGAAATATAGACCTGTCAGACAATTAGTTCCGTTGTCGTAATTATTTTAAGATTATTTTAAGATCTGTCTTACCTGTTTTTAAGGGTTGCAAAAAAACGTGGTGTACAAAAATATAATATTATGTGCGACTTAATGAGGGCGTATACAGGCTATATCTGTACCAGGAATGTATTAAAACGTTCTGAAAATTGCCCATAAAGATGGCTATCACGACGGAGGATTTTCCGAGTGCTATGATGACTGGAAAATTCGTTGGCATAAGTGTATTGCAGCGGGAGGGGATTTCTTTGAAGGAGATAAAATAGACAAAATTCACCTTTCAATTTGATCACAGTAGTATCTAGAGGAAAGTAATACTTTAAGATGCGAATATTAACCGAATCCACATAAATTCGAGTATCTACATAAAATCAACTAAATTTATCTACCACTTAGATGTCTTGGTGTTAACAGTTATTTTACATCACTAGATATTCGAAAATCGAGAAGTTTTCATCCTGCTTTTGACATATGTTACAGCCATAAGAGGTTAAAAGCAATTGAAACTGTTTAACAACTTCTTGCTAGCTATTTCTAGCAAGTTATATACGATGTGGAAAAAAATTCTACGCTTCGAGCAAAAGATGTTGTGAACATTTATATACACATACAAGTACTTTGTGATAACAGTATCATTAATAATAACTACGGCTGCAGCGATGGGTGGCCTCTAACATCAGTTATTGCTTTCCAATTGCTCCTTTTATGTTTTAATTTCCACGACGCTTTCTAATTTGCATCATTTATCACTCATCATTCAGTCGCCATTTCCCGACACACAACTATTTGGCCATTTTTATGAGCACAAAATTCCATTCAAATTGTGGCATAAAACGATTTTAATTTGATATTCTTGATTGGTTTTGTGTTTTATTTACGTCGTTGGCGAAAATGCGTTAATGCTTGTACGAGTACCGCTTTTTGGCAGCATTGCAATGCGTGAACTTTTACGACACTTTTTATGAGCACTCGTCTCTTGCAATCATCAATTTGCATTTTTTACGGCGCTAAAATATATTTATAGTCCATTTGCACAAATTCTGAAATTAAATTCTTAAATTGTAAACAATCGCGCGTTTGTTTGCGTATCAATTTTCAATGCACTTATTCGAATTTTAATGAGAAGCGATAAATACGTCGAAATTAATTTGCAGTAAATATTTTAGAAAATTTAATTTTTCATATTTATTATGAGGCAATAAAGAAGCAATCATAATTTTCATAACACACATTTCATTAATGCTGTTTAGTGGACGCCTAAATAGGTGTCTGTTTGGATTCCGCGGCACACTTTTCACCTTTTTCATTTTCATCGAAAATCGCTAAATGTTAGGATCATGCTTCGCAGAACAATTAAACGCACATATTTTTGTATATATATACTTTTCATAGCTCACCTATTTATTCTTTTTTAATACATATGTATGTAATTGTTATTAGTCAATATTTTTGCGCTAATCACATTGAACTGCAAGTTATATGATTTTTTTTTTTGTTTAATAATCCACAAGCGCTTACTGTCTCAATGCAGTCTGTCAGTAATGTAAATAAAGCCGATGGATTAGCATTTTTTTATATTTTTTTTAGTTTGTCTGTTTAATTTGCCGGCTTAAAAAAAAGCAATTTCCCGCCAACTTAGCGCCACGCGAACCGAGCACGTTTGCATGCCAGCATTAACTGAATTTTCATTATAACTGTATTATGCGAGTTACCACATATGTCCACATAGCACTGTAGCGCACATTTAAATTGTCTGTTAACATTACAGTGTAGTTGCAGCATGGCTGTTACCAAAAATGTTCGGCATATGCAGATAAAGTTAATAAACTATAACTCTTTACCATGCTCCTGATCATAATAATAAATAAGTATGTATGTATATCGTAATCTTTAAAGTGTCAGCAGCAAGTTAGTTAATAATATATAAAATATGATTCTAAAATTCATCAAAAAGCTTAACATTACGATTCTTTGCTTTTATACTTCAACAACAGCAGCTGTTAAAGTTTACATAAACATTATTGAATATGATGAACAAAATAATGGAAGTGAAATTTAAGTTAACACAGGCAAACAGCAATTAAGAATAAATAAAAAACACAATTTTCAAATTCAATTAGTTAATGTACCGATTTCTCATTTTTAATACTAAATAATAATACAACAATAAAACTCAGCGAATATGTTAACATATTTTATGCATTACAGTCTGTTATGATTTTACTAACATGTGCACGACATCGAAATAAACATCGCAACGCTTTCAAATATTTATCTTAAGCGAGATTGCTTTCGAATAACAGCTGAGAGGTAGATAACTGTTTAAAGCAGAACAGTTGTTAACAGCGCTCTCTGCAGTCATGTGTTGTTACTTAACATACTTTCAGGTGTAGAACAGTAGCATCCACAATTTTTCGGAGTGAACTCTCTGAATGCTGCGCGAATGAGAAATGAATCAGAGAACATAAACATAACATTGTTAATGTTCTTTGAATGAATGCTATGAAACGCGTGATATCAACAGGTGCTGCGAGCAATTGGCTTAATGAGCCCGTGAAGAACTATGTTGTTGCAGCAGAAATAAGTTGAACATTTCTGCATATACATATGTACATACATATATGGTACCTACTGTTATAAAATTCAAACACTTGATTACGAGTATATATGTATGTGTGTGCCGAAAAGTAAGTGAATGGCATGCCATTTTCTTGCACTGACTTCCGCACGAATATATGAATATTATGCATGTGTTGGTGTGTGTGTTTGTGAGCGCTCATATTCTTTTGTTAATCCATGGTCTGTTGCTGACAATTCCAAAACACTTATTAACTCTGACAATTTTATTGCTACATTTACAAAACCCCAACACCAGAAGCATGCAATTTCCAGCTTTGAGAACTTAAAACGCTTCAAGTGGAATTTCGCATTTGAAAGCTCTTATGAAATAATCACACTTGCATTGTTATATAACTAACTTTTTGTGTCTTCATTTTTATTTGGAATTCATAAGTGAGGTAAACAAGGCAGGCCTTATGACCTTACTTTCGTGCATGTGTGAGTGTTCGTAGTTGAAAGCACAGAGGAAGCAGTGTAAATAAGCTTTCATGGGTTCACAAATACATTTAAGGACTAGCTAAGCGCACAATGCGGAACACTCCTTGGGATTTCAAAGGAAAATAGAAACTATTAGCGTGTGCAGTGAGCCACAATGGACAGCCGATCGATTACAGAACATTTAAAATCGTGTTTACATGAGAGAAAAAATTTGAAGACACACACACCTGCACACATGTACAAGCAACCAATAGAGTTGGTACTTCGAACTTTGAGGCAGAACAAATAGTGACCTTTGTCCGTCCGGCTATTCAAATTCCAGCTCAATTTAAGTGCAAATATTTGAGGATGACCCGACCCACATCACCCGGTGAAATGGAGAGAAAACAGGGGCTCACCGGGTCGCATATTTACTGTGATTATTTTAATTTTTCTGCTGGCGTTCGGCGTTGCCTGGGTGGGTGAGGGTGTGCGCGTTCTTTACCGTTGTTTGCATAACAAATTATTTGGCTTAACTTCTGCTGTTGCTGCTGGTGGGCGCCTTTTACTGCTGCTCGATCCCCTTAAAGGGGGGAGAAACATATTCAAGCCGCGGCAGCTGTCTCACTAAATGCGCTTGCACTAAAGCGATAAAGTAGCAGAAATATCTTGCGCAACAACAACAATTCTGGGCGGCAAACAAACTTGCATTTGATTGAGAGTTTAAGTGCTGCTGCTGTTGCTTTTTACCATTTCTGCCGAATGCTAGCGCATGCCGCTCGTAAATCGTTGTTGTTGTTGTAGGGAAGGATATATGTGCGCAAATGTTGTTTTATGCTCATTCAGTGTTATTGACAGAAGGGTAATGCACGCGCATTACTCACACCTTGTTGCCGCCACGACGCCCCCCTTATGTCCCGCAGCAGGTACTTAAGTGCTCTCATCGCCGCTGGCAATTGTTAGGTGTCACCGGCAAAGTCACTTGTTTATCTAGGCGAAGTGTTAGCATCATTACACATGCAGAATGGTTGCTCAACGGCTGCATGCTCCATACACAGACACAAGCACGCACTCAGACACCCACACACATGCGCACAAGTGGATATAAATATGCATGTGCATATTCCGAGTATTTCTTTTGATTGCTATTTACACAAGCTCTGTCACCAGCCACCACCCACTTGCGTCTACTTTAGAGCGATGGAAGAGTGCGAGCAATGAAGAGCAGCATTACTGTTATTACTGTTGCACAACGGTAACGGTAACGGCACAGGGCGTGGATATAAAGGTGCAGCCGGCATTAACTGCGGAGGGGCGAGAAAGTATGGCAAATGGAGCACGTCTGGATGAATGTTAATGCTTCAAACTGTGTTGGCATTCGATCCAATTTAGTTGGCGTTTTTCGCTCAATGACACTTTTTAGAAACATTTAATTTTCCCAACTCTTAACTTTTTACTGAGGAAGGAGATGGAGTCATGAGGAAGAAAATTCTCTGATCGCTTTCACTTGGGAATGACCAGAAATGATTATTTTACGTATGGCTCAAGTAGCTCACGACTTCCGGTCCTAGACCAAGTATCCTCTGGGTAGCCAAAGAACATTCGTTTGAAGGCGAGTTAAAGTGAGAAAGGCGAAACATCCCCTCCACAAGGTTGTGTGATGGTTTGGGACCTACCACTTAAAAAATGTCTCCAATGAAAAGGAACAAAAAGCCTCGTTTTGATGACGACCATGGCACAGGAATTAAGGATAACGATTTAAAGGCATGCACCTGGAATATCCGGTCCCTTAATAGGAAAGGTGCCGCTGCCTAACTGGTTGATGTCCTCGTGAAAATAAAAGCTGACATCACCGTCGTTCAAGAAATTCGATGAACGGGACAAGGAATGAGGCGAGTTCTTCAACATATCGCTGATTTGCCCCACGCCCGAATGAAGTGAAGGACGATGTGCTTGGCGACTTTAACGCCAGGGTGGGCAAGGAAGGTATCTTTGGTACAACACTCGGTAAATTCAGTATCCACGAGGAAAAATGTCCAAATGGGTTGAGGCTGATCGACTTCGCCGGGGCCCAAAATATGGTTACGTGTAGTTCTAGATTCCAGCATAGAAAAATTCATCAAACTATCTAGCTGCCTCCGCATCAAAATACCACCAACCAGATCGATCACGTTGTGATACATAGAAGACACGTCTCCAGTGTTCTAGACGTTCGTACGCTCCGAGGTCGTAACATCGATTCGGATTTCCGGCCGAGCTATTCAAACACGGTGGCGAATAACCGAGAGAAGGTTTCTTTCGAATAGAAGTCTCAATTTCGGTGTTAAATTATTTTTAAATAAATCGATTGAAGTTTTGACTATTAAAATTACAAAAAAAACACTTCACAATTATACTACTTTTTATCTTTTTTTTAAACTTTTTCCTGTATTTTCTCTTCTCAGATTTTTAATCAAAAATTTAATTTTACACAATACAGCAACAACTCTTCAGGCTAACGTCATTATCATCTGATAAAGGTTAGCGGGACAATTATGCGCAAACAATTCCAAAAAACGCAAAATTAACGGAATTCCATTCTCCTGCTCACACGTACAAATTATACAGGAAAATACAACAAAAAACAGGTGCAATAATGTCACAGCCAGAAAGCACAGATTGCAAACAGACATATCATACATATTAATACAAACAATTTGCATATGAAATTCAACGTTTTTTCATTTCTATTGTTCTTTTTCTTTTTTTTTTGATAATCCCACGCATCAAAGAAAAATAATGTAAATTAAATTAAATTAAAGTCAAGTGTCTGTTGCACTTTCATATTAGCATAGTATACACCTTCATATGAATGTATGTATGTATGATATACATAATGTAAGTGTGTGTGCGCACATATTGAACATAAAGTCGAGTGAAAGGCAGACACTTGCTCATGCAAATGTGTACTTGCCCCACAGAAATAATTAAAATGTCAACATTTAAAAACGCTCGCGGGATTTTAAATTGAAATTAACCCAAACCACCTGAAGGATTTGCAGAATATGCATTCGGACAGGCAAAAATTTTTATTTAAATTAATGTTCAGTCAGCAGACAAAGCAGAGATTGACTGAACACTCACTTGGCGCTGCATTATACTGCTGAAAATGAACAGTTAGTGCCAACAACAAAACGAAACTTCAAACAGTCAACTAAATTTAGTAATAAAGAGGTATGGAAGCATATGTATGTATATCCTTGCATACCTAAAAGAAATTGGCACTCGCCCTTACTTTGTAGCAGTGTCATTCACTGAAGGGCGGATAAAGCAATCGCAGAGTCTCGCAGCCTTTAATATCGCATATAAAAAATCTTTTACACTTCCTTATGTGTGTTTCTTAGCGTAACACAGCTAGCTGAATCCATTTACCTGCCTGCTCGCCTATCAAAAATATGATCTACGGTGCGTATGAGTAATATTTCAATCGAATGAACGCAAATTGCACATAAAAGCACACACTTATTCGCCTTCAAAGTAGTAAAGTAGCCACGCTTTGTATATGCTTTTAAAAGTAAATAGCTTGAGAAAATATGGGAAACCTATTAAATCTGCTTTCTCTCGTCATTCGTATGACAACCACTCAATGCAATTTTCCATATAAAATACAAAAAAATTAGTTTAAATTTGAGAAATAAAGTGCGTTAATTCTATCTGTCGGCGCCAGACGGTGTCTGTATGAAACATCAGCTACTTTCCGAGTGTAAATCTAGACAAATTGTTGTTTGCGCGAGTTTGCAGGCATAGCCGAGCTAGTTAGGTAATCGCTAACCTGCAGTTTTGGCAACCGGTTTTAGAGTAACTGTCCCACTATATTCCTTTTTTCTTTGCTCTGTTGAACCTTATTTTAAACTACTTCATTTTCGTCTGCTTTATTCTGCTGCAACTTAGTTTACTTTTGTATGCAGAGGCGTACTTAGAGAAGACTGCATTGTATTGATAATTGTTGAAAAAGGGATCCGTCCCTTCTTTTCACCAACTTCTTCATAGTTTAATGAAGTATTCACCTACTACACCGTTAGCACGTCAGTTAATAAGTCGCATTGCTGATGTTCTGTTCTGATGGGCACAGAACTTTAGTTGCTGGTGAAAACTGCAGTTCAGCCACGCCAAGTATAGCGAGTTATCAAAGATTGCAGCTGAATTATCACGTTCCCTGTAATATTTGTACAAGAATTCGAATTTTCATTTATTTATAGGCATGATTTTTGTTTCATACGACTTATCTCCTTTCTCAATATTCACTTTTCCTCTTCTCTTATTACTCATTTAATCTAATTAAAATGACTCAATGTTTCCCTTACTTATTCCTTGTATAAGCACATATATACAGAAATGTAAATATATACAGAGCACTTATATACTTTGTATGTACTCGTAAGCAAGTTAACGGCACGCATCACTGCTCTCCACAGCCCTTATTTATTATTTGTTTATGTTTATCTGTAATTTTGCTGCTTGACGACACATTGAGAAAACATTCCAGCAAATTTGTTGCCAGAAGGTGATTGAACGCAAGGAAATCGCAAGAAAGGGCAACAATGGTGGTAGAAAAATCACATAAAAGTTAAACAAAATAAAAAATATGCCACAGGAAGTGAGTTAAAACAACAAAGTGAAGGCAAAGCGAAAATAATAAAAGAATGCTACATATGTGTGCGTCAAGTGAGGGTGCTTGCAAGAGCGGAATGCGTGAAAAAATAGCAGCGCCGCTAGTCTCTATTAGCAAACCGCAAGCAAACAAATAACAATGGACGAAACAATAACACACTCGCAGATTGGCGAAAACAATGTTCAGTTGGAACCAGAGAACAGTAAAGGAGGAAGGGGTAAAGGAAATGTAAATCCAGCATAGAGAGATTTTTTTACCGTTCTTGAACTGGTTACAGGCTAGTTTCGAAAGGGTTATGATAGTAGTTTACAAATCAACCATTATTTGGCTGAAAGATGAAGATGAAGATTATTCTTCCCTTTTCTACTTGTGAGTCATCACAAAGTCGAGATCGGGTCATACGTAAATGCCGTCTATTGTCTGTTACAACTACATATTGGCTTCAGCAACCATTCATGCCTACAATATGTATTCTACAGCGGCCATTTGTGCAGGTGGCCATTTTTCTCTCATGTTTTCTTTCTATTTGCCATGTCGGAAGAAACTTGAAAAGCGCATATTCAGAAAAAGTTTTTCAATTTATCAAGTTCAAGAAATGTAAAATGCATGCAACAGCATGAAACCCTGAACTTCCTTATGTGGTTTGCATATGTGTCTTTTATTATGCGCTGGTCCACATGAGCAGCAAGATTTTCGACACACACACACGCATCATGCTTATCTGCTTTCACGCGTCAACTAAACTCAATTAAAATTTGTGAGTTCGCCTGAAAGTATGCAAGAGAAAGTGCACAAGAGAAATTGCATTCCAGATGTGCATGGAAACAGGAAAATTTCAGCGGAAGCCCCTTTGTTTATAACGAATATTGTGCATTTTCCATACAAGTATTGTACTGGATGCACCCACACACACATATATCAAGAAAGCGAACGTTTTCTGGAGAAAATTCCATTAAATGAATTAATTTAAATTCCCCAAGGCAACGGTTTCCCTTTCACGTCATTTATTTTACATCAATAGGTACACAAATACAAGCACAAGACATTGAATTATGCATATGTGTTTGTGTGTGTTTAATTGATTTTCATATCAGCTTTATTTCCGATTTTGGTTCACGCCAATTAAGAGTGCCAGTCATTAGCGTCTCAGCTCTAGTATCATCAAAAACATTTTTTTGCTTACTTCGGTGCACCGCCTCCCTCTCCCCGTTCAAGTTTAACGAAGTGACAGTAATTTCATTTTCTTGGCTCATTTGCGTTTTCCCCGGCTCTTTAGCTCGCTTGATTTCCCCCTATATCCTGTCAATACCTCACATCCTTTGTACACACTTCAATTAAACAGGAGTCAAACGCGCTAAGATTCGAATGTTTGATATGCTGACAGGTACTCTTCCGTTATTGTATTATAACGATTTTTATCGCTCGCGAGCTCAAACATTAAGGTAAATCTGCTTATTATGCAAAGCTCGTGTGTTGTTAACAAAGTCTTCTAAAAATTCCATGATTTTGCATCGCCATTTGAAGTGATAATGATTTTCCTTTGGCAATATATATGTACAACTATATAATTACGGTATTTGAAATGAGGACATAAGAAATAAACAATTGAATTTGCTTATAAATACAGCTTACATAAATCATTGTAAGTTTTTACTAACTTTAGGTTAACTGTTATCTCTGCATAACATTCAAAATACTTGCGATGGAAACCCGGCATTGGTTTGTAGTTATAGATGCTCTCTCTTTTCTCTCTGCATTTGTTTTTTGGCTTTCTCACACCCATTCCATCTTCGAGTTCAGAGTACGTCCTTTACATGATCATATGTGTTTTATGTTAGAGAAGATGTTATACATGGCTGACATTTAAGACACCCACGAATGCCTTACTTATGAGCTAACTTCATCTTTTTAAGAACTTGCTTACTTCTCGATTTATTTTTGGTTTTCCGGACTTATTGCTCAAAGTCAACTGAACTTTGGACCAATTTAATTACACTGGAGTCATCTAAGACTTCCTGAGAACTCTAAATATAATAAGACGAGCTTTTCGAATATTTCTTGCTTGCGAAGGAAGCCACCAAATTACATTTTTCAACAATTGACGAAGTTTTTAATTTTCAATAATATTTTGATCTGTTCAAAAAAATAATTTCGTCCATAACCTTTCTGCTTCTCCGAGGGAATATGCCTACAGTCTGACAGATCTATGACCGAACTTGGGCTCATTAGAACATGAGGGTTGTTTAGAAACATGAATACTTCTCGCAATTACTTAAACACAGTATTATAAAATGACGTTTCCAATACAGCTCATGTTCTAAACTAACAAATTTTCCCGAAAAAGGATACGAGTCGCCGAAGAGGTAACATACAGGATTTTTCCGGAAAGTAATAGGAGTGATTTTTTTCCAACGCGACTGTACTTCAAAGCGTGCGCGAACCGACTGGATTCGGTAAAGGACGTTCCTAGCTAACGAATTAACGGCTGGTCAGTTTTCTCCGAGCACCTGGAGAGTCCGGACAAACAAGCCGAAAAAGCAACGTTCGTTAGATCAAAAGTACGTTAGATTAAAAGTATGCTATTAAATTCTGTGTGAAACTCGGTAAATCTGCGACAGAGACGTTTTGCTTGTTGCTTTACCAAGAAGTGGTGTATTTCCATGTCACCAGGTCTTTTTGGAGGGCCGGGAAGACTAGACCAGATGTTAAATTTATCACAATCTGTGGTTCATGACATTGAGACGGAGTACTTTAACATGCGCAAGCGGCAATCGGGTTCCACAAGACATCGTAGCCGATTGGAAGTTGCACCAGGATAACGCCCCAGCTCACATAGCTTTTCTTGTGAACGTTTTCCCAACGCTTCGGCAGCCGTCCTACAGCTCAGAAGTGGCTCCTGGACTTTTTTTGTTTCCTTGCCTGAAAAGACAGATGAAAGGCAAGCATTTTGTGACGACAGGGAGGATCCAAGCAGCATGCACCTCGGCTCTCAATGCTATTCCGGAAAATGCCTTCCGTGACGTCTTCCAAGCTTAGAAATCGCGCTGGCAGCGCTGCAGCGACGCAGAAGGAGCCTATTTTGAAAGTTTTTAAAGAGTTGTAACAATTGATTCAATAATTTTTTTTAAATCAACTCAGTCCTAATATTTTCCGGGCAAATCCTGTAAATATTTGTAATCCATGTCTTCATCTTAGAAAACATTTTAATAGTCGCTTATGAAAACGTTGAGAAGTAGTTACAGTCCTTACATTCGTATGTAAAACAAAATAGCTATAAGAGTAGGCAGAAAAATAGCACGAACCCTCCGAAAATCCATTCGATTTGCTAGCAAGATAGGCACGTGCTCCGCCACTTTATTACTGCAAATGAGTGTTCTTATTTTTAAATACTACAATTTCATAAAACTCTAATAGCAAATACCTGCAAAGCAATCTTAAATCTGGCACGTTTTTCAGGCACTCGGGGGGAATACACTTTCAATTCATTCACGGTACATTACAAGCGGCTCCGTATTCTCCGTGGCAATGTCTCAATAATTGCCCAACATCCATCGCCGCCAACAGCAATTCAGCTAATTTAGGAAGGAAAGCAAGCAAGCTCTGCGGTGTAGCACACAACATCCCTCTCGGCCCTAGTGAAGGTGGATATGGGCTGTTGGTGGGAGAAGATGTGATGCCGATGACACCAATGATGCAAAAATGATGAGCAGCAGCTTGAAGTGAACGCGTAAAGAGTAACTGGAGAGTGGGAGATGAAAGATATTAAAGTTAAAGGGAAGTATGAATGAATACAAGGTGTTTGGCACCAAGAAAGATTACATTATTTAAAATTAAATTTGCACACAGGTTTCTGGCAAGCCATTCTTGTTTAGAGTGCTGGATCACAAGGCGCAGCAATCGTATTGTGAGACCTCGTGTCTCGTATACCACCGCCTTAAAGACGGTGTCTCCGATATCAAATAAGTGTATCATCGTATCACCCACTTTAGTAAAGTCGCAGTATATTTCTCAACTAAAACGCACAAATAAAGTAAAGTCTCTATGAATTCTTTGATCTTTGATCACTACACAAATTTAATCTAGAGGGAAATAAGCATAGTTAGCGTCATACGGAATGCTTCTCCATAAAAACGGAAGACAATAAGAAAATTATAGAATCCTCCAAATGCTGAATTTAACTAAAAAGTTCTTCTAACTAAGCCCTCATTTAAGCATCAGGGTTGCGTCGAAGAATCGAAAACCTTATTGAATAACTACTCTTATGGCGGTCGTCTAGCCTAAAGGTCCGAATTTCGAACGTTTTTGATAATCATTTCTTCTTTTAGCAAATTCGAGACACCAATTTGCAAGATCATTTCCACTGTCAGTCCAGGGGGTTTTCCTTTCGCTGCTTCCCCACGCGTCGATATTTTCCAGACTGGAGTGTCTTCTTCATACGCACCGCCTTAAGCGGTGCTCCGAATAATAATATCTCGTATCCCCACAGTAATGGATCGTGCGATATTCGCCGTGGCCAACGCGCAAAGAACCATAAATCATTCGGAGAACGAGAATAATGAGTGACTTATAGTGTTTGGTCTTTGTTCGTCGAGAGAAGACTTTACTTCTAAATTGAGTACTCAGTCCAAAGCTGCACTTGTTGGTAAGAGTTATTCTGCCCTGGATTTCGAAGCTGACATTGTTGTTGGTGTTAATAATCCTTCCAAGATAACCGAAGTTATGACTGCCAACAGTGACGTGGGTGTCTAGTCGCGAGTCCGACGACTGTTGATTTGATGACAGGAGAAATATTTGTTTCGCTGCCTTATCCAGATAGATCCAGGTAGATTGAAGAAGTCGACACAGGGAGTCGCCTTGTCTGAAACCTCCTTTGATGTCGAACGATTCGGAGAGGGTCTTTCCAATCCTCACGGAGCTTTTGGTGTTGCTCAACGTCAGTTTACACAGCCATATTAGCTTTCCGGGGATACCAAATTCAAACAGGGGGGCATTAAGGCAGCTGCTTTTCGTGCTGTCAAAAGCAGCTTTGAAATCGACGAAGAGGTGGTGAGGGTCGATTCTCTTTTCTATCTGGTCGATTGTTGATTTTCCAGGTTGATTAAGGTTCAATCAGTTTGTTGAAGCTCGATAGAACCTTTTATGCGATGTTTAGGAGACTTATCCCACGGTAGTTGACGCAGATTATGGGGCTCCCTTTTTGTGGATTGAGCACAGCACACTTAAATTCCAATCCTTGGGCCTTAAATTAGCCCACATTTAGTATACAATAAGTATTAAAGAAGGTGAAAAAATATGGGTTTTTAAAAAACAAAATAGTAGAAACTTTATCTTCAAAATAAAAATTATAAAACTTTCATATAAAAGTAGCAAAATTTAATCTCTCGCACAGTGTAAGAAGTAAAATTTCAAAAATTCTTAAAGTTTCGCTCGTCATCAATATTCCAATACAACAAATATTGTTTTGTTTCATTTCTAATTACGCAAAATCATCCGGGTATTTCAAGCGTCAACACCGCCGATTGGCTGGCATTGCGAGTAGGCGATTGAAAAGCAATTAAAATGTTAACAGCGCTTCGCCCACCGCGTCAACGGCAATGAGAAGGCCAACAGCGGCTAACATCGATAGCAACCAATTGCGGAATGCTGCCTGAATATATAGGGCAATGCACCAGGCAAAGGGCACGGGTCATTTAACATTTCAGTTCAGGCTTTGATGGTCAGCATCATGGCAAGTTGAATGAAACAACAACATTACCATAACAAACAAACTAAACGCAGAGGCGCTTGTGTTCCGCAGCGAGTATTTGAGTATGTATGTACATACATATGTATATGTATGTATATGCAAATAGAGCTTCGGTTGTGGAACGTTGCGTGTCGAATATGTCGCATACACATATCGGCCAGCATTAAAATTTGATCCAAAATGTATTTTGTGGCTTTAACAATGATAATAAAGCATCTGCACCGAAATGCGCTTCAAGGTCGCTTTGCCAACAATAACATTTGACCAAACATTTATAATTGTATGGAACAATTAGAATAGAATATTATTTATAATAAAGTATAACAATTAACTCTGTACTTCCCATTGTAGCATATTGTGTAAACTTTAGGGTGACCCATAAAATACCATGAATCAATCAATTTCATCCCCTTCAAAGTAATCCCCTCCCGATGCAATGCACTTATGCCAACGGATTTTCCAATCTTCGAAACACTGGTTGTAGTCACTTTCCGGGATGGCCTTCAGTTCCGTCTTCGCTGCGGCGTGAATCTCCTCTATCGTATAAAAACGGTGTCCCCGGAGCGGTCTTTTGAGCTTGGTGAACAGCCAGAAGTCGCACGGCGCCAGATCAGGTGAATACGGTGGTTGCGGAACGATATGGGTTGAGTTTTTGGCGAAATGATCACGGATTACGAGGGCAGTATGGGATGGTGCATTATCGTGGTGTAAAAACCAAGAATTGTCTTTCCACAATTCCGGCCTTTTTAGGCGGATAGCGTTACGCAAACGACGCATAACGTTCAAATAATATTCCTTGTTGACAGTTTGACCGGTTGAAGGAATTCATAATGCACAACACCACGATAATCGAAGCAAACAGTCAACATGACCTTGATTTTTGAGCGACTTTGGCGCGATTTTTTTGGTCTCTGCTCCCTTTTGGCACGATATTCGCTCGATTGATCGTTTGTTTCGGGGTCGTAAGCATAGATCCAAGTCTCATCGCCAGTTATAATGCGTTTCATGACACCCTGGTAGTCGGAAAGCATCGTTTCACACACTTCAACGCGACGCCTTTTTTCCAAAAAATTCAATGTTTTCGGTACCAGTCGAGATTTGACGCGCTTGAGGCCCAAAACATCCTTAAAAATGGTATTGGCTGAGCCTTTCGACATGCCAACTTCATCAGCGGTTGTTAATCATTTTTGTTTGGAACGTGAGCTTCGTCGGTTGAGGTTGATGGTCGCCCTGGACGCTCTTCGTCTTCGACACGTTCACGGCCGGCTTGGAACTCACTATACCACTTGTAAACATTTTTTTAGACATAGCCTCATCACCAAAGGCTTTCTGACCACCTCAACGTATCCTAGCAGAAAATTGATTCCGTAAACAAAATTTAATGCAAATTCTTTGCTCAACAAATTTCGACATCGCAAAAAACGAAAAACTCGCTTTTAGCAGCTCACAAAACGACACGTATCGCAAGCACTAATGAATATTTTGACATGAAATTTGACATAAATGTGACTGGCAGTACTACCAACCTAAAAAAAAAAATATTCTCCAAATCTTTCGACGCGCGCAGTTTAAATTCAAATGTCACCATATTTTTTGGACACAGTAGTAAATGCTTTCTAGTCCAAAATTTCGTAAATTTGCGAATTTTCCAATACAACTTTTCTAGATTTCCAAATAACAGAAAGATATTCAAATTTTATCATTTAAGTGGTTTTGACATGACATCAGTTGAACAACACTCTGATATTAGCTGCAGAAAACCTCATTTTACTAAGTGCACTTTCAGAAATAGTATTTTATTAGTATTCTACCAAGCAATATTTAATTTGAAAAGTTTTCAACAAAAAAAAGTGTCCATTTTTCAAATTAAGGCACAACCTAATGATCACACATATTAATCAAATCAAAATGTATATCTGTGTGCAACTCAAGGGAATTTCCATTTTCGATTACTCATTGGGATCTGCGAAAATTTTTGTTATATAAAGCAGTCGACAAAAATCAAACTTTAGTTTTTACCTCAACAAAAGTGGAAAGCGTTCTGCGAGTGGGACATCCAAACTTGATTTTACACAAATAAGAGTGCTTTACAAATTACAAGCATGGCATTCGCTTACATTTTAACTGTGCTCACAGCTTGTTTATTTGTAAGTTAAATTAAAATTATTTCTTTTTTAAATAATTAAGAATGTTGCCTAACAACAGGCTGTAGTGAAATGTCGGTGGGTAAATCCGTTTCCCTTTGAAGAAGAGAAAGAAACAAAGTTGGAACTGAAATTGTGAAAATAATTATCAATTATTTACTGAAAAAATATTCACATTGGAGACAATCAGCAAATTTTATTAATCTAACCATCATAACAGTATTGATTGGGCTACATTGAGACTAAACAATATATCCTTCAATAACATAATTTGCGAAAAAATATTCTAAAAACTAATTCAAATCTATCTGAAACGTGAGCTCTTTTTAAGCGTCTAACATCCATACTGTTGTCCAGTAAATTTTCATAATTAGAAAGTCTATCAAGGGATCTTCGATAAGCTTTGCTGATTTCGTCTTTAGCAAAAAGTATATTTAGGACTCTGTGAATTTCCAAGTAGCTTCGAATCATCGAAAACAACTCAGAAAGTGCACCTCTTTTTTCGACGGTTTTACGATCACTTAAAAATGACTTCATAAGTAGATAGTGAGGCGCTGGAAGCCATTTTCTAATTTTATCAAGTAACCCTGGATGCCATACTTTATCGAATGCTTGTTTAACATCTAAAAAGAGCCTTGCACAGTATTGCTTGCGCTCAAAAGCATTCATGATAATTTTAACAATTCGATGGCATTGCTCAGGTGTTCCATGTCCCCTTCTAAACCCAATATAGTATTCGGACAATATATTTCGGTTCTCTAAAACAGGTAACATTCTCTTCTCATTCGTTACTTCTTTAATAGAAATGTTTCAAATAGGCAGACTCATCTGGCAAGGGGATTCTAGAAACTTTTGTTCCTCAGCAAAATTTTCATTATCAGCAAAATCCTTCGGTCGAAAAACTAAATGCAAATGGAGAACAAACGCTTCGGCTATCTCTTGATTATCTCGACATCTGACCCCTTAACTATTTTCAAGCTCATCTTGGAAGCTCATCTTCAGAAAATATATACATATGTGCTCGTATATTCCGAATTTGGAGGACATTTTCCCTTCCTTGCAGCGAGGCAGGATGTCTACAATGTTTGCAACGTAAACGCTTTGCAAACGAGAACATATTTCGGATGGTCCTTCGATGAGTCTTAAGGATTACTAAACAATCCAATCCTTATGTCAGCCTAGAAGCTAGCTGCAATAATTTTCAGTTAGATGGACTCGTATTTTAAAATTTTACGGTTTTTTTTAATGAAGGCATGATTGTATCGAGATTTTATATGCAGAATATTTAAAAATCATCAATATAAATGAAATAACTAATTTAACTTTCTTTTGTCAAATAGATCCTCTAAATCTGAAACTTTCAAAAATTTCTAAATTACATTTGTTTTCCTTTATTTTCAGGCTCACACGCACGCGGCCGCCTTCAATTGCTCGGAACCACCAAATCTGGGCCACTTTGTAAGCACCGACCTGGCTTTAACAGAAAATCCTTTAAATTCAATTGTATAACCGAACGTTTGGTGTTTTTCAGGATGTTCACAGCTGCTGCCGAATGCCTGAGGTCGACTTGGGCGAAACGCCAGCAAAATGCGCCGCCCATATAAAAACGCTCAACGCACAAGCCAGAAATATGATGAACGGCATGGGCGCCAATAATAACAACAATAACAACACCAACAACAATAATAAAAAGAATAATCCAGCAGCCGAATTTCCAGTTTACGCACACATTGTGAGTTCCTTCAGACACACACATAAACAAACTCGCCAGCCGAGTGACATTCCTCGCGCACAATGCCACTTATCGTCTTTTGAGTCAAGTGCCCATTGAGAGTGAATTTGAATTTGAAATGTTTATCTCGTTGTTGTTGTTGCAGTGCTATCCGGATTGTATTTACCGTGAGACTGGCGCCTTGGTCGAAAACGAATTTAATATGGAGAACGTCAAAAAATTCCTCAACAAAAACGTCAACAAACGCGACAAGGATATTATACCGCAGATTGCGCGCTCCTTCCAGAGTTGCCTGGACTACAGTACGTATCGCATGCACACAAACAAAAGCAAAAGCAAATATGCTACAAGCACACATACACACATGCGCACAGATATTAAGTCAAAAACAAGCGAAACTGAATCAAAGCCGGGCGAAAGAAAGCGCAAAATACTCGATCAGGCGGCCAATGTCAGGACAAATCCAACGGAAGTCGATTTTAATATCTGATTTTTCACTATGACAATATTGGCGATATTTGCACTTATTTGCATAAATGCACATATACACACACACATGCACACGCATACGGACTTACACTAGCACACTCCTCCAAGTCGAACAAAGACGAGCGCTTACTGCCCACTCCTCACTTCAAGTAACTTTTCTCATATACACCTTCCTTTCTTTCTTTCAACCTGCCATGCTTTTCATCTCGCTTTTCTTCTTCTCGTTGTTTGGTTACCTCACAGTCAAGGGTCACATGGCGGCGGTGGGCATTAAATCGTACGCCAAACTACCGATGGGCTGCTCACCTTTAGCCAGCATGATGTACAGTTGTGTAAACGCCGAGACCTTCCTGCACTGCCCCGCCAAGATGTGGAAGAACGAGGAGCCCTGTAATGTGGCGAAGAGCTTTTCGGCGCAGTGTAATCCACTGCCGCACGTGCCACTGCCAATTGGATAAAGCATCGCAGACGAGTGGCGGAGCCGCGTGCTGTGCGGCGAGCGGCGAAAGAACTTTATGAAATTACAAATTTAGATTTACAATAACTTTTTATTACGTACGAGTTTTGTCTTTGGGCGTTTCTCGGCTTTGTCTTAGCATTCGTGCCTTGGCTCGGTGCTTAGACACTTCTTCGTTGCAATAAATTTAATTGCCAAATATACTAAAGGTGAAATTATTTTGAACATTAAAAGGGTTTGCCCCATTGGGTCACACACCCCGCTTGGGTTCGGTTATAGCCGAGTTAACAATAGCGCGCCAGTCGTTTCTTCTTTTCGTAACATGGCGCCAATAGGAAATGCCACGCGAAGGCAGCTCCTTCTCCACCTGGTCTTTCCAACGGACGGGAAAGGTCTTCCTCTGCTTCCCCCGGCGGGTATTGCGTCGAATACTTTTCAGAGCTAGAGTGTTTTCGTCCATACGTACGACATGACCTAGCCAGCGCAGTTGCTGTCTCTTGATTCGCTGAACTATGTCAATGTGGTCGTATCTCTCATACAGCTCATCGTTCCATCGAATGCGATATTCCCCGTGGCCAACGCGTAAAGGACCATAAATCTTTCGCAGCACCACTCTCTCGAAAACTACTAAGTCAAACTGATCAGATGTTGTCATCGTCTATGCGTCTGCACCAAGTAGTAGGACGGTAATAATGAGTGACTTATAGAATTTAGTCTTTGTTCATCGAGAGAGGGCTTTACTGCTCAATTGCCTACTCAGTCCGAAGTAGAACCTGTTGACAAGTTGATGGTGTCAATGCTCGTTCCCAGATAGAAGAAATTATCTACGATTTCGAAGTTATGACTACCAACAGTGACGTGGGAGCCAATTCGCGAGTGCGACGACTGTTTGTTTGATGACAAGAGATATTTCGTCTTGCACTCGTTCACTACCAAACCCATTTCGTCAGTTTTTACACAAGTCGTTTACAATCGGGGATACCAAATTCAGACACTGCGACATAAAAAGGGAAAAAGCTTTTCCTTTTTTTCGTTTGCTTGGGTCAGTTGATTTATTTTCCAGGCCTAAAGCAACCCTGATTTAAAGGGCCAATCAGTTTTTTAATGGTGGGCTTTAATATTTCACACGGTACGCTCGATAAAATCTTATATGGGTTTGGGCAGATTGTAACGGAAAGTATTATTTTATTTTATATTCGTTCTTTTAACTCGTATTAGATCACTTCAGCGCTTTCCGTCATTTGAGATCAATCAGTTTTTTAGTCCCTCAGTGAAACGTTTTGAAATTTTGCAAACGTCATTTTCTCTTCAACAAGCTGCTCATTAGTCGGAACTGCCGATATCGGACCACTATGACTATAGCAGCCATACAAAACGTTCGGAATCAAGTTCTTGTATGGAAACCTTTCACATTAGACAATATATCTTCACGGAATTTGGTACGGGTTATTGTTCATAAAAATAATATTAAAATCGGAAGAAATTGCTTTAGATCGGCTCCCTAAAAAGCATATTTGCTGAAATTTCAAATCAAACAATCGGAATCAATGGCTTGTATGAAAAACTTTCACATTTAACGTTTTATCTGCACGAAATTTGACATGGATTACTACCTAAGGTAATAATATAACCTACCCAAAAAGTTGGTCAGATCGGATTACTATAGCATATAACTTCCATACAAGCTGAACGATCGGAGTCAAATGCTTGCATTGGAGACTTTTTCAGTTAACAAGATATATTCTGCAAATTCATCGTGGTTTACTCTCTAAGGCAACGCAATGGAAGGTATATAAAATCAAGGTACATTTTGTTAGTAGATCTGCTTGACGAGCAAACGTAACGGGCTTTAAACCGCCCATAACATAATATAATTATAAATATTATTTTTGGCGCTCGAATGGGTATGATCTCTCATTAAATTGTATGATTGGTAATTTATGAGCACGACGATACTATCATTACCGCTTTCAATTTAATGGGGCGTAGCTAATCACGCCTAAATGGACACTGTTGCAGATAAATATGTTTCTGGATTGTAATGGAAAATATCATGGAAGGCATTTACATACTCGTATTAGTTGCGATTATATTAAAACCTCACGGATATTTGTGAATTATGGTGACAGGAATTTCAATGAATTTAAAAAATATTGTGATGATTTGGTTAATGATTGCAGCAGTCGAAGCCAGATTTGAGGATTTCGTAATTAAAGATCGGGTGTGTAACGGTCCCGTACACTTATTAATACCACACCTAATCTTTAACTTGCCTTAAATGTCTATTACTTTCCGACTTCTAGAACGACTTGACTCGGTTGGGCTATGACGAGGACATCGCCGAAGAGGATTATGCACTTGATGAAGCTTCGTTTTCTAATATAGAATTTTTGCAGCAATTATCCGAAATCGAACCAAACATTATGGATTTGTTAAATGGCGTTCCGTTGGAGGATATGCCGCCGGGCTTGCTCCGGAAACTACAACAATTTTACACAACGATGGACTCATCCATGTGCATGGACGACGATGATATGTGGCAGACTGGGGAGTTTCGGAATTCTTATGATATAAATGGTTTCGATGATACACTACAACTTGAGTAGACTTACTTTAACTTTTAAGATGCCAATATGGCTCTACCAATACAAGTTTCATAAGATACATACGCCCAAATAGCAGTTTGGTTTCATCACTCCATCACTCAAAAATGTATCCGAATATTTCCAATAGTGAGCTAAGCAATAAATTCGTTTGACCGATTGGAGGAAGTACCAATATCTGCATATAATAAATGGGCTTGAACATGGTTTATAGCAGTGTCCAGGAGATCAATAGAGAGTTCACTAAATTGCGTCGTTAAAATAGACGAAAAATTATCGGGCTCTGTCCAATACTACTTTCATATAAAAACACAATCTAAGTGAAGACACTCTTATTGTAAAGAGGAGCTCCAATTAGGCATGAAAAACTGGTAACTCTCCAGATATCCGAGAATATGCGTCGTACTTCAGCCGTTGGCTAATCTTCGAGCGTTTTTCTTCCATTAAAAAGCTTCTCATAAAAACAATCATCTTATATGCAAATATTAGACTAAAAACAAAGATCTATAAAGTTGTAATTAGCTTCGGTGTGATTGAATAGGAACCTTTTCCTGTCGCTTCAATAAAACAATTGATTGACAGAAGATCAGAAACAGTGTATAAATTTCAAATCTTAAGCTTTAAGGTCAACATAAAATAACTCGAACTGCATTGTTTAGTCTTTGTAAGACCTTTCTTTAATAAGTTCTTCTCTTATCTGTTACGTACGCGCCGATATTAGCGGCCAATTAAGAGGCGATTACCTCCCATCATCGATTGACAATTGGTTATATATTCCTTGGTTATCTCACATTCATTTGAAGTTATCCATAATTTAGGCGGACAGTTAAGAGGCAGTTCCTGTCCAGCACAAGTCATGTAGCCAATCAGAATCATTCTTCTGGTCACCACACTAGGTTGAGGCGCGGATATTGAAGGTCTTCTCTTTTGAATTTTAGCTATGCGGGCCTTCACAACCGACTGACATTTATCAAAAGTGACAAGGAAAGCATTGGCAAACTCGGGGTCGTTGGGGTAAAGCTTTTTGACCATTTTACGAGTGTTGTCCATCCTTACCTGCTCTCCGTTTAGAATGTCGGCCGCTTTGAACAAGCAATCCACTTTATCCTACGCAATGAAATCGACATTCAATTATGGAAATATGAGAATATTACGAAATTAAGATTTGCTACCAGATTTGATGTTCGAAAACGATCTGCTATATTGGGACACTCACGATTATAGGCGCTCAAGTTCGGTTTCGGCCTCCTGCAGCACTGATTCAAGTTTTTCTAAAAATTGCAATAAATTTCGTACACCAATGTCATTGAAACCAAGCTTTGGACTTACGGCAAAACCTGTTGGAGTTCTACTGCAGTCACTGGCGGCATCGATCCATCCCAACTGCGTAGCCAGCAGCGCTATGGCGATTATGCGGAAGTTCATTTCAGCTCCAGAGTCAGACTAACCGTTCTTTGGGTATATGCCAACTTATATAGTTTAGGAAATAATTTTGTTTTTGGTAGGTGACTCTATTTTACTGGAGTGTTTTCCAGTCCAAATATTACTATTAATTAATTTTATTGTCATTAATTCATTTTGATGCCAAATCATTAAAATAAAGTTTTTACTTTTTAGATCAGAAATTTAAAAAACTAAACCACAGGTAATACGAGTATATGTATGTATTAGTATAGAAATTCGTAAAGTGCTTAGTTACAGACCCACTAAGCTTTGAAAAATTCTGATTACGTAGTGAAAACGAGTGCGGATATTCTCAATCCGACAACGAAGCCCAAATTATACGGTTTTATAACTATCAGGCTAAGCACAGGCAGACAATAATTTCTCGTATTCATAATAATTCACCAAAAACTATTTTTACGCAGTTTGTTTTTCTTTTTTTATTTAATTCTCATTCATTTACTATTCATTAATTCGTCAATAAAATCGCCAAGTGGCGCTGAGATTAAATCCAAAGGGTTTTCTTGGCAATCCGCTGCGTACTCTTCGCAAAATCCAAACGAACCGTCTACTTCGGCTTGATAGTAGGGAAGTGGAAGATTTTCATGCGCCGATGTGCTGGGACTGAAAGTTACAGAAAAGCCGATAATTATTATTCAGTAATGGATGCAGCAGTCTTCAGAAAAAAAATGACTTACGAAAACATTATATGAACTAATGTGCCGAGTACTCCGTTCACCTCACCCAGGCCGGACGAATTCGTTTCGCAAATCAAACGCAGCAAGCAGGGCTCAGCATTGTAGCCGCTTCTAAAAGGAGAGAAATACATAAAATACAACAACACATGGTGTCTTATCTTATATTAAGCAAACCAAAACGAAACCCGATAATAATATTTACACATAAACAACATGAGTCACACGACGCCAAGATTTAGGCGACTAGCGCTGATTAGAACCTTCTGGTTCGCTTACTTGCATCAAATCGGCACACCACGGTACCGGGCGCGCAAGAGCGCCATCAAAGGCATCAGCCGCCTGCGCGTGTGCGACTAATTAGTGCTTTTCCTTTCCTAGACTGCTACTTTGCTACGCAATTGCATCGATGAAAGTAGTTTCACACTCGTTTCATAATTGATTATTAAAAAATCAATAAAAGTGATTGAGAATCAAGAGAGAACATTGACACAAATACACACACACATGCATTATTGCACCATATTCTTTGGCGGAAATTATTTCATGTTTCAGAAGTGTGAAACGTGAAAATATCAAAACTCGAATGCTCTATAATCGGACGGACAAGTATTAAATTTGACTAGCATTACTCTAATTGGCTTTCAAATTCCATGAAATACAAACCTTTTGAATTTATCCTTGAGTATGTGGTAGAAGTGTGTGCGCGTTAGCAATGAATTTGGCACACCTTCCGTCCGCCGCCGTGTCCTCGCAGCCGATTCTGTGGCGTCACTTGTTGAATTCACTGTAGGCGCTGCTGTTGTGGTTGTTGTTGTTGTATCTGCAGTAACATTCTGAACCGTACAGTTAGTACAACCTTCCGTTTGATTCAAATGTTGAAAGTTCCTAGCTTGAGTCAAGAGATCATCATCTTCGATACCATTCTGAAAGCATTTGTGTTGCAATTAGCAGTCCGTTAAATTTGAATTAATAAATGTGGTATATGTGTACCCTAAAGTGAATGCAGTGACCGAGAGAGAGCAGATTGGGAACAATTCCTCCCAAGCCCGGAGTTGTCAGAGCAGCCCAGAGCTCTGCAACAGTTTTTTCCCAATCCTTTTATCCAACAATTGATGGATCAGGGTCCCACATCCCATCTCTTCCCGGGCACTGGTTTTCTCTCAACAGCACTGTGTGAATTCACATGCATACATAGATATATTTTTTTACTAACCGCTATTGGAGGCAGGTTCCACGTGTACGGCAAGTTGTAGTTCGCTTCAAAATTGTAAGAGATAAAGACATTGCGATGCGGCAGCTCCAACGGCACCGCGATGGCGGCAAAAATCTGAAAGCACACTTAAATTTCTTTCAATTTCTTTCGAATACTTTGCGCACTTACACCATATGCGGAATTGGTCGGAAAAAACACGGCACCACAACACAGGTTACAACACCAAAGAAAGCTCAGAAGCCGCAAACAAAAGAAAGCATTTTGTCGTACCATTGCACAGCACTCACGATAATTATTTGTTAAATTACTTTAACCGATTTTTATTAAACGCGAACCAGCTCACGTCTTTCCGAAGAAGGCTTTCAATAATGACTAAATGCATTAACTTCCTTGCTTAAGTAAAGTAGCCCATAAATGAGAACAAGTTCTACCATTTCATTAATAGAGAGCGGCATACCATTTAGCCACAGAAAGTAGTAAATGATCGCTAATCATTTATGTCAACAAATCTCAAGAAAGCGACAGCGTTAATGTGGCATATTGATAACACAAGATATTTGTAGTTCTAAGTTGAAGATACCAATCCCACCAAATCTTTAGCTTTCTCTTTTAAAGAAAAGTCAACATTTTTTGCTTAAAAATATTTTGTTATTCTAAATATTGTTGCTTGTTGAACCGCTATTTAGGAAATACAAATTTTTTGCTTTTTCTGAATCTAATAATAAATTCAAATATAAATAACTGTAAATTAACTGATGAGCGATGACTTGTAATTTGATTGAATATATACAGTAGCACAAAAACAAAAAAAAAACACAAACATTTTGTATATCAAGTTCAATTTCAAAAATTTCCAGATGAAGTGAGTGTGTTTAAGTTGCTCTTTTACATAAAGTTTCAATTTCAAATTCGCCGTTGTTGAACAGTTATAACCGGCACATGCGCATGCACGAAGAACTATTACCTATTTTGACGCTTCTTTCGCTCTTGCCAAGTTGCATATTTCGTGTTTGCCGACTGCAGCAGTCGATTCAAATGCTGAGTGAGGGAAGCACCCAACGGAGAGAGCTCATGCAATGCACGGCTCTGAAAATAAAAAAATATATAGCAAACTTTTGTAGTTAAGTTTTATTGTTGCAAATACCTCGAACGGCACCAGTTTGGCCATCTTAAAGCGTTGAAGCGCATCATGCATGCGTACGGCTCTCTCTTCGGCTTCGGGTGTGGTTGGTGGGAAGCAGTTCCAGAAATGTTTCAACAATTCTGACAGCGATAAATATAAATTACGTAAATCCTTTTCGAAATCCGGAGGCACCAACTCTAAAGTAAATAAAAATTAATAGGTGCTTCATAATATGCGCTTGGCCCGCACTTACGACCAACTGATTGCTCATGAAAGCCACGCATCAGCGCACCACCCGGACTCAGCTCACCCAGTGCATTCACCGCTGCCGTGGGAGTAACCAAAACCTTGGCTGGCGTACGTTGGTTCCAGCTTTCTGTGGCACGCATTAAATGATATTGAATTTCTTCCATTCGACGTGGATCCTCATGCATATCATAGCCGGTGATTGGCATGGGACCGTGTAAATACCGCTCTTCTTTGGCAAGTGACAATTGTTGCGATTTCTTTAATTTTTTACTGCCATCAGTAGCATCAGTTGATTCTATTACCGGTTCACCAAGATCTTCGTAATGTATTTTTTCAATAATTCGTTGACGTTTCGCCGGCTTATCGGGGCTTCCAAGTACGCCGTTCGCAGTGGAATTGCTTGCTGAATTAGTATCAGCATCACTTACTTTGCCATCCTTTGATGTTTTGGATTTTTCAACTCCTCCATTAGCGGTACCGTTTTCTGTGCTTTTCGAGTCTTTTGTTTTAGTTGCCGGTCCATTGGCTGATGATGTAGAGCTGCCAGACACATCGGCACAAGTCTTCAGCACCATTATTGAATGTTGGTTAAACCTTTTTATCATATTTTGATGGACAATATTACCACTATTTGATATGTTACGATCGCCGGCTACACTGCAAAAACCCTCCTCCAATGGTACATCTTCAAACTGCTTCAAATCGAGCAAAGGATCGCCAGCTCCTTGTTGAACCGCAGCTTTTAAAGTTTGATCATCAATTTTTCCACATTCTGTAAAAATATCTTTGGAACCAGCCGTAATACGATCACGATGAAAGTAATGTGACTGGAAAAATTTGGTCCAAAATTCTGCTTCCGTCATTTTAGAAGGAACATTTTCTTGATGCTTTCTTTTCACGGCGGGATACGTCTTAAATATACACAGAATTATATCGGGGGTTAAATTATATTTCAGACCGTTGCAACCATCAGTTTGTGGCTTTATGTCAGCAAGAAAAGCGCCGGAAACACCTGTATGTGGAAATCTTAATAAGCATAATCACAAATTTTTTACACGGCGTTAACTTACCAATGTCTTGTTTTTTATTATTTTTCTTCATCGCATGCTCCTTGGCGTGGGTAGCCCAAAACTCTTCACTGGTAAGTACTTGTGTTATAACTAAATCCTTATAGAGTTGCAACAAATTAGGATTTTCCGAAAGTATGCGGTTTTTTTCTTCTAATTCCTTATCTACTTTTCGCTTGAAGTTTGGAAGTAGTTGTTGCAGCAACTCCTTCACTTTATCACGATCTTCAAGCATTGCTTGCAGTCCATTTCGATTAACAAAATGGAATGTGGAACTGTTACCATCATGCAATACAACTTGAAGTTGCACTTTTGGTTTTCCTTCAGGCGATATTTTCTGCACTATTGGAGAAACGTAAATGTAATTACACTTTCATTTACCGTGTAAATTATGCATTTACTTTTAATGTCGGCAAAACGATGTGACACCGCAACAGTATCACGATTTTCCGCCATCCATGCCAGACGTTCATTCATTACGTAGAGCGTGCCATCACCTTTTTTATAACGCACTTCGCCCATTTGCAGCAGCACATCCTCGCTGCTCGTCGTCATGTTGACCGCAAATAATATATGCTTCCCACAAGCTTTGTAATTTCAGCGCCACAGCAGAAATAGGCGAATAGAAGATAGTTGGAATATGTTGGCTGTTAAAAATATAGATGGTCAAATATTTTATTGAAATCTAAAATCATTTCATTATTCTCAATCACAAGCCTAGAGGTATTTCTTGTTTATTTGCCAGCTAGATTTGCTCTTGTGGTTTATATTGCACCACTAAGTTTTCGGCTTGCCTGTATTTTCAATAACAATTTACCTTTGTTTACCTAGAGGTATTTTATAAAATTCTGATATAGTTTCAAAATATACTTTTTTCACCCACCGTTTTAGTGGTGCTCTGTCGCCATTTGCAAAACTCCGCAGCACACATAAATGTCATTTTCCTGTTTGCTCGCTGTCAAACTGCCCAACAACAACTGCTGAACAAAATACCAGGGTTCACTACAACTCTATTGTGTAGCCTTCAAAAGTACGCATTTTACAAAATGTAGGATTTCTTGCAGATAATTAATTTGCCTAAAGGAAGTTATGCTTGCAAATTAGTAACAGAAAAAGTGTCAAATAATCAAACGTACGTTATCTAATATTATTTCATTAATTAACACATTTCTTTTTTTTTTTAATTTACACTGTTGGAATCTTATGAAATTAAGTATAAGAAGTTCTAAGACATACATTTCTCTGCAACCCTGTAGAGTGTTACCAGATGTAAAAATACATTAAGGTGTGTTTTATACTTGAGGTTTCTTTGCTCGAATGAAATATATTTCCGTGATAATAATCTGGATACGGTTAATAATTCGTACAACAATGTAAGATTAACATATAACAGAATAATACTAAGAGATATAAAATTTAATTTCGATAAAAAAATACAAAAATAAAGATTGATAGTTCCGGCCGGATATGAAACCATCCCTTCCGGTTACTTTTAGACCAATTGCAAATAATTTTGTTTTAATATATTATTTATTTAGTATTCCTTAAAAGTATATCTTACAGTTATTGTACAAACTAATAGTATGCTAATTCTTTCACTTAGTGAGCAGTGAGAACACAATGTACACTTTCGCTATGAAGAACAATTGAAAATCACAATTTACTGCTGTAACCATAGCATCGCTATCAATGGCGTCTACTGACGGTGTTGTGTCGCTCCAAATTGCGTCCCTTCTCTAAAAGCTCTCGATACGTTTTAACTTCATGTCGCGGTATTTGTTGTTTATATTTTGTATCCAGCAGGCCATAAACAAAATCTAGCTCAGTCTCCACATCGTGTCGCCCCTCCGGCAGCTTCGCTATCAGAGCGCGCTTCTGACAAACAAATGTGTCAATGGGCGTGTGATCGGATTGTTTTGATTCGAAAATCTCCACGTATATTTGATAGGGTGGTTTCGTCGGCGAAAAGTGGTCGCGCAGCAGTTGTAGAGCATCTTGCCACGACTTTGCATCGCGGCGTACGCCCTTCCACCACGTAGAAGCTATGCCTTGAAAGAGAAGCGGCAGACCTTTCAGCGCGTCTTGATCGCTGATGCCCTCCATGTCCTTGTACGTTTCAATGGCATTGACGAACTCCTCGACGGCATCGTTGTCACGCTGACCATGGAAACGTACATTACAATTGCCAAAACTGCTTTTCGCCTTGTTAGCTTGTTGCTGCTGCTGCTGTTCGGTGTGTTGTGGCCCTAGCGCTCGTATAGTTGCGAGTAATTGTTGAAATTGCTCATCGGACATGCGACCAGTCGACATTTTTGCGTAGCTTTTCGTTTTTAATCAAGCGGTTTGTGTTTTTATAATGGCAAGCGTGATATCGACGAGCACGAGCGCGACGACAAACCGTTGACAACCGCAGCCGCAGCCAAGAGAAGACTGTTTTCCTTTGCTGGCATAAGCAATCGCTTACGAGTGATGGTTCTCTTAGCTGACTGTCTGGGAGCGAAAGCTCCAATAAATCGTAGGGTCAGCTATTGTGAAATAACTTGTTTACAGTATTGAAAGAATATAGGCATTCATTAGTCATCGGCAATTCGCAAAGAGCTTGTCTCTCCCCAAATATAGTACATAAAAACATGTTTACATTTGCACGTTTGGTTCAAACACCGTGGTGTGGACACTTATAATAATCTTAAAAAAAAATCCATGCGGTCCCAATAAAATATATAACTTTTGCTTATCTTGGGAGATTTAGGGCAGAACTACTATTCGATGCAAACCTTGCCTCTTAGTAGCACCTTAAAAATAACTATCCACTTAGTTTCGACACACCTAGCGATTGAAAATGAATTCCATGGACTGATTGACACACCGTGCTCTTCTCTGTAAATGTATAATGGCATTTTTTGTTTATTGTGGGATTCAAAGAGAAACAGGAAAGCAAAGTTAATAAATGCCGGCTGCCTTCTAAATATTTTTGTTGTTTTTTTCTGTTTTTGACTATCGGTAAACTTAATTTTACATTTGTATAGTACTATATGTATTTACTTTTCCTGTCTTCTTTATTTCTAATCAATGTTCGGGACTTTAATTAAAGATTATATTATAAAAGAAATAGTCTAACTGTCAGATAAAGTAGCATTTTGTTGTTAACAATTTCTGGGAATTGAAAACAGTTAAAAGCAGTTGACATAGTATGTACTATGCATAGACTAAGAATTCGACTGAGAAATGAAGGAATATGAATTGGTTGTACTCTTTGGGGAAAGGAATAGTTGACCTTATAATTTCTACAGTTTTTCGCGTATTGTCACGGGTCAGCGATCTATTGAGGGTAAAAACATTATAACTCTAGGAACTGAAAATGTATGCATTGCTTTTAAAAACTCCTGAGCACCTGATTCGAGACTGCAAAACAATTTGTGGATGCTGGTTTAAAGCCCTTGGATCTATACATTCGAATGAGGATCATATGCCCTCAATAGCGCCTAGCAGAGCCCTGTATTTAGCTAGTACTGGTCTTTCAAGAGTCCGTGTCAAAGAGAGGAGGGTACATTAGACGTTAGTTGGTCGCGGTGCAACCCTTTTTTATTTCTATTCTATTCTAAGCATTGTGAAATTCCCAGCTGTTACCAAATTTATCAAGAAATATCTAGGAGACTCACAATTTGCCATAACACGTCGTGAAATCACAAAATCTTAAATTTTTACATTTGTTTAAAAAAATTATGGTTGGATTACACACAAAAATGAGTTTACGCATTCAATTCTCAACGCTTGTTTTCGGTTCGTTATAACTTATAACTTTATAAGACTAGTATATGATCAAGAAGTAATCAATATAACGGGATATAACTTTGCACAAATAATGCTGCTAGGGTATGCCTCCTTATGACGAAAACTTGTCCAAATCCCCAAAAAAAAAACTGTTTTAGCCCTTACATATGTACCGAATATTTGGACCCCATTGACTATGGTTAACTTTTTACTGAAAATATTGGTCAATGTGAGAGACATATGTATGTATGTTTGCATAATTTAAATTCAGAGAGGATCCTTTCCTTATAATAGTATGTCTGTGTGCTACAAATAGGTTTAATCGGATGAATACTTCCCTTAGCCCCAGTGTACATAATATAAAGGCGTTCGAAGTTCCAGGTGACTTTTTACCGCATTTATCGGCCGATATGTGAGTTACCTTAATACAATTGAGAGAACGTATTTCTTATAACGGTGAATATGTGTGCTTAGATTGAATAAAGTCGAGTGAAAACTCACCCTAGACCCCAGATCTTATGTGCCTTATGGTACTTCCCTGGCTTTAATCCTTGTAAGTTGCGAGAATATGAAATCGCCTTAGGAATAAGCAATATTTATTGGACTAATCCTTTCCATATCTAAATTATAGTATTTGGTATTTAAAAATACTGGCACATACATACATACTACTATGTATGTATGCGATTTCCTCCGATCCAAGAGTAAGCTATTTCATAACTTGTAGAAATTGAAGCAAGCATTACGAATTTCCGATGAAAAAAGGCAGCTGACTACAGCAACGTAAACATACATATTTGTAAATATGTACATATGTATTTATGTACATTGTATGCATTGCAAAGTGCACCAAGCTTCCCGTTAAACCTTAACTGTGGTCAATTAAGGAATTTATATGCAAGTATGGTTGTAACTGTTCAAGAAAACTACATACATAAATTAGTCATATAAATTAATTATTGGTTGGCGAAATTAAAATAATAATTTAGCAAAATATAGAAACAAATATGTAAATAAATATTTGCCGGTTATTGCAGTTACCAGTAAACACTCATACTATACATACATACCCGTGTAGAAATGCACTTCAACCTCCGAATTCTCTGCGTTAGCCGCTCGCAAATAGACCGTGAGCTTTTATTGTGCATTTCCAATTACATACACACATACTTACATTCTTGTGACTTCATGCATTTCTCTCCCAAACCGATATCCACAAATGTGGCTATAAAAGCCGCTCCGCTTGGCAAACGAATTCAGTCTCTTACGACCAGCAAGTGAATTATCATAGTAGCAGGAAGACATTCGCTAACAGCAATTGGCTTTGTTCACTGCTATTAACAACAAAACATTAAACAACAACAAGCAAGAATTGTGCGTGAGTCATTTTAACTTCTCGTCTACGAAGTCCACACTTTATCGAACAACAAAATGTCGCAACCCGTCGTGCAAATGACAGCCGAACAGCTGCAGTCACTGATCGAATCTGTGCGTTTGGCAGCCGTTGCAGGTGCCAGCGCTGCTGCACCCGCCACTCTTCACAGCAAAGGCAGTTTCACCAACTGCACCAGCCGTTTTGGTGGCCAGCGCGATCACGAAGCCGTTGAGGAGTTCATAACTTCCATTGTGACCTACAAAGAAATCGAGTCAATCAGCGACGAGGATGCACTGAAGGGGTTGTCTTTGTTGTTCTACGGACTGGCGTCCACTTGGTGGCAGGGCGTGCGTAAAGAAGCGAAAACTTGGGGAGATGCTATTGCGTTGATTCGCGATCACTTCTCACCCACCAAACCCGCCTACCAGATTTACCTTGAAATCTTCGAGAATCAGCAACGCGACAATGTGCCTATTGACACATTTGTTTGCCAGAAGCGTGCGCTACTCGCACAACTGCCAGAGGGACGTCACGATGAGGAGACCGAATTGGATTTGGTTTATGGTTTGCTTAACATCAAGTACCGTAAGAATATTCTGCGTCAGGACCTTAAAACATTCCGTGAATTGCTGGAGAAGGGTCGTATAATCGAACACAATAACTTGGAGTGCGAAGCGGAGCAAAACGGGCCAATGCGTGGTTCGAAGCGCACCAAGCGTTGTACCCATTGCAACTTCCGTGGTCACACCTACGAGGAATGTCGCAAGCGCAAGTCTTCGAAGGAAGACAACGAATAAGTAAACTAACACATTCCACTTCAACAGCTTCAAGAATTAACCAGACATTCACGCATACAACAAATCCAATGACGACAACTTGCACACAATACCAACAACAATAATGAAACAAATTGGACAATGATGTCATCACTCGGTGAAGTCTCAGTCCAAGCAGCTGGCGTCGCAATCAAATCACTGAAGCAAAACTTTCGCTCTCATCAAAGCTGAAGCTATGCAGCAGCGTCGAACTTTGGTCAATTTGGTATACAGCGGCAACAGCAGCAACAATACTACTAAGTCTTAGTATAGGTATAAGCATACATACATACATAAAGTTATTGCGAACTGAGTTGTTCACAGTTCTCTTCGATTCTAGTGGACGTTCTACATTGGAGGGCCAAGTCTTTGTCCAAAGATTGTTATTATTTCCGAAAGAGGAGAAGAGGGCAGTGGCTTCTCAGATTCGTTAAAATCATTCCACCGGTCGCTGTGTCTAACACGGCTCCACATGGCTACGAACGCCTTTAAATCACAATTAGTGAAACCAAGAATTTTGAATCAAAGCCGGTTCTTCGGAACCATAGAACCGAGTCACGCATCTGATCAGCTGTGCTTCAATTATATTGGGAGCAATTTGCCACGCTTGGCATTTCAGACAATACTCAAGTTTCCTTCTTCAATCGAATTTTGCATTGGTCTATTCCCTTGATTTGTTCGAGTTGAAATTCGTGTGCATGCTGTAACGACTGTGATCTCCTCGGAATCCCAGCTGTTCAACATGCATTAACGAATTTCGGCTTTTTCAAACGAGTGGCTTGGCCATTGTTTTTCAATCGAAGAATGAAATATTTCTTTTATTGTTTGAATTTCTGAGTTTTGTGGCTGATTGCTCACTCTATGAACATGACTGTGAAGATGAGTGACTCAAAACCCCGTTGCATTTGTCTGCGGTTGAGTGTGGTACAAACGTCTAGGAGTGAGCGCTTGATTGGACCATGCCTTTGTATTTGTTTCATATGGTTTGGCTCAGATCGACATCTGGTAGATTTTTGGTCCGGCATTTCGGTGTTGTTCCAAGAGTTTTATCGGGTCGGTGTGTTTCAACCCATAGTTACAAATGCTCAGCTTTTCCTATTTTGCCTTCATCAGGAACTAGGCTTTTTGAACTCTCTTACTCGCTCTCAAATGCGGCAAAAAACCAACCGTTACACTTGGAAGTGCTGTCTGACATTTTGTATTCCGAATCCATGTGATGGGCTATACGATGGATATTGCTGTGTAGGCGGTTCCAACTTTTGCCATTCGCATTTCAGTGTGTATTCCTCGGGTTTATGCATTGTGTGCGAGCGGTAATTGATGGATCCAATGACACGGTTTTGTTCTCGCATAGTCCACATACGAATTTGGTTTGCAAGCGTGTTGACTGCAACTCTGAGTGCGACAAAAATAAAACTTGCTCTCGAGCAAATTTTATAAATATTATATATATTTAAACAGTACGCAAACAAATTGTACAACGATGGCTAGACTGTCGCCATTCGTACAATTGGCACGCCAAATTGATGATTTGCATGTCAAGCTAGTTGAAAAAACATTGACTTCAGCTTCAAGCGTATGGCTCGCCACTCAAAATGCATTCATGCATTTACTCAATTAAAATGTCTAGATTAATCACTCATTTACCTCCGGAATGGGAAGATAATCTTAGCCTATGTAAAAACCTCAAATGTTTCTCATGTAATGTTGATATCCGCAGTGTTGTAACCGTCACCACGTGAGTGGGAACTACCAACTAACCATTTGCCGAGAGCGCCGAATTTCGGAGGAGCCGGCCCATAATTCGGTTTAAATGGAGTTGGTGGTCTCACCTGTTAATAATTTAGCAAAATCACTGCCACATGAATATAATATATCAGCATTGCATGAGAAATATTACCTTAATGTTATACATTTGTACCTAAATCTTTGTAAATATTAACAATAAGTTTTGTCTATACGTAAAAAAGAAAAAACGACACAAAAAATCTCAGAGTCGAAAAAATAAAACGACAAAACTAAAGCAAAATGAAATACAAAGAAAATCAAAGCCTAAATCTTAACTGTGTTATTATTATAGAATAGTAGGGGGTAGTACTCCTCCAGAAAAATACTCCAACTGTTTGAGGAACAAATATAGTAATATGAATTTAATGAGCTCATCCTAATAGTCGATTGTTCCCATCATAGCGAAATTACTCAACTTCGTTGTATCACAGATATTTTTTTTGTTAGTCCATAGCCATTAGAATTTCAGTTAATCTACAACATTAGTATGGTGGCGCCGAGGTGTTAGCTGTATATCTGTCATAGTGGTAAACACAAAAATCCTTGAGATTATGACAGAAGCGGTGATACTCGTAATTTACATACAAAGAAGAAAGACAAAAAAACGATGCCTTTTGTTGCACCCAAGCTATACAATACGGAACTATTTCATAAAAGAACTTGATTTGGATCGGTCAGTATTTATGACAGCTATGTGCAACAGTGGTCAGATCAACTTCTTTGAAGGTTATATGGCTGTCGTGGCTAATAAGCCGTGCCAAATTATATGAATAAATCGCGCCAAATGCAAAAGTTTTCATATAAAGACGGAATCGATCAGTTCGTTTGGCAGTCATATGTTATAGGCGGTTCCGACCTGACAAATGAGCAGCTGCTTATGGAGAAAATTATATGTACAAAATTTCAAGTCGATGTCTGAAAAGTTGGGGGACTAGTTCGCATATATAGACAGACTTCGTTCCTAAATCGACTGTGCTTGCGATGCTGATAATTCGATATATTTTATAGGAACTCCGACGTTTCCTTTAGGCTTTGTAATCTTCGTCACAAACTTAATATTTACTGTTCAGGACTTGAGCGTATTCTGGCTCCGGTCATGGAGTCATAAGAAATAAACGGGTTTGAATTTAGACTAATTCGTAATTCGTATATGGAAACACTGAATTTTTATTTTCAGGAATGAACGAATTATGGTTAGCTTATCTAATTGTTGACCTAAGCTTGCAAAAGACACTCTCCATTTATCAAAGCTGAAGATCTTCTTCCGTTCTTCCCTTCTCAATCTAGGCTAGGCTATGAAGGTTTAACTAAATCAATAAGTTACTCCATCCCCATATTTAGTGCGCACTGAAGCACCATCGCAGGCCTCAGAAAACCAATCTTTTTGTCTACACTAACAATTTTCCTCTTATATGCTCTTCTTCACAAGCCTTCCTATAATTAACTTGCTTTTGTTGTCGATTTCGAACATTTCCCATATTTAGCGGTACATAAACTCTGGAATTGGGCCTACATACGACAATGTGTAAATATTTTCACTGACATTGTTAAGTATGTATTAGAGAACAGTTCTACAAAATTAGGTGTTCTTAGCATTATAATTACAGGCAGGCAACCGGTAAATAAAATAACTGAATAATCGGTTTTATGAGAGATATGTGACATAGTTGCCCGATCTGGCCGATTCCGACAAATGATCAGTAGAATCTCAAAATGCACCTACGTATTAATTTTTTTTCAGATATATCAAAGACTGTGGAAGAAATTTGTATAGTCTCCAGCCGGTTTTAGACCCATAGTCTCTTGGGCAAAAAACTTCAGAATGACCCGTAAAACATTTCCCACACACGCGATTCCTTGGTTTTTTTTGGGTTCCCTGCAAATCAACCCGCTCTAATAAACATACAATATGCGATAATATTATTTGCTGTGCTGTGACGTATTTATTCAAAAGGGGACTCCTCAACAGTGTGGCAGAGAGAAACGCCGCTCATGAATTTGAATGCTGGCCTTAGTATATCATGTACGAGTGTGTAATTTCGTGTACTCGTATCTCTGTGTCTTTTTTACCTCACTTAAGCTAAAAAGCTCTTCCAAATTTTGGCAATTACTAAATTGTGAAATCACTTTGACTGTGAATCAAAAATGGATTACTCACTTCCCAGCTGTACTCTTTAGCAAAAGGCTGCTGATAAGTATAAATGGTAAATATTTTTGTCAATAGTCGCAAGCGAAAAATGTGAAATGGAAGGCAAAAGCCGGCTGTTCTCTTTATGTTTTGAATCAGTTAGTTATGTATGAATGTATTCCATATTTGCTCGAATACCGAGTTTCACGTGAATATAGAGCAGACGCACATATTTACAATTACAAATTGTAGTACGCTTCAGTCAACTGATATTCTCGCTCGTTCGTCTCTCATTTACAAAACGAGCTTTTATTATATTTGTAAATGTATTTTCGCAACTTTGATGCACTTTTTCTCATAGTTATGAGTTGTTGGTGATATAAAAGAAATGTAGACACTTGAAGCCGCATACACGAATTAGCAATTGTAGCGAGAGGACGCTGTCAACAATAAACATACAATAACATATCATAACATATTAAATAACTCATTCATTTGGACCACCTAGAGTCATCTTCATAAAGCTTCATATTCCACCAAGTGAAATGTCACAACCCGTCGTACAAATGACAACCGAACAGCTGCAGTCACTGATCGAATCGGTGCGTTTGGCAGCCGTTGCGGGCTCTAGTGCTGCTGCACCTGCCACTCTCCACAGCAAAGGCAGTTTCACCAACTGCACCAGCCGTTTTGGTGGTCAGCGCCATCAGGAGGCCGTTGAGGAGTTCATAACTTCCATTGTGACCTACAAAGAAATCGAGTCAATCAGCGACGAGGATGCACTTAAGGGGCTGTCTTTGTTGTTCTACGGACTGGCGTCCACTTGGTGGCAGGGCGTGCGTAAAGAAGCGAAAACTTGGGGAGATGCCATTGCGTTGATTCGGGATCACTTCTCACCAACCAAACCCGCCTACCAGATTTACCTCGAAATCTTCGAGAATCAGCAACGCGACAATGTGCCCATCGACACATTTGTTTGCCAGAAGCGTGCGCTACTCGCACAACTGCCAGAGGGACGTCACGATGAGGAGACCGAATTGGATTTGGTTTATGGTTTGCTTAACATCAAGTACCGTAAGAATATACTGCGTCAAGACCTTAAAACATTCCGTGAGCTGTTGGAGAAGGGGCGTGTTATCGAACACAATAGTTTGGAATCAGAAGCGTGCCAGCCCCGTCAGATGCGAGGAGTTAAGCGTGCACATCAAGGCCCAGGCCTCGAGGTGCCACAACAGAGGAAGACGAGTAAATACAGATATCGAGCTAATGTTGGAAATGCTAACACGGCAGCCCCACCGCCACAGCAGACCTCGTAAAATGATGCTCTAAGGCAAATTAAAAAACTATGCTGGATAAACTCTTCTACATCTACATCACATACTATACAGTTTCCTATAACACAATGCATAATACACCTAGATAATCTAATTTGATCATTTTTTTCTAATTTAAAGTATCATTCTTTGATTAAGATGGCGTGGTGGTGGCATGTTTAGTATCAAGCGGTACTCACTGCTCCTCTTAATCCTACATGACGTATGAGTAATTTACTGCTTTCATTCGATTCATTTGGTTTATTAATCTTGAAGTCAGAAAGTAGTTAAGTTTCCCGGTGGAATTTTCAAAGTATTTTGGATTTTGTAAACATAAGAGATGTGCTACTCCAAACGCTATTGAATCTTCTTCACCTAATGTGTAAGAGGTGTCTTTTAAGAATGCTTTTCAATAAATGAGACGAGTAGAGCCTAAGTTCCAAAGCTGATTAGGTCTCCTCCAGTGGTTTAAGGAGGGTATTATACTCGTATAAGAGTATCATCAGCTAGAAACAAGTCAGCATCAATCTAAACAGCTGACTGATGCACTACACATACAGTATGCCTCGCATACTCTACTCACTAGAAACATTTTTTTTTTTTGGTTTGTTTTAGATTTTATTTGGTTTGTTTTGTTTGTATGGATTTCTTAGATAGTTAGAAGGAGATAGGTTTTACAGTGTTATTCGCTCGTTGAAGTTCCACATGCGAATTCCCACAGTACTCGATGCCAGCAGATCAGGCGATGTAAACGCGCAAAGCCGACTATCTCTCTGACCATTAGCCGATACAACCGAAATGTGGGCCAGGTGCTCCAGAGTATTATTTGGCGCACTTTCGGTGACGGTACCAATTGGCCAGAGTCGCCGCTAGCATCTTTTGAGGTAGTGTCATCGAATAATGTGGGAATAGTACATGTGGAACTAAACAAGCTTGGGTCCATGACAGTCACAATACTTCTGGAGTTACACATGTGAATATTGTGACGAATCAGAGACCAAAGAAAGACGATGTTGCGGTAGTTGACGTGCCATACACCTGACGCAGTGCAGGTCTGTTGAGCGGCAGTTTGGCGTGCCAACGTCTGTACGAATGGCGAATGCCTAGCCATCGTTGTACTTATCTGAAGGAAGGCGCACCTGCATGTGCCTAATTAAGTGTGTCACATATAAAATTGCTGTCCAAACTTTTGCGCTTCATACCCTTAACACATTATATAATATGACAGCGGTATTGACGAGCACCGTTGCAGCTCCCGAGTATACCACGTTTATCCTACTTATGCATGTACGTCTGCTGTGAGATGTACATGTCAAGGCGAATACATACAAGGTGGCCAAAGATTCTTGTTCCGAACTCTAAATTCATAAATTATTTTGAATTTCTAGTTGCTGCTCCCACCTTTTATGAAACGGCCTTGTCACACACGTATCTATACAAGAGAGGCCATGTAAACGCCAATCCCACTGCAGTATCATAAGTATGCGTTTAACGGTAAAAGAGCGTAAAATTGTAGACAGCAATATGCAACGTTAGAGATCGATACATTCAGTTTCGAGACCTGCGACTTGATAGATACCAAAACGAAACTTCGCAGGTATCTACAGAGATGCAAGCCTCGACTGCTGAATGCAGCGAAGTGAGTCGCAGAAGCCTATAGCCATTAAAATTTGTCACTGTTCTCAAGAGCATTATTACTTACTTTTTTCGATTACAACACACAAAACGACAACTTTTCCTTATCTTAGAAAACTGCGTCACCTCAGATAGTTACATGCCGAGCCGCTGCGACCTTAACAACGATTGCAACTGCTCGGCACGCAGCTGAGTTGACGCCAAAAACCGATATGACGCGAAAGCTACAATTTTGTGTGCCGAATGGAAGAAGGTAAAAAAAATACTCACTGAGACAAATGACGAACTATGGCTGATGCTCACGATGACTCATTTGTAGTGAACTTCTGGATATTGCTCTTCGAATTCAATTCTCCAGAAATTCGTAATTATCGTAGGTCAATGCTGGCGTTCGTCGACCAATTTGAGCCGTGAAGGTACGGCGTTTAAGCGCTTTTTCGTTAGGTTGATTGATGATGGGTTCAAAATGTAACCAAGTTTCTCTCTTCTGAATCTCGCATAGTTTTCCGGGCAAAGTAAACGGCGCATCAAACAGCTGCGTTAAATACTCCGCCCTCCGAAGCAATAGCTCAATTCAATTCAAGAGAATTGGTAAACACTTTGTGTGATGTCGATGTGGATGCGGATGTGGATGAGGGGTGAGTGTTGAAAGTGTGTTAGTTTACATATTATTTGAAAATTACTTATATACTATATATACTGCGTTGGTATGTGGTCTTACAGCTGCACTAAGAGCTGCTTATTAGTTCTCATTCGCTTCACTCGAACTGCTTCTCACTTCGGCAGTTTTGCCGTCGCTTTCGTTTTTGCGTTTTCGGCATTCGTCGTAAGTGTGTCCACGGAAGTTACAGTGGCTGCAGCGTTTGTTTCGCTTAGTGGCATGCAACAATTGCACGGTGTCGTACTCCAAGTTATTGTGTTCGATGATACGACCCTTTTCCAATAACTCCCGGAATGTCTTGACATCCAGTCGTTGTATATGCCGACGGTATTTGATGTTCAATAAGCCGTAAAACAAATCCAGTTCGGTCTCCTCGTCGTGACGTCCCTCTGGCAGTTGTGCGAGTAGCGCACGCTTCTGGCAAACAAATGTGTCGATGGGAGTGCGTTCGTCCTGCTTTCTGGTAAAAATTTCCATGTATATTTGGTAGGCTGGTTTGGTGGGTGAGAAGTGTTGGCGGATCAGTGCGATGGCATCAGCCCATGTTTTGGCTTCTTTACGTACACCTTGCCACCATGTGGAGGCCATACCGTGCAGCAGCAGCGACAGTCCTTTGAGTGCATCTTCGTCACTGATCGATTGAAGCTCTTTGTAGGTCACAATAGCGGTGATGAATTCTTCGACGGCCTCGTGGTCGCGTTGTCCGCGGAAGCGGCTGGTGCAGTTGCTTAACGAGCCTTTGGTGGTGGCGGCGGTGGATACGGTTTTTGCTGCATCGATAAGTGCATTTAATTGTTCGATAGACATTTGTATGACTGTCTGTTCGTTATTATTTTCCATGCTAAATTTAATTTATATCTCTAAATTCTTCACTATTTTAATTTACGGTGTGCGGTTGATATGGCAGATTGGCAAGGACAAAGCCAGGATATGTTGGCGAATGTCTTAATGCATTCAAGCGCTTGGTCGTTTGTGACTGAGGTTTACTTCACACTTTAGGGCTTTTTATAGTTGGGCGGTAAAGCCAAAGTGTCGATTAAATAAGGAAAACAATTTGCGTGTAAACATTTGGTAATTCAGTATGAATACAGTATTACCCAAGTTTTGAGGGCGCTATGTTAAGCGGATGGGTTTGCAGATATTTCTTGCTTGGGCAAAGAGAACCTAATACTTTCAATATTACTTATATTCAACTCCGCACACAACCGCTTCGTGGGTAGTCAATTGGGCGCGTGACTCGCGCTACACTTTATTTAATGACATTGACTCTCCTCCATGGCCTAATGACGCCTTTGTGCGTCATATTAACATACATATGTTGGAACCTAGCCGAGCGCGTCCCGATCAACGTGCGACATTTTGTAACACTTACATTTTTAAATTCATTATTCCACAGCTCAAAAAGTTTTATAATAGTATTGTAACAGTCCTGAATATAAAGTAATTAAATGGGGATTAATACCAATGTACAAATAAAAAGCTTTTGCGGTGACGACATTTTATTTTATTTATTTTTTTTCCATAAAACTTAGATAATTACATGGCCTGCAAAGTCATGGTACATAATTTTGTTTTATTGGCAGCAGTATTCGTAGTTACGTAAGACATTTTTAGGAATTTTGGTTGCATTTCTATTCGGGGTTCACTGTAACCTACGTCGTCGAGGGCGCTGCGTAATGGATAAATAAGAACTCGAGACTTAATTGTGTGCCTAATGGATACAAAAAAAAGGAATAAACAAAACATAAAAAGTTATATACAGTAGTGGTTAGTAATATTGGGTAGTCGAAAAAGCCTTTTCCTAATTCAAACATCGACTTATTTTTTTTTTATTTGTAATGAACTTTAATAAACGAATGTGTACCATTTTGCTCGACCACTTTCTGCAATTTTTCCACTAGAGACATTATTCCAACAGTGTTTAGGATTATTTACGTTAGTTTTATGTTTCAGTATTTTCTAATAATTTAAGTCTGATCTGGCAACACTGTTTTATCTAAGCTTTCTATTTCTCATCTCTTTTTCATCATACATTTCTGTTTGTTATTACCTTTGTTTGTTAATATTTCGAAGTTACGGTATCTTAAATACCTTTGAACTGCTATAAATACCGGAGGACATTTATGTAAGAATCTCTTCTCTGATTGTAACTTAGTGCTGATGGTACTCATCTCAATAAAGCATTGAGAAAGCATTTTACCCGCTGGTAAAATTAATTATTTAACAAACAGTGTAAAACTTTTCTGGTTTCTCGACGAAAAACTACGACAAATAATTCTCACAGGCTTTTCTTGAAGCCAATTTTACTCCATTAAGGACATTCTGCATTGACCGAAACAAATGGTAGTCCGATGGTACAAGGTTAGGGCTACATATATGGTGGATGCATCAAAACTTCCCAGCCAAGCTCTCCCACTCATCCTTGCCGACTCATCAAAGATGTGTGTGGTCTAGAGTTGCGCGGATATAAGGCGAAGTCCTTTCTGTTGATCAGTTTTGTACGGTTTTTTCCGACCACGCTTGCACCAGAATTTTTTTCGCACATTATTGTCCTATTTTCATCTCCTGTTACTATTCGCTCCAGAAATGGTTTGATTTCATTTCGTGTCAGCAAAGAAAATTGTTGTTTATATTAAGAAATCCATTAAATTTTTCACAGACAATTCATGTGGTACCCAATATTCGAGGATGCACATGAGGCGAATTGCATTTTGGGATACATAAAACACCACCCTTATGTGAGTGTGGAGAGTTTTATAATTATAAGGCAATAATACTAAAAGTTTTAAGGGAAGTACTTCTCTAATTTATTGATCAAGAGAGAGCAGGACGGGAATATTTTGATGTATCGTTGGGCACCTTAATTTACTAATATCGCTCTTCCACCATTACACAGTAGATCTCCTTCCGTCCTGTCGAAAAATATTTTAAGGGGTCAGTAGGGTAATCTGGCTTGTTTTTTTACATTTTTCTTTTTCATAGAGATGCGCCTTTCACTGGCGGACACGATTTCTCATGTTTGGATCATCTGAAACACAACAACCCAGAAAAACGCGTTTAAAGTTTGAGGTGTGAACTCCGAGCGCTCCGAAAGTTGAGCGTTATTAATATTTCCAATGATAAAGTGGGTTCTACATTAATTCTAAGGGTTTAAGGGAACAGAAAATGCAAAAAAAAAAAAAAAATCTGAGAAAAGACTACCCTCCTGACCCCTTGAGCGGAATATTATTTATTTTAAAAATCGCACTCTCTATAACCGTTCTAATAACTGGATCTGCCACTGTACATATGTATGTATTACATATAGCAGCCTCTGTTGTTAGCATTGCTTATTCTCATAACTCAATGCTATAAATATGAATACGTGAATTTTTGGCAGTTTTTGTTTAGAATACAAACCACTTTCAATTCCAAAAGTTGCAAAATGAGTTTATTTTTTCATGTGAGTTAATATTATTTGGAGTATAAAAACAATTTCGTTGGAAAAATTGTAATACGAGCCTTGTTTTATTTTGCTCTTGCCTAATGCTCTTTATGGCGAGGTGAATTGATTTATATGTGTTTTCTTTTGGGTGATTGCCACCGAAATCCAAATCCCGAAATCAATTTTGAAGCAAGTTATCATGGTAGAAGTGACATGTGTGGTTGGGATGCTTTCGAAGAGTGCTGATCTTAGAGGTTTAATATACATAAGTATGTATGTATACCATATAACCTATAAACTATTAAAACTTTGTCAACGAAATTGAGATTTTTTCTATTTTCATGCATTCAAATGCGTAATTTCCTAGAATTTGACATAATGTACTATTTACATGCATATAAATGCATTGCAACGTTTAGATACTAATTGCAATGCTACGTTTACGCACTCGCACACACATTGTTACGAAGCTCAATTTGATTGAATTTCACAAAATGTAGAAATCAAATAGATGTACAGTTGTATGTGTATATATTATATGCATGTGGTTCCAAGAACTGCAAATATTTGTGCATACATAGGTAAGCATAAAAACCGGTCAAGTGCAGCATTGAGGTATGTACATACATACATACATATACAAAACATGTACATGTTCGTATGTAATTGCAATCAAGAGGGCCTCTCAGTGAAACGTTTCGAGCTCTCAAGTTTTGCGCTGCAATATGCGTTGAGTATGCAAATATATAAGAGGTGTATGTGAGCGCATCGAAGTTTAGTCACACTTTAAATGCAACTAAGAGCAGTGCGAACTTGTGCCAACACCAACACCACTTATTACGCCTGCTGAGTAAAAAGCTCCTTACGACGTCAAGATATTGCGAGACAACAACAAAAACGAAAATGTCGGAACAATCCACGATTCAGCTGACGACCGAACAGCTGCAATTGATGCTGGACTCGGTGCGTTCTGCAGCTATTGCAGCGGCCAATTATGCCGCCCCAGCCACCGTGATGATAAGGGGCACGTTTATGTATTGCAACAGTCGTCTGGGCGATCAACATGATTCCGCTTATGTCGAGGAGTTTATACAATCAGTATTGGCTTACAAGGATATGGAATCGATCAGTGATGAGGACGCGCTTAAAAGTATCGCCATACTGTTTTACGGCGAGGCTGCTCTATGGTGGCAGGGTGTGCGTGGGGCGAAGGAAGTACACACTTGGAACGAGGCAATCGCTTTGATTCGTGAGCACTTCGCACCCGCCAAACAAGCTTATCAACTTTATATGGAGATCTTTGAGGAAAAGCAAGATGACGAAACAACCATTGGAACATTTGTCTGTCGGAAGCGTGCTCTACTAGCACAACTGCCCGAGGGGCGTCACAATGAGGAAACCGAGTTGGATGTGGTCTATGGTTTGCTGAATATGAAGTATCGGCGTCAAATATTACGTCAGGATATTAAAACTTTCCGTGATTTACTTGAGAGAGGAAGAGCCGTTGAGCTTACTTGTAAGGAAGCCGAGATGAAGAAACGTTCAAATGATTCTTAAATGGAGGACTTTGAAAGTCTGTATCTTATCGTCAGATCGCTTACTAAAAGGCGACCAGCACAATCAACTCGTTGTATTTTCAACTTGAAATCTGGTTCCTTTAAAAATGCGGAAAAATGGAAAATTTTCTTTCTCAGAGTTAGCGGAAGTATAGTCTTTGAAAATTATTTAAAAACTAAAATCAGAGTTCAGGGAACGATAGAGCTCCGTTATGAAGGGTAGTTTCGAGTCATAAGTGGGAAAGGAGTTAAGGGGATCTAAGAAATGTACCTGAAATATATAAAAAAATAAAGAGAATCATATATAATACCTTTTTATAAAGTAACGTTATTTCTTAGGGACACTTGTGGGTAGCAATTACCTCAAGGGTTATGTAAATTTATTCTCTGAAAAAAACAACACTTTTTTTTGAAAATTTTTTACTTACACCAACGATCTAGTAAAATAAATATGTTTATACAAACAATGGTGATTTTACTGAAAAGTTGGATTTTTGAAAGTCTCTAAACTCCGTTTTTTTATTCCGGAAATGAACTAGCGTTTCAAAGAATTTTTTTTCGTTCAAGGTCTTGAACATGTGTTTTGAAATTAAATAAAATCAAACATAACGGTTTAAAAATGGAACGAGATGGTTGCTTGAGCTTGGAGTTACACTTCCAACATTAATCCGTTTCTTAACGCCAGCTATTTGCCAGCAGGTGGCGCGCTTGTGATTTGTCTTGTTCCAGCTGTTTACGGGCAGTCCGGCAGCACTGCACACACCACCATTCAGGGTTCTCGAACTGCTTTTGATTCAGTCTGACTTTTTCGAATATTTGGTGTGGATGTCTGGACGGAAAGTTGCGGTTGATTGAAGTGAAAATTTCGACTTTGTTCTGAAGAAATCTAAAGTTTTTTGAATGAAAGTGGCATATTGCATGGTCTTGCACAAATTCTTGGTTCAATAATTATTTTTGGATCAAGTTTTAAATACTGAAAAAAGGCATTACAGTCTCCATTTGATTAATTTAAGTTGCAGATATTTTGCCAAAGTGTTTTTCGTCTGCAAAATTGGTTTTGTGCAAACAAATTGATAGAGTAGCACGGCGAGCGGCAATGGCGCCTGCGGCCGGCCTTAGTGGGAGTGAGATAAATATATAAATTGCGCAGGGCATTTGTTTATCAGTCCGAATTTTGTTTTTGTTTCACGTAAAAATCGCGTTTTGTTTATTCGAATCGGAAAAATACAACAATGAAAGGTCGAGCGAATGTGTGAATTGTTTAATAATAGTAAAATTGTTGGTGTAGTAGTGCGCGTCCAAAAGCCGGTAAAACAACAATTTCACCGTTTCAATTGAAGAAATGCCATCAAGTGATTTACAGTTGGTCTTCTATTAAGAATTGAATTACTTTTCGAATATTAAACGCATGTGAATTGGTATGTGCAACTTCCCCTATTCCTTGCCTCAATGCGTCGCCAGCGAATACACAATCAAAGCGTATTTGTAAAAGTGTAAAAAGTGCGAGAAAATGAAAAAATACTACGTTGAGGCTGTGTGTTGTAAATGTTTGTTGGAAAATTCATGAAATAATGAGAACATTGGATATTCATCAAAAGGATTAACTACAAAGAGGACACAGATTGCAATTTAGACAAGTGACAGCGGGGTGCCAAATCGATTGTGCACCACCACAGGGGACGGAGACTACGCACAGTCCGAGTAGATGGTAAATATGTGGACTCGCCTGTCGACAGGCGTGCGGTCACGCAAATGGCAACAAACACACCAGAAACCGCTGCAGTTGCATGCAATCGTATTGGGAATTTTGGCTTCATTATTGCTGCAAGCGCATTCTTCAAATGCAAGTCAAGGTGAGTGAAAGTCTTAAGTCTGAGTATGAATGACAGATTCCCACATCCCAAAGTGGGGAAATGTTTTGTTCGAAATCCCAAGTAACTGTAAATAAACGGTATACATTTGAAAAAAATCCAAAAGCTTTTCGAAGTTGGACAGGAATATTGTATTTGAAAAAATCTATAAATAAGTGTTCTTAAATTTGTAAATACCAAAGTTTACTTAACATTTGATTGATTATTGTGCAATAATTTTATACTAATATCGAAAACAAATTTAAGCAATAGTTCTGTAAATATGATTCTAATAGCGGGATTCTGTAACCAGTCTCTAGTCTCTATTTGAGACATTTTGAGACAAAGTATCAATTTGATACTAGTTACTATTCACTAAACAGTCTCTAGCGTTAGTCTCAAAATATTGAGACCTGGTAGTTAGCTGGTCACAAAACTAAAAAGAACTCTTGCAGCCATTTTGAATATACTGAATAGAGATCATCATAGATATTAATCGATTGTCGTTTTTTTACATTTTGTAAGCAATTCAAACACGAAAAGGTTAAAAATAAATAAATTTTACATAAATTTCGTAAATATTATGAAACAAAGTCAACATATATTTTCATTTTTATTGATAATTATGTTTTTTGACTATGTTATAGAAAAGTTAATATTTGTTATCGACATATTTATTATCATTCAAGTGTAAAAACATCTCTGAATAATGAAATGTAATAGATTTTGAGACTGTCACTTACAGAATTGCAAAATCGTCTCAAGTCTCAAAAGTTGTCTCTAACTCAAAATCTCAAATTTAGAGACTTGATACTGTCTCACGTTACAGAATCGCACGGTAAAGCAGATGTCCTCAAATAAATCGGCACTCGCAGCTTCTATTCAATAATTCTTTGTTCTGACTCTTTGATCGACGGCATATCATAATTTTGGTTATATATTCCCGATTTTAAGACTTATTTATCATTTCTTCGACTTTTTGAGTAAATATTTTCCTTATGAATGCATATTCTTGGCGTTAATTTCAAATAATTTATTTGCGGCGAATCGTGCGTGCAAATGCTTATGTACATTCTAACATACATAGGTATAATACATACTATGCCGTAGTCCATGGGCCGCCACGACTGAAAGCGCGCTAAAAAGCGGAAAGTCACACTTCGGTGTATTTGCTCAAACTCAAATGTAGCGAGGCATTGGCAATTACAAGAAAATATTTCGCACATTTTATGGCAACAAGAAATACAACTTTGCAGAGCAAATACAAATTTACATACATACATACTAAAGGAATCTAATGGGGCATTGAACAAATATTGAATTTACGGCAGAGCGAAGAGGCAGCGCCGAGCAAAGCTAATTAGTCATAGCTGAAGGCACGAGTTCCAAAGACTAGCAACTTTAGTATATCCATCAAATTGTTAAACAGTGTAATTAAGTGTATGAAGCATGTATGTATGTATTCAGCAAAAACCAAATATTCAAAGACATACATATCTACATAATAATTTGTGCACCTTGCTTCAAAGACCTTTAGCGCTTGAAGGTGCGACTTACGAGGCGTCTTTGTGTCTGCACAGAAAATCAAATATAAAAGTGCAAAAAAATGGAAAATAGTCGGAAACGCAGTAACTAAACTGTTTGTGGACGTGCGAAATTTCACATTGGCATTTCTACCTAAAAGCATGGCAAATACATAACGTCATATGCATTCGAAGATAAGATAAGGAGACGCAAATTTGCGAACTTACTCACTCAACTTTGGCCAACTAATAAAAACGTGGTCATGCATCATACACAAGGCAAAATAATAACGTTTTTTTTGTTAACTTTTGGTCAAACGTGGCTAGATATAAATGACAAGGACTTTTCCCGCAACTACAGTTCATGTGATATGATTGGTACCAGTTAAATTAAGTCAAAACCCACACTGCCGTTATTATGCTTGCGTTATTTCACAATTTATTTGGCGTTATCAACACGCCGTAATCACCAAGTCCATAGACAGCGTAATGCCTGTGAGCGCCTGCTCAAAAGCCAACTTCATGTGATTCCATACAAAGCATTTCTACCTTTGCATATGGTCTCATATTTGAACGCTTTTATAAGCCTTTATAATGTGCCAAGCAGTTTATTTTATTTTATTTTTTTAATTGGTGTTTTTCGATTTTCTTCTGGTTTACGATTTTGGGAGCGTTGTCGCGCCGAATCGATTGAAAAGTGTGTAGAAATGAAAAACAAACAAAATGTGGCCAACACCTTCAATTGAATTGCTTCATTAACGTTTGCATTTTAATCTAAAATTTAAATCAAATATTTGATCGAGTGTCGGTGACACTCGACTGACTGACTGATACCCCCGAATGATAAACAGCGAACGATGGCGAAGTAAAATGTTTGACGCTCAGACGTTCATATTGACTGTGAATATGGTGAAATGACGAACTCGTTACGGCATGATCCACTGGAGGTAAACTATGTCGTAACCAGCGTCACATTTCTTATTAGAAGTTATTGTGCGTCGTTTTTCTTTGAACACATTTTGATTTCAAAGCAAGTAAGATCTTGAAAAATAAATATTCAATGGAAATTTTAGTTTTTTAATTTATAGCACCAGCTGATGCTATATTTTCTTGAATAACAGTGCTTTAAATCTTATTTTTATGGGTTACCCTATTCTAGCTTCGTTCTGAAGTGGCCTTGACAGGCGATGATGATAATGAGAAATAATGGTTATGCTGTTGGTTAGTAAAATGTTTAACTTTATTTTGTTCAACTTATTGATAATTCTATGGTTGTGTATTATAAATAATTTATCAGCTATAATCTAACTTAGATAACTTAAGCGCTTTCACAACAAAAAAAAAAAATAATAATAATTTGCAAAAACATATTTTATGCAGAACATAACTTAAAACACAAAATAATTATTTGGAATCAGGTGGAAGACTTGAGATTAGAGCTCTCAAATTATAATTTTCAAAGGCCTTGAAAAAGTTTCGTAACTCATACAACTAAAATCATATTTTTTCATAGTTATCATTTGCTTTCATTTGGTTCAAAGTTTTTAATTTTTTGTATCGCTTTTGTCATGACAAATACATCAATAATTAATCAACCATTTTTGTAAGTGCTTGAAATATAAACTTTACTCCAGTATTCATTGCTTTCCATCTAATTGTTTTTATTTTAATAATTTATCAGTCTAAAAAAAGTTGATTTTGGAAAAAAAATCACCGTACTTTTTCCAAAGTAACTTGACGAAAAGCCCCACTAAAGCAAAACAATCGAAATGTATATTAGCAGATAAGTGCCGATAATAGCGCCACAAAAAGCATATTGACAAACATTATTTGTTATCAGCAAATATTGTTAAGAGCATTTCAGCGAATTTGCAATTACGCAAAAACTGCTTATATGATTTGTTTGTACGTGGGATGGTTCAGGTGTTGCTAAATATTAGGGTGTGCACCCAAAACTTATTGCACTGAACTTAATGCTATATTGGCTTGTGCAGAAGCCTTTATATAATGATAAAAAATGAAATAATTTTGAATTAGGTTAAAAACCATTAAAAACGACAGAAAAGATAACAAAAATTAAAGAAAAAATAATTCACGGGCCTAACCTCAGACACGAAGAGAAAGGGGAGGACCGTGATTGCATTTTTAAGGGTTAAAAGGGTTTACCTGAATTTACGGCAAAACCATGAGACCTACAGATAGTAATTATATGGCAAAATTGTAGATAATGAAAGGAAAAATATCTTTTTCACATAATTTCAAAATTTATTTTAAAAATTCAAATATCCAAATTTTCATGTTTTTTTTTTAATCTCGTATAAAAAGTAATTCTTTCACGAAGTTTGGTGTAAACTTACACTATGTCCCACTTACATTTATATCCCAAAAATACACTATTTTTTATTTAAAACATTGGTAACTGCATGTAATATGTACCATTTTGGTCGACCACTTGTTGACATTGATGGAAGACGAAGCCCTTTCTGTTGATCAGTTCTGGCCGATTTTTTTCGATTGCTTGCTTAAATCTTATCAGTTGGTGACAGTAAAATGTGGAATCAGTCGTTCGACCAGGCTGGAACAGCTCATATTGGATAAATTCCTTTCCAATCCCACCAAACACTCAGCGTAACCTTTCGAGGCGTCAATTCCCGCTTTGCGATCATTTCTTGAGCTTCACCACGCTTGGACCATGACCTTTTTCGCATATTATTGTCGTATTTGATCTCCTTTTCGTCTCCTGTTACCATTCACTACAGAAATGGTTCGATTTCATTTCGTTTCAGCAAAGAATCGCCGATGTTAATTCGGTTCAGTAAATTTTTCACTGACAATTAATGTGGTTTGGTGCCAGCCTTTTTTAAATGGTTCAAAACCGTTTGACGATGAATGTTAAGTTCCTTAGCGATGTCTTGCCTGTTTACGTGGCGGTCCTGGTCAATTTTTTCTTTCATTTCATCGACTTTTTCAACGATAAGTCGACCAAAGTGAGGTGCATCTTTCACATCGAGATTTCCAGAACGGAAGGGAGCGAACCATTGTTGTGCTATACGAACTGAACAGCATCGCCTCCGTAAACTTCAAAATTTCTTTGGTGGCTTGCGTGGCATTCTTCTCGTTTTTATACAAAAATTTCAAAATATAGCTAATTTCTTCATTACTTTCAAAAATATACATATATATATATTTATACCTTTTCAGCTAAACTAATTTTTATTCCTGAATCTATAGTTTCGTAATCTAAAACTAGCGCTATAAACCAATAAAATAGCAAGATTGCGTGGTATAAAGAATGTTTTCTAAATTATAATAATTGCCAACTGCAGTCAATACAGGGATGATTACGCATACACACATTAAGTGTGTAATTAAACTCACATACGCTCACACACTATATGCATACATATTTACATATGTAAGTGCGTGTGTACATGAAGGGTACATATTTTCATAAAGTTTGATTGTTCTATCGAAATTCCTCAACACTTCCGCTTGACACAATGAAACTTTGCCTTATTTAATGAGACGAAGCGAGTAGTTACAAAACGCCGAACTTGACAATTTTGAAACTAATTCACTTTGCCGGAATTTTGAGCGCATTATGTGGACGTGTTACCGAGCCTTGTGCCGACCGAGGTGAGGGAAACAGGACAAAGCACAGAGGAAAAAAGGCGCGCACGGACACCGGTTCGTACACACCATAACCGACATAGGCACGCAACCCCTAAAACTCTACTAACTTTACGACAACAAACTTTTGCTTATGTACTTTTTGTATATATACTTGTTATGAATATCTAACATACATTGCCAACAACAAGAAAGTGTATACTGTTTCTCCTGCAAGCTGCTTTAGCATACTTATTTGCTAGCCGGGTGTCAGACTTGAACTTGTGCACGCCACACGACCACTACCTATATCAACAACACCACCAACAGCCCTTGCCGTTGCTCGCCCTCCTCAAGCAAGGGTGGTTCGTCCGCCAACAAACGACGAATGCCTACCCTTCGTTGTGACTGAAATGGGTTGTGATAAATGCAAATGTGTCGGTTAAATTAAGCGTGTGGTATAAAATCAGATCGGCACACCTGAATATGTATGGATTTGCATACATTAAGATATACTTATGCGCAAGAATTATTATTTATGATTTACTAGCCGGTAGCCGTTGAAATAAATTTCCATAAATATTGTCAGTACTTGCCTTACTCTCATAAAAAATAAAGGTGGCATTATTTACCATATGTGCCAGAAAATGTTGGATTTTTGCAGATGTCAAAAATATAGTTTTTTGTTTTTTCCCTTTAAAAGCGAGGAGAGGCTCTAAGCGAGGTATTTTTTGATTGGAATTAATGAGGGGCCGATCTCTTTACTATAACTCTATATTACCTTTCTTTTTGAACTAAAGACTTTGGTCAAGTGTCTAACTCTAGAAAAAGCAGAACTTCAATATCTTCCAGAATTAATTTAATCGAAAATTGTTGTCGTAGCAACAGAATTTTACCGAGTTGATAGTCCTTGGCCAGGGTTTAAAAATCCGGGTCCGTTCCGGTTACGTAGACCCGACTGTCACGTGAATGGGGAAAACCGTCCAACTCTCTTATACCGCTGATTTAGGGAAAGATGTTGGTTGATCGTTTGTTGCATAACTTTAACTTATTTTTATACAAGAAAGCCATTCAAATATTTTGCAGATCTTCAAAATCATTAATTAAAAAACACAATTTTGATAACCCCATTCTACTTTCGTTTTTCCGCAACCCAAGAGCTGTTGATTTCCGCATAACCACACGGGTGGCTCCCACTTCTCAAGTATTCTTCGCTAACTAACCTCACAGCAGTATCTCTGCCACAGCGTGTCGCCACTCATTTTTCAAGGCATAATTATAATTGAACGTCTTTTGCTCGCTTCGCATTCGCTTCACGGCACTAATTATGCGCTGTGCTTTAGAAATCCGCCCGCAAACGAAGTACACAAAATACTCGTGAGCATGCCGAAGTACTTGAGTACGCGCGGTGGACGCGGCTATGCGACAAAGACGCGCGCCGCTTTTTTCTAATCAAAACGGAACTAATTTTAATTACCACTGTCTGTCGCAGGCATCAACTATCGTGACCAACTTGTCGTTGCGTGTTTTCCTCCTGCCTCGTTCCGCCGTGTGTTTTTGAGGAAGAGGACATGTCCGGAGAGAGTGCGTAGTTGCCGACTGTGAGTTATGAAGCATGTATGAGTGTGTATTGCATTTCCACCTTTAAATTGGTACTACCTGCTTCAGCGGTATTATTTCTGTTGAAAATTCCATCACTGGCTTGTCTCACTCAGCCTATTTCCTTGTCGCGCTCGCAGGTATGAAATGCTTTCAATGGCTGTTGTTGCATGCCGCAATTGTGCTCACTGACTGTGTGACTGTGTCAGTTGGTGATCCTGTGTGTCCTTTGTGTGTACCTCTGCTGGGTTTGTTATGTAAATGTTCATAGGCGACCCATTCTATTCCACTCTGGTCACATCCAAGTACAACTGCTCTGTTTAATGCTTGGGATGGTTGTGTAATAGGTGCGTCTTGACATGACGGCGCAAAACAAAAAGTCAAATAATGAAAAATGCTTGTTTGTCTAATATGCATGTAGGTACAGCTAGAGCATAAGAATGCGGAAGCAAAGGACAATGTGTGGTAGATTAAAATAGCAACGCCGCCAGTTTCTCTCATAAAAACATAAAAAACTGAAATTAGGTCACATGTGTCCACTTTGCAAGTAAAATTAATCTGAATATGTACTTCTGACGGTGCCCGCATTCAAATGTGCTTTAATGCCTTTTGCAGAAATAAGTAAAGAATTTTTAAAACAAATTCTGCTTTAGGATGTAATATCCTCGCTTAAAAGGAAGGTGAAAGTGAATAGAAACTAGCATGACATGTGGGCGTCAAAAAAGGAGAGTATTTGAATTGAAGCAAAACGACAATAAAGGGTTTTGTCCGGAAAGTAATTGCACTGCGTCGATTTAAAAAAATGTGTGGAAGCAATCGTTACTATTCTTTAAAATCTTTCAAAATAGGCTCCTTCACGAAAGACATTCTTCGGAATAACCTTGAGAGTCGAGGTGTATGCTGCTTGAATCCTCTCTATCGTTTCAATATACTTGCCTTTCATCGGCCTATTCAAAGAAACAAAAAAGGCCGGAGGGGCCTTATTTGTGTTGTAGAGCAGCTGCGGAAGCGTTGGCATGCCGGCCTTGGTTAGGTAGCTGTTCACAAAAAAGGTGATGTGAGCCGGAGGGTTGTCGTGCTGCAACTTTCAACCGGTTGCGATGTCTTGTCGGGCCCGATTGACCCTTCGTTTGAGTCTATTGATGCCTTTGATGTCAAAAAAGACAAGGAGCACCGTATTCACTTTGGATTTGCTCATTATTCCCTTTTTTGGGTGAGGTGTGTGCCACTCGGAAGATTGCCCCTTTGTCAAGGGATCATATTCAAAGATCCATGACTCGTCACCTTATTAAAACGTCTCTGTCGCAGATTTGCCGAGCTTTTGCTCTAACAAACGCTGCATTTACGGCTTGCACCACTCACAGAAACACGTCGCCCGAAAATGTTTGTTCTATCTCTCTTCAAAAATCAGTCCTATTACTTTCCGGACCTGTATATGGGCCAATATATCGTCATAAGGGAATACTTAGTAGTCTGCATTAATGCTTATGACTTAGTTTTCAGTTCAAACGAAACTTCAGTTCTGATGTGTTGTGTTTTAATATCAATAGACATAAAATACCCTGAATTCGGCAAATCATGATGTGCTCCTTGAAAGTCCAAATATGCCTATGTTTCCTTGAATTAAAAATTTTTGGTTTTTCATAAATCTATATTTCCAATAATAGAATTTAATGAGCATGAAATCGATTCCTCAGCCATCTGAAATGTATTTCCTAAGCCAAGAATAGAATTTGCTTAGTCACTCAACCGCAGGATCTTTCGATAGTTTGTGAGTATTCGGCCGTTTTCATATAAAGTTTGATCTAAGAAAACTTACGTCTCATCAACTTTCTTTCAAACATAATTTTGTAATTAATTGACTGAAGGAAGCAATAATTTACAATTTTCCTTTCACGCATTCCCCACTTAAAGGTAATTTGAAAATGAAATGACCTTCAAATTGTCACTCAATGTGACGCTCACAAATATTCAAAGTAAAAACTTATTTATGACTGTAAACAATGCGCGAAATTCCTCGAGTTGAAGAAGACACCGAAGCCGTGGTCTTCATTTAAATTTCGTTTACCCGTATTCCATTGAGTAAACACCTTGCGTGAGTGAGCGAAAACAAACTGTATATAATACATATGTACATAAATAAATAAACTGTCAACGCCGGGAGGCAATCACTGGGAATACCTCAAATTTTAGCACACTCCGCGCCCCTTCAAAACCAATGCATTCCGCTGAATGACCGTTATTCTCAAGTCACAGCGCTCAGCTTTTCTGCAACATATTGGAAAATAAAGCTCATACTTGAACATGTTTGCATGTGTTTGTGTCGGGTGGAAGTGTCTGTCATAAATGTCACAACGCTTGACTGGCAACATTCATAATTTCTGCCTGCTCCGTGGAGGAGTCAAATTCAAACAGTAAAAATGTCGAAAATGTGTAAGCGCGGATCCACGCCCTGCTGATTTGCTGCCGGAGAGTTCACGCGAAACGAGGACAAAGCGCGCTGTCCAATCAACCGTAAAAATATTTCAATAATCGGAAGTGGAGAAACGTTATACATGCAGGAAGCGCACGAGCACTTGGTAGCAGAGGTAAGAGAGGTACGAGCAAGTGCAATGACTGAGAAATTGCTCTTCGGCGTAGTCAATTACGTTCACATACACCCATGCACATCCGAACCGATACCTTTTCATTAGTATTTGTTGACTTGAAAGTTTCGCGCTGCTAATAACACAAATCCAGAAATGCGACTTTGGCTTAGTCAAGCGAAGAAATGTTGTTTACTTAGCAAACTTTGTTCGGCCAGTGCTATATAATGGTTGGAATTTATTTATGATAGCTTATTTTCCTTTAGAAGTTATATTGGTTTCCTCAGGTAAAAAACAGCCTTTTTCAACGGTTTTTTCTCCTAAAAAATAAAATATAATATTTGATTCGAATTTTTCTCGGTCATTGCGAAGCATTGATTCTCTCGGAAAAACTTAGTACTTGGATGAAGGAAAAAAACTAAAAATTGAATTTTAGGCCAAAATTTTTAAAATATAAATTTTTTAAATATTTGTAATAAAAAATCCTTCGTCCAAGTTTTTCAGAATTGTATCTCACAGACCTGTGTAAAATTTTATGAAGATCGGATGAGTAGTTCTTGAGAAATCTTGCCAACCAACTCTCTTCAACTTCTCAAGGCTGTATCTCCGGAACTTTTCCTCGGATCAATTTGAAAATTTAGGGCAATGTTCTAGAGGTGTTGTAGAATTTAAAAATACAATAAAAAATTCGATTTTTGAAACCTTTTCAACCCTTGCAACCCCTTAAACGTTTCTACCTCTAGGTTGACTTATCGAAAGTTTGCCATGTCAGTCGCATTATTGAAAAATGCCGCGAAATGTTTCCACCTTATTCGAATTGCGAGAACTTGAGGCATAGGATACATGTTTTCGAAATTTCGAAAGCAATGCTCAAAGAAGTTCTTAAGAAATTTTCTCTTCGAATATACATATGTATGTTATGTAGTAGCCACAGGGAATTCGACACTGTCAGCTGTTTCGCAGATGTCACTTTTACGAAAGCAGTTCTTCGTGTTACGGATGAGGCAATCTCAAATATATATGCAATTTATTTCAAAATTAATATTAAATTTTAATACGATCATTCAAAACTTCAGTGGGAACCCAATATCGAAATTTAGCTTATTCTTATCAAAATAAACTATTTCCAAAATACTGACTACTTTGACAGCTTCACACCATTTTATTACAGGGGAAACTGTTTCCGTAATTTATTTGAAAAGTCATTTCATTTTCGTTTTGTGTAAATTTGTTGGACATTGTTGCTAAAGTGTTGTTTGTTGTACGCCATCAGACTGACGTCGACTGCACCGCACCCATAAATCTTTCAACTTTGCACGATGCCCTGCCACAAAACAGCGCGCCCAACAAAGCCAACAAATATAATAAAAATAAAATTTAATAAAAACAAAAACAACGCAGGAAAAACATTGGAGAATTGAAAAAACTAGCGAAAATATCATAAAACACCGAAAATCGAACGCACAAATGCACTCAATCAACGAGTCGGTGAAGTGAAGTGACTCAGAGCGTCATGGAGGGCTTTTTGCCCCGCTTGGTTGCGCCACTAACGCGGCGCCGCCAAAAACATTTTTGCTGTGTATTTATGGGCCGGCACACATACATACATATGCCCACATCCAAGCGCAACAACCAAACTGGGTACTTGAAAACAACACAATTACAACACAAAATCGGTGTACGAAAAACACAGCGAAGAAAATGTGTGAAGAAAAAAACAAAATAAAAACAATTGTTACAACTCCTAAGCACTCGAGAAAACAAAGCGGAAGATATTGAATTGAAAATAATTATTTCCACGCACAATCGCACAAGCCGTAAACTGCCTTAAAGCGGCCAACAACACGCATTTTAGTGCAGTTTCATTTTCGTTTCCAGGTAACCTTTCCACCTTTCTGGCCTACCTTCGGTGATTTTTAGTATTTTTTAGTTTCCACTTTTTTCTAATAATCGCTTTGGTGGCAACCTGTTAGTCTCGCCGGCAACGAAAGTGAAAACACCTGTTTTGTTGCGTTTCTATTCTTCTATTCGTTTTCCACTCTTTCTACATTCTTGTCTTCACCGTTTTGCGTGGGAAGCTGAATTTCGTGAATTCTTTCAACAACAGCTGATGTACTATGCTGCAGGTAGAAGTTAGTTTGCTGAAGTAGACAATGTGTGATAGCCGTTTCAAAGTTTCCTCTAAACGAATCTAAAGATTGGTAGTCTTAAAACCGTTTCAAGGTGAAGTAACTGCAGTTTAACGTTGATGCAATTAATTAATTAAATTGAAAGTTTGAGTAGTGTTGCAAATATCAGGGATTTATTCAAAATCATTTATTATAGCAGAAAATAATCTTCGAATAATACTATCTAGTCAATCTGACCGTCATACAAAACTTACATTTTCACCAAGAGTAATACAAATCTTTATTCCAAGACTTAAAACAACTTTTCAAATACTTGTTATAAGTGCTGGTTGAGATGGCTTCAGTGCTTTCAGCGGATTTTGGTTTTCCGGGTTCGGACATTCTCTAGATTGTTGGACAGTTTCGACGTTATATTCATAAACCTACGTCTTCATTCAGGTCTTTTGGTATGAATCCAGCTGTGACAACCCAAAACATTAACCAAATGGGTTGAGTCGATCCATTGACATATGTATTTAAATCCTTTGTTATTACTCTGATGCCCAGCCGACGATTTTCAAGAACTTTTAATTTTGATGTTATTCATTACCGAAGTGGTTGGAAGTTTAGCATGAGGAAAGTTTTCGATGATTTCACGGCCTTTAGTGAATGCTTTGTGCCACTTAAATACTTTTCCTTGCGGTAATGTGGATTCTGCAAAACACTTCTCTAACATTTTAAACGATAACTTCGCCGTGATTCCATTAAAACCCCAAATAATAATTTTTTTTTTCATGGTAGAACTTTTCCGGTCATAAACGAACATAAAAAAGGTTGTGCCAGTCTAGGAAAATATTTTTTATCAGACAGTCCGGGTCAAATTTGATCAGATGTTATTTTTCGTCAAGATTTATTGAAAAGCCACGAATAAACAGTTAATTCGTTAAAATTATATTGAGACTTGGTTCATACTCGGGATCTAGTTCAAAAACCAGCATTATTTCGCGAGAATTTTCAAGAAAGTTTGTTTTAAATTGCTCCACTAGAATAAAAAGATAATATCTGCATGTATTTCGGCGCATTATTTAAATTAAGCCCTGCACGCTTTAAGCGGAGTCGGACACTTACTATTAACCTTCCAATTTTATTTGGCAATACTCCGCATCTGCATTATTTCGCCCCACTCACATTCGTAACTGCTTGAATCGTCGATAAAATTGCCAAAATTAAATATGACTTTAAGCATGGAATAAAAGTAGTGATTACATATAATGATAATGGCGGCGATAGCATTAATATGCCATGAATATGTACTTATCATTGTAATGACCATAATTATGAGAATCGTCGATGCTTAATGAGTGGCGTGCAACAAGCAATTGAAACTGCTCGATGGGCTCAACAGATGGCTACAGCGAGTGCACTTGCCTTAGAGAGGGCACTTGGGGCCGAGAGCAACCGCACTTGGTGGCACATAATCCGTTTTATGGCAGCCAATTGATTGGGAATTGAATACGAAGCCCAACATAAAAATCATGTGCGGCGAAGAAACGGCACATGGTGGCCGAAGATGAGGTGGAGTGTGCGGCGTGAAGCCCTAAAAACAGCGTGAAAGGCGTGCATAAAAGGCACTCAAAGACGCGCTCGGCACGACCGAGTTACAACGAGTGCACTCTGTGGAATACTTTACGTATGTGGAGATGTGTGTGTTTGTCTGTAAGCTGCGCTGACATGTGAACATGACATTCGCAGTCGTAATGAGCCACACGGTGCATGTTGCCAACTCCGACGCCAATGTTGGCAACAACTGAGTTGTTGACGCGCTCCACCGCGTACCTTGCGCTGCTGATCAATGAAAAGTGCCGCCACAATGCAGTTGATGGTCAGAAAAGACTCGCATGTGCGACTGGACAGATGTAACATTGTTCGGTTGAAAATCAAAAGCGAGAAAAAAGCGGACGAACGAGAAGAATGCGCGTCATAACTTACAACGAGCGCACACGTCGCACAGGTCGGGCGATGTAATGAGGGAAAAAACTGCTTAAAGGTTACGTCGTGGCGTCTTTACGTGGACTTGGCCAACGAGTAGATATTTATTGTAGTTGCAATCGTGTTCGCTGCACACCGTTTTGGAAGCGAGCTATGTGTGACCTGTGACTCTGCGACGCTCGCCTGCCATGTGCGGCATGTGATGATGAGTGTCTTACCACTTTATTACCATAAACGGTCTTTAAATGAATGTTAAATGGTGTAATATGTGACCGCCTCCAACGCAGAGTGTCTGCCGTGGCAATATTGCTTGGCCACATGTTGCAGCAGCTTTGTGAACATGAATGAGTCGTCGCTAGTGGACTTACATAAAGTGCTGTGGGGCGACATCGGGCAAGGCGAAGGTAGAATTGTATACAGTGTCGGATATTGAAATGAGAGCGTACACTGATTGAGATGCGCTTTAGGACAAAAAAACTCGCTACCTTTTAAGGTATATTCTGTTCAGAAATTGCGGAAAATAATATGACTGATCTTCTTTCGCCGCGACTGTACTTCGGAGCACCGCCTGAATTCGGTGGAGAGCGTTCCTAACTAACGATCGATCGGCTGGTCAGTTGTCTCCGAGCACCTAGGGAGTCAGGACAAACATTTTCGTGCGACATGTTTCTGTGGGTGGTACAAGCCGAAAATGCAGCATTCGTTAGAGCACAGGTACGACCAGAAATTGCAGCGAGTGGAAGTGTGCCAAGCAAATTTGAACATTTGTGAAGTGACCCCCAATTTTTCAATAACGTAATCAGAGACGACGACCCATGGATCTTTAAGTATGCTCCCGAGAGAAAGAGGCATTCTTCCGAGTGACACACGCCGGCGTCTCCTCGCCCAAAAAAGAGCAAAATGAACAAATCCAAAGTGAAAAATATGCTCATTGTCTTTTTTGACATCAAAGGCATCATCCATCATGAATTTATTCCTCTTTGACAAACCGTCAACCCCAAGCTTTACATGGAAGTCCTCAAGATACTCAAATGAAGGGTCAATCGGGCTCGACAAGATATCGCAGCCGATTGGAAGTTGCACCACGACAACGCCCCGGCTCACACCGATGAAAGTCAAGCACTTTGAGACGACAGAGAGGATACAAGCAACATGAAAAATGCCTTCCGTGATGCCTTGGCGCCGTACCGCTTGAAAATCGGGCTGGCAGCGCTGCATCGACGCAGAGGGAGCCTATTTTGAAAGTTTTTAAAGAATTGAAACGATTGCTTCAGTAAATTGCTTTTAATCGACTCAGTCCTATTAAAATAAAGTTTTTATATGCTTTAAAATTTTACATTTTTTCCGAAGTTAACGGTTTTTCTTATTATTGAATCTAGTCGTTCTGTCCATACCGCTATGCACGCCACTGTAAGCGTCTGTGTTCACAATTATGCTTTAAATTGGATAAACACGTTTATCACTCGTTCTTTGTGTGACCACCTCATTTGTATGAGTATTTAGCCTCCATCTTTTTCCGCACCATCTTCTTTATCGACCACCAGTTGCTGGTCACATGCGCCTCATCGTTGTTCCGACGCGTCATCTCGTCTTCGACCGCATACTTTATGCCGTATGATTTCGTATTTCAGTGCGGGTGTGCAGAGGAGTAAGTAGTAAATTATGATGATTATGCAGCTGACTTAATATTTATGAGATTAAATGGTGTGGTGTACGTTTAAAAGAAGGCCACGAGGTCTTCGGCTGTTGGAAACATGAGAAAGCGAGCTGTGAAAGCGTTATTGCACTTCAACACAATCAATTCTTGTGTGCGCGCACATTAAATTCGTTTGTCGTGTATTAAATTTACGACCACAGTGCAGCAACGCTCGTTAGCTTACCTTCTTCGACTGCTTCAGCGCCCCAGGAAAAGTGTGAGAATCAAATATTTCTGCAAATGTCTTTATGCAGTTGCGCTGGGAGTTTGCGGACAGCACCGCCAATTCCCACGTAGTCCGATTGCCCAATTCAAATTTCAGTTTTCGGCACTCTTGCAGTTGCAAGCTCCCTTCACCTGCTGAAAATTCCCCAACAAATGTCAAAATAGTCTCGCCGTCCATCTATTTCCATGGCATTGCGTATGCATTCCTTTTCCTCAACGCGTTGTCCACCCACGTCGTTTCCACGCATGCGCACTCACACACGACCACGCCCACTCAAGACATCACTGTATATGAAGCAGCTTTGAGCTGAAATAGCCATCAAATGCCAGCAGAGGCAACGGCAAGGCGAATTCAAATCAACATGCAAATGCATTCGCCACAAACTGCACTTCACACAAAGCCCTTCCCTCCCCGCCAGATGGTACTAGTGACATGCATGCAGCTGTGAAATGAAATCGCAACATCTTCCAATTCCAATTGACGTGCGCGTCGCTGGTTGTTTACTCCCAGCTCGTTTGTTGTCTGCTCAGTGCGAATTCGAGTCTAACTTCATAATGCGTCTTCGCTGCACGACGCTGGCCACCGCTAGTCCCCGTGCAGTCGCTCGGTCATAAAAAGTTGTTTCGTCGTTCGTTGAACCGTCAAATTGCCTGGTGGAAGGCAGCCGCAGAGGCGGTGGTGGCGGAGCTTTGTAGAGCAAACGCAACAAATTGCACACAAAGAAGTTTGAAGTTAGGACAAGGCGGAACCGAAACGATGAGCAGCTCATCCTTTTTAATGTCGCATAGCATTTGATGGTGCAAAAATGTGGGCATTTTTTGTTGAATTGTCATCCAATTTTCGGCGGCAAGGAATTAAAAGCTTTCTGCTGCATATTTGTAACGTTCTTTATTAGAGTAAGATGAGGAATAAACTGCACCAAATGAGTCAGCGAGTGAAAAATCGCTAAAGCGGAACGTATGCGATCTACTTTTCTAACAAATAATTACACTTCGCGGTGGTTGGGAAGATGCGAAGCAAACTCTGTCTCTTGTTTTGAGAATCCGCGAAACTACTGCATACCTAAAACGAGCTGGAAATTGTCGAGAATAGCAAAAGCAACGAAAAGTATGTTTCATATTGCTTTAGTCCATCAGTCCATCATAAGTTTCGAATAACTCCGCGTATTATCGATGGTTCTCTTATATTCTTGTTTTTAAGATCGTCATCGTAAGAGTCCGATATTGTCTTTATTGTGGTATAAATTCATATTAAAAACTTCCTTGAGTTCTATACTCTTTCACTTCAAGCAGTGTTAATGGTTTCAGTCAGTGGGAGACAGTTTCTCAATTCTAGGGCCATAACCGCAGAAATCCATAACTCTACAGATCACCTTTATTCTGCAAGTCAATCTCATTTGTGGAGTTACGAAAGGTCAAACCTCTTTCTTATATTCCGTTCATGGGTATAAGACCAACTAGAATCTTATGTAAACTCATTGAGTGGTAGAACCCTGGAAATATTGTCTTCTCATATACAATTCGTTATCATTGTCCTTCGCAATAAAGAATATTTACTCAAACTGACCATAAGTATGTTTATTTATGTTTCGGTTATGCTTAAATGCATTTCTAAAAGCCTCGATTTATAACCTGTAATACGCTAATCGTCATTAAAGTCATCTAAAAGATTCGCATGCAAACATTCCCTCAAGAGACACTCAGAAGAGGTTGGCTTAGTCATCCAACACATTGTAAGAATCACACTTTAGTAGCTCGCATTGAAGACATAAAGCGGAAGTTAAAATCACATATTTAATCGTACATTTAACCACTCACTATGCTCGCCTGCAGGGGCGCGGCTGGTAGCTTAGGTGCAAGCGCTCAAATGCCGGCTTCGCCTTTCGCCAGTCTTGTCACTTAGAGCTTCAAGTGACGCCAGCTGACAGCGGAGCTACGGCGCCTCGCATTCAAGAACTCAATTTAGAGCGCTAAGTTAATGGCTGTGAGCATATAAAATAGTATGTACTTGCATTATACATATTTATTGTGTTGTTTTTGTGTGCTTAATCGACTACGCGCATTGCGGATAATATGGCGATCGTAAAAATATAAAAATAGTAACATTTCTGTTTACATCTTTCTGCACGGACACATCGACGGCGTTACTCGTTCTATATTTGTAGCTGAGCTCAGCTAAAAGTGGGGCTGACAACTGTGCTTGGTATTCGTGTTAGCCTGCAAAGTGAGTGCTTTCGTGCGATGGAAATATGTACTTAAGATTTCATAAACCTCTAAATGATAATGTTACACCAACACCAGACCATCACCATCATCATCATTCTCAGTGGGCTATCGCATGTCTCGGCTCGTTGTGGCTTTTGAGGCCGTCCGTCTCCCCAGCACTGCACTTATTGCTCTTCCTTCCAGAAGTTGGCGATTATCTCGGCTTATTGTTAATTCATACAATAAATATTCCATATGATTTTTGTTTGTGTTTTCATTTTCAATTTTAACTCAAGTAAACAACATGCTGTAGTCAGCCGTTGTTGTTATTTTTATTAATAATAAAAAAGCTTCTTTCTAATAATAAAGAAGTCGGACGGACGCTTGAGAAAAGTAAATATGTATGAATAGTTGAACCTCTAGAAGTACTTAAGATGGCACATAAACATGGAAGAAACGAGATAAATCAATTAACTTGCAAAATAGAGTTTCCCACGTGTGAACCATTTGTCTGTAATGAATGAAACGGCACAATTAAAGGAATAGCATACATAGTATGTATGTGGTTCGGTTCCTTTGCAAAAATGTATTTATTTTCTTCCAAAATTTGGCAGTTTCTTCGCAGAACGTTTGTACTACTTCGATTTGTTCGAGGAGTGATCGAGATAAAGTCAGGTTCAAAATTGTTTCAACTACAGACATATCAGCAGACTGTGAACACCACACAATGACTACTATACCTGTCAAGTAGGAATTTATGCAAGACTTTGTATAGTAAAAGTATCGCAACTATCGGTCAAGGGTTCCTTGACGATGTCTCGGAGGTTGCACCAAATAAAACTTTTTGTATTGATGAACTTCGTCAGGAGGTTTCGAGAGGACAACTCGAGTGAGCGCTTCCCAAAGGACTCTAGGGGGGGGTGCGTCTTAAGACATATACTCTTCCTACGTATTTACCTATTTTGAGAAGCTCAACTAGGAATAATGTTGTAAATAAATTAAGGGAATATTGCTGCTGTGACGAACTGAGAGCGAATTTAAAATCGGGTCCGTTCCAGTTATAATGTAATTTTACCGAAATGAGCGAAGTATCAAAATATTGGATTATAATTTACTTGGAGTTCGAACGATCGGCAGGTTGTTTTAATCAAATTTAAATAGAAGTAAGACTAAGTAAAGAGCTTCAAAATGAATGGGTTAAACCGACTAGTGTTCGGCACTCTTTCGACTTAAACTTTCAACCAACTAACCAAGATCAAATGAATGAGAACTTATCGGTTTATTAAAATAGTTTAGGGGTTAGGCAGCCAAGATATTTCCCACGCATTTTAAGGTCTATTATACACAGTTGAACTTCATAAATTGAGCGAATCGACAACGAGGAAACGGCTACTGCGATACGATTACAGCCATTACCACACCTTCTGCGCTAATGTGAATAAACCAGCGATGCAGAACGTTAGTCGCCGACAGACGGCCGATCGCTAAAGTCAAATCGCACAATTTGTCGGCTGCAATAACTGAGTACATTTGTCATTCCCTCGGCAGTGTGGAACGTCGCAGAGGTACGGTTATGCTGTGAACTCAACCACAAGTCAACACAGAACTTCTTCGGGTTTCTGCTAAGCAAAAGTTGTTTGCTAATGTCAGACCATCTTGTGATGCCACCGAACGGAACCAAGCAGCACATTTCAGCGTTCCAAGCAGTCGGCTTCTTTCCTATCTTTCCATGCGCAGTTGTCTAAGTAGCGAACGTGCTGCTACGTCGCACGCCTGCGCAAAAAACCTTGTCAATGCAACGCCGCGCACACACCCAGTTATGCAGTCTAGTCTAAAGACAAAGCTCCAGACACTCAACGGCTGTCTCGCCGGCGATTGTATGACAGATTAAGCGAGCACACGTGCGCCAGGAAAGTGGCAAGTCGCTTTTTCTCCAAAGCGCTATCACTAATAGAAAATGTTTTGCAGTTAATAAAGGTGGAAGAAGAAGAAGAAGAATACTTATTGAAAACTTTAAGCCAGACACGCGCTGGCAAACAACGGCAAGTGTTAAAGGCACACACAGAACGAACGGGCAGCACACCTAATCGTGGCTCGCGCTTGTAAGTAGCTGAGAGTTTAAACGCTTTCAAGCAGCGAACTGACAAGCCACTTTAGATAATATCTGCGCCGAACAAACAGCGGCAACTGAAGCTTCTGTATATCTACGGCTCGTAAGATTCTATTTGTATCGATTTTCGTTTTGTTTTCCTTTCGATTTAAAAGCAGTAAAAATAAAATGAACGCGGCAACAAACAACAATCGCCGCATGATCGTTACTTTGCTGTAATGGTATGATCCCGGTGTCGCTTTCGTTCCATTGCGCTGACGTTGTTGTTATTGTTGTTGTTAATGTCAACCACTGTCACAGCGATTGTGTTTGACATGGAGTTAAATAACAAATTGCCGGCCGATAGAGTCGCCGAAGTCGCCGCCACCGCTGATCGTTCGGTTGTCGTAGCTGGCGACAGCAGTCTGTGTTCGCGTCGGGAGCGGTGAATGCACCAGCAATGTAACAAACTAATTTATATAGCAAACATTATCCACATTGTCCACTGCTGTGATTTGCAATCTCGCTCGCCCCGCTTTCCGGGCCGATCGCGTTCGCTGGGAAACCGCACGATTAACAAATCGAACTGTTTAATCGATCAAACCTTGCCGGTGCCGCGCCAACAGCTTGCTGACGACAACTCTGAAAGAAATCAACTATTACGTTGTTTCGTTACTGTTTATCTTACATACATACGGGCATGTTCACACAGTTATTACGAATTTCATGCGGTGGATTAGCGTAATTGATTGGTTCAAGTCATCTGTGTAAACACAAATTTTACGACAGTAATCGGCTTTGGGTTTTTGGTTGCGCGATTATCATTAATTGGTCAGTGTGTAGCTACAGCGGAGTATATATTGTAGGGAGTTAAGACCCTCCGAATATTATATGATTCACATGTCAGTGGGGTTCAGGTGTTATGGCGTACAGGGTTTGTCCGAAAAAAAATATTGAGCCAATCGTTACAATTCTTTAAAACCTTTCGAAATAGCCTTCTGCGTCAATGGGGCGCTGTCACCGCGATTTCCAAGCATTGTGGGCGTCTTGGAAGCCATTCTTCGGAATAGCCTCGAGATCCGAGGTGCATACTTCTTAGATCTCCTCTGTGGTCTCAAAAGAAAAATTAAGATTGCCTCTTTGTTTCCAGATTATAGTCAAAAACCCATGAATTGTCTCCTGTGATTACATTATTAAAAAATTAGCGGCAAATTTTCTTGGCACACTTCTACTTGCCGCAATTGATCGTCAGTGAGAACTTTTGGGTCCATCTTCCGCACAGCTTGCGAATGTTCAAGTACTCCGTCATGAACCACAATTTTATATTTAACATTTGGGCAATTAATGGGTTACATGGGTTTCACAGTTTCAAAAAATGAAAATTTTTTTGTTGTCTTATTAAATTCTATAACATCTCTAGAATATTGTCCTAAATTTTCAAGTTGACCCGATAGTTTCGGAGATACAGCCTTGAGAACCTGTGCGCTCGCTAGGTGGCGCCGTCTTTAAACGCGTTTTTCTCAAAACAAAAGTCGGTTGTCAAGATTTCTCGCGAACTACTCAACCGATCTTGATGAAATTTTACACAGGTCTTCGAGATATCATTTACAAGGTCTTGAACGAAGGATTTTTTTAATTACAACTATTTAAAAAAAAAAATTCGGGAAATTTTCATCAAAATTTGCATTTTTTTATAAAAACGTCTGCTAAAAATTCAATTTTCATTTGTTTTTTTTTTTCCTTTGTCCAATACCTAGTTTATTGTCTTTACTAAAACACGTATTTTTTATTTTTATTTCAAATAATCCTGAAGGAAATTCTGCTGACAACGTGGATGCACTTTTTTTCCGAGGGACTGCCGGAAACGGCGTCGTAATGACTGCCATTTTTATATTTTTTTCGAAAATTTTACAGAATGTTTATTAAATATGAGTCTTTTAAATAAAAAAAAAAAATCATTAAAATATTTCATTTTTTATATGTAAAAAAAAATATTGAAAAAAGACCGTTTTTTGCCCGAGGAAACCCATGTAACGCCTTAAACGAATAATTAGTCGACGGTCTGAGTTCAAAACTTTGCGCACACGAGTCACATTGTCTGTGTTTGTCGAAGTCGCAGGGCTCTCGGAACGGTCTACATCAGCTCTCCAAAAAAGTCTGGTGCCACCGAAACACAACCATACATACCAGCCGCTCGTACGTTAGCTAGGAGCGCCCTCTACCGAATCTAATCGGTGTGCGCACGCTCCGAAGTACAGTCGGCGGAAGAAAATCAGTCCATTTATTTTCCGGACAAAGCCTGTATGCAAATTCGCATCAATATGATCCAAATGAGAATTTTTCTATTTTCTGCGATTTAAAAGACCACAAAATCGTGAGTATTAATGAAAGCTTTCTGCCATAAGATAAATAAACAATCTGCTTCGTGATCTACTTCCCTTGCCGAATAGTGTTACAACATATGTATAGTATGTTGTTGTTTTATAGTTATGTTATCCATTTCATTATTACAATATTTCCGGCTGTGGGAAATGACACCCTACCACAAGAGAGAGAAGACACTCCGAAAGTACGCAACCCATCCAAGAGGAATAGAGGAGTGAATTGTGGCGTAAATTTCGAATGCTGAAAGTAAAATGCTAGAAACTGATTTCGAAAATTGTCATTATTTTTATTCGCATAAATGTGTCTCTGTGTGTGTGCGCGCGCTTGTACAGAGAAGAAATATGCACATTGTCTAGCAGAATTGTTTGTCGGTCGTCTGTACCCCTGAGCATTCAAATAAATAAAAATTGCGTTCAACTTTAACAAAAAATGAAAAAAATAAAAATACGATGGAATAATGTAAAAGCCAACAACAAAAGAAAAATCCATTCTTTCGGTTATGTGAAAAGAGTTTGCATTCTGCTGTTCTTTGCAGTTTTTTGTGGGCTTTTTGTAGTTGTAAGCGCCATTGTTGCTATTGTACAGTGGCATAGAAAACGGAAAGAGAACGCAGTTCCACTCAGCCCATAGAAGAATGTGAATATAATAAATAAATAAAATCTCAAAATGGCGGGGGGTGGGTGAATGGCGCGATGCTGAGTATGGCAAATATAATCGCCTTGTGGAAAGTAGATTACGCTCAGCGCTTCGGTATGCTGCCAGGCATTTGCAATGACAGTTGGTATGTGCGAAATAACATGTCTGCTTATAATGCAACAACAATTGCAAGCAAATGCACTGCGATATTAAAATTTAACATTGCCTTTGTCTACAATGTAATACGAGGATTGCTTACTCAGCTTAAAATTTTGGCCAAATATTGTATAGTCGAAAAAGTTTTTTCGTATTTCTAATAAATTTTTACTTTTTTTTTAAATTTATAATAATAAGTAAAAAAATTTTTGGTCGACCAGTTTTTGCCAATTTTTCCGGTATAGGCATTATTTCATCAATGTAAAACTTTCATCAGACATCTATTGAGAAAATACGAAAAGACTTTTTCGACTGCACATTAAAAACTAAACTTTTGTTTTGCGGAATTGCAGCCGATATTTACCATCCAGCAATAATTCGGGGAAGGAACATACATAATTTCGTGTATTACAAACAAGTTTTGGGTTAAGTTTTCTAATATGACGCGAGTACCAGCACTTAAGTACCCTCCTTTCAGACGCCTAAATGACAGTTTTTGTTTCTAACATTGTCGGTGGTTTATTGTGCCTCAAAGTTCCGAGGTCGCATCTCTGCTTTAAAATATTCCTTTCAAAAGGTACAAACTGTGCGGCCCACCTTCGTATGCATACATGAGTCTTCCAAGTTAGCAACTGTGGCAAGAGAAACTATAGCTGGTGGTCTTCGTGGAGAAAAGCATCTCTCAGCATTGTTTCAGTTGCGTGGGGTGTTGGGGCGATGCAAATGCATAATATAATCTCGAAAAATCATAACAATAGCAAAGGTATCTGCAAAGTACGAGTAAAGTGAAGCAAAGTGTAAACAAACGGAGCAACAACAACAACGGAGGCAACGAACCAACGTACACTTTGTTGGCAATGACACAGATTTCATTTGCGAGCGAATAGTAATGCGACACTCTTCACGACAGTGATCTCTTTTCTTTGCGAACTGTCACAGCTGCAGCAACGTGACATACATATGTACATAGTATGTACATATGCAGCTCTGGGATCAGTGTGAGTGGTTCGAGTGGAATATATTTGTATGAAGACTTCGCCCCGTCAATTCCACATGCCATTAAATATACATACTTATCTGAAAATCAATCGGATCTGCTGCTAACGATGAGATTGTCCAACTGATTGGGACTGTTTTTCTCGATATATCGCTGTGTTGTTGTTGTTATTCTAACGGATATCTCATCCCTGTTAGGATAAAAAGGACCATTTTAATTGTCCTCGACGTCTTCTAACGGAAGGCCCCAGAAACATGCTGTTTCGACGGCGTCGGACCAAAGGGGGAGGGGTGTCAAATGAGTGGGGTTGGTGAGGCATGCAAATAGGTGGCCAGTGTCATGCGGAGACTCATTGCACGCAGCACATATGCTGGATATGTTGGGGTATATTCTGGATAAGTAAGAGTTCAACCTGCTACAATATCCAGCAAGAAGCTCCACGGGGGTTACCTTCGTTTCTCGCTCAACTCAAGCTTTTTGTCAGCAATGGGTGGTGGCTTGGCTCAGAGTACGCCATTCTCTGGAAGAGAGTCGGTGAAGGTGTTCATAGCTCCAATCTGATAGGTGGTCAGTGCTTGTCGGAAGTTATTTGCGACCGAGGTCCGGTCGGTCGTATTGTCTGATGTCGTCGAAGTAGATGAGAAATGATTTCTTGATATTCCTAGCAGGCGGTTCCTGTACAAGCAGGTTGCAGGGATGATTTTTGCTAAAGTCGCTCTAATCTTCGCTGCTTTCGAAGATCATTTACGGTCCAGTGCTTAACATAATTCCACACATGTTTTGACCGCTACATATGTCGCACTATATTGACCGTCATTATTCTCTCAGAACTTTTCTTTTCTAAATTCTCTAGTCGTCTAGTCAAGGAAGTTGGGTCATCTCACTTAGCGTCTTCAAAGTTTAACTTTTTCAGTTTTTATTCATTTATCCTCATTATCGAACGGAAGTATATTATTATCATTGCTGATGGTATTGATGACCCTTCATTATATGAGCTTGTACATTCTTTGTACGTTCGCGAAAATAGATGGAGGCTCCGAGAAGCCGAAAGTTTGTAGCATGCGCTTAGACCCAAGGGATTTTCCTTGCGCTGCCGCTGTAAGATCCACGAATAATTCGTTTCGGTTAACTGTACACAATTGGAGTTTACAAAGTTGATTATTGTTGTAGTACGTTGTTGTGTCAAAGTTCAAAAATAACTTTGAGGTCAAAGTTTCAGTGTAATTACAGATGACAGTTGACGGTTGACGAACGTGTGGCTATTGACAAGTTGGACTGCACAGAAGCCGTTTAGAGCCTAAGTCCTTGGCTGGTTAATAAACGTTTGCTGATTTTGTGTGGCTGTGTGTGTGTGAGGACGAGCGAAAGTTTCTAACAGTTATGGTGATAACTTTCGGACTACTCACTTCCGTTACAAAGGCATTATCTGATACTATGCAAAAAGTGCTCGTTCTTGCTAGTGTGGAGTCTGTTTCCACAGCCTCACTATGCACACACTTCTCTCCCTTACTTACTTTTTCTCCGGTATTCACTTTTTTCTACGCTGACAGGAAAATTACGTGATGAATAGGCCATTGAGTGCGGCGAACCGGAATTGTCTCCTTAGGTTGGATTTGCCTATCCGCGCCCGTACACCTCCTCACGGCTCATCGCCGCCTGTCAACTCATTTGGCATTGTTCCGAGTGCTGCGAGTAGCGCCGGAAAGTGTCTGTAAATTGCAGCGGCAACACACTGTCAAGCCGCGACGAAGTGTGTGTAAAATAAAAATAATTGCGAATGTTGCATCGGACATGTTACGCATATGAAAGTGCAGCGTTGGTTTGCGTGGTGGATACTGCCGATGAGGGGGAGTACGCAGCAATGTACAGTGCATCAAACGTCATACTATTGGACGCAGCTGCCTTCCTTTATTTCCGAAGGAAAATCAGCTCCTTTGTTTTCGATCTACAGTAAGAATGATGTACAGACAAGTTAATTCTAAAGCCCAGGTATTATTAAGGATTAAGAGAAAAACCGAAAAGACGGTCATAACCGACTAACATGTTCTAGACTCCAGAGACCGTACAAAGAAAAAAAGAGTCCTGAGTAACATCAACTCTTACAAATCCTCTTTCCAAAAGCATAGAAATACCACCCAAGAATAATTAAATAAATAAATATTCGTTTGCTGTATTAGCTTTTTTAAAGGTCTTCAGAGTCTCATAGTCCCGCTTTTGTCACATAGATATGTTCAAAGCGTTCTCCAAAAGAGCACACTGTTCTATGATCGCCCCCTCGCGCCAATTTGACTGAGTATTTATTATCCTCAACATTCTCTTGCTGTTGTCGGCTGTGGCTGCTATAATGATGGTGTTGCCGGTGATGGTATCGTCTGTATTATTACTATTACTATTATCGTTACTGTTATTGCTCCGGCCAATGGGCGATAATGACGTGCTACCTTTTGTTGTAATGTTGACCAACAATGGCCAAGTCCAAGCGAACATCATCGCCTGTCACCAGCACCACCGATTGGCGCGCAGTGTCCAGACGAAGTGTTCAGCGTTCGCAAGATGTATGTGCCTCCATGTATGTATGTAAATGCGTTGCGTACATTTCATTCAACAATTCAGCTGGCGGCTGGACAAGCGACAGCAACGCGCCCAGTTCGCGGAAGTCACGTTTAAATGGAATCGCTTATACTGCAAAAACAACAGCAACAAAGCTGGGCAATACTACACTAATAACAATTGCCAGATCAACTATTATAGCTTGACGCTCTTCACTGTTGTTATTGTAATTGTGACAGCTCATTGAACATGGCATGCTTTTCCTCTCTGCTTTTCCCACTGTTCTTGTGGCGGTTGCTGAAATGATTGGAAAGCTGATTGATGGCAATCGTTTTGAGATAACACCATATAACATAAGTTTTTCTTTTCGTTTTGTTGTTACTGTTGCTGTTGGCGCGGGCGTTGGCATTTTCGTGATGTTCGTAATGTTGAAGGATTTTCAATTTCGCCTGTGTCCCTCTACTTACCATATCCGCACGCATACCCACGCGCACATGTTTGTAGCGATGGGGCCACGAAGTTGGTTGCTGTTCAGAGTTCATACAAAATTATAGACGCTGAATACATTAGAAGAGAGTGGTGTAAAAGAACGGCCCCGAATGTCAAGAGTTCATCGAACGAAAAAAAGGCGGTCAAAAGATGATTAGAATTAATACGGCGAACCCAAAGTCTAAGTCAAAGGCGGTCACGAACTGGCTGACGAGCTCGCCCGCTTCGCAGATTCCACTAACATGGTAGGACCTGAACCACTTGAGTGGTGGGTTCCCATACCATAAAGTAGTTGCTCTGAAAGGAAGAAGGCGTAGTCAGGGAGAGGCATTGGCCGCATTTTACACTGGCCACTGCAGGCAGTAAAAGCATTTACACAACATGAGCTTGCCGGTTCTGCGACAGGGAACCCGAAACACCAGAACACCTGCTAATCGACTGCACCACAGGTTGTAGACGCAAGCTTAAGACCTTTGGGTCCATGTTTCCAAATAGGGATCACATCGCTTCGCTAGCACCCAGCAGAATATTGGACTTTATCAATATGCTGGGGCTATGTGAGTCTCTGTGATTTAGGAGAAGGCACAATAACCTAAGATCACTGTGCAATCCTCATGTAATAATCTAATACGTCGTAAAATTGGTCTTATTTTTGTTAATTATCTCAAACATCCAACATACGCATGTTAAGATAACCTTTTAATGTCTGAAGGTATTGAAATAGTCTTTTGAAAACTACGGCTACTTCTTGCTTAGCATGTGAGTTTTGAAGGCTAATGTGATTTTTGATCCAATCCCATAATATATCGTATATATTCAATGGTAGAATATTCGGCAGGTTTTGTGCCACCTTAGCCTCCTCTGAGCTGAGCATTTCCGCGATCTCTATCAGTGTTTGTGTGGACCCACTTCACAAACTAAATCACAGCCGAAATCAGTGAAGCCAAATAACTGCCTGACTGACCGCAAAAGGACAGAAAAAAGTGTGAAACCTATGAGAGAGCAGGCTCTAGCTCCATTTAGCGCCACACATTCGCCACATTTGCGTTTGATACGAAAAACTGTAGTGTGCAATTGTTTGGAAAATTGAAAAGCTAACGCAACGCGCAATTTGACTAAAGCAACAACGCCAGCGGGAGCAGTCGACGAGTAGCAGCAAAGTGGCAACAATCAACGCAAAAATGCCAGACCTCTTCAAAAAGAAGTGTGGCCAAGACGGCTCACTGACTGGCTCGTCTATCATTTGTGAGTGATTGACGTTTTGCCTGTTGCCTGCCGCCACAGCTTAACCACCTAAGCGCCTAACAATCTTCCTGCTGCTGTCCTCCAGCGACGGACTAACTACGCAACGCTCAATACACATGAGTATGTGGTGGAAATCGGTGTTGAACTGCCGGACCGCAATGCCAAAGCCAGTTCCTATGCGTCCACAATTATTTTTAGATTTTTATCTCGCATGCTCTACGTGATTTACAATTCCCAGGTATGCTTCGATTTGTGTTTTTTCATTCTCCAATCACCGCAATGATTTATTCGTTAGGACAGTTGAGTATTTCGATGTTTTTTGTTTCGCTGGTTTCGGTTGCTTGTTCCATGCCTTGCTGACTGGAATACCAAATGAAGTGGTTCGGTTTGTGTGCTGTTGACATTTTTCTTCTTTCAACCATTTTTTCCGCCTTTATTGATTTAGTATTTGTTATGTTTCTGGTTTTATTATCTCGTTGTTGTTTGCTGCTCATGTTTCTTCAAATTCACTCACATTGATAATTAAATAATCTAATTTTTGTTGTTTTTATTTCTTTCTCTTTCTCATTGCAGGTGAGTTGTGCGTAATCCATTGATGAAACTCGTAGAAATCCGTTGGAGAGTGCTTGAAGTATGTGGTTAAAGGAAAATCTAGTTTGTGAGTTTGGTAAAATAACTGTTCTTAACACTAAGTCATAAATTATATGAAGCTCTTTAGACTTACATAAGTGTGTGTATGTACTTGCTTGCAGTAAAATGGAACATCCTTCTTTACTGGCGTAGACACCGCTTATGCGATTATAGCCGATTTGACACTAGCGCGAAAGTCGTTTCTTCTTTTCGCAACGTGGCGCCAATTGGAAACTCCAAGCCAACGCGCAAAGGACCATACATCTTTCGCAGAAGTTTTCTCTCGAAAACTCGCACTTCGACTCATCAGATGTTGTCATCGTCCATGCCTCTACACGATATAGAAGGACGGGAATAGTGAGTGATTTATAGAGTTCGGTTTTCGTTCGTCGAGAGAAGACTTTACTTCCTTTTTCTGTCCAAAGTTGCACCTATTGGCAAGAGTTATTCTCCTTTAGATTTCGAGTCTGACATTATTGTTGCTGTTAAAACTGGTTCCAAGGTGGACAAAATTATCAATTTCGAAGTTATGACTGTCAACAGTGACGTCGAAGCCTCGTCGCACCGGAGATATTTCGTCTTGCCCTCATTCATTACCAGACCCATTTGCTTCGCTCCCTTATCCAATTTGGAGAAAGCAGAATTCACTGCGCGGATGTTGAGGCCAATGATATAAATATCATCGGCGTACGCCAGCAACTGTACACTCTTATAAAAGATGGTACCTTTTTTGTTTAGTTCTTCAGCTCGAATTATTTTCTCTAGCAGTAGATTAAAGAGTCGCATGACAGGGAGTTGTCTTGTCTGAAACCTCGTTTGGTTTCGGACGGCTCGGAGAGGTCCTTCTCAATTCTGACAAAACTGCCAAAAGCAGCTTTGAAAACGAAAAAGAGGTGGTGTGTGTCGATTCTCTCTTCACGGGTCACCGTCAACAAAAGACCCGTTACACCGGAATAGCAAGTAACCTAAAATTGAGGTCGAATGCGGTAATTTCTTAAGTCACTAAAAGTTCTAACATGGTTTTTTAAGCTTTTTGCCTGCTACTAGATTTAGTGTGCTTGAAGCTCACCTCAAAATTGGACGATACGTCATCCACAAAATAGTAACCACTGCTCTATCTTTCAAAGTAAAGTCAACGTCAAAGCTGAGCAAAAGTCATTAAGCCAAATTAATAATCAAGTTTAACACGCTTCGCCCATCGGCAACGAAATTTAACACCAAGTTTAATTAGAGTCTTCGTTAGTGTGTTTCCCAATCAAATAAATTAGCCGCAGACTATTAGGTGCCACTTAATGTTCGCGCTGCCACCACCACCTCATCAGCACAACAATCTTGAGCATCTCATCGACATAAATATTAACTGTAAATAGAGGTAAACACATGTAGATAAGTGGCTGATACTCACTCGCTCGCATCTGAAGAATCGGCTGGCCCAAATGAAATGGGCTATGTTCGCACGCACTTGTGTCTACTCTTTCAGTGTAAACAAATAACTTCATACGACTGTGTCACACTTTTTGACGCGCCACAGGCGGTGTTGCCAGCAAAAAAAACGCTGAGTCGCAGCGGATGCTTAGCCGCACTTTTCGATAACACACACACACACACATACAACAAAACCAATAATAAATGAAGTTGTTAAATACTTGGCTGTTAATTTTGTCGAACACTTTTGCACTTCTCGTATAAACTCGTATCTGTGAAATAGAATACTCGCACAGCAAAGTATCGTTCATCGATCCCAATAGCCGCGCGTCCAATCGCACGCTTGTTTGTTCGTGTGCATTCGTCGGTGTGAATGAGTTTGTGGGGAACTTGGTAAATATTTGAGTTACTGCTTAAATGCGACACGTACAAATGAGTTATCGATACGCTAAGAAGATATTGCCCGCAAACAAGCAACCAACCAACCGACGAACCAGGCAGGCAGAAGTCTCAAGTGTCTGCTCCGAATGTACTGTGGAGCAAAAGAGCAAATAACAATTTTCGAGCAATCTAACATTCTCGTGGTTGTTCGCTTTCATTTCGTCACTCCAGCGTTTACAGAAAGTACTTCGGTAGAGTTTCAAAACTGCTTCATCGTTTGCCTATTTTCAGAGGACTCAAGAAATAGGGTTCGAAAGACTTAGAACCTGACTTTTATATTTGCTGAGCTAAACAACAGCCTGAATTTTGTGACGATTTAGAAGAGCAGGGGGGTACTCTCTCATTCAGTTCTCGTCTGCAGGCAATAGACCTTAATGTTAATTCTAGGAGAGTGCGCTATCGATTCACCCATGCCATCCCCGTTGAAAGCTACCTGTAAAGCAACACTGTGCTACTTTCCATCGCATTTGTTGTTGTGAATACTTGACGTTTCTTGCAGCCGTGTAATTTTTCCTATTATACACATACTATATACATAGTTATTGTTGTTTTTGCAGTAGCAGAACGAACACAGTGTGGCACTTCGGTGTATGCGTGTATAATTTTCTCGTCTGCTGACGGGAAGGCTGCTTGATTAGTTGGCTTGCTAGATTATTTATTGGCTGAAGCGTTCGAACACCTAAACCGCGACGTTACTGCTGCTGCCACGGCGATTAATTACAATAACAACAACACCACCATAATTCATCAATACGTGGCGCTGCCGTGCAATCAAAAGATATGCGAGATTTTATTTACTCAAATCCACACACATCCTCATACACTGGGGTGTGAGCGCTGCGACTGCGACTGCGGCGTGTAATAAGCAGACAACCGATTCACCTAAATCACCAAGCAGCTTAATGCGAATCAACTTACCAACTACGCATATCAAGTTTCCATATTGGAAAGCAACTATTTACTAATAAAATATTTGAGCGTCCATCTCCGACGGTCGATTATCGAAGAAGCCTTGGCCGGTTGGCATATTGGAGACTGATTGTGTGTTTGTGTGTGTGTGTGGCTGTGTCGGTACACAGGTGAGTGGTGGGTTTGTTCAACCATTTAGATGTTCAATTCACGAGCAGAAAAAGTAACTAAATTTTTTGCTGTTGGCCTAAGTGCCTCCGTTTATTTCCTTGGCACTCGCATTTGAATGATGATTGACGGTGCGGTTGGAGGCTGCGGTGTGGCTGACAGTTCGACGTTTCGACACTCATTAGCCGATTGAAGTATGATGATTTATTTAGTGCACGCAGCTGCCAGATAATTACAAATAAATATCTTAATTATATGTAACTGACAGCAAAGTGATGGACGTAAATGATGTGCTGTTGTGCTGCAGCGTTGATGATGAAATGACACTCATATTTGGTGAATCAACTGCGATGGCTGGATATAGGATGGTAAAGGGAAATACATGAGAGATTATTTTTAAAGATTATAGCACGCATATTATATTTAAAGTATTGGTGCTTTTGGCTGGCGACTAAATTTTCCACCATATCCATTCACTGTCTTGATACTCGATATGAGGCTCTATAGAGCGAGATTATACAATAACATGAAATTATTATAAGAAAGTGGTTTCTTTAACGAAAGAAGTTGTTTGGTTTTTATTCGTCGAGTGAGGACTTTACTTCTCAATTGGCAACTCAGTCCAAGGCAGCACTGTTGGTAAGAGTTATTCTGCGTTGCATTTCGGGGATGACATTGTTGTTGCGGTTAATTCTAGTTCCAAGATAGACGAAATTATCTACAACTTCGAAGTTATGACTGTCAACAGTGATGTGGGAGCCTAGTAGCGAGTGGACGATTGTTGGTTTGATGTTTGGAGATATTTCTTCTTTTCGTCGTTTACTGTCAGACCCATCTGCTTCACTTCTTTGTCCAACCTGGAGAAAGCAGAACTAACGCGCGGGTGTTGAGGCCAATGATATCAATATCGTCGGCGTACGCCAGCAGCTGTACACTCTTATAGAAGATTATACCTGCTCTATCCAGATCTGTAGCTCGAATTATTTTCACCAAGAGCATATTGAGGAAGTCGCACGAAAGGGTGTCGTCTTTTCTGAAACCTCGTTTGGTATGAAGCGGCACGGAAAGACCCTTCCCGATCCTGACAGAGCTTTTGGTATTGTTCAACGTCAGTGTACACAGCCGTATTAGTTTTGTGTGGAAACCAAATTCAGACATCGCGGCATAAAGACAGCTATTTTCGTGTTGTCAAAAGCAGCTTTGAAATCGACGAAGAGGTGGTGTGTGTCGATCCTCTTTTCACGGGTCTTTTCCAACATTTGGGGCATGGTGACTATCTGATCGGTTGTAGATTTTCCAGGCCTAAAGCCACACTGATAAAGTCCAATCAGTTTGTTGACGGAGGGCTTTAGTCTCTCACAAAATACGCTCGATGGAACTTTATAGGCGATGTTGACGAAACTTATCCAACGGTAGTTGGCGCGGTTTGTGGGGTCTCTCTATTTTGTGGATTAGGCAGAGCACATCTAAATTCCAATCGTTGGGCATGCTTTACAAAGAAGCTCCCTGACGCTTTGTTGTTCGTCAGGCGGGTAGTTGATATTCGAGATTCCCTCCCATAATTTAGCTCTGGGCATCAAGAGTATTCTCCGGTCTTGAAATCTTCTGTTAGTAGCCGCATCTTTTCGTACAATTTTCGAGCATAAACCCTGTCGGGCAGCTTGTCAAGCTCTTCGTACTCACGCATCTCTTTTTTTGTCTACAAAATATAGCTACCAAAAACTGAAATATCTGAATCTAGTTCTTGAATGGAAAAGTTTTTCGTTGCATAAAATATCCTCATGGAATTTGTTAGAAGCTATTGCCTAAGCCAATAATGTAGTCTCCGAAGAATTCATTCTTCAAAGAATTAATCATTCTTTACTGCATTAAAATTCTACAAACTGTCCTCCGATCGGATTATTGATTTCTCTTTTTTTTTCTACTCCGTAGTTCAATTGATTCATTTTTCTGTTAATTTTTCCTGTGATTATTTGATGATTTCTTGCGTACACAATTCGTTATGGAGATGTTGGAAAATTAATTATTTATCGTTTTTGCCCGCCACGCAACACTAGAAAGACATACATACACATGTATATAGATAAGTACAAACAAATTTATACTTACATACATGCATACACTCGATAGTTACACATGTTTTCACAAATGCAATGCTGTAAACAAATGTGGCCGGCAGACAGACAATTTGTTTGGCCCGAGAAAACCACACTTAATTCCCCCGAAACGAACGCACACATAAACGCTTGGCACATACATGCATGCGTAGTAAAATTTATTGGTTTTTCGCAGGTCGGGCTTTGTTTGGCCTCGGCTGTCCGACACACACACACACACGAGTCCGTTTAATTCTCAGTTTCGGTTTGTGGCAAAGCCTTGTTGCAACATTATGGTCCGTCGCTTGCGCTCGGGCAGATATGGCTGTCGAGTAAACACTGTTATCTTGCATTGTTTCCACAGCCGTATGTGTGTGTGTGTCCATGTGATTTTGGGATCAGTAAACTTATTTGCTTTATTGATTGTCTTATCAGTTTTCATTTTCCTGCCGAGCACACATGCGCACTCTCGCCACGCTTGTGTGATTACTGTATGTACATATGTATGTATGTGTGTGTGAGTGTGTGCGTGCATTTCTTGTGTTTCAATTTGTTGTCTTAATATTTGTACGCTTCGTGTTGCACAGTATCCAAAGTGTCTTTAAAGTGCGCATTCCTCCAGCAGATAAGCATGTTATGTCTTATTGATGTCAAGATGTTTGTTATTGTTGTTGACTGCTGCTTTAATTATCTTATGTGAACTCAATTATCTGCGGTTATTTAACCTTTTCCACACGCTCTCTCCGCCGCCGCCGCCTCTTTCGCTTAAGCCTTTGAGCAAATGCATAAATTCTTACGGCTTTATTATGTTTTCATTGAGTTAATTTATGTATATTTGTACAGCTCTTAAGCGTCTTGTCGGTGTTGTTGCTACTGCGGTGAATTTGTGGCTCATGCTTTCGGAGAAATTGTGGTCAACCTAACCTCAATTTAAGAATTACACACAATCTTTATTTATAAACATATGTACGTTTGTTGGTATAGCAACAGTTCCAGCTTATATACACTGTTATGTCCATATGGCTAAGCCTTCGGGTTTCTAAGTAAGACAGTATTTCTACAGAGGCACATCGTTCTTCATGGCTGTGGGATCCCAACTCCATTTTTTGTCATCTTACAGCTTAACATATGCTGAAGACATTTAATAAGGATCTGGAAACCCAAGTTTAAGATACTAAAAGATCGTTCGAATTTATCCATAGATGACGGAATATATCAATTGTAATTTACCTTAGCGTCCTGAAATTTAGCCATAATCTTCTAAATGAGCCACAACAAAAATTTGCCTCAGCGTGGTTTTAAAACCAGGACTGTGCTTTACACTGACAAAAAGCTATTCTGCGGTTTAAGAAAGGGTAGGGGTTTCAAGATAGAACCTCGAACTGTATGAGTAGACTAGACCATATCGTATGCATGGAAAACGATGATCCAGCGAAAAGCTCCTTCGAGACTCATGGGTTGAGAACGGAAGCAAGTTCGCCAACGCTTCCAATAGAAAGTTCACCAAGTACAAAGGACCAGTCTGCACTTGAGATGTGCAAATGGGGTGACCTCGCAAAGAATAGTAGAAGCTGGGGAAATCTTGTGTTTTCAGCTCAAACCTACCCACGGTTGTAGTACCAAAGAAGAAGAAGGCGTTTCTAATGTGTAATTGAAAGTTCCTTTTAGGTCTTCTTCTTTACTAGCGTAGACATCGCTTACGCGGTTATTGCCGAGTTAACAACAGCGCGCTAGCCCTTTCTCCTTTTCGCAAAGTGGCGCCAATTGGAGATTCCAAGCGAAGCCAGGTCCTTCTCCACCTAGTATTTCCAACGGAGTGGAGGTCTTCCTCTTCCTCTGCTTCCCCCGGCAGATACTGCGTCGATAAATTTCAGACATGACCTAGCCAGCACAGCCGCTGTCTCTTACTTCGCTGAACTATGTCAATGCGGTCGTATATCTCATATACATATCTCACCATTTCATCGACTGCGGTATTCACAAAGGAGCATAAATCTTTCGCAAAACTTTTCTCTCGAAAATTCGCAACATCGACTCATCAAATGTTGTTGTCGTCCATGCCTCTGTACCATTATAGCAGGACGGGAATAATGAGTGACTTACAGAGTTTGAGTTTGTCGAGAAATGACTTTACTTCTCAATTGCCTACTCAGTTCAAAGTGGCACCTGTTGTCAACAGTTTTCTGCGTTGGATTTCAATGCTGACATTGTTGTTGGTGTTAATGCTGGTTCCAAGATAGACGAAATTATCTACGACTTCGAAATTATGACTGTCAACAGTGCCGTGATCCAAGTCGTGAAGATGGAGCTTGTGTAGAAGTTCACTCAAGTGAGAAAAGTTCTCTGAATTCCATTTACTTGGGAGTGTCAAGAAACGATTCTTTTACGTGTGGCTCAAGCATTTCACGACTTACAACCTTAGGCCAAGTATCCTCTGTCAAAAAACTCCCCAATGACAAATTACCAACAGCCTCGCAATAGAAACCTTCCCTTTTGCTCCATATATATATTTTTGGATATTTTATGGTTTAATCGTTCGAAGTTCTTAAATACATTTGCACTGACATCAGACCCAAGTATTCTCAGAAGCTAAGCGTTAGACTTGAATGATAAAAAACTGATAAAAATTCTACATTTTACTAGACAGGAAGCCAAAGATAGTTATTTGTCAGCAATTATCTCAATATAGTATACTCTACGTTTCATGACACCCCTTACACCAACAACTCACACCCATACACTCTATCTTTTTCCATTTTTAATATACTTATTTCTACAAGCAGCTTATTATTATTTGCGATTTCCCCTTTTAAGCCGAAGCTCGTAATATTTTACTACTCTTGATCTCATTTACGGATTTCGCTTTTTAATCCGTCTCGAAGCGGCGCCACGCTTTTGTAATCGCACTTAAACACACATACACACGCACATGTATAACTCGTTTTATTGTCATTCAGCCAATTCGCTCCAATATTTCGTTTTATTGGCAATTTGCTTTGATTATGAAATCTGGAAAATCGTGTTGCCTGCAGTTCGCCTAGCAAAAGCACTCGAATTTTATTCTTATTTCGGACCTATTTTTTACTCAGCGATTTTCAATGAGAAACCAGCATTTATTGTTTTTATTTACAATCGTTGTTGCCGATTTTTGATTGTTGATTAGTGAGGAAATCAGTTCAATTTTATTGGCCATTTTTATTGTTTATGAAGTCGTGATTTGCTTCAGCAGCAAATGAAGTGACTTACACGCTCTGTGGCAATCGGCTTCAATCGGCTTGAGGATTTGTTGATTGAGTGAGCGCTTGCTAATCCATTTTAGTCGATTTTGCAATAGATTGAGATAGGCTAATAGTACTATTGTAATGTTAAAGTAAAATATTGTTTTCTAATATCGATTAAATTTAAATCAAGGGTTTTTGATTTCGATTCCGGGGGGTTAAAATTTTTTCGTGGGGCATTCCATTCTTCAAGGCCTCATTTAGCAGCTTTTCTTATGTATTCAGCTTAATTCAACTTGTGATTCTAACGGAGATGTAATAGAAAAGTTTAATCACACAAACTAAAAGTAAGCAAAGCCAGAGCATTGAACTGCGCGGCCACACTTTAGAAGGCTGTAACTCAAAACCATCTCAAGTAGATTCAAAATTGTGATATGTTATTTTTCAAAGTGTAAACGATCGACATATGAAGTCTAACTTGGGCCATTTCTGCAACTAAATAAAATTGGAAAGTATTGAGTTAGCATAATGCTTTCAGGAATTTTCGCTATTTTTTATTTACTACTGTGGGCAGAGAATAGTAAGACTGTTTAATTTAAATTTCGCGCGAAAACCCATTCGTGGAACTATTTTTTTCTAAGTTGGTAAGACTTTCAGTGACATAGGTCACATCAATCTGGCTGTGAAACGCTCAGAATGTTGGAAAAAGCCTGCAGTGATAATTTTTTGTCGCGAACAAGTGTTTTTGAATGGTACAAATTATTCAAAGAAGGCTGTTTACGACGAACCACGTGTAGGACGGCCATCAACATGAACTAATCAACATATCAATAAAATAAAGGCACATTGATGCTTGAGAATCAACGATTAAAAGACAAACATCTTACTGGCGGGCATCGTTGGAACATCGGAAGGATCAGTGAAAAGCAATTTGAAAGATCATTTGGCCCTTAGAAAAGTGAAAGTAGCATTTGTTCGAAAATCACTCAATTTCTTCTGAAAACAGCGTCGCGTTAACGTATATCACTATGTCCTGAAACTTAATATTACTGGCGATGAATGTTGATTCTATGCTTACGACCTGGAAGCCGACGATCAATTGGCTTCCGAATATCGTGGCAAAGGTGAGCTGAAGCCGAAAAACCACGTCCAAGCAGGTAAAAAAGTAAGGACAGTTTTCTTCGATTATAGAGATGCACTCCGAATTTCTTCCGACCGGCCAAGTCTTAATGTTTTTGCTAATAGTAGTACACTAATCAAATGAGAAATATTCGTCGTTCATGCAAATTCAGGATTGAATTTCTTGCTTTCGTAAAAATGCCCGAAAATCTTGGCAGTGATTTCAAATTAGAACTAAAATGTTGCCTACATATAGGCTGATATTCAATAATTTCGAAGGAAAAACAAAACTTTTCAAAATAAAACATATAAATAACGGTTCTTTGTTTTATTTTTGAAAAACAAAAAACTTCGTTTGTTAACAGTTCGTTCATAGTAGACGAACGCTCCCGACAGGATCCTTTTAACTCGGTAAAACTCTAGTGAAGTGGCCACCAAAATACAGACACCCATATAGAGCTACATATGTATGTGCGAAAGTTCGTTTAAAGGTACCAAGTGAATGCGCACTTAATCTGGCTAATACCAGAGCAAAGCCACAACATGTCTGCACATCCCGACGCGATAGAAAAATATACACGTAACTAAGCACTCACACACTTACACACACAAAAACTGTGAAAGCATAACAGCAAAGTACTGTTGGAAAGCTGCGTGTGTATATCTGGGCTGCTAACTGCCTAGAGGCCTATCAAGTTGGCGCTCTATTTGGTCAGCAGGCAGATTCCGCGCGTTTTTATTTCCGTATCTCGTTATAAACGTACGCACACACATGCAGTTGTTGCTCTGGCTTGCATGCATGGCTGAATGGTGCTAAGCGTTTCTACATTCCTTGTTTTGTTTTTGTTGTTGCTGTTGTGTCGTAAGCCAAGTGCGCTTAAGTTGCCTTAATTGTTTTTGTTGCGGTTCCTGTTTAGCAATGGCCAGACATCCATATATATTGTTGTTGTTGTTGTTGTTTTTCGGAACCATGCTTTTCTGTTGATAACGAAACGAGAACGGTGAGTCCCACTGACATTTGATTTAAACACCAAATAGCAGTCAGCGGGCGCCACAACAACAACGGGTCCACGTGCAACTCTGTAATGACGCATGAGTATGTTTGTGTGTGAAATTGCCAAACAACCCAAAATCCCTGTAACCTCCCAGCTCCCATTCTCACTTTTCCTTTTGATTTATTTATGTTTTTTTTCCGTTCGTATTTGTATTTTGTTTTATTTTTCATTCTTTATGACCGCACATCCATGAGTGCTCAGAGCTGTAAATTCGCTTTATTCGCTGCAGCTCGCGTTTTGCGTTTATTGTTTTGCTTATCGCTTTATTTTTGTTCGCAATATTTGTATTTGCGCTCTTCCCTTTGCACCCCTGACGTCAGACTCGTCGTAACCAGCTTTGCTGCTTTTATATACTTTTGCATTTAACTGTTGTTTGTTGTTTTGCTGGGATGTGGCGATTAATCTTGAAAGTGTTTCTGGGATGATCTAATGACTGTGGACTCTATTACACGTTGTCGTAATTGTAATCTCTGTATGGTTTTTATGTCGCTATAGTCAACACATTGCTATCGTCAACACATTGCGATAAACCATCTTTAATCATTGATGAACTTTTTCGGACTCCTCCCAATCTTTTTCTGAATTTATAAGTCCTTAAAAAGATTGTTTTTGGTCTAACAGCGATGTTCTTTCTACTTTTCTTGATTTTGTTTAATATATAATGTAGTTATGTATGTGTATGTGTATATTAAGGATAGAAGCACAGAAGAAAAGGTCGGAGATCCTATAAAATATTCTACAGAGTTTGTTCGGAAAGTAATAGGACCGATTTTCCTCCGCCGCGACTGTACTTCGGAGCATCCGCGCATCGACCGGATTCGGTAGAGGACGTTCTTAGCTAACGAAAGAGTGGCTGGTCAGTTGTCTCCGAGCGCCTGGAGAGTCTGGACAAACATTTTCGCGAGGAGTGTTTCTGTGAGTGTTCCAAGCCGAAAATTCTGTGTGAAACTCGGTAAATCTGCGAAAGAGGCGTTTGATATCATCAAGCAGGCTTACCCAAACGTTGCTTTAGCTAGCTGTGGTGTGTTTCGGTGCCACCAGGTCTTTTTGGAGGGCCGGGAAAAAGTCGCTGATGAAGACCGTATTGGAGGACCTGCGATCTACAAATCCAAGTGAAAACCGCCCACCATGAATTTGTTCCTCCTGGACAAACCGTAAACGCCAAGTTTTACATGGAAGTCCTCCACGACAACGCAGAAGGAACCAATTTTGAAAGTTTTTAAAGAATTGTATCGATTGGTTCAATAAATTTTTTAAATCGACTCAGTCCTATTACCTTCCAGACAAACCCTGTACAAACCGAACGGTCAAAGTCAAGTTCTAATATGGAAACTCTTCAAAGCTTCGGAGAAAACTCCTTGTTGTTTTTTTTTAATAAATATTTATTTAGTTCATTCCGTTGCATTCCTCGATGTTTTATGCGAAACTGAATTATAATTTAAAATAATCGGCAATGTTTAAATTTGAAATTGCCAACCTAATTATTTCGTAATCAAGGCACTAAATTCTGCAGCTAATGATATGTGGTCAATTTGCTGCTGCAAACAATTCATTAACATGCGCCATCGGAGTCATTACATGTTGTTTTTGTGCCATAAAATTCCGAAGCTTTGGATTGTTGTGTTTACTTGATTTACACGCGCATAATTTGCAATAAAAGCAAACATTAATCACAAATGCCAAATATTTACTCCTCTCAACATTTGATTGTTGTTGTTTTATTGCTGATCTGATTGCATTTCGCAATTGGCACCGAAATCCATAGCGCTTACACATACACACACGCGCACAATACATATTTACATGGCAGCGAAAAACCGAAAATTATTTGCATTAAGTTTGTGTGTGTACAAGTAATGCCTGGCATAACTCGCCCCGCAGCCGCTATTCCATTATGCACCGTAAAGTGGCAAACCGTTATTTGCGTCAAATGAAATCCGACGTATTTCGGGGTATTTGCGAAATTCCAATTCAAGCTGCGGTGTCACACATCGAAATCCAACTACAAGCAATGCGCAAACCGCACACCGAAACCGATCTGGAAGGACCAAGCGACAAGCAAGGTAGACACGCAGTGGAGGGGTTACCGGCAATCGATGAGTGGCAAGGTGGCCCAATAACAGATTGCGAACAGTAACAGTTATGGATGGTGGAGTAGAAAGTAAAGTGCAAGTTTTGCAGTTATGGAACAAGTGGTCCCGAAACCCAGGATTGACTTCTAAGCTTGTTTAAATTTTCAACACACAACCGATTCATATAGTCGTCAGTTCATTATTGCTGAGCAGATCCAGCACACTTTCGGGATTGTTTTATTAAATCACCAATATTTCGGGATTCAAACACTTGTTCGGCTTTGACCGTCGCAGTTGCAACAGCATTGGACAGCAGCAAATTGATTTATGTTTGTTTAACGTCACGGACTACGCACTATTTGTTATTGCAGTTGTCGTTGTTAACAGCAACATTTTCCATTTATACTCAATTGCATTTGTATTATTAGTTGTACTCGGCCGCTACTTGCGGGTTTCGCTTCTATTATTAGCGCTAGAGTGGCAATAGCAATGGCAATAATACAACGCAGACAATTACAAACAGTGAATTAATTAAAATTGCAACCAACGCCGGCAGAGAGGGGCCACACGCACTCGGACAGGTGGGCGGTAGGCAATGCGACTGGCACAACTTCACCTGAATATTTGCCACCAAAGCATTAACGGCAGCAGCTGCAGCAGTCGCCACACACGCACACACTCTCAATTTGAAAGGTTGTGGTCCGCGTAGGCTTCAGCCACCAGGCTGTGTACTAGACGTCACTTGGGTCCTAACAGTGCAGGCAAGTTTGAGATTTTTCAACTGCCCAAATGACCACGATTATTACCTGAACATATCGCTGAGCGCTTTGAAAATGCAACAACAAAAATTATATGTGTCCACAGTTCTTTAACGTATTTGAAGAACGACTGCCATTTGGTTGAAAAGCTCTAATTCTTTCCGCTACTTTTGGTCTGCTGAAGTCAGTTCTCTAATAAAAATGTCTTAAAATTTAACTTAAAATCACAAAAAGTTTAAGACCTCATATTTTCTGTTAAAAAAATTATGTACCAGCTTTAATCAACAATATAATTTATTTTTTCACTGAGTGCGAAATATTTCAAATAAGTTACCTTAGCAATGGGTTCCAGTATTTGTTTCGTTGGCAGGCGTCGTTCTTAAAGTCTAGGTATTCTAAGCAAATAAGTCAAGCTTTCATATACAGAGCAAACTCTAAAGTGCCTTGAATCTATGATCAAAAAGGCTCGATATTGCTGGAAAATATGGCGAAAAACTCACACATAAACTCAAATAGTATTCCTCGTTGAATTCGCAGGGCGCCACACATCGATAATCGAACTGTCAACATAACCTCAATTTTTTTTTTTCGACTTCGACTCGCTTTTGCCACCATATTCACGGTAGTCGGAAAGCATTGTTTCACTGACGCCGTTTATCAAATGTTGAGTGGTTTTGAAATGAATAATGATTTCACTTTCCTCAGGCCCAAATGATCTTTGAAAATGGCATTTACTGATCCTTCCAATATTCCAAAGATGTCAGTGAGAGCGCTGACTATTAATTGTTGATTCTCAAGCTTTATTTTATTGAAGAGTTGATCATCCATTGATGTTAATGGCCGTCCTGCACGAGGTTCGTCGTCAACTCGTTTTCGCCCCTTCAATAATTTGTATGAAACCATCAACACCACTTACCTGCGACAAACAATTATCACCGAAGGCCTATTGCAACATCTGAACTCTTCGGCACCAGAAACCGCACACATATTTAAAAGCACTTTTTTGTTGAATAATTTTACTCATTAAAAATCGCCGAATGCACTTTATTTACTGTGTCACAGGCACAGATGTCACAGGCAGTCATACCAACCTAAGAAAAAAATATTTCGACGAATGGATTTTCGCTCGAAATTTAAATTAAAAAGTCTTAAAATTTCTTTGCCCACAGTGTCCTATCATTTCTATATCTTTAATTTGTTTTTAACTGAGCAAGTTGAAGAAGTTTGTACCATCTTCGAACTGAAGTGCCCTCACATTCATGCTAATACTCAATTATAGTCCCATTTTTTATTGACTGTTCTCGATCAATTAACAATTTCAAACATCCTAGAGTTCTCATTAAAACTATTAGCCTTTAGGAGAGATTTTTACGTTGGCCAATACCCTTTGGACAACAACAGCAAGCTACTCAGAACTGGAGAAGCTCAATCTAAGTACCTCCCATTCATAGAATTTTCCATCCCGACTCGTATCAATATCTTCCAATAATGGTCCATTGTTGTTGTTGTATTCTCTTATTTAAACACACATCCCTTTTCTTGACTCTTCTATCTTTCGAACACTCTAATTTAAATTGAAAACATATCTATGTATGTGCTCCATATCGACTTGATGCACATACAAACATACATATGCGCGAACTTACCTTTAAATCTATTTGGACTTCGTGCACCTAAAGCCGACAGGGCGACGAAATTAAATTGTCTACCATCTGTCTTAGCCAATTACGGCGAAATTAGCCGCCAGCGAAGTGAGTACATGTGAGTAGAGCCACATCACAATACACAACAACAACGTTTGCGCACACCTTGCAACAGCAACAAAGACGCAAATTTATTATAAATATAAATTGCCTGCGAGGTGTTAATACATCCCTGTCAGCGCCGTGTGAGGCAAGGGAAAACACCTTTTGCGCAACATGTGGCAAAGATAAAAAACGACAAATGCGGAAGATAGGAAGCGAGCTAGACTGTTTTAAATTGTTGGCAAATAAAAAAAATGTAGAAGAATAACTGGCTTATATTAAAAAAATTGTCTTAGCTGATATATCCTATAGGCCTGTAGAAGAATCTAACTCTAATCAAGTAGTAATGCAACATTTTTAGAAAACTCAGGGCTCTAGTTGATATCTTGTAGATCTTAATGCGAACCGTTGTTTGCGTGAGGCTTATGGCTTAAATGTAGGTGAAAAAGTTCCGGAAAGGAAAACTTTAGACATCTTACTTTATACCAAATGCCAAACTATTGAGTTTGGGCACCCTGTCTACAAAATCAGGGCAAGTCAAAAATCGCGCTGCCAACCATAACAAATACACAAATCGTCTGTAACACCACCCGCGCTATCTCCAATGAAAGGCTAAAAGCTTGTCAACTTGAACTTTGTGGTATTTCAAAGATCACACACACATATGTATGACTGTTTCTAAAGATTGCCTCCATGTCAAAGAGACAGTTTAAGCCCTTTGTCGCTTCATGTTGATGTGTTGCTTGTCGATTCATTTTGTCTTTATGTTTGCTATTCATGTTCTTGCTAATCTGTTGAGCTGCTGCCCAATCCACATATTTATTTACTCTTTGCTTTTTTTCTGTCTTTACTATTCTTTTCTCGCCATCAAATTATCGATTTTCCAGCGAGACGCCACGAAGCTGGAGATGCTGTTTTTGCCGCCTGTGTCAGCCGCAGCCACGCCACGTTACATGCCACATATAAATGACGTTTCATGTGTATTTATTTTTGCTTTCAAATCCCTGCCTTTGCTTCGGCTGTTTTTCATTTCGCCCCCATCGCACTGTGGACTTGCCACAGCGTGCGGGGCGGGTTGGCTGTGTCCGTTGCGGTGTGCTGAGCGCGGGTGCAAATGTTGTAGTTTTCGTAGTTTGCTGATTTTTGTTCCATCCACTGTGTGTGTAGTCTTCTGGCACGCCCCACGGTTATTGTTGGGCCCCATACTCTGCCAGTGTGTCAACATGCTGCCCTCGAAAATGCTTTTCCACTTTCAATAACATCACAAAGCGCTTTCCTGCTACATTCAAAGGCGGAGTGAGGGTAGGGGCCTTATGTGGCAACTAACAAAGAGGCAACCAAAGAATTTATTATGCGATGATTCATAATTCTCATTTCTATTTCCATTTCAAGGCAGACACCGCACTCTGTGTACAAACATACTTATTTTTTAATACATTGAGATGGCGGGCTGCTGCCACTGCCTCTCCGCCGCTGCTGCAATGTAGTCAGCCAAGCAGCCAACAGCCAACGATCCACTGTAGTCAAATACCGGAACGAAGTGTGTGCGCTGAGCTGTTGATGGCTATGCCCAAGTTGCGGCGGTAGTTGGCGGCTAGCAAGCCGGCTGTCTGACTGTCTGTCGGCTTGAACTCATCACTTCTTTCGCAAAACGGGCGAAATAACCGCGCGACCATTGAGAGGACACAGCGCTGAAGAACAAACACAAGCTGCTTTTAAAGCGCGTCCCGGTCATGAACAGTGTTGGAGGGTGATGTCGGGAGCAGCTGAAGTTCGTGAAAACGCTTGCAGTACTGCTATGCATTTTGTCTGTAGGATGCACTCGGGTGCAGTTGAAAAGCTACCGGAAGAGCTGACTGCTGCTCTGTTTGCACAATTTAGTTTTATTTGTTCACCGCTTTGTGGCTACGTCGTCTGCTTTCAGGCGCCCAGCAGGCTATTTATAAAACGCAAATAAATGCGGAATTATGTTAGAAACAAAAAATAGATGTTAAAATAAAGAGCGGAGCTTTAGGTTTTTGAGCTCAAGAGATCTGTGGATCTCACAGTTCACTGAAAAAGGTTTTGCGTTTGATAAAATAAATAATTTTGGAAGCAAAACGGAGGATTATTATATGGTGGTGAATACTTTTAAACTGGTTGCATATAACGGAAAAAGGTGATATGACTCTTTAGCTCGCAGAAAACCGCCGGCGTTATAAAAAGTACGCTTACGCGGTGATATCCAAGTTAACAACAGCGCGGCAGTCATTTCTGCTTTTCGCAATGTGGCGCCAATTGGGAGCAAAGCCAATGTGATATTTGTCGTAGCCAACGCGCAAAGGACCATAAAACTTTCGCAGAACCTTTCTTTCGAAAACTCGCAACGTCGACTCATCAGAGTTTGGGTCTTGTTCGTCAAGAGAGGACTTTACTTCCCAATTGCCTATTCAGTCCGAAGTAGCGCCTGTTGGCAAGAGTTGTGTTGTATTTCGAGGCTAACATTGTTTTTGCTGTTTGTACTGCTTTCAAGATACTTCGAAGTAATGACTGTCAACAGTGACGTGGAAGTCTAGTCGCGAGTGCGACAACTGTTCGTTTGATGACAAGTTGGGTCTTTTCCAAGATTTAGCGCAATTCGAATATCTGATCAGTTGTAAATTTTCCAGGCCTATAGCCACACTGATAAGGTCCAATCAGTTTGTTGACGGTGAGCTTTAGTCTCTCACAAAATACGCTCGATGGAACTTTATAGGCGATGTTGACGAAACTTATCCAACGGTAGTTGGCGCGGATTGTGGGTTCTCTCTTTTTGTGGATTAGGCAGAGCACACTTAAATTCCAATCGTTGAGCATGCTTCCGTATTTTACAAATAAACTAATGCTCCTTATAAGTTCTTCGCCCCATGTTTGAAAAGCTCGGACGGCAATCCATCGGCCACCGCCGCTTTGTCGTTCGTTCTTCAGTAATGACATACATATAGTATGTTATCCTAAGTATTCCTGTTGATACTTCAAGATTTATTTACCCACAATATTTTACTTTAACCTCTTAGCCCTTGCTAAAATAATAAAGCAACTAGAACGAGGTTAATCAGAATACCCTTCCTTTCAATAAAAAAGGAAACGCAGTTAAAAAGAAATAAAGGGAACAAGTTTTCGCCAGGAAACGTACAAACGTTCAGACAAAGATAATAGTGTAAGTAAAGCCTGTGGTCTTAATAAGCTTACTTGCTAAACTTTGCATAAACTTCTAAACTTTTGAGCTTGCGGCATTTGTAATCCATGTGGCCTACCTTCAGGCGTTTAAACTATTTTTTTATTTTTTCCATTTTCAACCACAGAGCTCCGCAGCTCTACCAGCTCAGTAGCCGTAGTGTGTGCAACTATTTTCTGGCTTTAATAAATTTACCAGCTTTTCAGTTTATGCCAACACTCTCGTTGCCGTGCATTCCTCGCTGCCTAGTTATAGGCGTTCGCAGTCAGCAACTAATTTTTAAGTGCACTTTACATTATTGCTGCTTGCTAATGATTTCACCTCTTTGCTGTTGTTGCGTTTATTCTTTTATTGGAAGAATTATTACAGCAGTTAATTAAAATGTAACACACATTCCGCATTGTCAGCAGTGTGGCAAACGGCAGGCGGCGAACGTGCAGCACGACAACTTGCAACATGCTTGTAACGACGTTGCGACAGCATTTCTCCTTGTAGCCTGCGCGCCGAAGACAAAGCGCCACGATAATTCACAATCAGTGCGACAGAGCGGCGGGGCCGCAGGCGACAGAACAGTGCGGCGTGATTTTTCCGCTGCAGTTGAAAGCACACATGTACGTTCGCTTCGTTCGTTCTGGCGTATGCGACGAGTGCGCTTGGATAAATGCGGCAGCTCGGAAAGGATTATTATGGGTTTATCTATTCTTTTTTATCTAATCTACTTTAGTCATGCTGGGGAAGTAAGATTTTGAAATATTTTTCTCCTTCGTAGTCTTTGAAGCTCTTATGAGTGCTCCCAATCCGTTCTGAATGAAAATTACTTCAGATTATCGTATAATATTTCACGATTTCTAGGTTAAGTTGGAGTATGGAAGAAGATATTACGATTTAAAGCGTACTGCCCGAGGTCAATGATATCTGACTGAATCGCGTCAGATCTCTCTTTTTTTGGGTGTACCACTAAATAAATAGATAGATATGAAGTTGAGGAACAAATAGGCTTATTATGCGAGGTCAGTAGTTACTTGATTTTGAGGTTTCGAAAGGGCTGAGCACCAAAGAACTCTTGAGCTGAAATCTAATAATTAGGTTTACTTACAGGCTCAAAATGATTTCCTCCCCTGGGTTCTAACTTCATTATAACTGCTTCGGTTTTTATTGCAACAACCTCGTAGACATGCGGAAATGTGTGTTTGTTGTTGGAGGTTTGCCTCTTCTTGGCCGACTGCTTGGCGGGTTGAGCGGCGGCCACTCAATTCCATTTGCCAATTTGCCGAAGGAATAAATAAAATCGAGAATTGTTGCTGATGTAGCCGCAATGTGGCATGCATGGTTGACTCTTGCCACAGTCGGCGTAAGGCAGATGCGCCGAAAGCGCACGACGCCAACTCGCGCGTCGGCTGAAAACGGGAAAAGTGCAAAATAATTTATTGTTTATGATGTGTAATTGTCCGTTGTTGTTGTTGTTGGCGCTGTTGCTGATATTGTTTTCAACACACACTCGCAGCATTCGCCAACTGACAGGCCGAAAACGACGTGCATTGGCATATTTCGCGCGTATTGAAAATTCATGAAATACATTAAATGGGCGACGCGATTTCGCGTAATGCCTCATTGCTCCGTTGAGTTTCACAGTTTTAAGGGGATAATATGGCATCGCAGCAACGCAATCATGCGCGCCACACACAGAGTTTGCGGCAAGAGATTTTTTCTCTGTCCTCAATTTGTGTTTTATATGTTTATTCACTTGTGTAAGAAAAGTATATAGTTGATTTCAATGTCTGCGTTTTTGTTTGATTTTGGGCGATGACGCCAGACAGTGCAGGCGTCATGTCCGTACGCTTTCAATTGAGTACCCAAGTACTCGTACTTCATATACAACTATACTTACATATGTATCTAAGTATATTTCAAAAAAAAAGTTCGAGGAGCAAGGAAAGTCAAATTTTTTTGCTTTCTGGCAATCTGACTGAAAAAGCCGGAAAGTAACAGCACTGAGTCGATTTAAAAAAAAATTAAATACCCATTCATTACAATTCATTAAAAACTATCACAATAGTCCTCCGAATCCAGTCAGCGTACACTACTCCTATTACTTTCCGGACAAACCCTGTATGTTGAGTGAGACTAATTACCCATCTAAGATATTCGATGTTCTGTAATAATCTCCGCTGTGATGTGGTTCTTATATTTAGGAGGTTCTCGGGTTAAATAAGAAATTTTTTGTAGAAATCCCAGGAACCTTTAACCTGGTGTAAGCTTCGCTTTGGTTCCTGTTGCTTTGAAAGTCTGGCAGTGTGCCTGCGTTTGGCTCGAACAAAGTGCCTTGGTGATACTATTGAATCTTTTCGATTATCATCAAAGCTTTTCACAGAACAACTCGTGAATTTGAGAAACCAGTTCTTGCTCATTTCGCCTTAGCTCATTAAAAAAACATCTCAGAATTAAATCTATTTTCTAACAAAAGGCTTACTGAATTTTTTAAGAGTCGAAATTTTATAATATTCATTAGAATGTGCACTCGAGTTTTCATTAATTTTGAGACCTTTGTCAGCCAAGTGCTCTACAATCAAGATCCATTCAGCGGCAAATGGAAATCAGTCGCATTTTCAGAACGCTTAATCCCCAGCAATTCATTTTATATTCTCCAATTGTTTGCATTCAATTTGTCGCTCTCGCACTCCGTTCTTTGGCATTGGCGACGCTTTGCTTTGTGCGCGTCTTATTGAAAATTATACACTTTTCTTCACTTTCTTTATTGTCTGCCGGCGCGTTGCTGCTGCCAACGCCCGCCAAACACTTTTCTATGGCGGCAATCAAACGGAATAAAATCAAAATGCACAATAAGAAGCTGTGAACTGTAGAAAGTATTTCCTTCTCAACCATTCAGTGGAGATACAGTGGCACTGCAGCAACTTCGCCACCTCTCTCCCTGCCTCCTTCCACGTTGCAGCACTTCACTGCCGTTTTTTCCGCTGTCATCGCCTGCCTCTGCCCAATTACAACAATAGCTGTTAAAGCATTGGCCGCTATGCATTTTTTGTGCGCGCCACTGTTTGCTCAGGTTTGTGGATATGAGTGTGTTTGTTAAGTATAAATTATGAATTAGTTACATTTGTGGGGCGTTATCTTTGGGCACGCTTAGTGTCATGCCGCCCCCACCTGCATTTCCACCCCTTGCAACATGCTGCTTATATACATTCATAAATAGATTACTTACATGTGCGTATGTGTATGTGGATCGTGCTTTATTTACTTTACCAGTTTCATTTTTCGATTTATTTATTGGTTGTTGGCTGTTTGCCGGCTTTTCGCCATAAATATTAATCCGAGTCAAACTCGAGATGATTTAAGTGTTTTTGATGTGCCACTCTATGCCACGCCTGGCTCAGCAGCGGCAGCTTCGTGTTTCATTGAAATTTTCAGCTTTTTAGGCTTTTCGGCTTCGCTCCAACCTGCTGTCTATGCGGCGGCCGCTTTGTGCCGCTCTAGCTAATACTTGTACCCATTTTGTAGAGAATTCTGTGTTGAGGGACAAACCCGATTATTTGGAGTTTGATTTATGCATTCGCTTTTAATCCCATTGTTTTTTTTTTTTAATTTTAAAATAATAAATTTTGATTTTCGTTTTAAAAATATTTGTAGGCTGCAGTTTTTCAGTTGTGTTGACAGTACTGTTGAGTTGCGTGGATTTTAATTCTAATTTAGAAGTTGAAAAGAGGACACTTTATGCATTTTCATTATTGCCTTCGAAATATGTTTTATTCTCCTCAGTTTTGTTTTCTTGTTGGGAGTTTCTTTATCTCTAATAACAGGTTTTTGAATAAGAGCTACAAAAGATTTGTGATGTCAATGAAATTCTTTATTCCTGTGAAAGCAAATTCGACGTCATTGTGTATGGAACTCGATTTCTTTTCCAAGACCACCACGTGTCCACGCGCTGAACCCAATTTTAAACGGTTTTCCGTAATTCCACGTTCGATATTCGTACGAAGTTCAATCACAAAAATATTCGGTTATAATTGAGCGGTATCGACTCCCATTCACAGTAACTTACCGGTCTTTATCATCACGGAAGAAGTACGGCCCAATGACGCCGCCGTCCCATAAGCCGCACCAAACCGTAATTTTTCGGGGAGCAGTGGTGACTATTGGAGTACGTGTTGATTGTTTCCTGGCCAATAATGCATATTTTGTCATTCAGACAGAAACGATCCTCATCGCTGAAGATGATTTTTCGATGAAAATCCGAATAATTTTCAAGTTGTTGCACAGCCCAATTCGCAAACAAACGACGATTCTGATGGTCAAGCGGCTTCAGTTCTTGCGTCAATTTGATTTTTTTAGGATGTAGGCCAAGATGTTTTCTCAAAACGACGTCACAGAGATGCCCAACGCATGAGAACGACGTGTGAGAGACTGAGTTGGGTCTTCCTCAATTGATGCGCTAGCGACAGCAATATTTTCGACACTACGTGTACTTCTTTGTCTCACTGGCACGGAAACATTTTGTACTGTGGCTGTTGATTCAAATTTTTACACAAGATGCTGAATTATTGATCCGACAGGACGATTATGACGATCATAAATTGGACGTAGCACTCTTAAAGTTGAGACCACCGATTCAGAATTTCGATAGTAAATTTTCTTAATTTCGACTCGTTGTTCGATCTTCCATCTTTCCATGATGAAATGGCAAACCTTACTGAAGGTAAATGTCAAGAGAGCGGGAAGAAAGATGGCGTCGTTTGCTGTTCCCACCGGTTTACTTATGTAACGAACCTATTGAGAAAACTTATATTAGCCCGACGAGTATGCTTTCCTTAATTTCTACGATGTTATAGTATGACGACGCGATCTCATTGTCCTCACTGAGTTTAAAGTGTATTTTCAATAAACACTTCAGACAAGAGTCTGATCCTCTCTCGGCTCCCACTTCGGTTGGAACCATAGTTTAACTTTTTCTGTCAAATAGATTATGTAAAAATGTATGAAAATTTGTATAAGAGCAAATTAAGAACGCGTCGTGTTACAAAAGACCCAAAATAATATCTCACCGTCCTTTGATTTATTTGGAAGAATGTGTCAAGGGTTGACCCTTCTTACAAACAATTTTTAGTGCTTTCCGAAAGGATGTGAAAGATGTCTTCTATAGAACGTTGGCATAGTTTTTCTATTTAAGTGAGTCTACTTTAGTGAGATACTTTAGAGTTGTGTATCTCCAAATAAAAACATAAATTCCGTATGAGTTTGATGCAACTAGGAGGTACCTTTTCAGCGTAACTAGGGCAAAGATTTAATTAAAGTTAAGTGAATGCGTAGGAATGACCAACAACAATATTCAAGTGATAAATGATTGCTAGATGAGCTTGTGGCATGTGGCGTGTGGCGTGTGTCGTGAAAGATGACTGGTTGTGACAAAAGCTGCACTATCATTTTTGCTTTATACTTATGAGCTCTGAACTGTTACAGAACATTACACATACACACACAGAGTTATGATAAATTTAAGTCGTTTGAGTCATTCAGAAAGTTTTCGCGCCACATAACGTTTTTAAAGAACAAATTGCCAGTTGCGTTTACGATTTATGCGCAAAGTTGACTTGTTGGGACACTTTTATGCTTTTATACCCAATAGCAATTTATTTAAGGGACAATTGACTCATACCAGGAAATTAATTTTGTTTTCTTTTCTTATTCTCCTCTCGTTTCAGGTGAGTGTCAGCGGCATAAATAATTGGCCAAATTTGTGAATTTGTGAAGAAGAAGAACTGCGAAAGTGATGCCTGCAGTGTGACGGGAAGTGAAGGGAGAGGTGCATTCTGAAAGCGAGTGCGGTGCGCGGGTACGCGGTCATTGGCGTCGAAGTTCCGGTAAATTAGCACCGCCAAACAACACAGTTGACAAGCGCCAAAGTTCATTTGCATTTATGGGCGAACACGCACACTCACCCAAATATGTGAATGCAGTGCATTAAGAACTATAAAGTAGCGGCGCTTCGCTGCTGTCATGCATCCACACACACGCACTTAGGTTTGGGTCTGTTATGTGTGCCTCATCAGATTGTCTTTCGTAACGAAATTTTCGCATATTTTGGTCATAACTTTCAGCACATAGTCTTGCGATTTTAAAGCGTCCCATCAAATTCCTGGAAACGCTGGAGCACACCAACAACAAAGGCTGCATTTTATGATCTTTATGAGCTCAACGGCTGCGCATCGCCACGCACTAACCGTATCTTTGTGATGCTGCATCTGCATTTTTTATGGATTTTTCGGCGGTTTAATGCTCTGTGCGTTATGACACTTTGTTTTTATCGCCGAGCATTGGCCGGAGCGTGAAAGCATATGCCGATTCCGCTTCTCATATCATATTCATATGTGTGTGTGTTCTTGTGTGTGTTCAGCCATAATTTGCATAACATTTTGTTTAGAAAACGTCAAGTAAATCCTTTGCGCGTGCATTTGTTTTATAAGCTCTCCGATTTGCATACCGACTTGTTTACTTTGTGAGCTTTTCATGTGGCGGCTTAGTTAAAAATCATTTTACAGCGAGATAAAACATTCATATTTAATACGCGACGGCTTTTTGGCATGACGCCTGCCCGAAATTGAGGGTTATGTAGGCTTTACGCTCTTATCGACTATTGTTGTTTGCATAAGTGCTGGCTTTTTTCGAAATAAAACTCGAGATATAAAACTTTCGCAGTGCGTTTTTCTCGAAAACTCGTAACGTCGACTTATCAAATGTTATCATCGTCCATGCCTCTGCACCATATAGCAGGACGGCAATAATGAGTGACTTATAGAGTTTGGTTTTTGTTCGTCGAACGAGGATTTTACTTCTCAATTGCCTACTCAGTCCAAAGAAGCACCTTTGGCAAAAGTTTTTCTGCGTTTCGAGGTTGACATTGTTGTTGCTGTTAATGTTGGTTCCAAGATTGACCAAATTGTCTACAAATTCGAAGATACGACTGTCAACAGTGACGTAGGAGCTTAGTCGCGAGTGCGACGACTGTTTGTTTGAGGTCAGGGGATATTTCGTCTTGTCTTCATTCACTGCCAGACCCATTTGCTTTGCTTCCTTATCCAGTCTACAGAAAGCAGAAATAACGACGCAGATGTGTAGGCCAACGATATCATTATCGTCGGCGTACGCCAGCATTTGTACACTGTTATAGAAGATTATATCGTAATCCTTAATTTGTTTGCCATGGCGGGTCTCTCAGCCGAGGTTGTCGATTAGTTTTCATTGGTAGTGTTTTTTACGTCGCGGGTCCCAAACCCAGCGTACAACCCTATGAAGGGCATGTTTCTCACTTATCACGCCTTCAAACGGATGTTCTTTGCCTACCCAGCGAATACTTGGTCATGAGCTGCTTGAGTCTTTTTTTATTAACTTGAACCTCGTGAGCCAGTTATACCTAAATTGTGGGCATGTTTAAGTCGTGAAGTATTCTAACTTGAATTTCTCGGAGGGTCAAGATTTTATAGATAATTAATTTTTTGCTATGAAAGGCTGAAGTTATATTTTCAAAAAAAAGTGAAGCAACGTTCGAAGGCACTCGTGTTTGCGTAAGTGTACCTAAGTCGGCGCTATATTCAGCTAATGATTTTTAACTTGTAATGATGGTGATGATGATGAGGAATCAATGATAATCATAATAAACGTCACAACTAGAGAACCTCTCCGTCGTCTCTACTGTAAATTCGAAAATTACACAAAAATTCATTTCAATTTGTTAAACCTTAAAGAGCATTAAAAGTCATCACACAAACAAAAGCGGAGTGCCTAACTCTTCAGGTCCACAACTACACCCACGAATACAAAAGTTGCAGTCTGACAATTACAAGTAATTCCAACGCAAATTCAACCGCAAACACACATAAACAAAAAAGAGCAAAACAATAAAAGGGAGCAGAATTTTGAAAACAACAATAAAAGCAACAATTACCTAAAAACATCACATGACTAAAATAATGTAAATGAAAGTGAAGTGGAAATAGAGATGGCCGTAAAAATGTAAACGAGACCGAAGAGAGTGAGCAAGTAAAAGTTATAATGGCACTTGGAAACAAAAATCGAGAAAAGCGAAACTACAGCTGGAGAAAAATACGGAAATGTGGCAAGGCGCGTAAAGGAAGTGAAAAACTTTTGCCAATTATATTAACGCTATGACAACAAAACCAACCTAAAAACAACACTTACACTTGCAACAACAATTACGCTTACAACAAGCAAGCCCCGTCTTAGTAGCAGAATAAATGGTAATTATCATTGTGGCAACAACTACGCTCACCGTTATAATTTTAATGGTTCTTTTGTAGCGTGTGTAGAAAACAGAATGTGGATACTTTTGTGGGTGAAGAGTTGATGTTGGCTGCGTGCGGCTTGTTGGCTTTTGCGACCACCAACGAGGTGCTATGGCAACTCTGGTGGGAGTAACTGTTTAGCGCTGTGTTTGTTTGTAAATTTGGCGCAGTTATCTGTTATTTTTTCGCACTTAATGGCAGCTCTGTTGGTGGCGTGGTTATGATTATTAGTCTCAGCTAGGCACCCACACCACGCGCCGGCGTGGCAGACAATGCCGAAAATTCGCTAATGAACATTCCTGCTGTCAGTTTTCGGTAGTTGGACTTTGCGCTCCATCCAACGACCATTAGTAGACATATTTTTACATATATATGACTGTAAGTATGCATATTATTTTAATTAGCGTTGTTGCTTTCGTTTTGAGTTTCAGGCGCTTTTTTCCGCTAATTATTCTTAAAGTTGGTAAACGGGCGCAATGCGGAATTCACATATAAAAAAATTTCGATTTCAGGTCCCTTTGAAATAAATATATATTTTTTAATAATTATAATTTTTTACAATTATTTATGTATTTTTTAAGATATAATCCAACGATCCTCAAAGCCGGTGCATTCAGGAAAATCGGTTCTCTCTCTGACTCCCAAATACTTATTTATAACTTCTTTGATTCAATAACATTTCTAATATTGGTAGTCGAAAAAGTCTTTTCGTATTTTGTTAATAGATGTCGTTGCAGTCGTACTACTGTGCCCAAAAAAGGTGACATTGTATTTATTTTAAAAATTCTTTCCTTCAAAGTAATCCCCTCCCGATGCAATGCACTTATGCCAACGGATTTTCCAATTTTCGAAACACTGGTTGTAGTCACTTTCCGGGATGGCCTTCAGTTCCGGCTTCGTTGCGGCTTGAATCTCCTCTATCGTATAAAAACGGTGTCCCCGGAGCGGTCTTTTGAGCTTGGTGAACAGCCAGAAGTCGCATGGCGCCAGATCAGGTGAATACGGCGGTTGCGGAACGATATGGGTTGAGTTTTTGGGAAAATGATCACGAATTATGAGGGCAGTATGGGATGGTGCATTATCGTGGAGTAAAAACCAAGAATTGTCTTTCAACAATTCCGGCCTTTTTAGGCGGATAGCGTTACGCAAACGACGCATAGCGTTCAAATAATATTCCTTGTTGACTGTTTGACCGGTTGGAAGGAATTCATAATGCCCAACACCACGATAATCGAAGCAAACAGGCAACATAACCTTGATTTTTGAGCGACTTTGGCGCGATTTTTTTGGTCTTAGCTCTCTTTTGGCACGACATTCGCTCGATTGATCGGTTGTTTCGGGGTCGTAAGCATAGACGCAGGTCTCATCGCCAGTTATAATGCATTTCATGACACCCTGGTAGTGGGAAAGCATCGTTTCACACACTTCAACGCGACGCCTTTTTTCCAAAAAAATCAATGTTTTCGGTAGCGGTCGAGATTTGACGCGCTTGAGGCCAAAAACATCCTTCAAAATGGTATTGGCTGAGCCTTTCGATATGTCAACTTCATCAGCAAGGTCTCTAATTGTTAATCGACGGTTTTTCAACACCAAATCTTTGATTTGTTGAACGTGAGCTTCGTCGGCTGAGGTTGATGGTCGCCCTGGACGCTCTTCGTCTTCGACACGTTCACGGCCGGCTTGGAACTCACTATACCACTTGTAAACATTTTTTGTAGACATAGTCTCATCACCAAAGGCTTTCTGCACCATCCTCAACGTATCCGTAGCAGAAAATTGATTCCGTAAACAAAATTTAATGCAAATTCTTTACTCAACAAATTTCGACATCGCAAAAAACGAAAAACTCACTTTTAGCAGCTCACAAAACGACACGTATCGCAAGCACTAATGAATATTTTGACATGAAATTTGACATAAATGTGACTGGCATGGTGGTACTGTGGTACCTAAAAAAAAATAATTCTCCAAATCCTCCAGTGCTAAGAAAGATTGAGATTTTAAGCTTAATTTAATTTAAAAAAAAAAAGCAAATTGATTTCGGGGAAGTTGAACGCCTTGAAAGGTTACACTGAGTGTTTGGTGGGATTGGAAAGGAATCATCCACTATGAGCTGCCCCAGCCTGGTCGAACGATTGATTCTACCTTTTTCTGTCACCAACTGATGAGATTGAAGCAAGTAATCGAAAAAAACGGAAAGAACTGATCAACAAAATGGGCTTCGTCTTCCATCAGGACAACGCTAGACCACACACAACTTTGATGACTCGGTAAAAACTGGGAGAGCTTGGCTGCGAAGTTTTAATGCATCCACCATATAGCCCTGACCTTGCACCGTCATACTACCTGTTGTTTCGGTCAATGCAGAACTCCCTTAATGAAGTTAAGTTTTCTTTAAGAGAAGCCTGTGAAAATTACTTGTCGCAGTTTTTCGCCGAGAAACCAGAAAAGTTTTACACTGATGAGATAATGCCTCTAGCAAAAAAATGGCAAAAGGTGGTCGACAAAATTGGTACAGATTTGGTTCATTATAAATATAAAAAAAACTAAGTTGAAGTTTGATTAGAAATACGAAAAGACTTTTTCGACTACCCAAAATATCCCAATGAGGTAAAGCGTAGAAAAATGAATAAATGTTTTTTTTCACAAGAACAATTCAAATTATCACACCTCGTATGTATACACAATTTTATATATTTAGCATTGATTGTGAATTGTTTACGGTGGTTTCTGGTACTCTTCAATATCACGGGCATATTTGATAAATATTTGGTTGCCTTTTTTCTCTCCTGTCAACCAGGAATATAATACTTTTTGAAAGCTTTATTTCCATGCTCCACTGATACCGATCGAAAAACTGCTGATAACGGTAGGTCGCCTACATTTGTTTCCATTGAACGTTCATAATTACCAGCTGCTCCTAGTAGAGGCCACAACTTTCGACCTAAAGCCCGTTTCCGCGCTAGCTTTACGAGTGCACAAATGTGTTTATGAACCACACACACACCCACACACACACACATACGCACATGTAATTGCTGAGTTCCCACCCGTCAGCGCACTGCTGTGAGGCAGCGAGTGCTGCTTACGTCGTCGAAATCGAAATCAATTTAACTTTATTTGTTTTCTTTTTATTACACATTTGCGATAACATCTGGTAACCCAAAGCTCACTCTTAATCTGTTGTTTATGTAAGTATTTTTGTGTTCGTGCTTTAAATGGCTCATAGCTGAGTAAATACTTCGGAACGTGACACAAAATTTAAATGGCTTATTTTATTTATTTGTGAGCTATTGGAAGGGAATTGTACAAAGGGGAAAGCGCAACAATCGAATGATTACTGCATTCGTTAGCCACAAAGGTTGGAAAAAGGTGTGAGAAAAAAATGTCCCCAAACATATCGGTGACGCATGGCAACAGTAATGTGGTGTTCAAGTGCAGGGTCCTATAATTTAGAAGTCGTCTGCTACTTGCTGACAGCTCTTTATGCGAAGTTCTTGAATGTGTAATGTGTCGATGGCTTACGTCTATTATTAAAAGCTGTTTTTTATGGACAAGAGATAGAGGAATATGAAATCTACTTGGAGTGACGTCGTTGTGGCAAATTTTGATAAATTATCTTGGCCCACATCCTTACAAGATCAAATTAACGCAAGAACTGAAGTCGATTGACCACAAGAATTGTCGTTTGTTTGTGAGTTGAACTGTGCAACAACGAAAAATCATCTTCAGCGTTGAGGCTCATTTCTGTCTGAATGGCTTCATCAATAAGCAAAATATGCGTTACTGGCCAGACTGCAATCCACACGTACTCCATGAGTCACCATTGCATTCCGAAAAATTTACAGTTTGGTGCGGCTTATGGGCCGGCGGCGTCATTGGGCCGTACTTCTTCCGTGATGATCAAGACCGGCACGTTACTGTTAATGGGCATCACTACCGCTCAATGATAACCGAACATTTTTGACCCGAATTGGTTGATATGGACTTGTGGCTCCAATCGGACGGCGCCATAAGCCACACAACGAATGTCACAATCGATTTATTGAAAACCAAGTTTGGTGAACGTGTTATCTCACGAAATGGCTCAGTCGATCTTCCGCCTCGTTCGTGCGATTTGACGCTGTTGGATTATTTCCTGTGCGGCTACGTTAAATCTATAGTCTATGCCAACAAGGCAGCGACGATTGATGAACTTCGTACGCATATCGAACGTGAAATTGCAGCAGTATCGACCGATTTATGGTTGAAACCCGTCGAAAATTAAGTTCAGCAAAAGAAATCGAGTTCCATACATAATGACGCCGAATGTACTTTCACAGGAATAAAGAATTTCATTGATTTCCCTTTTTTGTAGTGTCTATTGAAAAACCCGTTATTACCACAACTCGTCGAAATGCCCAATGTGTTGCTAAGAACAAAACATTTATATGTGTGATGGCAACTCTACTAGCGTGCTAGTGTTTCCACCATCGAACTATAGTGGACGAGAAGCAAGATTTGTCAGCACTAGTGGCTCTTCTGCTCGTTTTCCTGCAGTGACTTCTGGAAGATTTAGTTACAGCTTTTATCTACAGCGACATTAAAAGAATTGAACCTAGCTACAGGACCCTTGTACCAACTCGGAAGCTTTGTGCTGATTCTTTGCACAAGTTAATAACCAAGAAAGTCGTATTTCCTTTCTAGATCCCCATTATTTTAACAGCTCTGTAAGAATTTACTTACAAAGCTATTAACTTTTTTGATATTTTTTGTTCGTTGCAATTCATTGCCGAAATACAATTTAAATAAAATTTGAGTGCAATTTATTAATACACTCAGCTGACGGCGCTAATGTGCCCCGACAGTTCGTGCAACCGATTGCCCCTTCGTGTCTCCGCCGTTCACCTGCACGTCGGTCTCCTTTTTCGGCCATTCTGGCTTCTCGTTTGCGACATATTCGTCGACAAGTCGCACGAATGCGAAATAATCAACAAGTCACTTGTGTGTTTTTGTGTCTTTGTCTGTCTAAATGTCTGTATTAGTGTCTGTTAATTCAATGAAATCAAATGTAAATTGTCAAGTCAGCGTTCGTTGAAGCGAATCTGGTTGCGATTTTCAATGCGGACTTGATTAAAAGCACTTTAGGCGCCACCAAAGTTGTGTAAGTAAGTCTCGTTGTGCGGCTACATGTTGCAGCCGCATTGTTGAGCGGCGCAGAGCGGTTCGCAGGCAGCGGACTAATGCGGCGGTGCGCTGACAGCTGCCGAGACCGCGACGAGACTACCGAAATGCGCGCCGCTCAGCGCTTGCGTGGGATGTGCAAAATTGGAATATTGCGGCATGCCACATGCCGCTGCATGCCAGAGTGGACTCTTTGGCTGCGGTAACATTAATAGGCAGCTCTTGGTGGCGACCTGCGCGCGACTGCAACTTAATTCGAGTTGTTTGCAAAGTGAATTTGCCGAATTGCACTGTGGTCAGTGCGGCGAGGCGCGCAGCTATCAATATTCCGTGTGTGCCACTTGTGCAACAATGGCACTTGCAATTTCAGTGCAACCACACACTTACACGCTGACTGCGACTCAATGTGTGGTTGCGTGTGTGGTGTAATGCCTATAAAAGTTCGCACGGCCACCGCGAATTTCTGTGCTTTTGGGCAGCTCTAATAGCAACAACAACAATGGCAATACGAAGCGACAGCTGACAACCGCAACAAGTTGTACAAGCTCACACATGTCTGGTGGATATGAGTGTCTGCGTTAATAGCCAAGTGTGCGCCAGCAGCTTTGTTGGCATTCTCCGGTTCTCCTCCGCATTTTGGCGCTCATATTTGTGGCAGTTGCATACTTGTTGGTCGTTTAAACTTTTAATTAATTGAAAATTGAACAGTTTTTCTATTAAAGTTGCTTTGCTCATATTTGCTGCTTTAATATGTTTTCGAATTTTCCTGCCAAGCAGCGCATACGATTTGAAATCTTCGAGTGCTATGAGAACGAAACCGTTATAATTCCAGTAGCACCCAAGTGTGGGAATACTGAGCACTCAACGCTTCGCTAGAATTGCGGAATTTTCATCAAAAAATGTTGGACCTCATTCGGAATTGGTTGAAGCCGCGGAAAATGGGCGTAACCATTGTGCAACATATGTTGCCATTGCATGTTGCTGCTGCACATGCTCACTGTACATTGTCTATTTATGCTTCATGCTCGACTTGTTCCTTGACATTCCAATGAGGAAGTGCTGAGTGATGCAGTTCAGTTCAATGAGTGAATCAACTCTCAGAAACGTGGGGGAAAAGAAATGAAGAATTTCAATCAAAGCTGCATAATTGCTTTTTTCCAAAACATGTCTACAAAAATCAAGCCACAAAGAATATTGGAAAACACTGTTCACCACTTCTGCGATAAAAATACGAGATAAAGTTATTAGCCTTTTTAACTAGAAATAACTTAACTGGGTTTTTTTTTTTTTTTTTTTAATTTTTTTTAATTTCTTAATCTTATATTACATTCACCCATTATTAATCATATATTATTTATGACCTTACTAATTGCTACTTAACCGACCATAACCTGACTGATGATGCATCTTATAGCATTTCCCACCAAAAATTTGAAGTCATTATATTACCTTTAATCTATTCACTAATCTAAACTGTCCTCACTACCGTTCTTCTTCTTCATTACTGGGTAGACAGTGCTTACGTGGTTATAGCCGAGTTAACAACAGCGCGTCAGTCGTTTCTTCTTTTCGCTGTTTGGTTTCAATTGGAGATTCCAAGCGAAGCCAAGTCCTCTCCGCCTGGTCTTTCCGACGAAGTGGAGGTCTTCCTCTTCATCTGCCTCCCGCGGAGGGTACTGCGTCGAGTACTTTCAGAGCTGGAGCGTTTTCGTCCATTCGGACAACATTACATAGCCAGCGTAGGCGCTGTCTTGGAGTCATGTGTAGAAGTAGATGCAAGTGAAAAAGTGATATTCACTTGGGAGTAAAACGATTCTTTTACATATGTATGGCTCAAGCAGCTTACGACTTCCGGTCTTTGACCAAATATCCTCTGGGTAGCCAGCGAACATCGGTTTGAAGGCGTGCTAAAGTGAGAAGGCGAACCGTCCCTCGCCAGAGTTGTGCGCAGGGTTTGGGACCCGCTACGTAAAAAACGCCCCCCATGAAAACCAATAAACAGCCTCATTACCGTTGGAGATGTATTAAACAACTGTTTCTGCTAGCCGATCGAAGTTGTGGCAATTTTTATCGAGACAACTCTATTAGATCGACTTCGGCAGTCTCACTTCATATTGCTCTCCGTGTTTTGATACTATTTTCTGCCCTATTTCGAGTAAATCAAGTAGATTACTGAGATAATCTACTCCATTGTATTAATCTTGTGACAAGTGTCAGTCGGAATAGGGTATTACCTTGAATGCTCATGGTATCCCTAACTAAGTAATTCTGTCATTTAGTTTCATGGATCATGTAATTACTAACTAATAGTTTAATCCGTAAAACTTATTGCTTTAAAAGACGAGTAGCTATCATAAGAGCCTCTGCTCTTCAAGGCTATATACTTTATAACCCGGATATGCAAGTAATTTGACCACGATGAGACCTCTAGTTTTCTCTTTCTTGTGATGTCTTATATTTATTTTGCAATGCTTAATTAAATTAATTTCCCAATAATATTTTTCTTTAATTTCCTGTCATGCCTTGGCTCAATTTCTATGGCTAACTAATATGCCGAAACTTTCCAAGAGAACTCGCTACATTTGGTCACATTTCTACGAAAAATTCTGCTCCAACTAAATTCACACATTACGTAAAGCGGAGAAAATTACTAGTGTGACGTTTACTGCCCCATCTCCGCTTTCACCAATTAACTATTTCCAAACTTCTGAGCACATCTTGGTTAATTTCGACCCGGGAAAACAATCGGAACAATTTCATGTGCCCATTTGGTGTGTTTGGACGCGGCGTCAGTTAGTCGCCAGCTGTTGTTTGTTCGCCATTTAAGTGAGTCGTAATTCTTCACGAAGCCGAACCGAAATTTATCGACTTTCTTTCGGCGATGCGTGGTGAATGCTGATGTTCCTGGTTTCTCGTTTCCATGCTTCTTCGTTTTTGTTTTTTTTTTGTTCTAGTGGAGCTGGAACAAATTAATTTTCATCTGCAGCAGAGACAGTTTAGTGTCTTCCTTTTGGGGTGGACAGTGGTGTGTCGAAAACGAGTGGCGGTAGGAGAATTGTAATGGATGTGGGAAGTATGTGGCTTGCACTGGAGATTACTAATCTCTCGTGTGTGTTTGCGTGCAGGGGATGTGTTGCATGCATGTTGTGGCCAAATTACATAAACACATTCAACACCACAAACACACTTACACATTCGCATGCTTTCACGCATGTTTGAGGTTAAGTCATTTTCAATTGAAATTAATGTTTTATGATTGTAAGCTTGCTTGCCTCATGGCCTGGTCGCATTTGCTTGTCTACATAGCAACACATGGCCAGCATCGAACTGGTTTCGTTTATACCTAGTCGCCCCTCCACCCTCACGTCAAATTTTTCCATTCTCGTAAATGACAAACTCAACGTTGCCGTTTTCGTTCTCCGCACTCTGATATTCTGTGAAATTGCACGTCATAAAACTGTTGAAACGAACTATTGAAGCCTTACAGCTCAGCCATCACATGTGCTGAATGTTTTAGTGGTGCGAGACGTCCAATGCGTACAAATACCTAGGAAGGTAGAAGATGGCTTATTCTGCAGAAACGTTGTCACCGATTTACTCAGCGAATTTGCTGTACGGATTTCGAACTCATCGCAGCTTTTTCTCTCTCATCAAAACCATTGACATGCTTAAAGTACGAATGCGCCTAGATAGCTCCGTAAGAGTCCCTAGTTGCTATTACGTAAATGTAGCGTGCTGTTCTGGAAGTTTTCTGGTACAACCGCGCTGCGCAGCGGAGGTCACACGCTGGGTGGGCGGCTTATTTAATTAAGAGCTCGATTAAAGCGGCGAGAGCGCTAACAGTGAGTAAAAGATAATCGCGAAATAAACGAGGAACGACGGATAGGTGCTTATGTATGTAGAAATAAAATCGAATGAAAACTGTTTGTCGGAAATGCTTTTCCGAAAGCCCACAATTCTAGCGAAGTCCTCCTTAAGAAAATGCATATTTTTTGTAATATAGCTTCGTTGGAACGGAAGTTAAGGTTTTTACTTGTATTTTAGTTTTTATTTTTTTTTTTTGTATAGTGGCAACCATGGTTCAATTTTTAACTGCATTACGTCTTAATTTGATCTCCATACTGTATACATTTCAGAAATGCCTTTTAAGCGCCCATAATGTTGACACTACCATTTCCAAGCTCCCAGCCACCCCTCAGAGTTAGTTTGTAGTAATTGAGTTACCTTTTAATCGGCGGCGTTGGCAGCACCAACTCATGCAATTGCAATGAGGTTAAGGTATGACGAAATGTGAAACTACTGGGATTGAGACCAATCTGCCCTGCTCTGCAATCGGCTTGGTATATGTGTCAAGTAAACTTTTGTGGCGTTATTGGAGTGAAGCAAGCAATTTACCTACCATCAGCAACTTTAACTGCTTCATATTGCACTCTGCCAACCGAAGAGCCGACAGCGACTCGCTGAGCCTTCTCCTGCTGTATACTGGTGTCTGTCTGCCTTGCGGCAATGTGACCATGGCTTGCTCGGTTACAATCGCATCGAGCGTTATACATAGGTGGAAAAGTTGTGGGAAAATTAAGTGAACTCACGTAATATAGAAATTCAACTCGCCACTCCCCCGCCCTGGCGACCAGCACGACAGCAGCAATTAAAAAGGAATTCTTCTCGAGACCAATAATTACACGATGAGCCACAGAATGCTCGACATCCAATTCCATTATCTCCACATGCATGCTTGAGCGTGTGTGTGGGTGTGAGCCTGTGTGCCGAAGAGCTGCCCCAACACGTAGAAGACAATATGACAATAAGCAAACACGACAGACAAACCATAAAAACCGTTCGATTGCATTTGTGTCACATTACACATGTGGCGCTGGCCCGTAACTGCAATGCAACAGAAACGACAGCAACAACAACATGCACAACAACAATTTTAATAGCTAGTTTAAACGCCTTCGAAGACACAATTCAATTTCTGATCGATCAATATTAATTACTTCACACACAAGTACCCAGTGGAAGACACGCGAAGCCGACGGGAGATGCACTACTCCAACACACACACGCTTGTATATTTGTAAACATGTAAGCATGTGCTTGCTTGTAAATGCTCCAGTTCGCCGGAACAATGTGACCAAATGTCACACAACACTCAGCCGCCTCACAGGCAAGGGAGAGGGGAGGGACCTTGCTGCCTTGTCGCTGTTGAATGACGAACTACATTGCAGTCGAAAGTGCAGAGTGGCTTCAATTTGTTTGCATTCTCCGAGCAGACATCTTCAAATGATTGCTGCCCTTGTGGCCCCCGAACTCTTGAAATTCATATTTAAAGTAATCTTTCGTTGTGCCTTTTGTAGTCGTGTGTGCGCAGCTGCTGCAGACACGAAACGTTGCATGAACCCCTCAGCAGCACAGTCTCACTGCTGCTGCTGTTGTTGTTGTTGTCGTTGCCGGTGCGGTTGTCAATGGTTGCGTTAATCTCATTGTTTTATTTTTGTTGTCACATTTATGGTTGGTGTCGATGGCGATGATGCTGCCATTGTGCCTGCCACAGCTGCTGGCTGGCTGGCTGGTGTTGCTGATGATGATAAATCTTTCGAAAGGTGCGTTCTGTGAGTCGGGGTCACACTCATTGTTGTCAAATACTGAAAATAAATGTATGAACGCACTGGAAATGGCATATTTTGGGGAAAGAGTCCGTTGGAGAGCCTGAATGTATCCCAAAGCTTCCATATAATATAAAATGCACTCGAGTATATTCTTTCGTGTATTTCAGCACAGTCCTATAATCCGGAATAATTCTGCAAAATTTAGCTTTCTTTTACAACTCGTTTCCGCAATCTACATATGTATGGAGAGAGTTTACCTCTTTATTCTTTTTAAATTTATGGTTATGAAAACACTGAGTTCCTATTATGATCAGATCTTCCTTCCAGGTTTAAAGTATGTCTCACAAAAGCAATCGACCAAAATTGATAAAAGCAAGTCTTTCTAGCTCCTATTGTTCTTGTTGTTTTACCTTGTTCCCGTTAGGATAGTGAGGGTTAGCTAAGTTATCGTCGACGTCATCCAACGGAAGCCCCAAGAATGGTGCTGTTTCGATTGGTTCGGACCAAAGGGAGATTGGCCAGTGTCATGCGGATACACATTTTTTTCTGGGTAAGTAAGAGTTTGACCTGCTACACTATCCAGAACGAAGCTGCGCAAGGATAAGAGCGTCGGTGAAGGTGTTGATGGCTCCACTGTGAATGGCGGTCAGTACTTGTCGGAAGTTTTTTGCGTCCGAAGTCTGGTCGACGTATTGTCTAATGTCGTCGACATAGTTGAGGAATTGCATCTGGATGTTCCTTAAAGGCGGTTCCATTGCAAGCAGGAATTACCTGGAGGGGAATTCATTATGCTACTAAACTGGGGGCATACGGGCTTCACTATGTAGGTATTCGATAGGAGACATCTAGAGGCATTCTGTCGTAGTCCGGAATGCAGTATTCTGACAAGCCCGAGGCTTCCTCGTCTGCGTTTCACTGCATCCAGATGACCACATTGGTGCGGCATAGTTAAGGACCATTCCGCCCATGGCCGATTGGAAGTTGCCAACAACGTTTTTTTGTCCTTTTTCCAAGTGCTACCAGCGACTTGAGGATTTTCTTGCAGCTCTGTACTTTAGCCATAATCGCGGTCGTAGGAGGAGTGAAGGAGCATAGACTGTCAAATAAAATCTTAGGATTACTGACAGTCGGAATCTTGACGTCATCGACTGCAATATTAAGATCAAGTCTGTACTTCTTCGTCCAGTTTGTAAATATGATCGCAGTGGATTTAGTGCGGGAGAGTGTTAAGTTCCGTGCAGAGAGGAAGCGAGAAAGGTCGGAGTATAGAGCCTTTGAACTTATACCTTCGATTCCATTGCCCCACGTCAATAACGTGCAATCATCAGCGTACGCGGTTATAGAAACTCCTTTAAGTAGCTATGGGAGTTTCAAGATATAGAAGTTAAACAATAGCGGAGATAGGACCCCAACCTTCGGAACCCCTTGTTTAAATCTTCTCAGCTTTTTTGCTCAAAATAGTACGGATGATAGACGACCGCTCAGGTAGTTCGTGGTCCACATTTTCAGAACTCACAAGAGCATAGTTTTTTCGATTCGGAGATCTAACCCCGTTTATGTCGGTAAGCCTTTCTAGCTACTCCGCTAAAACGTGATTAGAGACCATTTCTCGAATAATAAATAAAAGTCAGTTTTGACTTAAATTCGATTTTTGTTTCATTGATGTTTGTGAACCAAAACTAAACTACTCTTAAGAGGCCGAAATACCAGAGGAAAAAAGATAAATTTGATCATGGTGAAACCACAAACTTTAGACTCCGAGATGTTCAAAAATAGAATATCTACGGATGCCAGCCAATTTCTAGAAAAAAAACTTTTAATATTACCAACTGCAACCACTTAAGCATCTTAAATCGACCATTTACGGGAAGCATTTGTCAGCATCTCACATCGAAATGTCGCTAGCACTTAAGATAACAATATCTCAATGTCAACGTGCAACACACATTAAAAGTACCTTTCGTTCTCTCTTCTTAAAAGTGTGTTTAATTGGAAATTTTGAAAAATGCCAAGCAGACACATCTAGTTACTCGTATTTATCTTTATCTAGCGATTGCCTGCGCAATCATGCTACTTAAGCCGATGAGACTCTGTAGAAGCAGTTCTCTTTAGGGCCATCATCGTCCGCATCAATACCGCCACTTCATGCCGTCATTATCGTCATCAATCTGATTGTGTGTACGCGCGCATCTGCCGCCCGTCATTGCGCCCTCATTTGCCTCCAATCAGCGGCAGCCTCGCTTCCAATTGTTGCTTCCGTTCGATTTCGGTGCTACATACCCACTCACAGAATTACCAACTTCCACTTATTTGTCGGCTTCTTTTTGCATCTTCATCAGCTTTAGTTTGTTTATTTCTTCTTTTGTCTGTCGCTCTTTCTTCCTTTTGTGCTTTCGCAATCGCGCAGCACAAGTGGTTCTAGGGTTCCTTGGCTGTGGCAACTGTATTTATGCCTATTACGAGTGCTACGAATCATATGAAGTGTGTGCTCAGCTCGCTCGACATGTGTTCGGATCTCGTTGGAGTGGATTGCTAACTGCAAATGTCTATTTCCAGCCTCTATGTGCTTTTATCAGTTTGTCCGTCCGTCCGTGCATCTGTCTGTTGTTGGTCTAGTTGGTTCAAGTACATTTCGTCTCAAGTTTATGCCATTCTTTCGTGCTGCTTGATTTTGTTGTCGTTTAAACATTTTAATTTTTCTCATAGTTGAGCACTGAGCTCTCTTTTGGGTATGTGCGTGTGTGCATTGTGTTTACAATGTTGGCTTGTCAGAACTTTGCTTTAATTTAGTTCATTTTAAATTAAATTAATTAAAGCCTCATGTCTTCTGCGGTTAGTCTTTTCGTTCAATTGTTGTTTGCCTCGTATGCGTGCGTTTGTGTGTTGCCGACAGTTTGGATTGAACTCAATTTGAGACAATTAAGATTTCACGATAATAAACAGTCACTTAAGTATTTAAAATGGGCTGAGTGAGCTCGTGAAATTGACAAGTAAGAATTCTGAGGTAATCCAACCGTTCGTATTACACATTTGTTGGGGAAGTCTATCAAATATTTCAACTGTAGTATTTAAGGGAGCATTAAGAAAGGTCGTTGCTGAATACCATGGCTTTAAAAAAACTCATATAAGCTAGATAAAGACATACATATTTTTCCAACTAAAATGAAATAAATCAATATAGACACGAAAATATTGAATTACTCCAGGCTTGAATTACCAATATGCTCATGGCACGCCTTCTAATATTACACTTAAGCCATACCGCTCTCAAATTAGGGTCTCAAGTAGAATATGCCTTCTCTTATTTCAACCATTTCGAAAGCAGAACCATACTTAAATACAAATAGGCAAATATGTAATCTTATCCGAAAACACATCTACAAATGTATACAACAATTTCCACAAACCGAGCTATCAGTTCTGCGTACAATGACCCAACAAATCAGCCAAAACGGTCGGCACGTGTTTTCGGCGTATTTGTTTTCATCGAATTTCCTCGTGATTTTCTACGCGCCCAACTGAGAGCTGTAAACACTCACTTATTGATCGTCCTGCCAACGGGTGTCTAGTGTTAATACGAAAGGATGCGCTGCCACTGAATGGTACACCGTGTTATTGTTCGTGGGGGTGCTTTCAATCACTTGCGTATTCTTTGAGATTCCCAAAACGGCGATTTTTCTATTTTATCAGCGATTTTCGAGCCAAAGTGCAAGCAAGGTTCACATTTCCTAATATTCCCTTGTTAACCCTCAATTCTCCTTATATAAGTGTATATATTGAGTTAGCCTTTGCACACTCCACCGTTGCAGGGTTGTAAGTAAACGAATTTGGTACTCCCCGGAGATGACGCATAGATTCAATTACACTCATACATATGCGATGGTTTCCACAGAGTTGCGGGACTCTTTGTACAAATGATGTCAGCTGGCCGATCGAGCACGTAGTTCACAGCTTGTGGCGCAGCGGTGAGCTGATGTGTAACTTATGTGTCAAATTTGCTTAAAGGTTGTTTGCCTTTTGGGTCAAATTGCTGTTTTGTTAGCGTTTAATGCGCTATTTTTGGCATTTATTTCTTTAGTCTAGACTTTCTTTCTTTTTAATGGTTTTTTGATTTATCAAAGTGCCATTTCATCAATAACAATACATCCCATAAATCAATCTCAAAAAGTCACCATTTGCAGCGAGCGCTTCCGTAAACGGTTCAAGAAGTTAGTGAATAAAGATCTCTCCCAACAACGGAAAATAAAATCTTATAAGGCTTACGGTCCCACGATCGACTACTTGACGTATGCAGGACGTACTAAAGGAAAGACACAAATTTAATGAAAGATTGAGGTTGACCTTTTGAAGTGTGAAATAAGTACCGGGTTTTCCAATAGTTTGAAATTATTTCTAAGTGTCGTTTCGACCATTTTTTATATGTTATTTTTTGGTTGTATTCATTAATATCATCATGGAAGGATATACGCCAGAATACGTTTATAAAATATTCAGTTTTTTTTTTTATCAAAATAAAGGTTCTCGAATTGTAACTTTTCGTGCGCTTTTGCCATTTTATGGTCGTAATAATCGTCCACCTGTGCTCGCTATTCGTCGAATTGTTGAAAATTTCAAGCCAACATTTTCTTTGCATAATGTTCAAGTGGCAATAAGTCCAAGAGCCGCTCGTAGTGATGAAAATATTGCTGCCGTTCAGGCAAGTGTTCCTGAAGACCGCAAGTTCTGGATTCCAAGGCGTTCTCAGGAATCGGGACTATCTCAAACCTCATCCTGGCGGACTTTGAGAAATGATTTGGTTTTGCATCCATATAAAATTGTTCTCACTCAAGAACTGGACCAACGTAAAAGTCGTGAATTTGCTGACTTTGCCTTGGAATGACTTGACAACGGTTTTAAGAGTCTCAGTTCATCTGAGCGGTGCGGTAAAATACAAAACTTTCGATTCCGGTTCACAAATCCACAAATAATTCATTAACAACCATTAAATTCTCCTAAATTGACTTTTTGTTGTGGTTTTTGGTTTGGTGGAATCATCAGTTCGTACTTCTTCCGAAACGAATCTGGTGGCATCGTTACTGTCAATGGTAAGCGGTATAGATCGATGATGACTTTTAATGGTCTCAATTGAATCTTGACTATATCCGGTTCCAACAAGACGGGGCTACGTGCCACACATCACGTACAACAACCGAATTATCGCGAGAAAAGTTTGGAGATTCGATTATTTCAAGAAATTGTTACATTGAATAGCCTCAGTGAAGGTTTGATTTTACGCGATTAGACTACCTCTTGTGAGGTTACTTGAAACCTTGGTCTTTAGGGATAAACTAGACTCTCCTCAAGCCTTAGAAGTCAATATTGAATGTGCTATTCATGGCATACGACTTGATTTAGTAAAAAAAAGTACTCGAAAATTGGGTTCATTTGAAACCATATTTTCTTCACTTTTCTACAACTATGGTACTTCAGAGTTGGCTTTATAAAACTAGGGACGGAGGGTCAAAAATACCCGTTAACTTTCGTTGTAGGGTATCATATCTTCAGTTAATGCAAAAGTCTCAACACAAAAGCTTAATTTTGATTGAACAATTGGTTTGTATGGCAGCTACATTTCATATATTCCTTAGTGGGATCTTCCTAATTAGCGAATTCTTGAGGGGAAAAAAGATGTGTGAACAATTTCAGATCGATCCCTCTAAACCTGACTCAGCTTACGCTGATAATTTATTATTTTTAATATTTATTTTTATTAGCTTCATTATTTTGTAGGGTATCCGATACTTCTTCAGGGTGTTATAAACTTTTACGCAAACCCAATATATCTTGTTCGGATTATAAAAGTAGTCCCATAATAATTTATCTGCTTGGCACTGATTTTAAAATAGTATCAAACTCACAAAATAAACCCGCCCAACAATCTCCTAAACTAATATTGTCTGAGCATATTTGATCCCAAGTAAATAAAAATTTCCTTACTTTTTTAAATTAATTGCGAAGTAGAGTGTCAACAAATTGTTTCGTGTAAATTATATTTATTTGGTTAAAGATAATTACTTCACAATGCTACCACTTAAGCAAGCTTCAGCACTTGCTTAGCGAACCCCTTCACCACTCCCATCCGAGGGTCATTGAACTGCTTTAGAAATTCCAATTGCCACTGCATAATGCAATAATATCATAACTCTTACACAGTTAAATAACAATAACGCCTCAGTCTATTTGTGCAGAGAATCTCTGAAGTGTCTTTGGTCGGTCGCTGTCGTTCGCGTGGCACGTTCCGCCACGCATTGGCGCTACGCCAAATGAAACTGAATATTTTTTATACATTTAAGTGATCATAATTTTCGAAGTCGCTGAATTTCAATTGTCGATTTCACACTGACGCTTGGCTGGGTTGGCAAACTGGCCGTTGACCACCCGCATTTCATTGCAACGCCCGAGCAGCGCCGACGATCGAGCGGAGTGTACGCTGGTACGTCTGGGCACGATGCACCATAAAAACCGGCGACGGTAATAATTCCTATAAAAATTAATTAAAAATTCCATTTAGAGCATAAACAATAAATAAATAGCCATGAATAAAATGGTGAACTTGGCGAGAGAGGCGGCGCGTGGCTTCGTGCGCTGTCGCTGACTTGCAAGCAACGACACAAGTAGCGCTCGTCTAGTTGCTAACTGTATGTGCTATTTGTGTAGGCGTGTGTGTGTGTGCGTGTTCAGGCGTACGTCTGCTGCATAGCAAAAGTCATAGAAATTTAAATTCAAACTTCGAATTGCATTGGGCGTCAGCATTTCAGAAGCGTTTTACCCTGAAATCCAGACGATTGCTGGAACGAACGTGAGTGCCGCCGCGGTCAGACGCACAAACATATGTGTGGTGTGTTGTGCATTCGTTAGAGGTGATTCTTGGCCTGGGGACGCTTCACATCATCACCAACGCGCCACTGATGCGTGTGTGAAAAGTGCCTGTGTGCGTGTGCTTCCTGCATTTGTTTTCGATAAATCATAAATCGCTGCTGGCTTTGTGGTGTTGTCTTGACATCTCGCCACTGCTCCCAGCTACTCCTCACAGCCACTCAGTCATGCCGTGAACAATGCGCAATGGATTGCGCTCACACCAGCATTTGTCACACACCCACAGGCGCTATAAGTTTGCTTGTATGTGTGTGATTTTTGAAATTCGACCACTTTATACATACTTATGTATGGATGAGTACCGAGGAATATACGCAACCTCGGCGCTGTAGTACAATCGCCCTCCTTTCGAGTTGCATTCGGTCCAAGTGCTTTGTATTTGAAGAGTCGCTTGTTAAGTGAGAATGTGCAAATAGAACACTCCTTCACAGTTCAAATTCTTTAAGGCCATTTTAGAAATTCATTTCTATTGCCAACATATTTCACAAAAATGTGTGCTCAGTTGTCAAAAATTTCTAAAATCATCTTTTACGATGTGCTCGTGGAATTGAATCACCATACCTACATTCTTACGCACATTCGTTGAATTTTGAAGCACGAAGGGGTTTTTCCATGCCGGCGTGCAATACTTCGAGTGTCATTAATGTTTTTCTTCGTCTGTGTTTTCCTTTGTTTTTGATAATTATTTTTACTTTTTGTCTGCTTGATTGCCAATTGGAGTGTGCCTCCGTGTCGTAGCTAAGGGTAAAGGTATTCCAAACTGAGTGCGTCTAATTCAACATAAAATATGATCCCTTAAGATGTTTGTTTATGTTATAAAAGAGTTCAACGTGTTTGTGTGTAGCTTTCCGGCTTAAAAGGAGTTAATAGCTGAATTAAAATAGTACAGCACAAATTTTTTAGAGGGTTGTTCTATAAATTAATAATAATTTTTGAATTATACATTTTGTAAATTTGGGTTTCAAGCGTCTTTGCTCTTGCCCTTAGCGTGGGTGCCATTCGTTTTTAGAAAGTTTGACACTCTTCCTTGTGAAACCACAGTTTTTGAGTGTATTTGTTGTTGTTGGATGGCAAATATGCGAGTTTAGAATTTAATTTGAAGAAAATTTGATCACAGAAAAAATATTTGTTATTGTTTCATAGATCTTTTGAAACTGTTTTTTAGCCTTATACAATTTTTGTAGGTTAGAAACCATTTGTTACACAATTCGTTGGTTTTTTTTTTAGCTTAAAAACTCAATCCAAACACTTGTTTCAACTGATTTTTATTACGGATTAGCATCTGATCAAATTTGACCCGGACAGATTTAATGCATGTGATATATTTTTATTAAAATATTTAGCTTCGAAATTGACTTCCAAGTCAACGTTTACACCAATTTCTTACACTTGCTATAAGCCTCGGCTAGGATGCCATTGAGTACCTTCAACTACCATGAAGTTTGTGAAGTTTACTGAGACGATGCTCTATCAGTTCGTGTAGCACTACAATAGTACGCTCGCTTCCGTTCTGGAAATTTCGATGTGAAAGATCCACCTCACTTTAGTCGACCTTTCGTTAAAAAAAGTCGATGAAATGATGAAAAAGATTGACCAGAACCGTCACATCAGCAGTCATGACATCGCTACAGAACTTAACATTCATTATCAAACGGTTTCGAATTATTTAAAAAAAACTGGCTACAAAAAGGAGCTCGATGCTTGGGTACCACATGAATTGTCTGTGAAAAATTTAATGAAGCGAATGGTAAGGGTAGCCAAAACGTGGATTAAATACGACTATAATGTGCGAAAAAGATCATGGTCCAAGCGTAGTGAAGCCCAATAAATGGTCGCAAAGCCAGGATTAACGCCTCGAAAATTTATGCTGAGTGTTTGGTGGAATTAGAAAGGAATCATTCACTATGAGCTGCTCCAGCATGGCTGAACGATTGATTCTACATTTTGCCGTCAACAACTGATGAGATTGAAGGAAACAATCGAAAAAATGGCCAGAACTTATCAACAGAAAGGGCTTCGTATTCCATCAAGAAACGCTAGTCCACACACATCTTTAATGGCTCGGCAAAAACTGGAAGAGCTTGGCTGGGAAGTTTTAATGCATCCACCCTAACCTAGCCCTGACCTTGCATCATCGGACTGGATTTGTTTCGGGCAATGCAGAACTCTCTTAATGGAGTAAAGTTGGCTGAAAGATAAGCCTGTGAGAATTTCTTGTTGCAGCTTTCGCCGAGAAATCAGAAAAGTTTAACATTGATGAAATAATGTTTCTGGCGGAAAAATGGTAAAAATTGGTCGATCAAAATGGTACATATTTGGTTTATTATAAATATAAAAAAACTAAGTTGAAGTTTGATTAGAAATACGAAAGGACTTTTTCGACTACCCAATATTATTAAGCAGAGGTCTCTATTGAACTCTCGCGGGTTACCCTGCAAATGGCAGAATAAATGAATAATCTTATTATTATACATTTTGATATTTTACACTATTTATTAAAGCCTTTCTGAATGCCATTATGATAAACATGAGTTTTAAAAATGTTTTTTTAATGCCCTGCCTGCTCAAAATAGAAAGACCCCTTCACATGGTTTTAATTACAAAAATAATTAACTCATTAGATTGTCATATGCTTTGTTAAGTTTTAATAGGAGCAGCCCTTTGCTATCAGCTGCGGCATACAAATTTCACAGCTACAACAATTTAACAGCAACAAAATGCTCGCGCGGAACTCAGGCGAGGACACTTAGAAGAGATAAACACAATTATTTGAACCACCAAAAGTAAACATGCACAAACCTGCACACACATGAAATGCAGACAAAATGCATTAAATGCTCCAAAGTGGAATGCGAGTGCCGAATTCCGACTCCGCGGCGCTCAATAGAGGCTGCGTGCGCCACAATTGAATATTTTTAACGATGCCAACCGAACCGAAACGTAATGGCATTCCCCGCTTTATGATACAGTCATAAAAACACAGTGGCAAGGCAGCCGAAAATGTGACGGCGTAAACATGAAAACATGAAAATATGACATCATGCAGAGATATTATGAATTGCTTGTTTTCGGCAACAACAAGTATGTAAATAAATAAATAAAAGTGAAACTGTAAGAATCTGATTTCCTGCTCTTTTTTTCTGGTGCCACTTATATTTGTCTGCTGAATCTCTTAGCGTGCTACAAATAGCTTAATGTTTCCGTTTCGGCACTGCGATTCCGAAAGTATTTGTATAACGTCCTCAGCTACCTGTGCTCAGTTGAAGGTGCAGTCTGCTTCTTCTACCTCAATTATCAGCGAGCATCTGCCATATTTGTTCGAGAGCCATACGTTGGCGCGCTAAGCACGCAGTCCTTTTACTATTAAGGACATCAGCTGTCGGTGCATTGAACTGCATCTGCCACAAATGTGCTGCCGCCTTCGATGGCAGAGCACACACTTAGTTACTTTCCACATTGCGTAACCAACCGTCCGACATGCTGTAATTTATTGTTTCAAACACATTTGCCACTTTTCCCATTTCAAAACTTCCCCCCACACACACATAACCTTGCATCCTTGAAGAGCATAACACACATAAATTTCACGCTACGAACCCTTCACATCTTTATGTATGTATGTATGTGTGGCGTGCCCGCAAAGCATCCTGCGAAGTGGCCAGTGGCTTGTTCCGAGGGACAAGTGTTTGTTTTTGTTTGTCTGCTCAGTTGAAGTGTTTAAGCAGAATCTTAGTCTTGGCTTCCTTACACGCCTAGCATGCCTTGCCTTACTGGTCACAACTGCAGAGCTCTTCGCTTTCGGCCCCTGCAGCGGGGTCCATCTGCCAAAACTTTTCTGTTTTAATAAAAATTTAAGTAAACCAGAACTGTGTTCAAGCATCTTGTGCTCCGGTCACCCACCTGCTTGACTGCTCTGGCTCTCCGCATCACATCGTCACTTCGCCCCAGGCGCTTGCTAAATATTCTGACACTTTGCTACCTTTTTGCTCGCAAATGATTTTCCACTTTTCTGCAATTTTCTGCTAGTTTGGCTCTCTTGTTTTAAACATCCACATCCGCATACTTGTGCCGGTTGTTATTGTTGTTTTTGCTGAATTTGTGCGTAAATATTTCTGCAGCAGCTTCCAGTTACTTTATATTCCACGCCACATTTCCCTCGACTCCCGCCTCAGCAGGCTCTGGCGCCGCACGCTTGGCTTTTCCTTGACCAGTCGAGCAAATACAAAATTTTCAACAGTTTTCTTTCCTGTGTAGGTGTCGTTTTCCTGCTCGTCTATTGCTCGGACAGTTCCGTCGAACTGCCACACAAACAGAGAAGCTATGTAATGCAGGAACGCATGCAGGGAATGGCCAAATGAACATTTTCCTGTCTGCTAACTTTTAAATGTAGAATTTTATGTGGTGGACTTGTAAAGTGAAAGCTTTTTTTATAATTCTGAAGGCAACACTTCAGCTTGACGCTGTTCGTGAATTTGCCATGTGAAAATTGGTTTTTGAAAGCAAGGACTTGCTGGTGAAATAAAAATTTTTTGGGAACTCTGACTATAAAATATTTCTCAGCCATTGTATAGAGATTTTGTACAGCTCTAGTATCTGAAATATTTTCAAAGCTCTAAAATTAAGAAAAAGTTCACTTAGCTTAAAGAAAAATTTGGTCGAAGAGTAGTTTTCTTATACATACAGATCTAATTCTCATTGAAATCGCAAGCCATTATGTGATGAAATTTGACTCCAGAAAGACAGCGCTGCATGCCGTACAGCCAACGAATCAATCCATTTATTGAAGGAAACTTTCGGTGAGCGCATTTTATCGCGTCGTCGAGCTTTGATGATGTGGCCTCCAAAATCGTGCGATTTAACGTTGCTGACCAGTTTTTTGTGGGGTTATGTGGAGTCGCTAGTCTACGCATATAAGCCCGAGACGATTGACGCTTTTGTAGATAATATTCGGCGCTTAAATAAAAATTGCTGCAACAAGTGGTCCGAAATGGGTCTCTCGGTTGAATGGCCAACCCGGCTGCCACTTGATCGAAATCGTTTTTAAAATATAATAACGAAACCTTATCTTTATAAAAGAAACTTTTGACCATAGCATTAAGTTTTATGCGACTTACTTCGTCTTAAAAACATATCTCTAAGAAAACACCGGATCAAACTTTAAGGGTTTATATACCGTCCTTCGGATAGTCTCTTCCCAATTCTGCTTTAAACTTTTTGATTTATGGTTTCATAGGCCCAACGTATTTTGCTCCATAATTTATTCCTATACTATATCAGGAATAATTAGTTGTCTTCTCTCTTTCCCTCCCTCACTTGACTTTTGCTTTGACGCACATTGCTTTTCTAAAGGGTGGTCCTACTCAAGGTTCCCTACCTTTTTAAAGAGAAAACACAGAAACTTCGAATTTAATGAATTACTATTCCAAAGCAAATTGTTTGGCATTTATTTTTTGAAAATTATCTCTTTCACGTCTGTCCGTTGGTCCAATTTTCGATGACTCGTTCGATCATTTCGACTGGTCACTGGCGAATGACACGCGTGATGTTTTGCTCCAAGGCCTCAACCTAAGAGGGACTTAAGACTTTACATATCCTCACAGGAAAAAGCCTAACGGTTTGATACTCGTATCACACGATCTTAGTGGCCAATTTACCCAACCAAAACGTGAAATTATCTGCTTACCGAAGTGTTTTCTCAATAACTCTATTGATTGATGCGATGTGTGGGAAGTGTTGCCGTATTGCTGAAACCAAATGTTGCCGAGATCACGAGCTTCAATTTCAGGCATAAAATAGTCGCCATTGACGGTTACGTTCTCACGTCTTGATTGAATCTATTCGGTCAAATATTATTATTACAATAATGAATGTAGGATCTCAAGATGAGTGCTGGTGTTGCGAATAGTACGCTCAGACCTACATTTATAAACGCTGCTCAGTCTCACGTAAGTCTCTCCATGATGAAATGCCAAACAATACTGATCAAAATAACATGACATCTTAACATGACTCAGGCGCGGTCCGTAAGAAAAAAAACTATTGAAAATAGTACTTCTATTCTATCACCCGTTTTATTTTAAAATTTGTATACCCTGAACAGGGTATATTAAGTTTGTCACGATGTTTGTATATATATAAATGATCAGTATGTTGAGCTGAGTCGATTTAGCCAAGTCCGTCTGTCGGTCCGTCCGTCTGTCTGTATATATACGAACTAGTCCCTCAGTTTTTAAGATATCCTTTTGAAATTTTGCAAACGTCTTTTTTTCTTCAATAAGATGTTCATTTGTCTGAACGGCCGATATCGGACCACTATAAAATATAGCTGCCATATAAACTGAACGATGGGAATCAAGTTCTTATATGGAAAACTTTCACATTTGACAAGATATATTCACGAAATATGGTATATATTATTTTCTAAGGCAGCAATGTAATCTCCGAAGAAATTGTTCAGATCGGTTAACTATAACATATAGCTTCCATACAAACTGGACACATAATTACTAACAGAAATGCACCCGTGAAGGGTATTAGCTTCGGTGCAACCGAAGTTAACGTTTTTTCTTGTTTGTATGACAAGTGTTCCGGCCGGCTTTCTGCCTAGCAAACAAATATAGATTCTAGATCCTTTTACATATTGATATTTATTCGAAATTCGTTTTTATTGCTTTGACGTCTCTCCATTCATTCAGTTGCAATAAATTCCATTCAAGTTGGCAACACTTGATTGTGCTTTGACAACTGTTAATTTCTGTTTGTCCATTTGCCGAAGCCGTTAATAAATGTGTGATTTGTCATTGTTGTTGTTTTACATGCACAAATATCTGCAATTGTCGGCATCGCATGTCAATGGCAATCATAAAGAATATGACAACCAAAGCAATAGAAAATCGCAAACAAATAACTCGAATGCGAATGCGGCACACTTGGCTGTTTGTCTATTTGCCGTCTGTCGGTTGGCTTCGTTCGTGTATTTCAATTTTTTATTGGCGATTGATTGAATGTACAACATGTGCTGTTCTACACATGAAGTCACCATACAGCTGCGGCCGCTGTAATAGAATCGATTTAGCGAATTAACTTTAGTGTTGAGTTGTTTAGTCGAAGAGACCGAAACCGATGTCGTCGTCTTCCTCGGACTCCGACTCCTCCTTTTTGGCTTCTTTATGTAAGATGCAAATGAAGATTTTACTAGGAGATCTGTGGTGCCGAAATTTTTTTACTGATATTTTGTACTTTTTTTTTACCTTCTATTCTTCTCTTACGCTTCTTCTTCTTCAAGTACAAAACATACTTTTTGGAAGAGTTATGAAATGGACTTGGTAAATCGGTTTTAAATATGCCGTGTTGCTAGATTACGTCTTTTAACAAATATTTATATACACGTGTGTTGAAAAAAAATTCTAAAAAAAATAGAGAAACTATAAAATGGATGGTTCTAAAATTCTATCCGCATCTCTTTTTGTACATATGTATAGTATCTGTCATGTGTTCATTATCAATGAGAATGACAATTCGATTCGATGAATGACAGTGTATTAGCAATTCGCGTGCTTTGTGCCACAGCAACAACAACAATATGCGGTTAATTTGACGTGGCTTTTGTGGCAGGTGGCGTGACTATCCATTTCATAGGAACAGTTCGAAACTTCCTACCGGCAAATCGCGATTTTCATGTCGATTGATTCATTTCCTGTAAGGAAGTTGAGTGAGCAACTTGAAGAAGTGTTGTAAGCGTTCAAGAAATGTTCTTCTCTCTTAATTTAGCAATATTGAGTATTTTATTAATTAATTTTTACAAAAGTTGTACTAAATAACTATAAAATAATATATATGTATATTTCTTTACGAGTTTCCTTCTTGGTTTTTATGGCCGCTGCGGGCCACAGACGGCGTCTTAATGACAACAACCAATTTCTTCATTAACTGAGCAAATACTTACTTTGCTTAAAATTGTTGGAATCGGCAAGTTGTTTTTTTTTTTCTTATTTTTGCTTGGCAGCCTCTGCACTCTCAGCCGTATTGCCTTTATTGGCGCTGCTGGCGGCGCGTTGTGGCATGTGGCACGCTGCGACGCATCTCTACGCGCTGTGTGGTATGTTTATTGCCGACGTTCCTTGCAATTTTGTTGCATGCCACTCGTGTGGCATGATGGCGACCGAGTTGGTGATGCTATGTTGCTGCAGTGTTTTAGCGGTTTTACCGAATAAGTAGCGGTCAGGCATGTGTCGGTGTGTGAGTGCGTGCCACTTGTACTTAAAAGTACGTTGTATAGTTTTTTTTAATGCGACCGTGGAATTCTGTCACTAACTCAATGTGGCATTACTGCAGCATTTTATGCATTTCGTTGCACTGCCTGCATGAAAATCGTGGGTATGAGAAAATTGGATAATTGTCACACATGCTTTGCTACAATAACACATGGAATGCATTAACTTTCGAAAAATAAATTTTATATTCTATAAACTTGCTACGTTCACCCCTTATCTGGGCTTTTAAGTTATGTTTCCTCTCACTTCTAAAAAGCAAATATGTTAAACGTTTCTTCTTAAAAAATTTGGCTAGCTGGAAAAAAAAGCTTGAAGATGATCCCATGGGAACCCAAATATATCCAACCGCAAATAACACCAAATCTTTAAGACCTTAGAAAAATAAAAAGTAGTCATTCGGTAAATGTCAGGACTATACGACATGAGTCTTGCACCGTCGACCACAAAATCGAGGTTTTGAGTGCTCATAAATACACTTGTCTTCCGATGTCCGATATGCAAGGCCTTACATTGTCATGGTGAAGAGTGATTCGTCTTCAGGGGTTGGTTTTTCTGATTCCGTGGAAGACAGCTGTGGTATGGTTGCGAAATGTACATTTTTTTCTAAAAAAAACAGGCAATCCCTGACTTTGAAATGTTTCGTGCGGGAACTATTTTAACGAAAATTGAATTAAGTTCACCGATTTTCCAATTAAATCCATTTTTGGCCGAGATGTTTATTCTAAGTTACACAAATGAAGAAGTAGTTAAAAGAACGGGCTCTAGTAATTCCTATAAAGGAAGAGCTTGCAACCAAAAATTGTCCAATTCCAAGTAAAACTGTTCAAGCGCATAGGTACCGAATATGTAAACCCCAGTACTTGTAGCAGACTTTTGACCGAGAATCTCGTTCAATGTTTGAGATATGCATTTGAAATTCAGACAGAATCCCCTCCTGACAATATTTATTGCTTTATAAAAAAAGGGGGTTGAATCGGTCAATAGTTCCCTGAGCCCCCATATACATACATACTTAATATAAAGATTTTCGAACTTACGTAGTATGTGGGATGAGCAAAAATAAACTCGGGTCGATACTACTACAGTCTGTCAAGTAAGAGCGTGGTCGCGCTAATTTATAAAAAAAAAAAATTTATGAAACTTTAATATTTATATATACATTGTACACATTACAAACAATGAGCAATTTAGTCAATAATATGTCCAGTCACCACCGGCGTCGATAATTGCTTGACATCTCCGAGGCATGCTTTCTACTAATTTGACGGCGTATTCTAGTGGCAAAGATATCCAGATCCGACGAATTTCGTTAGACAACTGCTTCAAAGTGTATGTGCGTCTTCCACGAAGCTTCTGTTTAATATATGCCCACACATTTTCAATAGGGTTTGCATCGGGCGACTGCGACGGCCAATCCAATGTAACGATGCCAGATTGAGTTTTCTACTGAGTACATAGCTTGCTGCGGTGTTTAGGATCGTTGTCCTCCTGCAGAATCCAATCTTAATTTTTTCTAATGAACCATTGTTTGGCAGATAGTAGTAAAGCTTTTTGTAGATTTTTCATCATTTTCTCGGCATTTAGGTTGTCAGTAAAAAGGTACAAAGTGCCGAAAAGCTGCTTTGAGCAGCCCCAAAGATGTACCTTTATTCCATTATTTACGGTCCGCTGAACAAGCCTATTGGTGGAAGTTGACCAGGCTCGCTTGAGGACAGAACGTGCCCATATAGAACATTCATCAGTAAAAATGACATTTTCAAAATCTCTATCAATGTTCTCATGCGCCCAAGCGAGTCGCTTTGTCACAAGTTTTTCAGCCAACAAAGGCTTCTTCATTGTGTTGCGCCATTTCAGATCATGAGTATGAAGAAGGGTTCGGATAGTTTCTAAGCATATACCTAAGCCGTTTGCCATTAATTTTGCTTGTCCTTGCCGCAGTGTTAAAGCAGGATTCCACGAAAACAGATTCACTATTATTTTTTCATCTTTTTTATTCACTTTTCTATCGAACGACGCTCTGGTAAATCATCGACATTTTTAGCTACTACATATCCATTTCTTGCCTTCGACTTTCGCATATATTTAGCAGCCGCTGATTACATTTTGGGACCATTCGGGTGGATGCAAAGGAACACAGCTTCGTAGCGCGACGCGTACTTAGCACTCATGGCGTTTAACGTGATTCTCTTTCAAAAGATAAAAGACAACTGAATCTTTGCATCAAGGACAAAGCTTCCCTCTATCGGCTCACGACGGAATTGGAGCGAAATCTTTCATTAACTGTCGGTAAAGTCGACCACGCTCTTACTTGACAGACTGTACATACATATGTATGTTTAAATTATATTTTTCTAAATCGTATGCCGAATATGTCGGTGAGTGTATGAGTTACATATATATAGTATATTTATAAATAAAATTGCTTGAATTCTGATCCTTTGGCTGACTTTTTACACCTTAAGATATTTCCCTGGCACTGATTCCTCTTAGTTGCAAGAGTATAAAATGTTCGGTTGCACGCAAACTTAGCACTTCCTTACTTGTTAAAGCTGTATTCTCTAAAAATGCGAAATTATGAAATAATAAAAAGAACAATTTTGTATACAAACACATTTATATAAAAAAAAATAAATTTTGCAATATTGAATTATTCAATGTTTGCATACAAAAACTAACACAAATGTGCAGTTTATTGCTGTAATCTCCTGTCAAAAAGGACATGTACAGAATACCCGAATCCATGCTGTTTGTGGGTGAAAACTTCAAATATTAAATGCTAACACGGGTAGTTCTCCCACGCCACCCATCCCCCTACGACGTGCGATATTTAGGGCGAAAGCATAACTACGAAGTCAAAGGAATAAAAGGTAGAAAGGATGCCGTACGCGTGGCAGCTGTCATCTGCTCGCAGATTTGACACACTTTCGATAGGCATACATTTTACTGGTTATCCACCGTTTGCAAACTACACTGACCTCGCGCAAACCAAACCAAATTCGATTAGAACTCGTCGATATCGCATTTACATTGGCGTGGAATGCAAACCACGTTTCAGCTTGTGGAAATGCGACCGGCTGGACGTTGCTGTCATTTAAGGGATGGGAAGTGAGTGCCGCGGTCGAAGTGCCTTTCCGATTTGAATTTAGAAATTGAGGGCGGTTTATTACTTGATTTGCTCATTTCGTTAAAATGCTTTGAAATGCGAACGCTGCTTTGAGTAATTAAGTTTCATAACTTTTCCGCTAATAAAGAAAAACTGTTGGGAAAATGAAATGAAAATGAGTTTATCTCACACTTTAAACGAGTAGTTAATCGGGTACTATCATAACTTTTTAACCGTTCTATCCATAGCAAATGGAAAATAAACATAACCCTCCACAATTTCATTCCAATTTTGAAAAAGTCAACTGAATTTGGAAAATAACGGCTGATGATAAGATCTATTGTGACCTTTCTTTTGGCGAAATTAAGACCTCGATTTTAGTATCGAAAATAATAATATTCTCCCTTGAGAAGATTTACAGGGTTTGTCCGGAAAGTAATAGGACTGATTTTCTTCCGCCGCGACTGTACTTTGGAGCGTGCGCTTACCAACTGGATTCGGTAGAGGGCGTTCCTAGCTAACGAACGAGCGGCTGGTCAGTTGTTGCCGAGCACCTGAAGGGTCTGAAAAAACATTTTCGCGCGACGTGCTTCTGTGAGTGTTCCAAGCCGAAAATGCAGCGTTCGTTAGAATGGAGGTACGCGATTAAATTCTCGGTAAATCTGCGACAGAGACGTTTGATATAATCAAGCAGGCTTGTCCAGATGGTGCTTTAGCAAGAAGTGGTGTATTTCGGTGGCACCAGGCCGTTTTGGAGGGCCGGGAAGAGGGCGCTGATCAAGATCGTGTTGGGAGACCTGCGACTTCGACAAACAGCGACAGTGTGACTCGTGTGCGCAAAGTTTTGAGCTCAGACCGTCGACTAAGTATTCGTTTAATTGCCCAAATGTTAAATTTATCAAAAAAAAAAAAATCATTTTTTTTTTGTAAATCGACTCAGTTCTATTACTTTTCGGACAAACCCTGTAATTATATTCTCTATTACACCGTATATGGCTCAGAACATGATAGTCTTTGGTCGCACCTCAAATAATCCGTTTATTTCAATCTCAATCCGCCTAAAATAAATTGGCAGAGACCGTTCTATCAGGGTGCATCTTTAACCGAAGTTGCAAATATTCACTTAACTAAGGAACGAATTAAGGCTTTCAATATTGTTCTAACTGAAAGTAACTAATTTATACCCATTTTATTTTTGCTGCGGGAGCTGTACTCTTGTCTTAGTGTTCCCTTTCCTACACAACCTAATGCACGATTGCTAATCAAGCCGAATTGATTCGTCACGCATTGCAAATTAAATTGCTTTTTGAGGCATTTTCATTGTTGCTCTTGCAAAAATTGCTTCTGAATGAATGTTGCACGCAGTGGCGCAAGGCGTTGCACTCAACCTACACATACGAAAACAAATACCACGCGTTCCTATTTGGCATGCGCCGGGGTATTATTGCTTCTGAAAAATTAATATCGGCGAATAATTTGTAATAAATCAAATTGTTAACGCACGAACTCGCCGAACCACGGCATTCGAACGGGTGCTGTGCTAGGAGATGCCAAAAGACCGAGTGTTCGTCGAACGAACCGACCTGAGTGGCGCACTGACTGGCAGTGGGACGCGCGCTCACACGAAATTCGTCGCGAGTTTGTGACATTTTGATGCTGATTTATCGGCGTCCACATCGCTTGCCACTCGCTGCTTGCAACTGCATGGCATGTGGCACGGGGACCCACTTTGTGTGTGTTTGTGAATGTGGTTGCTGCGATCAAAGAATCCGATCTCGAGCCGTGTTCGCCTCTGCGAGTCGTTTTAATTAAATTACTTTGGATAAAACCCTGTTGCCGTTGTTGTTGCTTTTGCCGTCGTCGCTGCTGCACAAGTGCAAGTGATTAACTTGCTGCGGGCCAAAGTGAAGTTGTAGAAATCGCCATTAAGTCGCTTTAATCTCCACATCCATTTGTTCATACAAATATATGTATGTGTGTGCGTTTGTATGCATGTGTAAGTGGGGTATTTATATCTGTTTGCATTTGGGTATCGCGGTGGCGATCTGTGCACTCTCGCCGTAATTATTTGACGCCATGTGACACCTTAAAGTCGATTCCAATTTGTGCGACACACGCTTGACAGCTGACGACTGTCGTCCGGTTTCGGTCGCTGACTGTCGCCTGCTGCCGCTGTTACATTACATGCGATCACTGTTGTAATTATATCGATATTTATACGATTTACCTTTCGTTTTACAAATTTTAATGCCGTTAAGCACTTGCGTATGTTGAGCATATGCCCTGTAGGGCAATAAACTCGTTCACAGCTGACAAATTCATGAGGTCGACTTTGTTGGAAAGGTCATGAAGAGATAAAGCCCCCGAATTCCAATGCCAAACCATACTTTTGAACATTCTTTCACAAGAAGCCGCAGTGGTTTTTTAAGAAAATTGCCAAAGAGGTAGGGTATAACCCTAAAACCATATCTAACATTATCGAACGTTTTAAGGAAGACAGGAAGAACGCTTCTGATATAAAGAAGGGGCAACGTGAGCATGAAAAGGCGAAGAACGTTGTGGCCATCAAGATAGACCCAAGCATTTCGGGCAAGGAATTGGCTGCACAGAATCTTTCGTATGCAGAACAAACAAGAAAGCTGGGCTGAAGACGTACAAGTTACAGAAATTACCGGATAGAAACGCTGTCAAGAACGAAACCGCAGAACCATGAGCTAAGAAGCTGACGAAAGATTTTGTTAAGAAATTCAAATGCTGCATAATGGATTACTTGACCTAAACTTTAGTGAACTTTTCTAATTTACGTGAACAGGAATTTTATGCAGCCGATTCTCGGGGAAATGTTGCTAAAAAATGCAAAGCCAAAAAGCTGACAAAATTCTCATAGAAAATTCTTGTGTGGCAGGCAATTTGCAGTTGTTGTGTCCTATTTCTAAGCCAACATGAAGTCTCCACGTTATTTTGGCCTGACCTCGGAACATGTCACTATAGTAAAAAAGCCCTAGAGTTGCAATGAATGGAGTGCTTTTTGTACCTAGAGAAGCGAATCCGAGTTCCGGAAAATTAAAAAAAAGTTTGTTAATGAAACTTCGCTTTTTCTCCGTTTTTTTTTTTTTCAAATTAAAAATAAATTTCTTAATAGAATATTTTATTTTATAAAAATTGGGCTTTTAGTTTTAAATTTTTTCATTATTGTAATGGACAATTTTATTCGACGCATTCCTTATTTCAGATTTTTTTCACAGAAATTTCCATTACTCTCTTAAATGCAAGTTTTGTGCGAATGCTATATCCATGCATATTTCCTACAGGGCGTGCTCGTTTACCCATGCAATTATCAGCAACAAGGTCTCTGGCGAATGACTAATGATCATGTTTCTTGTAATCGACTACTGTACATTTCTGTAATTAAATTCAATTAATGCTTGGACAAATGTCACAGTTCTGTACGTAAACGTATACGTTTTGCTATGCAAATAGCTCGCAAATTTTCGAAAAGCTGTTTGGAACTCTCGCTGTAACATTTGCATTAAAATACCACACCTCGCCGCCTAGCAATCGCATTCTTACTCGTCGTTTTATTTCGCTTTCATTAGCTCACATTCTGCCGCGGTTCCTTACGTTCTGCCTTAATTCGTTCGTCATGCAACAATTACATTTTCCACTGGCATTTACTCTACGCCTCCATCATGCAAATACCGCATTGAATTCAAATTTTGTTAATTGCGCACGCGCCCATTTCTATAAATGTGATTACTTCTGCATTCCTATGCTCATAATGGGTTAAAGGGTTTTCCCTTTAACATTACCAGAGTTTGACTTTAATTTGAATGGAGAAAAAACTCTTGCGTTCACAGTTTGGCTGGAGATAGCTGTTTATTACACTCATAATCAAATTCTTGGCGTTTAAGGATAGTATAGTGTCTTGTAAACAAACGAGAAAGAAACACGCGCATATTTTTCCAAACTGGTAAGAGAAGAGGGTTTTCAGCAGAATTGTAGCCTACTTTTTGGCGTAATTTAGCGAAGACAGGCACCCAATTCCGTAATGTGGTCATGAAATCTACATTACCTGCCATCTATTTCAGTAAAGGCTGTTAATAATTCTCTAATTTGTTTCCCGATCATTTAGAAAGCTACAAAGACAGCCAATTATTTAGCATAGAAAAATTGCAATGAATGCGGCAATTACTTACAACATAAAAAATCTGTCAAAAAATAGCTCTTTGTTACGAGCAAATATAATTTTGCGTACAAATATCCTTCGTATTGAACCAGAACAAAGCTTACTTACGCTTATTAAACTTTTCCACTTGTGTGATTGGTAAAACAATTGTGAAAGAGTTGCCGTCAGAAATCAATCCTCAGCTCGTCTAGTTACAAATGCAGACTTGGTCAAAGTTCTTGCGAAATCGAACTTCTTTATTGCCTGGCACTTAGTCGCCGATTGAGACAAAATACACGAGAGCACATACAGTTGTAGAATATATTAGATTACAAAGCCGTTTTCTAACGTCAGCCGAAGAATGCAACGCCAATCGTTGCCCCCGCATGCCACACTTGATTCCGCGCGTCTAGTGACTGCGTCTCGCGCGTTTCCATTGCTCTCGTAGAGTGCCGTCTCAATAAGTGCTTGCAGGCCATGGTCTTAAGACATGTCTCTGCTGTCAACTTAACTGTCAACTCCTTGTGCCACTTGTGCAACACACAAAAAGACTACACAGTTCACCCACTGTCGACAAATGCAAGGTGGTGCACTTGCCGGCTTTCGTGCACTTGAGTTCCGAAAAGTCAGCGTCGCACTCCATTCACAGCTGAGGGTGACAGTCCTACGTCGGCAGCACCACCCTCGCCGCATTCCCCGCGACGCGTGACACACAATGGTTTCAAGTTTGTTGCGCTCAACTGTGCGACAGTTCGCAGCACTTGCCTAGCGACAAAGCTTTTTTCCGCCGTGTGTGTGACATTACCCCGCCCGCTTGTTCTGTACGCCTGCCACACGCTTTGAGCTCCACATAAGCCGAGTTAAAACTACTTTATTGGCAAGCAATAGTTTTCAGGCTTTTGAAATTCTAACAAAAAGCTCGAAGTGTGCGCTCCGTATTGTTCCGTTGGCGGCGCGGCAGTAGACGGCGGGGGAGTTCTCAAGGAAGTCATTGTGTGCTTGTTTTGTAATTTAGTGGAGTGCCTAGAGAAGGCGTAGTCGTCTGGTTTGCTCGGCTTGCCGGTTATTTATTTTATTAATTCTATTGTTACAAAAGTTGCGAATGATTTCTCGCTTTAATTACATTTTCTTTTGTGTTTCGCTTTTTGTTTTTGCTTTTTCGGTTCAATGGCGTTGACGCCGCGCTTCATTGAAGCGATTCGATTAAACTCTTCAATTTGAATTCACTAACTTGACTTCTCGCTTTTGTTTTATCGCTTAAAGACTTTTGACACATTTCGATAAACTATCGGGAAGGTTGATAATTGTCTGTCCGTTGTTTTTGTTACGGTTTTATACTTCGAAGTGGGCACTCAATCGTTGTGTTGTTGCATTTGATGCGTCAAAAGTGGCAATTTTTACATAGATAATGGTGTCTTCAGCTAATAATAATTTTATGAAGATATCGAGGGCGTCGTTCAAAGTCTTCACAATAAAGTCCACAAATAACGGGACAGTTGATATGCACATAATTGTGGTATGTGTGTCATTACTTATCTGACGTCATTTTGCGCTGAGTATGTAGATACCGAGTGCTGTAAACACAGTGTCGTTAAGAATCGTAGTACTTTTTTCAAATAAGTATCACATTTTCATTATTTAAAACTCTAAACTGTTGGACTCTTTCGTTATATCTAAACCTAAGAATATTTCAGTTCGGGATTTAGGTTTTTGAGTTACGGATATAAATTAGTTTTACTACTCACCAAAAAATATTATATTAAAAAAAGTATATAAATAAAAATATTTCTTTCTGAAAAACCTTTCCAGTTTCTTGCCTAGAAGTTTCTTTAACAACCAACTCCACACTTGCTTTATCTCAAAAAATCCACTTAATTGTTTTTAGACGAGAAGTGTGGAAAATTTCATTCAAGACCAAAACAGAAATTCTTTAGAAAATATTTAAAAGAAAACAAAAATGTTCCTCTGTCAATTACGTCATTGCCATATGTGGCATCTCTTGTCGAAACAGTGGCTACAGCAACTTTCAAACGGCGTTACTCTACTGTTTTTAACGAAGACTGTTTGAATATTTCTATAAATATATATTTATATATATTATGACTTTTGTTTCTCTTTGTTCCTTTATCGCTTTTTTTTGCATTTGTGCATGAAAGCCACTTCTACAACACAACTGTTTCAAATGCTCCAATAAATCACTGTATTTTCTGCCGTTATTGCCGGTCAGTTACTGTGTAAATTTTTGTGTATTTTTTCTCGAATACAATTACTTCAAATATAGTATGTGTTTGACATAAACACAACAATAAACCTAGCAGGGTGCCTATAAAGAGCTCCCGCCGTGTTGTTAGGCGTAATGCAGTAGCTGCCACATAAATATATATGTTATATCTTAATTATTTAAAATCTAATATAAATTAAATAAAATTCATACGTAAATTCTATGTATTCGGCATAAAGTTTAATCGGTTTTTTTCGTCTCTTTCCAGGTAAGCGCATTTAAAATAATATTGTGGCAAAGCCGATGTTCTGTGGGCTGCAGTATTTGAACTCGGGTTAACACTGCATGTATGTATGTAAGAACAGTTAATAGATTCGGACTTGATTGAAATGTAAGAGCTTTAAACTCATTTTTTTTTTATTTTATCTGATTGACATAGGTTTCACCGCTACAAATTTCGTTTTAATTCAATAACATCTCTAGAATACTGTACTCTCAAAGTACTGCACTCTCAAAATATAGTATTCTCAATTTAATACGAGCAATAGTTCTGGAAATACAACCTTGAAAAATTGCGCGTTCGATGTCAGCTATAAAGTCCCTTGAAACTTTAAAAGCGTTTTTCCTGAAACTGTGTTTTCAAAGTCGGTTGTCAAGACTTCTAGAGAACTACTCAACCTATCTAAATAAAATTTTACACCAGACAAAAAGGACTACCGGAAATGACGTCGTCGAGTTATTAATATTTCCCTTTGAAAATAACATATGTCTATGGAATAACAAAAATTTTGAATAGAATGTTTCATTTTTTCATACGAACGATATTAAAAATGGGCTGTTTTTGCTAGAGGAAAGCCATATAACATCTTAAGTCAATTTTTTGAGACTTTATTGATTTTATAAGGCTCATGATAAGAGGGCAACGAAAAACGGACGAAATATCGTTTATAATAATTTTGAAAAAATCATTTAAATATTTAGTTACAAAATTATTTTTGCAAGACGTTTTTCTGATCTAAGTTTTTTCAGCAAAATGGTGCGAGTATTTCTCAAAATATAATTTCATCTCAGTAGCATGCCAAATTTGTTGACTTGCATAAGCTTCTTACTAAGAACAATCGAAATTTAAAAATTATGGAAAATGAATTAACTTGCTACACAAAAAGAGAAATGTGCTCGTCAAATGCGTGAAAAAAATTTGAATTTTATGAATGCGAATTTAATTAAAGACGTCATCTGCCACAATAAGATGTCTACAATTGGGCGCGTTCTCGGCATTAAGGTGTGCCGAAATTGAAAAGTAAAATATTTCTCGGTTGTCTAACATATCTTTACAAAAATTACTGACTTATAAACTACCTGCAGCAATGACATTCTGAAATTACGGAAATATTTCCCAAATAAAATGTTCTTTCAATTAATTTTATTAAAGGTATATTATAAAAGAGTCGGTTTAATTAAGCATTGAATTTAAATACATATTTTTAATGTCAAGACCAAGTTATTTTATTAGAAGTATAAATTTTATGTTTGTGTGTCTCTATTGTTTGAAATTCTCTCTTATTTAGATTCAAAAAAATCACGAATTTTATTTTAAAAGCGATTTCATCGGAAAGAATATCTAAATTTTATTCTAAATCAACATACATATGTATTTTCCGATTATTTTTAGCCTCTTTAAATAAACAAGAAATAAATAGAAGTAGTGCACCCTAATGTTAGACTCACACATGTGTTCTGAGCAACACTGTCATTCAAATCAAATAGCAAGCGATTCACGTTGAAAAGAACTGCTCACAGAAAAGAGAAGTGCCAACACTGCCACGCCCCACACACAAACGGCATCAGCACCAAAATTGACGAGGCCCAAAAACACTTTACAATGAGGCGCGAATCAAAAACGGCTGAGCTGAGCGTTCAGAATGAAGTTTTTGCGATGTAAATCATCAGCGCCGACGACTGCCAGTTTGGCATGTGACGCCTCGCTGCAAAGGCGTAAAAGACGTATAAAGTTTCCTGGAAGCGGCGCAAAGTGGCGCGGCGGGTCGCGGAGCTGCCAGCACTCAAATAAATTAAATGACACCGTGCCGGCGCTGGGCGGTGCAAGGCGCGGATATTTTTATTTCGCTCAAATTAAAATTGTGCGGCAGAGAATGAAATAAATTTGAGAGATTAAAAAGGCGTAAATATGTGAATTTGCAAAACAGTGGGGAAAAAGTTTTGTTTTGAAGAGCTGGACGCATTGGTGGGGGCTGCTTGCCGCTTGACGCCAGCCGTACGCTTCATGCCACATGACGCAGGGCACATTTGGAAAATGTTGTAATTATGCGTTGCAGCTGCGCTCAAGTGTGTTGCACGTGTGTGTGTGTTTGTGTATGTGATTGTCTCATTTGGCAACTGGAGCGACTGAAGCTGGAAGATGGATGACTGAATAGTTGGTTAAATGGATTTTTAATCTATTTCAATATATAATATTTCAAATGAATGATTAGAACGGCCCAAGGGTATCGAAATGGAGGTGTCGAATCCGCGCTGCCAAAATCAAATGGCGCGAAAAGAGAAATTAGAATAATTTATGAAAGTGCGAAAAGGAATTATGACTTTTCGAGTTTCTGTAAAACCAAGCTCAATTACTTATCAAATATAACAGTTTTGTTGAAACAGTCCGGATTATGTAGTACTCGTATAAGCACATGCATTAAGCACAAAATTGAGAACCTTAAACAACTGTTTCATTGCATTCCATACCTAAGACTACACGTTTGGGAGACGTTTCAATTAGTGGACTAAAAGTTTGGCCACCTTTCCCTTCCAGTCCAGTCGCCGTTTGCTGCAGCACTCGCTGTTACGCTACTGTTCAATGTCCTATCATCGTAGGTCAGTAATAAATTTCAGTTTCAACGAGCGCAGCTGCGTCGCCAGTGTCGCCGTCGTCCATTCAAGTGCCATTGTGGCGCTCGCTCCGGCTCTTATGCTCTTTTATCTTATTAGTCCACAAAGCACATTTGCCACGATTTTTACTGGCTTTCGTGCTGAATGGAAAATCCATTTCGATGACATCTTAAAATTTTTATGTAACGAGCATACGCTCTCAACCCTTCACGCTGCACCAAAAATTGCTACTTTCTTACTTTGTGTTGTCGTCTTTGCTGCTTCCTACCCAGTTCGACAATATTTCGTCAGAATTTAGTGGGTACTTGAAACTTTTCGCCCGCTGATAAGCTTTTCGGTCAGTTGCCATCCTCCACCGATGCGGTGGCCCGTTAATATCCTTAGTGTTGCACACATACAAGCGCAGTCAACACAGTCAGATGGAGATCTATTTTAGTATTTTGTTGTCATTATTTCACGCTTGTTGCTCTCGTTTTTATTGCTTTGCCCGCAATTTTTCCTCTTGACGCTGATTCCTGATTCGACATGGAAGTGCACTTAAAGGCCAGTGAAAACACGACAAACGACTGGCTTCCCAAAGGTGGCATAAGCCCACAAAGACCAACGGTTGTCAGTCGTTGAATTGCGCCGAGAGTTGCTTTTTCGTCGTCGTCATTGTTGACGATGACTTTACAACTTGTAACCATTCGGTTGCGCGGATTCTGTAGTGTTGCCAGGCCAGCAGGACGACCAGCAATGTTATGCAATGCTTGTTTATTCTTATGTTGCAACATCTAGGGAATTGCATAACATTAAATAAAAGTGGTGCTGTTATCCGCGAAATATGGGTCAATTGATGGCACTTTGCTTTTTACTTTTATTTATATTCGAATGCAAATAGCCCAGCCAAGAAGACTGCGGTGCATTGAATATGCCATGAAATTGGTGATGTTGTCGCTCGCTCTCATTCATTTGTTTTTGCGTACTTGAGCAGATTTGGCACCGTTTCGATTAATTTGAATGTAAACGAGAAATAATTGGCCTAGTTTTAGGAACATTTTAGAGAAATTCTGGGAAAAATTTGCCAAAGAAATAGATCTTAGATCTCTTAGTAGATTATAAAAAAATCTTTTTTGACTTCAAGTCCCTTTTGACATCTCGTCAAGCCTTGTACCGCAGAATCTCTCAAATTATGAGTAACAATTATTTATAGTAGCCCTAAGTGGACCGAAGAGAGATTTATTGACCTTGGCTACTAAAAATATTATAAAACATATACATATCAGAGATATAGCAGTGAATGGAGCTGACCGTAGTACCGACTTATCTTAGCTCTTCTTCCCAAATATCCATTTATTTGTCATTCCGATTCTGTCGAAGTAAAAAAACTAGTAGCATATTTAGCAAGTGTCAAGTTCCCAACAAAAAAGAAATTGTCATTACAGTTCAAGAAGATTCAAAATTGCACATTTTAGTGGACCAGTTCTGGCCTAAAATCTAAAAATAAAGAAATGTCTCGCCACGCTTTCTTTGTCGACATGCAAACTCTTAAAATATTCTCAGCTGAAGCATTCACAGGGGAAGTACGAAGAAATTTTGTTTGCAGTTACAAAGAAACGGTAAACTTTACAAGCAATATAAACAGCGAAATTTACTGCTTGATTAAATATTTAGCGATGCCGCTAAAGCAAAGCAAAATAATTGCCGTGAAATTAACAACTGTCAGTTTGTAAGGCAAAATAGGCTTGTCGCCGCTTTGCACACCGCCCAGTGGTGACCAAGCAGTATACCGTTGGGTGAGCACCTTTGGAGAGGCGCTAAAAGCTTAGCACACCCATAACGGAATGCAAACAACACTGGCCACAAGCGTTGTGCCAAAGTACCGGTTGAGTGGCGCATCGTCGTCTTTGCCATGCTGAAGGCAAATCAATCGGCTGTTTATGGTTTAATCGCATACAAATTTAAACATTTTGACTGAAAAAGTTAGCATATTTGTTTTCTGCTGCCAAGGGTTGGCGAGTGGGCATATAATGGAAAGGCGCAGGGAGTCTCAGCGTTGCAAAAACTCGATTGTTAATGACAGTTTGCACAGAAGTGGTCACAGTAATACTAAGGCGTAATTAAAAATTATTAAAAAAAAAATAGGGATGTTCCGATTAGTTAAACTAATTCATTAATCACTCGAAAATTAAAAATCCAAATATTTTTAGATATTAACTCATTATCTTTTTGATATGCACGGTATATTTGTACATCTACTGTTTCTTAGTAGCACACCATAATTATATAAACATTTACTCAAAAGCGCGAAAACTGCTCTATTTAAATGTTTGTGTTATGTGTAAAGGGGTTTAACAGATAGATTTAACTTATCTCTAAATCCATTATCTAAAACTTCACCATAAATTTTTTTTCCATAGGGCTCATAGTTTTGCCGTAAATCGCGATAAACTGTTTTTAACTATTAAAAATTCAACTACACCTCATCCTTCCTCTTTCTCTTCCCAACCTCAGATTACCCGTCAAAATTGTTCTTTTCATTATTGTTATTTTATCGTTCGTTTCCAAAGGGGTTCAACATATTATGAATTTCTATCATTTTTTTACCATATTCAAATGCTTCTGAACTAGTCTAAAAAGATAAAATACATTCGAAAAGACATTCTTTGGTATTTGAGCCCGATTTTCGATGACTCGTTTGATCAGTTTAACTGGTAACTGGACAATGACACGGTGTGATATTTTGCTCCAAGACCTGAATCGAAGCGGGTTTGTTGGTATAGGCTTTAGGCTTTACATGTGGGTATATGTAACAGTCTAACGGTATGGTATCACACGATCTTAGTAGCCAATCGACCGGCCCAAAACGTGAAATTATCAGCTCACCGAAATGTTCTTTCTATAACACCATTGTTTGATGCGATGTGTTGCCGATATCACGGGCTACGATTGCAGGCGTCAAATAGTCGATTATCATGGCGCGATAACGGTCGCCATTGGCGATAACGTTCCCAACGGCGTTATTTTTGAAGAAATATAGACCGATGATTCTACCGGCCCACACAGCACAGCCAACCGTTGTTTTTCTGGATGGATATGCCTCTCTTTAATCTCTCCAGGTTGTTTTCCAACTCAAATGCGGCAATTTTGCTTGTTTACATACCCAAATGGACCTCATCGCTGAACAAAATTTTGCTCGAAAACGTCGGATCTTCTTGAAACTTTTCAAGAGCCCATAGAGCGAAGCGATGTTGTTTGGGAGGGTCGAGCGGCTTCAGTTCTTGCACAAGCTGTATTTTGCAACTTTTAATTTAAGGTCTCGACGTAAAATGTGCTAAGTCGTTTCATACGTCAGTCCGAGCTGCTGGGGACGACGCCGAATCGGCTCTCAACGGTCTTCGTGTTGACTCTCAGCTATGGCTGTTATATTTTCTTCACTGCGTGCCGGACGTGGTCTATTCGGTCTAATACTCGACCAGTAATGAATGCTGGGTCGCAAGGTGCGTGAATAGTGCTCACAGTAGGCCGATTATGTTGCCCATAAGTTGAGCGAAATAATCGCTTAAGCGATGTCTACGCCATAAAGAAGAAGAAGTTGAGCGAAGCGCGCAAAACAAATTCTTTACAGAACGAACAGAATTCTTGAACGATTTGTAAACGTTATTGAGGCGTAAGTTCTTCCATGATGAAACGCCAGACGATACTGAACAAAGATAACATGACGTGGAGTGAAGCTAAAACTGCGAAAAGTCTAAAAACGAGATCGACATAACTAATTTAGGCTTTGATCAAAATGTCTTTAAGAGAAAAGATTTTCTATTTCTTTCCTTTACACTTTCTCTCGTATCGTATCTCTTAATAATCTTAAGCAAATCTGATTAAGTTTTTTTTTTTTGAAAATTTAATTTTTTTTTTTAAATATTCTGTAGAAAATTTGTAAAGGGAAGTCTGTAGTGATTGGCATATTCAATACTTCGACCAAGCGTATCCTTATTTCCAAGGATAGCCTCATATCTACATAGTACATATGTACTTATGAATGTATGTATGTATGTATGTATATACTGGTGGTGTAAATTTAACACTTTGAAATCGACGAGAAAAGTGATAATGACTTTTCAACAATGTGCTTAACACCATAAAGGCACGCAATACAAAATAACAACAACAACAAAAAGTGCGCTTGTAAAATATCTGAAGTAATGATAGCAATTTAACCCCTGAACGCAGCGCAAATTCATCTGTCAACAAACACACAAACAACATATCTATGTATTTGGACTTGCCACAACTACACTTTTTTCAGTTTTTTCTTTGTTTTATAAAATCAGAGTTTGAAATGTCAACAACAAAAATGCAAATGAAAATTTCTGAAAAAAAAAATTCAGAAAAATTGCCACAAACGAGATTTAATGATTGCCAGTGGACGCACGCACACACACACATACTTGCACGTACACTCATACATATAGTAAATACGCGAAGCTTGAAGCTCGTTTGATGTGCCTTTTTCTGCTTGACTTCGAGCGCTTGTGGCCGCGGCAATCGTCACCCGGTAGCAGCTCTGATGAGAGATAAAAGCATTTTTTCCGAATGTCCACCACTACTTACTGCCACATACTCACATATACATATATACAAACACATATGTCTGCGAGTGGACAGTGGCATACGCCAAGGAGTCATTGCGCTGGCTTTGCTGCTTCAAACTCGCTTTCGATGTGTAATGTTGACAAAAATGTTATTTATTTTGTTGTTTTTGTTGTTGCTGCATCAGTTGTTAATGCAAATAAGCTGTCACGGGGTACAAGCTGATGAAAATCCATGCATATTCGTAGTGTCTTCAATGACAAGCGAGGTTATTTGTGTTTCGTTTACTGGTTTTGATTTCTTCAACTTTCTTCTTATTTTATGTGACATTTAACATTTAACAAGTTAATTAATATGCGGCTTGTTGTATTATTTACAATTAGGGGTATCTTGTTTACAATATTGACTAGCGGTCACTTTTTATTTCTGCCTACTCTTTGCTCTATTGGAGCGAGATCTGCCTGCGCCCAGCTTCTTTTGTACTAAACTATTTGATTTTTATCCATTAAACGATTTTCCTTAATTTAATATTAGATATTGCGATTTTAAAATTCAGATGTAAAATAATGTTGTTTTATTAATATCTTCAGTTTGAAAATCACTTATTATATACATATATGTATATATACGTGGATAGGTCGAGCACCTAACTCTTTGTGACATCAATAGTTCTTATGTAAACGTCGTGATGGAGGATATCACTTTCATATTAACCCTCAAATTGTATTTACCATGTGATCAAATTTGACTCAGACTAACAAATCTTTATTATCACATTCAAAGAAAGTTTGCTCCTGAGCAACTACAAGTACAAGCATACTAATTCTTACACCAATTTTCCAAACATTAATCCTCGGCTGAGATGAGCTTTTGTGCCTTCAGCGCATGTTCTATCCTGCAACCTCTACTTGATGTCGTGTCTGTAAAAGCTTCAAGCCTTTTGTTACGAATCTAGCATTATTGACACGTTTCATTCCCAAAACGTGTTGAATAGATCAGTAGGAGGAGATGTTCAGATGTTTGCGAACTCTCGTATGCCTTCACGACGAACGTCACGCCCTGTTTCACTACATTTTTCGACGTTGTCCTCATTAACGGAAATGGCGCGGTTGAGTCGATCTATAAGATGTGCTGAGATCCTCTGGTGTCTAGTCTCTACATTTTCTAGCACTGTTTTTTTTTTTTACTCTTTCGATGCTATCGTGATTAAAAGTGGAGGTTAAACAACACTCGTGAGGCAAGTTTTCGGTGACTTCACGACCCTCACTGAATGCCTCGTGCCGCTCAAATACTTGTGCTCGTGATAAAATAGATTTCGGCACTCGTAAATTCATTGTTAAAACAAAAAATTCTAGCAAACTCGTTCCAGTCCGGGTCAATTTTGATCAGATGTTATATACCCATATATAAGATCGCTTTTTAGTTTGAATTAAAATAATGTGTTTTTTGGTTAGAATCACTTAATAGAAGCCCGATGACCAGATACTAAACTAAATAATAAATAAATGTTATGAATCCTCCGGATTTACTGATTATATTGCGGCACACAAACGAATGTCATGCAAATTGGAATTCTAAGATACTTTTTGAAAATGTTGGATGATCTTCAACGAATCGAAGTAATTTTATGTGAGTATCTATGGCAACTTCAGTACAAGTGCATAAAATACCAAACAATCAATGGGACGTGCACCTAATTAACCATAAACAGCTCTTACGAAAGCCTGCCACCAATTATGAAATGTATTTCGAATAAAGGCAATCAGAGTGGCAGTGGCTTGTAAATATTTTTCAATCAGAATTACTTTCATAACGGTTAAATTAGCCCAATTATCTCTGCAAACGGACATTTAGTCGTTGACCCTGAAGTCTTTTCGCCTTTATCTTCCAATTGCACACAATTTCGCCCTTTCGTAAATTCAATTTCGTCATCTCCACCCACGCTCCCCGCCCCTTCCATTGCCATGCATATTAAAGTGCCATCAATTTATTAAACATGCATAAATGTGTAATTTTTTATGGCAGCGTTGATTTTGTTTGACTTCTGATTCCAACTCATGCCAGCAATAATATCGTAATTTGTCATGGAATAATTGTTGTTGCTGGCGTTGTTGGCATTGTTGTGACGTTGCAATTTGCATGCTAATTAAATTAATTAAGGATTTTTTTCCGCACGCGAAGATGAATGTCGTCTGTCTGCGCGCGCCTGCCTTGCCGGCCTGTCTGTCTAGCTGTCAGCCTGTCATGTCGCCTTTAATTGCGCAAATTTGGCAGCGAGGCACCAACAGTAGCAGTAGCAGTGGCAACAGCAGCAGCGGCAGCTGACGACAGCTCAATTCGATTGATGATGATGGCAACGGCGAAGATGACGACGCCGTCACCAGCAGCTGCTCATGTGATGGGAGGAAATATTTTGAAGCCGTCTAACGATGTCCAATGGCTGGCAATCTCGAAATATCGGGATCTGCTTTTGGCAAATAAATTTGAAATTGGTTGAAGGAAATTTTCTAATTTCTGAAAGCGGAGTTTTAGGGATCCCGAACTCTGAAGCTTATGCCATTATTACAAACATGTGTTCATCTAACGCGATTTTTTGCTTTTGTGGCAAGCGTAGCTCATATTTTTTCGCGCCAGTAACAATATTGCTGCCACATCTCTCGATAAGCGTGCAATATTCGCCACCGTTCGGAGTAGCGCAATAGTTTGTTGCAAGTTCAAGTGTGCGGGCATGTCACTGTCGCGCACCCACTCCACTCAGTGTGTGTGTATGTTCGTGCAAGCAGCATAAAAAGCACAACAAAAACAAATACTCGCTGTCGCTGTCTACATAACTACGTAAAGTGTGGCAGCTCCAACGGTGGCCGATTCGGTGGCAGTTGTTGACTGTCGTCAGCTGCCACAAGTTGCATGCAATATCATATATTTTGCCACTTAAGTGTGTGTTGTACGCAAAAAACCCAAGCACACAACAACAACAAAAGCGGAGAAGTAAAAGAAGTTAGTAAGCAAAAACGGCAACCATTTCGCGGGGAGGGTGGTGAGCGAGTACGAATATGAGCGCAACGCAAAGTGATGAACTCTGTGCGAGTAGCCAAGTGGCAGAGGCAAGAAGAGTTGGTGATAATCTTCTTAAAACTTAATTTAACTGCGAAGACAAAAAATAGAAACAACAAAAATGCACGTGCAAGCCACGTTCCAATGGATGAATATGGGGAATAAAGTCGCAAGTTGATCTCTTAGCTGTCGCCGAGGAGAACAGTAGCGCAGTAAAGTCTCGATTGCCACATAAAATGTCGCAGCAAGAAAAAACGGCGGTGAAGCACTACAATGTAAGGTCATAATATACATACATACCTTCATACACTTTTGTACATAAATGAATAAAGACTATGAGGATATACGAGGTAAGCAGTATTAGCGCTAACACTGAGCGTTAACTCGAGTTTTAAGTCAGCCTTATTTATGTATAATTCCTTGGTAATTCGAGCATGCTTCAGAACCGAAATACTATCTGGTTTGTGCATCAGAGGCTAATCCACATTTTCAAGATAAGAACTTTGAGCAGAACCTTATATCACCAAAGTCTCCAATTCTTAAAGAAACACGTATTTGAACACAAGGATATCCTTACAAACTCTGACACAATACCGGATCATCTGGCTCATAGCGTTGCCATATTGGATTCTGGCGGCTCCTTCTCTGCCCACATATCGACGAGGGAGATATAAGTGGGAAGAAGATGTTGGAGGAGAAAGGCAGTAGCTTCTTCACGGATGGGTCAAAGTTTGGATGAAAGGTTGGTGGAGGGGTTTACTGTCGGGAGCTCTCTATCAACTCCTGTTTCAGACTTTCCGACTGTTGCAGTGTCTTCCAGGCTGAGGTTGCAGCCATCAAGGTAGCAGCAGATTTGCTGCTCTGGAGAGCGTTCACCTTCAGAGAAGTGACCATTCACACAGGTAGCAGGGTGTTGCTAATAACCTTGAACTCATTTACAGTGCGTTCAGGATTGGTCGAAGAGTGTCGTTCGCTATCTCTACCAGTGATAGTATTTGTGATTAGACTTGTGGGTGCCGGGCCACAGCGGAATCGCAGGTAATTGCAAAACTGATGAGCTAGCAAGGAAAGAGACCCTAGAATTATTATCTCTTTGCCCTCAGTAATGCTAGCCCTTCTCATTATTAGTGGGGTTCTTAACAGACCACTGCCCTAGTGGCATTCATGATGTAAGGTTGGTAATCCCACTGGCCGCCGTCTGCAGAAGTTGTTTTTAAGAAGATGCGGTAGAAACAAGCCAGCACTTCATTCTTGACTGTCCCGCGTTTGAGGGGTCAAGACTTAGACACTTGGGGACACATACCTTCAGACATCCTACCGAACTGGCGGGTGTTGAAGTTAAGAAACTTTGTAAAATTTGATTGGCTACCAAGCGTTTTGTCAATCTGTAAGTCCGAACACGGGAGCTCTTATTTTCAATCGCTTCACAAACATCGGTGAAACCGAAGTTAACGTTTTTTCTTTGAACGTGTAAACAACGACGTAGGGGGAAACTCTAAGACAATAGATCTTCATAACTTCAGTCTAGGCTGATATGTCCCAATCTCTTCTTTCTTTTAATTTATTCAACTTCGCTCATTATTATGAAACTTTTGCGCTCTAATTGGTTGGACGAAGCGCGATTGGAGCCGCTGGCAACCGGCCCTGCCGCATAAGGGCAAATTATGTGCAACCACAACTACTTCATCAGCAAGAACAAGAAAAGCAACCACTTTGCAACTTTCGTGGTTTCTCACATGTGACTTTATCGTCGCTTCCTTTTTAGTTCTTTCTTCCGCGTGCGTTTTATAGCGAATATCAGCAGCATTGATGCAACGATCTGCCAGCAAACAACAATGACAGCGATAGACGCGGTTATAAATGCATGTCTGTATGTAGTTAAGTTGTCACCACGCAACAACAATGACAACAATAGTGGAAAGTGTCGCAAGTAACTCACGTCTGCCGTCGAGCAGCAACTGCAACTGCAGCTCGGTAAAAAGTTGCTTAATTCAGTCGCTGCGATTGATGTTGCAACAGCGGCAGACAGACGTAAATTATTGTTGTTGTAGCTACTACTGTGCTGTTTCTAAAGAAATGGCTAATGAGCGCGCGAACATCGGCTCGGATTTCTGCGTAAGCATTAAAATGTATGAATCATTTACGAAGGTAAATAGGCGGCAACAATAAGCAAAGCGGCTGTGGCAGCAACCAGAAGTACGCGAAGCACACGCGTAGCGGTCGTGGGCATACATATGTATATGCACATAAGTTGCCGTTAAATGCTTTATTCTTCTTTCAATTTCATCATTATTTTATATTTAACGTTGCAACAATTTCTATACCCAACGTACAACTACTCAGACGCAACTTCGCCAGTACCATGCACCTCGCCAGAGCAGTGTTCGTAAAGCCAAAAGTGGTTATAAACGGAAGTGAGCTTCTGTGAAATTGTCAATTTTCGTACGAATCCGCCTCAAATTGTTCTCAGATAATTAATTTGTCTCTTAAAATTTTACTCCAATCTCTATCGCAAACTTTTCTCTCCAATTCTACAGTAATGTGTGGTTGAAGATCAAATAATGCCTGTCTACATACAGTTTTCTATAGCCTATTGTATATTTTGTAGAGACAGTCGTCCCAACACGAGAGCATGACTTCTCACGAAAGCTAACAAGATTTAGTTTGAGTTGGTAAAATCTTGGCCTTTTCTGAGGAAAGTGAATAGAGCTGAAGTGTTGAGTAAGGTTCCATGGCTCATAAATTTGTTTCTTCATTTGTAAACGGGACTGTAAATAGCACGAAAGTAGTTGAGAAAGTAAGGTCGCTCCTATCTAAATCTAAAAGATTAAGAGCTCTTAAAAGGAGCCACCAAAGCTGTGAGTGAAAAATGATTGCATATTTTCCCCTGAAACATTCACCCGAGGGTCTAAACGTAATCCCATTTATTCTAAAAACGGCATATACAGAGTTTTTCCGGAAATTAATAGGACTGAGTCGATTTAAAAACATTTATTGAATCAATCGTTACAATTCTTTAAAAACTTTGAAAATATGATCCCCTGTTTCGTCCCAAAATACTTGCCTTTCATCGTCATTTACAGCCAAGGAAACAAAAAAAGTCCTAGGGACCACATCTGGGCTGTAGGGCGGCTGCGGAAGCTTTGGGATGCCGGCCTTGGTTAGGTAGCTGTTCACAAGAAAGGCGATGTGACCCGGGGCGTTATCGTGGTGCAACTGCGATGTCTTGTCGGACCCGAATGACCCTTCGTTTACCTCTCTAGAGAGCTTCCACGTAAAACTTGGTGTTGACAGTTTGTCCAGAAGGAACAAATTCATTGTGGACGATGCCTTTGATGTAAAAAACGACATTAAACAACATTGTAACTTGCGATTTGCATTCATTCTTCCCTTTTTTAGGCGAAGAGACGTCGGCGTGTGCCATTCGGAAGATTGCCTCTTTGTCTCGAGATCATACTCAAACTCATGACGTGTCACCTGTGATTTCGTTACTCAAAAATTGGAGGTCACTTTCACACATGTTCAAATTTTCTTGGCACACTATTACTCACCGCAGTTTCTGGTCGGCAAGGAGCACGAACGCTGCAATTTCGGCTTGCACACTCACAGATACACGACGGGTGAAAATGTTTGCTTTGACTCTCCAGGTGCTCGGACACAACTGACCAGTCGCTTGTTCGTTAGCTAGGAACGTCCTCTACCGAATCCAGTCGGTGCGTGTACGCTCCGAAGTACAGTCGCGGCGGAAGAAAATCAGCCCTATTACTTTGCGGACAAACCCTGTATGTGTATAATAGTAATATTTCATGCCTTTAAAGAAGAACCCTTTACGTTCAGAATTTTGGAGAACTTTGGATCCACTAACACAATTGTATACCGGTTCTGCAAGGCCATTAATAAATGAAACACGTTTATGAGATTTTATTATTTCATATTTTCAAAGACTTAAAAACGCACACACATACACATACAACCATATATTCTACAATCGAGTACGGGAAATAGTAAAATAAAATAGCAATTAAAAATATTTATGGATTTTTAATTTTGTGTTTAATGTCGGGGAAATCAAGCGTTTGCCAGGCCATAAAAATCGGTTTTTTGAGCAATACGGAAGAATGTTAGCGCCGATGTGAGTAGGAAATCGTAAATTACAAAGTTTTCGCACGCCGCGCCAAATTTTCCACCGATCAAACTTTTATTGCTTCACTATTTTATTGCAGCGAAAAGTCCCAACTTCGTAACACAATAAAAGTATATTATTTTTGTTGTTATCTTCTTTGTACGAATACGGCAACGCCACCAGAAGTGCCATAAACAATAGAGCTGTGGAACAAATGGAAGGATACAACGCGCAACAACCTCGTATTCTAAGCGAAATAGTAGTGCAGCGTTATGCTTCTTAACATTCGATAGCGAGCTGCTGGAGAGTCTCAAATTACCGTAAAGTAGTAAACACGAGTGCACAATCGCGTAGATTTCATAAAGAAGAGAAAACTTCTTTCGCCTTTTGTTTTGCTCGAGCGGGAGGGAATATGTAAGTGTGTGTGTTAGTGTGTGAAATAAAGGGTCATGAAGGAGATTGTAGTGCTGTTACGACGATGGTAATCGTAATCTTAATTCTAACACATCTCGACACTTGAGTGTTCGACGCTAACCAATAGCTGAAGACCCTCGCCGCTTTGTTCGGCTTGATAATACAATGCCAATAGGGGCAACAGAACAAGTGCGCACATCGAACTCTTGGCATTGCCGGAGTTGCGGGTTGAGCCAAGGCGATATTGACGACCATCCAACCACGGAACAATGGGCACTCATCTAGCGCATTCGCACGCACACTTGTGTTCAGGAAAATTGCAGAGCCCTCAAATTTTTACAAACTCAAATTGGCTTTGGTTTGTGTTCGGCTTCTAATACTCATATGCTGCGAAGCATTTACTTACGAATCCTTATATTGGTTAGTCGAAAAAGTCTTTTCGTATTTTGTCAATAGATGTCCTTGCAGTCGTATATCTCCAGTGCTGCCAATCACACTGTATTATACCATATAGTGTTGGAAAGGTGAGATTTTAAGCTTAACTAAAAAAAATTAAATTTGGGAAAGTTGATAAAAAGTTACAGCGGTCAGTTCTGAAAATTTCGATGTGGAAGATGCTCCTCTCTACTCTGGTCGATCTATCGTTGAAAATTTCGATTACATTATGAAAAAGATTGCCCAGGACCGTCGCATAAGCAGCCATGACCGCGCTAAGGAACTTAACATTCATCATCAAATGGTTTTGAATTATTTAAAAAAGGCTGGCTACAAGAAGAAGCTCGATGTTTGGGTACCACATGAATTGTCTGTGAAAAATTTAATGGACCAAATTAACATCTGCGATTCTTTGCTAAAACGAAATGAAATCGAACAATTTCTGAAGCGAATAATAACAGGAGACGAAAAGTGTATAAAATACGAAATGCGAAAAGATTATGGTCCAAGCGTGGTGAAGCTCAACAAATGACTGCAAAGATAGAAGTGACGCCTCGAAAGGTTATATTGAGTGTGTGGTGGGATTGGAGAGGAATCATCCACTATGAGTTACTCCAGCCTAGTCGAACCATTGATTCTACATTTTACTGTCAACAACTGATGAGATTGAAGCAAGCAATCGAAAAGAGACGACCGGAACTGATCAACAGAAAGGGCTGCGTCTTCCATCAGGAAAACGCTAGACCACACATGTCTTTGATGACTCGGCAAAAACTGGTGAGAGCTTGGCTGGGAAGTTTTGATGCATCCGCCGTACAGCCCTGACCTTGCATTATCGGACTACCATTTGTTTCGGTCAACGCAGAACTTCCGTTTCAAAAATATTAATTTACTGTCGAAGCTCTATTTTACCCTTCAGTTTATATGAGATATACAAAATTTGAAGATAGAGGGTTTTCGAGAGGAAAATGTTACTTCTCTTGGCGGCTTGAGAACTATCTACGGCGGTATTTATTTAATATAATTCTTAAGAGATATAGGGTTATAAACCAAAATAACGGTATATCGTTATATTTAAAGTGATACAGCTTCTTGCGATTCTACTGACAATCGCGTCGAGATCTTCATATCAATTCAGTAGTTTTTGAGACTTTTTATATTTAACCTAAGACTTTAATGTATAGTATGCACTCTTATTGAACAGAACTGTACCTATGGGCATATTGAAGAATATTTGTATGAAGGATCGAACAAAAGGGTTTTTACATGCGAAACTTAAATCCTTTCTCAACTAAGTACCTTTAATATAATATACTTGTAAATTTTGTTGCTCTCTTGTGGTTGTTGTTGCTTTTCGAAAATTGATGTGGCCTGATGACTGCGCCAAAGGTGCGCGTTTGGCGTAAATGTCGATATTTATGGTAATGCTGGTGATTGTATTGCCTTGCTGATGGCGACTACGTTTGCATAAAAAGCAACAACAACAAATCCAGTAACAAAGACAATTTAGCATATGTTAAGGAATATGGCATACGTAAATAGAGGTAAATGATGGGAGCGAGGCTTGCCCAGCCGTCACTACACTCCGCATTTTCTCACGTTTCTACGCCACAATTCATTTGATGAGGATAAAGGCGGCGGCAGAGGACAGGCGAGGCAGCCGACAGAAAAACGTTGTAAAAAGGATACGGCAGAGCAGGTAGAGCGACGTTTGCTTGCTGCATACAAATTGCCGAGAAATTTATTGCGATTCTCAAGAAGTGTGCGCACATAAATGCGAAATAAAATATAATAAGAAACAAATGCAAATAAAAAGCACAAGACTAAGACAAGCGAAGAAAAACAAAGGATTCTAGCAAAATAGACAAACAAGTAGGCAAGTGCTCGGAAGGAGCAGCAATTCATGGCGCAACTCCACTGCATCAGCAAAAAAGCCGTCGAAAAGGCAGCGCTGAAAGCGTCTAAATAGCAAGTAATAAGGCCCAAAGAGACAAAACAAATAAAGGCTAAAGGCGGGTTAAATATATGACAAAAGGCGCAGCAAATACGACAAGCCGTTGAGCAAATAGCCAAGAGCGTTGCTAATAATAATAATGACAATAATAATGATGCGGAGCGCGCTCGTAAAAGCACACAGCAGCGAGCCGACTACTAGCGGCAGTGGCAAAGGAGACGAAATGCGCGTGACGAGGGTTTGAGGGAGGTAGGGGCGCTGCACCAGCAACGCAGCAAGCATATCGAATTGTGCAACGTTGACTTCTGTTAGTTACTGAGTATCCGCCGGCGGCGCCGCGCAGCGCCCGCTCGGCACCACAAGCACGAGTGTCTGTCTGTGGAGTTTGTAGTCTGTCCAAACGTTGGGTTGTCATAACGCGCCATTACCACTTTGACAGTCATTGCCAGTGTCAACTGCAACGTCACCGACTCGGCTGGCCGCCTGTTGCTGAAGGCTTTCCGTTGTTCGCAGCGTTTTTGTTTTGCAGCGCCGTCTTTTTGTTGCCACACTGTGTCTTCTGCTTGCTGACGCATGTGATTGACAGCTGTGAGCGCATCTGCGCAGCTTGCAAATGAGCAAATGAGCCGTCGCTTTCAGCTGCATTGCCTTGGCGATTGGTGCGTTTGCGCTTTTTTCCCCGTATTCGGGACAGATTTGTGCGATGGCGGCTCTTTCTTGTAATAGGACAACCCGGCAATAACTTAACAACTAGATTGTTGCGCCTCATTTGATGCTCAATCTTTGTTCCCCATTTATCATCATTAAAGTTGAACTTAAATCGAGCTCATACTCGCTTTCGGAAATAAGCGTTCCGGTGTGAAAAATTGTTGAAAGAAAGGGAGTATTTTTTGTATGATATCACAAATATTATATATAAAGGGTGATAAAGAAAAATCACTGAAACTTCAAATTTAATGGGGAATGTTTATTATCATTCAAAAGATCATACTTTGGCATTTATGTTGTGAAGATTCTCTCTTTCAAATGTTGGCCGCGGCTACGTTCCAAATGGTCCATTCGCTGAGTCCAATTTTCGATGACTCGTTCGAGCATTTCGACTGGTAACTGGCGAATAACACGCGGGATGTTTTGCTCCCAGGCCTGAATCGAAACGGGATTGTTTTTTCATATCCCCACAGGAAAAAGTCTAACCGTGTGATCTTAGCCAATCGACAACCGTGAAATTATCTGCTCACCGAAGTGTTCTCTCAATAAATCCGTTGATTGATGCAATGTGTGGGAAGTGGTCCTGTTAAAACCAAATACCGTTCAGATCACGAGTCTCAATTTCAGGCATTCATATAGTCGGATAGACGGTTACGTTGTCACTGGCATCATTTTTAAGAAATATTGACCGATGATTCCACCGGCCTAAAAACCACACCGAACCGTTGTTTTTTCTAGACTAAATGGCAATTCTTGAATCGCTTCAGGATGCTCTTCGTCTCAAATGCAGAAATTTGGTTTGCTTACGTACCCATTGAGCCAGAAATAGACCTCATCGCAGAACAAAATTTTTGTCGAAAGCGTCGTATCTTTTTGGAACTTTTGAAGAGCTCATAGAGCGAAGCGATTTCGTCTGCAGGGAACAGACCTCAACACAAATGTCCTTTCTGGCTTCACGCAATCGTGCAACTTCGAAAGCAACTTCAATCACCGCCACAAAGAATTGATTATGAACACTTTTAATTACAAACATTTTACTTGGCACTATTCATTTTACACAGCATTGGCTGGAAATTAGCAAATGAAGTTGTTTGTTACTTGTTCCCGTGGGCGCAAACAGAAAATCGGCGAACATATGACCAGTTTTTCACGTTTACAAGTTGCACTTTAAGCATATTGGCAGAGTGACTGCAAGTGAGTGCAGCTGCGTTGGAAAATAAATTGTTACAAGTGCTAAAAATGTCTGTAAATGGTTGCATGGCAAGCGCGTGAGCCGGCAGTATGTACATCGGCAGCAGAGGTTACACCGAATGCTCCCAAGCGTGAGTAATGTAGTTTGTATGGATTTTTACAATGAATCAAAGAACTTCGTTGGACATTTGATTTAAAGTAGTAGGTCTCGATGAAACAGCTGTTTGAAGCATACCTTTAGGCGCAATGTTAGTTAAAGATTGGAGTAGATTTTATTTTAACGCACTGATTCAAAAGAGTTCAAAATACATCTTTCTTTTCTCATACTGAACCACGAAAGCACTTGTACGAATATCCATCCTTTGGATCCTGCAAAAGGGAGCTACATATATATTTTTAACAATGAAGTTCTTCAAACTTTTGTTTTACATTTTGAAAATATTAAAAAGAGCGACCTCCATTGTGATTAAGTAAGTTCATTGTTTTGTTTTTCATGAGTTTGAAATTATAATTTTTCCTCTGAGTTGCAATGCGAGTGCCATTCAACATTCAAATGTCGAAAATACCAGTAAAACAAAAATCACAAACATCCGTACTCAAACCCGCAGTTGACACAGCAAATTGCAGAAGTCGCTCGGAATTAAGTAGAAATGTACCAAAAAGTATACAAGAGCATAAATCCCCGGTTGGCATACTTTTTTACGATTTTGATTATTTTGCGTTTTTGTTTTGTTTCTTTTTGCCTGCTTCTGCAACGCTGAGCTACTTCAAAGGGCAATTGTGCAGTGTTTATGCTGCCGGATGCCAAATCAAACAATCATTTAATAAACTCCCGATTTCCTGCACCAACTGCCAGAAACGCCCGTAAACTCGCGTGTATGCAGTAAATAAGTTCGGGGAAAAGCTTTCTACTCGCTCCGTCGACGCAATCCGCCGCGCGTTTTTGCATTTTCATGCAGTAAATTTGTGCCTCAGACCAAAGTAGTTGGGTGGTTTTACAAGTATGGACGCAACATTTACACATGTGTCCTCCAGCACACCACCGGTTCGCGCCTGCTGTTCTGCTGCTTCAAAACTGCTACTCGACATTTTTCTCTTACCAACGGCGAAAGCTAACCGTAAACACTTCTATTGGCAGTAGAAGAAATATATGTATGTATTTATGGAGCTTCTCCATACCCCAGCAACCCAACCAGCTAAGCGCAAACGCGCCCCCCAGACTTTTGCAAAGTCATAAATTAGTCTGAAGCCGCAATATTTCAAAAACACACCAAACGCAACGAAATGAACAGCGGCGTTGGGCGGCTGCTGGGCGCTCCAGCTCGGCTATGGCAACGGGTGGGGCGGCTGGTAGGGTTCTCTGCTCGAGTTTCAATGAAATTAATGCGTTTGTAGTTGCAGTTGATGTGTTGGCATAAATTGTTGATGGCTGCGAAAAATGCTGAGCATTTCTCTGAGTACTTTCGAAATTACCTGGAAGAGTGATTTTGTGCGGTAAACTTTTAAATGTTCTGATTAATAAAACAAAAATGTATAAATGAAAGAAAAAAGTCGGCATTTTATGGGAGTTGAATGAACGCAGTAGGAGTTTAAGTACTCATAGAGCTGCACATTTGCCTGCTTTGTGCCATTTAAGTTGCCAAACAGGTACTTATGGTTTTACTGTTTCGTGTAGTGCGGTTAATAGTGAGTATTAAGCGCTATGGTTGTTGGTAACTCGGTTCATATAGACATAGATACATAAATATGCCGTGTTTGTCATTTGATTTGACTGGCGTTGACCTTTTCAATGTTCGCCAAGAACGCGGATGAGGACACCAAAAATGCAATTTGACCGTTACGATGTAAGCCGTTAATTTTATTTACTTCCTTTTAGCGCGTTCAAGTGTAAACTGTACTCCGTCTGTCAACGGCGTATGCGAGTTGGAGGTGCTATCTATTGTACAGTGTACTAAAGACTGAATTTAATTTAAAATGGAAAATATATGTTCAGAGCGTAACCATATACTGGTTAAGACGGTTTCTATTATTCAATCGCTCACTAAGTAATTTCATTTGTTGGCAAGCTGCTTTTATTTTTCCGCAGAAAACTTCCCACTTTATCGTCTTACCGTTATATATGTATGTGAACAACTGTTTCATTAAGACTCCTTTGTAATAAAAAAAATTCTTCAATCCTTTAGAACAGTTTTTGTAAAAAGGGAGTTCAAGCAAATGAAAATTTTATGATGTGCCCGGAGAAAATGTGTCGACCTTGCCATCGGCTTTCGGTCATTGGTTTGAAATCTTCGTTCCAGCAATTTCGATCTTGAAGCCGATGTGGATAAAAGTCGTTGGGCGATACAAATTGTTGAATAGCAACTTGAGAGATTACTGAAAGATTCCAGAGTTTGGAAACTAATAGGACTAAGTCGATTTCAGAAAAAAAATATATTGAACCAATCAGTATAATTCTTTAAAAACTTTTAAAATAGGCGATTTCAAATTATTGCAGGCATCACAGAAAGCATACTCCGGAAAAGCTTTACGCGCCGAGGTGCACGGTGCTTGGATCCCCTTGCTTCGGCCTTTTCAGGCAAAGAAACAAAAAAGTCAGGGGGGCCACATCTGGGCCGTATGGCGGCTGCGGAAGCGTTGGGATGCAACGTTGTCGGAGTGCAACTTCCAATCGCCTGCGATGCCTTGCCGGACCCGATTGACCCTTTGTTAGAGTCTCTTGAGCACTCCTACGTAAAAATTGGCGTTGACGGTTTGTATCGGTTGAGTATTGTTTTGGATTGGCTCATTTTTCCGGTATTCATCAGCGACCTCTTCCCGGCCCTCCAAAAAGGCTTGGTGCCACCTAAACATACCACTTCTTGCTAAAGCAACATCTAGGTAAGCCTGGTTGATCATCCAGATGCTCAGAGACAACCAACCAGCCGCTCGTTCGTTAGCTAAAAACGCCCTCTACCGAATCCAGTCAATGAGCCCACGCTCCGAAGTACAGTAGCGGCGGAAGAAAATCAGTCCTATTACTTTCCAGACAAACTCTCTATTCACTATACATAGTCAAGTTATTAATACCCTTCGTCTTATACCATAGTCATATTTTCCTAGCTACATTAAATTTCCTTAGCTACATATACTAATTCCCGTACACTGTGCTCTCAAGTCTTAACTGATGACCCTCTCTACAAACTTCATCATTCCAATTTCTTCATATGTTTACATGCGAATAAACAACAACACATCTGGGTGCCATGAAAACGAAGCAGAGCAGTGACTTTTTCACTCGATGCTCACTCATGTCTGCCATTTTACAGTTAAATTGACGCCTCCAATTAAGTGGAGTGAAGCGACCAACGACCGTTTGCTCAGAACCGGCATGAAAGTGTCTATCTAGACTCGCCTGTCTAAAGTAACCGTTTTAAATTGTGCGAGATTGCATTTAGCTTTGCTTGTAGTTGTAAACTGTATGTTTGTGTATGCACATGTATGTGCCATATAACGGCTACTGGGTAGCAAGGCTGCAAATTCAATATGTGGAGTGATTCCATCGGCGTTTAGCGATTGTGCGGCAGTTGGGAGGTGCTGTCTGGCGGGTGTGTCTGGAAACGGCTGGCAGAGCCGCGAAGGACACATAAAGTTGCGCGCGTAATAGTGATGCCAGACACAAATAATTGTATTTGCTGGACATTTTCGAGCCCCTAAAGTGCGCCGCACACAACACAGCAGATAATTCTGACGCGCCACATGCAAAGCGCCGTTACTTACTTCATCAGTTAAACATCAGAGTTTGTTGGCAGACTTACACGTAACATTGCCATAGCTCGTGGGCGGCTTATCAGGGCTTAACGAAATTGAGGCGGGGATTTGATTTTGTAGAGATTTGCTAGCGTAGTGAACAAGCAGAAAACTTTAGCCGCAGGCGATTTACAATGTAGAGAAGAGCCCAGCTAACAGAGCAAAATAAACGCTGTCATTAGCAACTGAGACCATCAAAAGGTTCCGGTGTATCATGTGTATTAGTGACATTGGTAAATTTTCATATGTATATGTATACCCTTCAACATATTTATTTTCCATACAAATGAACATTGGCGGTAAACGATTATACTTGACCAACGCATTAATTTAGAAAAGTTGGTGTTTAAATACACAAATTTACACGAAGTTGTTCTTGCAATAAATTCATTGTTTGATGCGACATGCGGGAAGTGGTGCCGCAAATGTCCCCGGGATCACGAGCTTAAATTTCAAGCATCAGATAGTTGGTTACCATGGCTCGATAACGGTCGCCATTAACGGTTACGTTCTCACCGGCATCATTTTTGAAGAAATATGGAGCGATGACTCCACCGGCACATAAAACACAGCCAACCATTGTTTTTTCTGGATAAAATGGCAGTTCTTGGATCTCTTCAGGTTGCTCTTCGTCTCAAATTCAAAAATTTTTCTTGTTTACATACACATTGAGAAATAAACCTCATCGCTGAACAAAATGTTGCTTGAAAACGTCGGTTCTTCTTGGAATTTTTGAAGAGCCCATAGAACGAAGCGATTTTGTTTGGGAATCGACTCTCCACGGTCTTCGTGTACACTCTACGCTACGGCTGCTATATTTTCTTCACTCTGTATAGGACGTGGTTGACCGAATATTATCTATGGATCTTGGATCTTGGATCACACGTTAGTTAAGTAAGTAATTATTTCTAGCTGAGGCTCCCTTGGGGCAACTCTGTATGTATTTCACCACCACAGACCATATAAGGACATCACCTATGTTTGCTACTACCGAAAAAGGTGTTAAAATACAACAAAATGCCTTACTGATTGATTACACACTGTTACATAACTCAATAATAACGAATACCTATCGATAAATTTCAATAAAATAACGACTTTTGCACAAGTTTATCCATAAATTCTGCGTTATGTCCCCGAACAAAATAAAAGAGAAAACGAAAAAAATATGAGAAGAATACTGCAATGAAGACGACCGTCATAAATTCTCATTTATTGCGGCAACAATTTAAAGTGCGTAAATGCCCGCTTTGATTGCATTTTCTTCACGCTTTGCGCATCGCTCTGAATGGTTCTACCACTCCTGCGAGGAGTGTGGCAGCCACGCAGCCATTGGAACTTGCAACAAGTTGAAAATTTATTGATATGAGCAGCAATAATGCAATTGTGCCTTTTGTATTGCGCCTCTGAATGGCTCGAGGCGACACATTCACTATTTTTAGTGCAGAGGCAGAATACGTCGTGGTTGACTGGGTCTACTCGATGGACAGAATGTTAGTACTATATTGCAGTACAATATTATTTCATATTTTAACAAAGAAGGTATAGCACTTGTGGTCAGACTACTTTACATATACTATGAGAACATCAAGGAGTAATCTTATAGGAAATTTTCAACAAGGATGGACTCCCTACTGAAGTATAGAATATTCTAGAAAGAAAGCAGTCAAAGTAAATGCTGAAACATAGAATTGGCGTCACCGATAAGACTGCTTTCTGGCCTTATGTTTATGTAAGAAAGGAGCTTAAACCGCTTTGAAGAGACTTCAGGCATCCTTTCGAACACGAAAAGTTACTATCTGATACTGTTTGCAGGACGAAGTTATCACAGGCCTCTACTTCTTTAAAATGGTTATAGAACTAACGTTGTCATTGCCAGTTGTCTATACTATACTCTATAAGTCACTCGTTATTCCAGTCCTGCTATATGGTGCAGAGGCATGGACGAAGACAACATCTGATGAGCCGACGTTACGGAAGAATGGTTCTGCGGAAGATTTATGGTCCTTTGCGCATTCGATGAAACGATGAGCTGTACGATATGTACGAGGACATTGACATAGTTCAGCGAATTAAGAAACAGCAGCTACGCCGGCTAGGTCGTGCCATCCGAATGGGTGAAACCACTCTGAAAGTATTCGACGCAGTACCTGCCGGGGGAAGCAGAGGAAGAGGAAGATCACCACACCGTTGGAAAAAACAAATGGAGAAGGACCAGACTACGCTTGGAATCTACAACTGGCGCCAAACAACGCAAAGGAAGAACGATTGCCGCGGTGTTGGAAACTTGGAAGAAGAAGATACAGGAAAATGAACGACGGAATGCTCTCCATAAGTTCCGAAAGCAGTCTTCATATTCTCGCCAGCGATATTGATTAATAATCGAAAAATCATTTCGTGTTATCGATAAACCATCACTTGAACATATGTACTAACTACAATACGGCTGTGGCCAATCGACTTTGCTTGGACTTTCCTATCTTTTGTCAGTCTCAACTATGCACCTTACAATTTTTCATCGTCAGCGACTAAGTGCAAATTAGTTAACTGTGAAATTTGAAGACTTCCCAGACGCAACAACAAGATATTCAATAACTTCTAACGACTCGTTCGTACCCTCATCCTTCCGACTCAAGGGGGTTAGCTGTAAATATTAAACAAATGATTAGCACCAACATTGACAGGACGGCCGGGGCTTGGCTTGATGAGTGATTACAGCTGCTTCATGCTGTGCGCCGGAAAAATCGACTGCTTCGCGGAGGGGGTGAGCTGAACCGCGCTGCCCTGATCCATCCACCAGAGTGACTGAGTGAGTAGAGCTATGCATGAACGCTCACACACACAAAGCTATTGGTGGGGAAATTGGGATGCGGTGGTAAATTACGGCAATTTGCGCTGATCTGAGCTCATACATCAGTCGCTTGGTGACGCGACGGCGACGGCGGCGTCGAACTGACTGAACGAGTCGAAGTGGGGTGTCGACTGCGTTTTGTAGGAATGCAAGTCTATCGGAATTCGTGTGTAAAAGTATGTATGTGCAACTTGCAACGGCGGATGTGGCAACGTGCTGCTGGCACCGCTGATGAAAAGTGAGAAAATGCTGCTTGCGCCACGCCATAAACACACATATAAGGAAAGTGTGAAGCGTAGTTGCATTTGCCGTTATCAAGCGCTCTTCAGATTAATTTCTTGTGAATTATTTGACTCCACCTGGAGCATTTATCGATGGCCGCTGCGCCACCATAAGTTTGATATATCGCTCATCGCTTCAAGTTTTGACGCTTGTTGCTTTTGTTTTTGTACATTTTAATCGCTTAAATTTCTCTTTCGATGCATTGAATCAAACGTCGGCGTTGCCGGTTGCGTTGACGTGTCGGCGCTTGCCCGTGGGCAGCTGGTGCTTGGCGCCTGCGCAAATGCAAAGTGCAGATGAACACAGCCTCAACTCGAAGACATTGATTCACATCATTTCAGTGAGTGTGTTTGGGAATGTGTGTGCTTGTGAAAAATTTCACGCCTATAGCGAATGGTAAAATGTTCACGCTTATCGAGCGCTTTGCTATTTGATTTAGTGGCGACAAAATGCATTTGTGGTTTTCGTTTTTCGCACAGCTTTTCCATCGCTTTTATCTTATTAAATTTCTCCTTTGACTTAAACACAAATTGTAATTGAAAACAGTGTCCGGGTATTTTTCATCAAAGCTTGAGCGTTTTGAATAATTGTCTTTGCACTCCAGTGTCCAATCGCCCGAATGTTTCGTATCATTAATCATGCGCGCCTGGGAAAAGTTCAGACTAAGCTTGCAATTTTGTTGCTTTTGTTGCTAAAAATTAAACGACCTCTGTGTAGATAAGCGTATTTACTAGTGCGCTTTTATATTGCCATATATTCCGCATCTCTCTATGTGACCTTGTTTATATTGGGAAGTCGAAAAAGTCTTTCGTTGCAGTCGTATACCTTCAGTGCTACCAATCACATTGTGACATACCATATAGGGTTGGAAAGATGAGATTTTAAACTTCATTTAAGCAAAAAAAAAAAATTAGTGAAATAATGAAGAAATTCGCTATATTTTGAAAATTTTGTAAAAAAAAAAAGAAGAATGCTACTCAAGCCACCAATGAAATTTGTGAAGTTTACGGATACGATGCTGTATCAATTTGTGTAACACAACAATGGTTCGCTCACTTTCGTTCTGGAAATTTCGATGTGAAAGATGCAAAAGGCTGGCTACAAAAAGAAGCTCTCAAGAACTGATGAATAAATTGATTGATTGATTAATTGAAGCAGGCAATCGAAAAAACCGACAAAACTGATCAACAGAAAGGGCTTCGTCTTCCATCGGGACAACGCACATCTTTGTTGACTCGGCAAAAACTAAGAGAGCTTGGCTGGAAAGTTTTGATGCATCCACCATATAACCTTAATCTTGCACCATCGCTCTACCATTTGTTTCCGTCAATGCAGAACTCCCTTAATGGAATAAAGTTGGCTTCAAGAGAAGCCTGCGAAAATTGCATGTCGCAGGTTTTCGCCGAGAAACCAGAAAAGTGTTACACTGAGAGAATAATGTCTCGAAAAATGGCAAAAAGTGGTCGAACAAAATGGAACATATTTGGTTCATTAAAGTTCATTATAAATATAAAAAAAAAAAATAAGTTGAAGTTTGATTAGAAATACGAAAAGACTTCTTCGACTACCTTATAAATTACACAACGGATTTCACTTAAAATCTATTGCCCGTGTCCTTTTTCGTGCTTACGCAGTGAGACTTAGTGCCATTGAAGCGAATCGCCTTAAATGTCGCGCTCTCTTTTCTTCTCTTTTTCTATCAATAAAATGATGATCTGCCGATATAATCCTTTTCAATAAATGTTGCACTGTAAGGCTGCCGATTTTTCGGATGAAGAATTTATCAATATTTTATAAATTTCCGCAATCTAAATGTATGTCGCTGTGGAGAGTAAGGTAGTGACTTCAAATGAGCAATGTAAAGTTGTATGTTCGGAACAGGCTAGCGCTTTAGTTTGGTACCACCCTAGTGAGCATAAAACACTAAATATATTGACTTAAGAAAACCCCAAATATGGTAGTAGATGTATCAATCTAGAAGGAGCATATAAGGCGTCTAATACTTACACACATACATTTAAGCAATTCTGCGAAATTTACTTTAAGGCTTTAGACTTTTAGAATTTCTTTCATTAAACATAATCGTTATATGCATATTAATGTAATATTATTTTCTCTTTTCCTTACAGGTAAACTCTAAAAATTTCGCATTAAACGACATTTGTATGTATATCTACAACTATAACAACAACCAAAGATGAACCATTATCAATGAGATTGTCTCGGATTATCATTATGGTCATGGCTGATTGCTTGCCACCCAATACGAGTGCACATACATATATGAAAATATCAATATTTACTGGAAAGCAAACGAGCGAGGATCTGACTGCCACTGCGCCGGCATATTTGTTGCCATATCTGGGCTTTAACTTGTTAATCCCACTGACATATAGTTATTTTGATGAATATTTTGTGCATATCACAGATTGGAAATTCAGAAGGCATTTTTACTCGTTAATACTTTTTTACATAAACCCAAATTGCTATTTTTCATGGCTTCCAACTGCATATGCCAGTTGTTGCAACTTCATACAGCCAAGCCAGTCGATATGTACGCAAATTGCTATCAGATTGCATTGCATTCCGTTTGTACAGCATTTCCTCGCGCTCCTCTGCTTTTGGGCCTTGGCTTCAGCAGCAACCGTTCCGCTTCTTCTCCTATTTCAGTTTGTTCTCTCTTATCGATATTTCGTCCAATTAGGCGCTGCCGAGACATTCGGTTAAGTGCTTATAAACGAGGGAAGTGAATTGTTGAAAATCAAATTTAGAATGCAAAAGAGCAAGAAAATGCAGAAGAAGCCATCCACAAGCAGTCGTAATGCAGACTTATACACAATTTGTGTCGAATTGAAGTTTTCCGAACTTCCTTTGGCTCATTTAGCTTCGGCGCTCAGCTCAGCTCAGCTTTGTTGGAAAAAAACTTGTGTAAATTCGGCATGAAATTAAAGGGAAATCTAATTGCGAGGCACAATCAGATATTGCTACGGCAACGCAAGGGAATTACGTGTAAATTAAAAATAAATTTGTTTGCCGAAGACTTACAACTTATTTCAATTTCAAGTTTCTTCAAAGGGGAATAATGAAATTAGGGATTACTTTTGGGAGGCTTAGACAAATTGTAATTAAATAACATTCTTAAAAATACGGATTGTAGACCGAGCTAGTACCTCCCAGAGTGTGCTTTAGTAATTTGTGTTGCAGCTTTCCACTTTAGTATGGCAATCGTTTTTCATATATAAATTAAGGTACGTATTTTGACACAACAAGCTTTTAAAAAAGTTTCTAATAATTTTTTTGTGAAAGCTTTTGATATTAAGCTTTTATGAAAGCTTTTAATATTAAACTTTTATGAAAGCTTTTCTTATTAACTATTTTCCACGGTGTCATTCTTTGTCAGTCAGTTATCAATTACCATTACAATTGTTTGACTATGCCATGCCCGATGGATCACTTAGCTGATGTAATCGATTTTCCCGGAAAATTTGTTCACAGTCTCACTAACCTAACCTCGTGGCATCGATATTTTTTCGATGAAGAAAAGTAAAACACTTCACCCTAAGCAAGAACAAATGTGAAATATGAAAAATAAATATACCATTTGAGCCAATGACATCAATGTCAACATGGCAAGCGGAGTTCTTTACTAACTTCGAAGACGAGTGCCTACAATGACGACATGACAAATGACGCGGAATAAACAAAGTGCAAAGTGCAAATCGAATAGCGGCAACGTGCGAGGCCGCGAACTTAGCAGTGATGCAGCAAATGCAGTTATGACAAAGCAATGCCAATATTCACTGTCATGGAGGCCAAAGAAATGCCGCTGCGACAGCGAGCGAAGGAATGCCATGTGTATTTACATTTGTTTGTATGTACCATTTCCTTAGCAAACTAAAGAAACGCTCTACGAGACGGAAAGACAATGCAGGCGAACCTGGCCGTCGGGAGAGGATGGTGAACGCTCGGCGTATTTGTTGCATATTAATGAGGCAAGTGTGGCAGTGTGGCTGTTGGTGTGCCCAAAATTGACAATATTGACTGAAATAAAAATTATACATATAGCGCATGAGGATGCATAATGCATCCCACTGTGCCCAAAAAATAAGGTGACATTGTATTTATTTTGAAAATTCTTTTTTTGTTCTTCCAAATCAATTTCATCCCCTTCATAGTAAATCCCTCCCGAGGTATACTGTGAATGGAATAATATTCCTTGTTGGCGGTTTGACCCGTTAGAAGGAATTCTTAATGCATAACACCACGATAATCGAAGAAAACAGTCAACATGACCTTGATTTTTGAGCGACTTTGGCGCGATATTTTTGGTCTCGGCTCTCTTCTACCACGATATCCGCTCGATTGATCGGTTGTTTCGGGATCGTAAGCATACATCCAAGTCTCATCGCCAGTTATAATGCGTTTCATGACACCCTGGTAGTCGGAAAGCATCGTTTCACACACTTCAACGCGACGCCTCTTTTCCAAAAAATTCAATGTTTTCGGTACGAGTCGAGATTTGACGCGCTTGAGGCCCAAAACGTCCTTCAAAATGGTATTGGCTGAGCCTTTCGATATGCCAACTTCATCAGCAAGGTCTCTAATTGTTAATCGACGGGTTTTCAGCACCAAATCTTTGATTTGTTGAACGTGAGCTTCGTCGGTTGAGGTTGATGGTCGCCCTGGACGCTCTTCGTCTTCGACACGTTCACGACCGGCTTGGAACTCACTATACCACTTGTAAACATTTTTTTTAAACATAGCCTCATCACCAAAGGCTTTCTGCACCATCCTCAACGTATCCGCAGCAGAAAATAGATTCCGTAAAGAAAATTTAATGCAAATTCTTTGCTCAACAAATTTCGACATCGCAAAAAACGAAAAACTCACTTTTAGCAGCTTACAAAACGACAGGTATCTCAAACACTAATAAGTATTTTGATACCTATGAAATTTGACATAAATGTGACTGACAGTACTACCAACCTGAAATAAAAAAAATAATGCTCCAAATTCTTCGACGCGCGCAGTTTAAATTCAAATGTCACCTTATTTTTTGGGCACAGTAGTATGTATGTATGTCTGGATGGAAACGTCACAATCAAGAAAAGTACGAAAAGGCCATCAGTAAGAAGCTGACAAATAGAATTAGACTGCAGCCCTTCCTCTTTAAGCGTGTAAATATTAAACTCACCGCACCTCAGCTCAAAAATGGGGGATACAGTACATGAAAGAAAGAAAGTCAATGCGCAATTGGCAGAAAAAGATTAAAACCCAAAGGTTGCAACTTGGGGATTTGCAATAGAAATACAATTTCGTATGCATGAACGAGCGGTTTGCGCCCGATTGCCGTTGCAACGGGAGGCACCGAACAGTTGCGGCGCCCAACGTCAACATTTGCTTAGACCGTTGCATTCAGCTAACCCCAAAGCGGCAGGGCAGCGTATCGCACATTTGGTGCGGCATGCCACGCTTGGCCATTCGATGTGCTCCACTATCAAATGTACAACATCACATGCTCACGCCAAAGACCTATAGCCGCAAGGCATACGTAGTTCTTCACCTACTGCTGTGGCTGTGACTTTCAAGCGCGCTATATCCAATCGCCGTTACAAAGCCGAGGAGGGGGAGCTGAGCAAATTGTATTGTAATGAGAAAGCGCAGTAACGGCGATGTAGTGGAGCAAATTGCGGAGCGTGGCGTATTCGCGCTGGAAGGTAAAATAGAATTCGAATATTGTTTGAAGGAGAATACGAGGGACGCTATTTAGATTCTGAGGCTAACGGACAGGCACTTTGCTAAATTCCCAGTGGCCATAGACCTGTGCGACGAATGCGTCGCCCCTCTGCGAAGGTTTAGACGAAAATATAGACCGAAGTATGGTCTGAACCTTTGGCTATGCAAATATCATGTTAGGCAAATAGAAAAAGAAACTTAGTGCGTTTGTAAATATAACACAAAACTGGCGATATTGAAAGCAAAGGCTTATTTTTCTTTTGGAAAAAATGTGCTTTTCATAACTAATAAATTGTAAAAAGGTAAATCAAATTTTTCTATATATCATCCCAAAGTAAAATTTGGAAAAATGAATGCTGACTCGTCCATAAAATGTCTTTATCATTGCCCCATAAAACTTGAGGCTAACCCTCGTATGTTATTGAGTAAATATTACACGCATTTTTAGATAACATAAAAGCAACGAGTAATGAAGGGAAAAATAGCAATAAAGAAAAGCCATAAACTTCGCTTCGAACGAAATTGCATTCGCAACAAGAGACTATCTTAAGATAGTACCAAACGGGCTTCTTATGCATTGTTGTGGAGCAAAATAATTCTACAGCCGTTTTCAATATCAGCAATTGGCAACTGCAACTGCGGCCGTTGGTCGTCGCCAGCCCATTGCAGCGCTTGAAGATTATCTAAGCTTCAAGGATATTTGCAATTTGCATGCAAGAATGCAATAAAAACATTACACACCCGACTATTCTCCAACGCAGCGAACGAAGCCGATTTGGCGGGTGGCTTTGGTCCACTATGGGTACGCGCCGCAAGCATAAGTTGAAGGCTACTTGCTTGCTTACTTTGCATTGCTCATTTGGAAAATTTGCAATTTGGAAAAGCCATAGATGTCGCAAGGAAGCACACACGCACATTTGCTTAGACTCGCGATGAGAACAATAACTAGTGGATTTGTGAGGAAAAGCAACAAGATAATGAATTTAGATGACAAAATGATATTCTGTGATCCAGATTATTGCTACAATGGTTTAGGTAAATGTTCTGTCGATCAATGTTGATTAAATGATATGTTGCGCCAATTATCTGGAAGAAGACTTGTCCGGAAAGTAATAGGACTGATTTTCTTCCGCCGCGACTGTATTCGGTAGAGGACGTTCCTAGCTAACGAACGAGCGACTGGTCAGTTGTCTCCGAGCACTTGGTGAGTCAGGACAAACATTTTCGGGCGACGAGTTTCTGTGAGTGGTGCAAGCCGAAAATGCAGCTGTCGTTAGAGCAGGGGTCCCGCGATTAAATTCTATGTGAAACTCGGTAAATCTGCGGCAGAGGCGTTTGATATGATCAAGCAGGCTTACCCAGATATTACTTTAGCAAGAAGTGGTGTGTTTCGGTGGCACGAGACCTTTTGGAGGTCGCTGATGAAGACCGGAAAGATGAGCAAATCTAAAATGAAAACAATGCGCATTTTCTTTTTTGACATCAAAGGCATCATCCACCATGATTTTGATTTCTCCTGAAGCAATCGTCAACGCCAAGTTTTACGTGGAAGTCCTCAAGAGACTCAAACGAAGGGTCAATCCGACAAGACAACGCCCCGTCTCACATTGCTTTTCTTGTGAATACCTACATAACCAAGGCCGGTATCCCAATTCTTCCGCAGCCGCCCTACAGCCAAGATGTGGCCTCCGGACTTTTTTATTTCCTTGTCTGAAAAGAGCGATGAAAGGGAATCCAGCAGCATGCACCTCGGCTCTCAAGGCTATTCCGGAGAATGCCTTCCGTGACACCTTTAATGCTTGGAAGTTATTTGAACAAAATTGCCGGGTCTTCTGAAAATTATATTATTCAAAATAAAAAGCGTTTCAGAGTCATTGAATCGCAAGGGCGACTTCTTTGGGAGTGCTGCGTAAGTCAGTGGCAACGTTAAACGATGAACGAAAAGCACTTTTCGTGGACTTCTAACTTTTGCAATAGAATGCGTGATATTTGTAGAATTCCGAAGCCAACGAAGTCGAAGTGAACCAATTAGCACCTAGTTTCTGCCAAGATATTTATGTGCTAACAAACGAGAACATGCTGCCCCGTGCCATAAAATTGTATGGCTGTGCATTTTTGCGCTTAAGTATTTTCTAACAAATTTTCTGTAATCCTTTTCTCGTGCGCTCACATGCTTCGCATGTCTTCGATACGAATAAAAACTGTTAATGCAACAATGTTGCCTCTGTTGCCGTCGCCGTCGTCATCGCCACCACTGCTGCCACGATTGCAGTGCGAACGTGTCGCTTTTATCGCAAAATATGCAAATTCATTGGCAAATCATAAATATTCATGCACTTTTCTTTAATGCAGAGCAATTTCCTGGCCATGCCTCAGCGGCCGGCTGCCAGTGTTGCTGGCTCCTATTAGCATCGCTGCTGGCGTGGCCGCCAGTAGCAGGAGCGTGTTCGTGCGCTGATTTTCGTGTCATATTGCTGCTGTTGTTGTTGTAAGTGCAAACTGCGAAATGCAAATCTGGGCAATGCAAATGAAAACAACAAGAAATAAGTGAAAATATTGAATGTTTTCAATGTTGTTACTAAACGGCAGCAACATCGCCACCAACAACAAATAGCACAAGCATATCACTTGCTGCCAGCATCAGCAATGAAAATAAAAACAAATCAGTGCTGATGAAAAGTTGAAAGCCAAACAAACAACCGATTCTTTTGGTTCGGTCCAGCGCAATCGAACGAAGCAAACTGAACTAAGCCGAACGCTGTTGCGAATTTTCCACTCACTTCGGATTTTTTTTATATCTGTTACTTGTTGTTTTGCTAGATTTTCCATTGAATGTTGGCATTTTGTTGTAGTTCGATCATCATTTGCATTCGATCGCTTTGGAAAATCAACACTTGAGCGCGGGGGCGGGGCGTCTATGCAAGCAACACGATTTGAAATGTTTTCATGTGAAATTATTTATGCTCAAATTGCCACCGACGGACAAAAGTACATGTGCATACAAAAGTATGTTTGCATGTAGTTAATGCGCGGCTGTTTATGAGCGTTTTTAAATTGCATTTCCTCTGAACATTTTACACACTTTCTTTCGGATTGTGAAGGGAAATCGAATTGCCTTTGAGTTGGTGAATCGCTGTTGTGCTTAGCTTGTTGCAAATTTCTTTTTGTTCCAGAAATATTAAAAGTCCATAAGATTCTACTGAATTAAAGTATAATGTGAACATGACATTTGAGTACTTTTTGCTTGTTTTCGTTTTTGAAAAGTTAGTTTTCTACCAAGAAACATTCCTAAATTTATAATCTTGAACTTGAGATCACATCTTGTTTTACATTTGAACTATCAAGGCGAAATCCATAAGTTAGTAGCGCCGCAGTGCTTCGGCATCCAGTCTTCTTTATTTTCCAATTAAGGTGTTAGGGGTAGTCAGAGGCACGAAAAACTGAGAGTTTTCAGTATTTGCTTTGTTGTTTTTTTTTTTTTTTTGTTGCTACTAAATCATGTTATTTTACAAAAGTAGTAATGTGGCATTAGTATAGGATGTGTTGACTTGAAGTCACGAAAAATTTAATTTCCAAAGTTATAGTTAAAAAGGTACTTGCGGTGACAACCATAAGTCTTTGGAGATTCATCTAAAATCAATCAGACAAAAAAAATTTGTTTTATAAATAGATAAACCCGGGCCGGATAGAAGGATTTTATTTTATTTTCAAAATGAACAAAATGGCGGCCTCAGGAAATTTTTTTCCAAATTTTTGCGAAAAAAATCAACAGTTAATTGGCCTTAAAAAATCGACATTTTCGAAAAAATAAAAATCCTTCGATCAGGCCCGAGTTTATTATGTATTCTAAAAGCTGTATAAATTTCATTAAAATCTACTGAACGGTTTTCGAGTTACAGTTGTCACCGATTCAAAAAACATAGTTTTGAGAAAAACGCGTTTAAAGTTTCACACTAACGTTTTGAAGTGCCCGAACTCTCTTTCTTATTTCTCGAATAACTCAAAAACTATTTATCGGATCAACGTGAAATTTTCAGGGAATATTTTTAAGATATTACACTTAACGAAAATGCAAAAAAAAAAAAAATAATTTTTTGAAAATTCTAACTACCCCTAACCCCTTAAAACAGTCCTAATTATGGCAAATTACGCTTTCCAACTACTCTCCTGCTCAGAATTGCGTGAAGACATTTTTGCAAGACGATTCACTTGCCTCAAATCGTTTGGCAAAGCACACTTTTCTTTTAAGTGCTTCAAATTGTTCCTAATTGAATTAAGTTTGATTCCCATTGTTCAAGTTAACGGTTGTAAAAAAGAGATATTTGAATGGCTTTGCCATATTGTTTTTTACCACAACAATTTTAATTTGCTAAATTGATTTTCTCGGAAACTTGACTGCGATTTGTTCTTGAATAAAGAAAGCAATAAGAGGCAAAATTGAAATGAACAATAACAACTACTGACAAATGAAAATACCGCAGCAAATAATATAAATTTTTATGTTATTGGACCGTAGCTTAATCACATAAAAGGTTGACAAGAGAACAACACTCTTGGCAAGACATGGCCATATCCAACCATTTATTTATTAGTTATTTATTAACATCACAAGAATACAGAAAAAAAAACAAAAAAAAAAAATTCAAAAATGAGCAGCTGATGAAGCAGAGAGTCTCAAAACATTGGGTCCTATGCTTGCAACCCTCGATTTGAAACCTCCTAGTAATTCGATGCGTTAATCTGGAATAATGTCTAGTTTTTTGTTGGAACATCAATTTTTCACGAAATGGCGGCTTCTTAAAAAATAAAATTTTTTTACTATTTCTAATTTTTTATAAAAATAGTAAAAATTCAAATTTGGGGCTAAGAATTGTTTCAGATATAAACAAGTCTATGGAGTATATGGATAGTTGCAGAAATAAACAAGTACATATTTAAAAAAGATTCCTTAAAAAGTCAATCGATCCCGGTATCGTTTTAAAAAAGGGAGTGACAGTTTCGAGAAAAAATCGGTTAAGGTTTCAATTTCAGTCGAACCAGTTTGGATGCCGGGTCAACATACTTCTCTACTAAGTATGTTCATATGTGTCCCCACGCGTTATGTTTTTGTGAAAAGAACGCCAAATTTGCCACAGTCATCCTGTAAGCCAACCGCCCTTTTTGTTTATCTGAAAACATATTCTTGTAACGTCAACTGATTTGGGTTTTAGGGCAAAAAAAAACACAAAATACCGAAAAAACCGCGCATCATTTCCGCTTTTAATAAACGCCCAAACGAAATCAAGAAATGGCACGCTGCCTTCTAACTGTTTAACACAGTTGTTTGTGGGGGTCCTGTGGCGCGGCAGAGACCTGAGACAGCCATTTCAGCGCTTTAACGAGCGTTGAGGAAGGAGAGGCGTGATATTATGTATAGATGATTGCGGGTTTGTCTCAGCACAGTATGCACCCATTTTAATTTAATTCCAATTTATTATTTTTTTTTTGTTGTTTGTATTCCCTGCCGGTCGTTGCTCGCCCAAAGTGATTGAGTCTGTTGGTCATTATTCGGCACTTCCGCTTTGATGACCACTTTCCGTGTGGGCAAATGTAATTGCATCACATTCATTTGTGTAAATTTGTATGCGCTTTTCTATGTGTCGACTATATTCACTTAATATTACTGTTATTTCTTGTTTACTCCCACTTGTCTGCTACGTTCATTAAGAAGTGAACGAATACAGTTTGCTAGGCTCGAACTTCTTCCTCCATTCTGTTGTTTGTCTGTTTTTCTTCCGGTCGGCAAACTTTTACAGAACTTCGCCGCTCACACCACTTTGGCTCGGCCGTTTGTTTTGCTGAGTTCGAAGCGTTCGCTAAATGATGACTTTTCCAATTGAATTAAGCATTTGCATTCACACTTCGCTTTCACTGGGAATTTGTTTACCGCGCATCTCTCCCGTCGGTCTCATTAATCCTTATGGTATTCCAACGCCGTCAACTTGCTTCCTGCCCATTGCTAGCTAACTTATTCAACTGTGGCTATAACCAAATGCAGATGAACAGTTTGCAAGTGACAGTTGTAATTTTCAAGTTTATTTCAAAAATAATTTAGGCAAATGGAAGCTAATTTTAGAGAAGAGTAGAAGTTCGAGTCGAAGATGCAGACGAAAGTAGAAAGACTTTAATTTAATCGTAAGAGTTTTCTGAAGAAAGCTACTTGTAATTTAGTAAAGAATTTAGTATTTTCGGCAAGTGGACGCTTCTTAAATCACATTTGCGAAATTTTTAAGAATATTTAGTTTTTTGATAGATATAGGCTAGCTTAATCGACTGAAGATTGCAGAATATTGCACTTTTATTAAAAAAGCAATAGCTCTTTTAAATTTATTCAGTTTTTCAAAGTGATGGTTATAACAGATCGATAAGTCTTTTAAACTGAGATATTATAGTACATCTTCCTCTCAGTGAACCTTTTTTTTATTGGCGTAGACACCGCTTACACAGATATAGCTGAGTTTACAACAGCGCGTCATTCGTTTTTCCTTTTCGGTGCTTGTCGCCAATTGGAGATTCCAAGCGAACCCAGGTCCTTCTCCACCTGATCTCTCCAACGGAGTCAAGGTCTTCCTCTTCCTCTGCTTCTTCCACCGGGTACTACGTTGACTACTTTCAGAGATAGAGTGCTTTCATCCAAACGGACGACATGATCTCTCTTAATTCGCTAAACTATGTCAATGTCGTCATACTTGTATATCTCGTGCAGCTCATCGTTCCATTGAATGTGATGTTCGCCGTGGCCAATGCGCAAAGAACCATAAATCTTCCGGAGAACCTTTCTCTCGATAACAAGTAACGTCGACTCATCAGATGCTGTCATATAAGTCGTATATAGCATATACTTAGCTTCATAACATAATTTTTATTTTTCGTTGGCCAATTTCACATTCGATTGCAACACTGTCGCTGAAAAACATAACAGGAACACATGTAAAACAGTTAGTGTGCTTTTGCTTGCTTTTGTCTAAATACAGCGAGTTTTAATATAATGCATTTTTCTATTGAGAATGTTCGCTAGTCTGGAAAATGCCAAAACTGCTACAATAAAAAAAGCAACACAATGTCATCGCTCAGACGAAACTGACAAAAAGTAGATAAAGTGGAAATGGCGAAAGCAATAAATGCAGCATTAGTTTCACCAGACGAAATATGTTTTATGTTTATTAAAATATTTGTTCAAAACAAAGCCAAAGGCAAAAGAAAACAAATATGCCACAATGATTTTTAATACACATTTTTATGTTTACAAAACAGTGAGAATCCAACGAAAAACTTTGTCCCCTCAGCTCTGCGACTGGTTTTAGTTGTGCAACATTCATTTTGCTTTGCTGCATCAACGAGTTTTACATAATATTTACAGTTGTTGCAGTGGCATGCGACAGCAATATGCTCGTTGGTAGCAATCGTCAGCTGTCAGCCGGTGTCTCGCTGTTGGTCTCCTAAAAAGTACCGTTGTATGGGTGAGTAACCTTCGCACTTGCGGCGCTGGAGTTTCACTGCTTCCGCTTTCCCTTTCCCCTAAAAGCCGGCGAGATGGAGCAGCAACGGAAGCTGCAGTGGTGTTTCCTGTCGTCACGTTGCAAGTGCCATAGCAGACACGCGGTGTTTGGTGGCGGCAACATCCGCAGTTCTGTGGTATATGCCGAGTTGTTGCATTTTCATTCAATTCGGAGGAATTTTTTATAATTTTATATTCATATGTTAATCTGTTGAAAGTCCATTAAAGTGTTAAGAAAAATATATCCCTCAACTTTGGATCTCTCGTTTTACGTACAAATTAAAAGAAGCTCATGAATGGCGGGAGCCTCTGCGAATTAATGAAACAAATGAATTTTGGTAAGCACGAAGCAGTTTGTTACAAAGAATTACAAATTGCATTGTTTTGTGCCTTGGAAAGGAAGCTTGGTTGCGAGCTGAAAAGCTCTTAAGTTGGTCGATGATTTTTCCTAATCAGCTGATAGTACTATAAATGGACTTAGAACAGTTGGCCTCTTGGTTTACGTTGACTTTGGATTTTGAACGTTGAGAGAAGATGTCCTCATGTTCTATAGAATATTGCTTTCGAAGGTCAGTAATATCCAAACCTTGTGCTAGAGAATCCGCCAGGTAATGCAGTCCTTTCAGAAAGCACAAAAATCTCCAAAAGATATTCTGCGTTGAAAAGGGGGGTCTCTCATCCGATGTTGTTTAATGTTTTTCATTGGAGGCGTTTTTTACGTGGCGGGTACCAAACCCATCGCAAAACCCTATGGAGGGCATGTTTCGCCTTCTCACTTTAGCTCGCCTTCAAGAGGATGCTCTTTGTCTACCCAGAGGATACTTGGTCTAGGACCGGAAATCGTGAGCTGCTTGAGCCATATGTAAAAGAACCTTTTCAAGCCACTCAAAAGTGAATGGCGATCAGAGAAATTTCCTCACTTGCGTGAACTCCAACTCAATTACCTTGTTTCTTTAAATATGAAATCTGCGCATGATTCTGACAGAACATGGTTTCAGTAAAATCTGAGCCTGTTAACGCCTAAGGATGTTACAATATTTTAAAAATAATTTTGAAGAAATTCAAGCAAATAATTATTTTTTTATTGCGAAATAAACTGATGAATCTTCAGATTCAATTAACTAGGTTGGAATGAATGTTTAACTGATTTTTTCATAAATTTATTTTTTTATTTTTTCACGTTAACTAATATTGTATTTCGAAAATTGTTTGAGTTTCGAAAGTTGAGCATGTAAACTACTGCTGCAACCCGCAACCGCAGTGCAACGGCATCATCAGCAAATAAACTCGGCAACTCATGCGGTGCTTCAACTTGCCACTCAACTCAACTCAACTCTACTCGCTTCTGTGTACTCACAGTTGACCGCAAACAGATTTGTGCATCTAATTGCATTCAATTCAATTCAATTAAGTGCCTAGTTAAAATAGTTTTTGTTGTATTTGTAGTTATTTGGTTGATTACAACATTTATGTTTGGTTTCGCTTTCGGTCGAAAGGGTTTGCCGCCGCCACCACATTTCCACGTTTCCACCGGCAGCCGCTTGTGGGCAACCAGCATACGCTGCTCTCTGCCTCTGCTGGCGCTACCTCGCCGTGCCACTCACCGCTGCCACTGCAATAATTACATCATCAAAGGCCTGCCGAAGCACTAGGGCTGGAGCCAGACCCTCGTGGTGTGCGGCTGCTTGTAAGCTCTGATGACTGCTATCCTCTAACGGTATGAGTATGTCATTCATTTTGATGCGCACCACATTATTCGGCAATGTGGCAGGCGACATGACATATTGTGGCAGCAAATGCATAAGCATTACAATTGCTACATTTGGATATTTGTTGCTCTTGTAAATATGGCTTCGGCTACATTCATCGGAGTGCGGGTGAATTTTAAACATGCGCATAGGTAGACCTCCGGCCTTCAGTCTCACATTCGTTCCCATGCAGCGCTAACCGAGTCTGTCCGGCTATGAATGCTCTTGACAGTCGACAGGTTGCAATTTGCATTTTAATTTCGCCAAATATTTGTCATTATCACAAAACAATTTCCACTGTCAGACAGTATTTGTTTGCTTTGTTGTTGCAACAATGGCTTAGTTAGGAAGAAACTCTCGCTGGAGTTGTTAATTAAATCCGATTAATACGCTTAACTACAACAAAAATATGTTTTTATAACGGTAAAAATGTATCATAAATTGTGATTTGCCTGACGTTGCGTGGAAATAATTACCGTTAATTTAATTAATTCCAGAAGTGCAGCAATGATAGTGGCATATACTTTTTAAGTAATAGTTTAGTCAGAAATATTTAAAATACGGACAGTCAGAAACCTGTATTTTCACATCATTTAGTACAAACCCTTATTATCGCTTCTAAAATGTGATTCTGAGCCAAAACAAGCTTGCCAAAGCTTGATTTAGTTTTCCATGCACCTGTTGCAAGCCACGGCCGGATTAGCCGCCATTCGTTAAATTCTTAAACAGTTCCATCGGCACCAATAATGTTGCGTTTAATGAATGCCGGATCTTGAGCTACTTTGTTCTCTATTCGACGTCGTTTTTGGGAAAGATTCAGGTCATTAAGTCTAGCATTGACGCGGTTATACCCAAAACATGAACCAAAATGTGTTGAGCCGACCAAAAATTGAGATTTTGAGGTTCACTGCAACCTGATGCCAGCACGATCTCGCTTGAGACCAGTTTTCAATGACTCCGCGATCTTCACTGAATACTTTGTGTCTCTCAAATACTTGAGTTCGTGATAAGGTTGACTCCCCAAAACACTTCCGTAACATTTTCAACGATTCCGTAGCCGTGATTCCAGTGGAAACACAAAATTTCAGTCCCAAGTTCCTCGTTAAATTTTTTTACATAGAAAACAAGGCCAGGCACAGCTTTCGCGACGTAAGTAAAGAGCTGTCAAACGCGAAGGTTAAATGGGACTGGTCCATGCAAATTTAACATATACAAGTACTTTAATACTTTCATTAAATATTTATAATAACAGGGTTTGTCTGGAAAGTTATTGGACTGAGTCGATTTAAAAAATTTGATTTAAACAATCGTTACAATTCGTTAAAAACTTTCAAAATAGGCTCTTCAAGCATTAAAGGCGGCATGAGAGCCGAGGCTCATGCTTGCCTTTCATCGGCCTTTTCATGCATGGAAACAAAAAAAGTCCAGGTGGGCGACCTCTGGGCTGTAGGGCGGCTGCGGAAGCGTTGGGATGCCGGCCTTGGTTAAGTAGCTGTTCACAAGAAAAGCGTTGTGCGGAAGCGTTGGGATGCCGGCCTTGGTTAAGTAGCTGTTCACAAGAAAAGCGGTGTGAGCCGAGACGTTGTGGTGGTGCAACTACCAATCGGCTGCGATGTCTTGTCGAACCCGATTGACCCTTCGTTTGCGTCTCTTGAAGACTTCCACGTAAAACTTGGCGTTGACGGTTTGTCCAGGAGAAGCAAATTCATGGTGAACGATGCGACCTCTTCCCGAAGATGTTTCTGATAAAAAATTGTTCAAAGTTGTTAAGATTGATAACTGTGTTGGAATTAATTTTTTGAACTTTTGCTGACTTTTATCTTTTAAAAATTTAAAGTAATTGTTTCTCGCAATTTTCCCGTACAAAACTAGGTTCTCGTCCATTCTGAAAAAAATATTTTCTTCTTTTTAATAAGTAAGGCTACTGCGTTTCTATTATAGGATTTTCTAACCTCCGGCTAGTGGGAGTGCGTTGTTGTTGCTTTATACATATGCTATTTGAGTTCGATGGAACTTGCATAAGTGTACACCCCTTGCCGCTTGCAATAGAATACGCTTCATTACGCTAAAAGCACTCAGCCATGCATACATAAATTATTTATTTCGAATTACTCACTTCTGCCTTTTACTATTTTAATTTTTTCCTTTTTGCATTTGCCTCAAAATTAGATTTTTTTATCTGCAACGTTCATTGTAGCATGCCACAAATAATGTACGGACTATTTAGTCATTAGCTGTAATTAATTTTTATTCGCTTGAAAACACCTTTTTAATATCTTCAATAGCCGCGAACTACACTCGTGTGGAATATGAAGCATTTAAATAATTTTCAGGCCAGAGGAATTGTCGCCGTCCAATGCAAAGTTGCAATACCGTAAAAAAGACACCGCATTGAGCACTTTACAGGAGAAGAAGTCATATGGAGTGCCATGCATGAGTTCATACCCAGCGGTCTACATATTTAATGCGCTCTCAGCTATCGGCTCACCGTTTCAATTGAGACATATGCGAACCATCAATTAAATCAATTCATGCAATCAACAATCGACTGGGCGATGAACTGGCATTGTTGTTGTATTTGTAGTATTTGTAGTATTTTGTATATTCATAATGAAAACCTGGTAAAGCACAAATGGGCTTTTTAATTCAATTTTCTCCGGAAATTAATAAAAAAAATTAATTAGTCTAAAATATTAAGATTTGATTATTTTTAAATTGTGAATTTAAATAATTAAAATTTTCTAATTTTTTTTTTTGCTTTTTAGCAGAGTTGTGAGTGCTACCCATCGAAAAGTCCATGAACTTTTCCCAATAATTTTCTAAAAAAAAAAAAAAAAACAATATAATAGTTTTCCTACGTTTCCATTGAATGATTTTGCAAACCTCTAAACAAGTAGTATTTTTCATACTAATAAAAATGACATTTTCTTAGCTTATAAGACTCTTTAACGCATGAGCCGGCGTTATTTAAGAGACTGAAAAATTTTCAAAGTGCTTGGACTTAAATCTCTACTGGATTCGCGTGGATTTCCTCAAACCTACTTTTTTCCGCTTCACCTAAAACTTTCCGATGATGATGGCTCAGCCGTTCAATATTTTGGTCGGTAATTGGCACTTAAGGTTGAAGGAGGATTTGTTTCTATGAGTTCTTCCCACGAAGTTCACCGAACGCTTTGGGAAAACAAATAGTTTTATTCTTATTTTCGTCGTTGAATATTCAAATGTCGTCTATACAATAATTTTAGACTTAATTACAAAATTTCGATTATTGAGTAGGTTATCCCACTAATCTTATAAATTTAACAAGATTTCGCCATACAAAAATGATAGTTCTTAATCTCATCTTCGAGGTGATTTGAATTTAATCTATGAGAAAACTCTCTGTGCGACTCTTATTTAACAGTTTCTGCTTGTCAGCATTGGAAATCTATTACGATATCACAGCTGATTTAGACACTACAAGGAAAAAAATTGTAAACAAACAAATTAACTAAACGCAATGAATCTGAATTCACCTGAAAATCGACTTCCCAAATAAAAAAAAATACGTTCTTTATTTCTGTTATATGGAAAATGTTTAAAAGAAGACGGGTTTTATTACAAAATACTATATAACAATATTTTATTTTAATAAATATTAAGTTATGTGAACTCCTGAATGACAAAAACATCTGTTTTATCACCTGTCCAACGGCTGTGAGAACGGGCTAGATTATTGAAGAGATTAAATGTAATCTAATCACTCAAAATTTTTGGTGGGAACATAGTTTTAGATGCCTACATCTAATGGAATATAGTGAATACTATTGGGTGGTCGAAAAAGTCTTTTCGTATTTCTATTATGTTGAAATGAAATTAAATGCCCTGTTCTGGTCCTCCCTATTAATTTCGTGTAATCAAAGAGCTTTTCAACTTAAGTGCATTGGCACACAAGTGTAAGCCCACTTATTTTTATTGCTTATATAGTTAATGGGTTGTTGGTTTTTATTGTTGTTGTTGTTTTTTTTTTTATAAGTAATTACTGCGGTCACTTTGCAGTTCTGATTGCCCCACACAATCTGTGCGCTGCATTCACAGGCGATTGCAGTTGGTAATTAATCAAGCTCATCATTAACCAACTTTCCACAACAACAACAACAACAACAAGCTGTAGCAACGTGATGAAACATATTGGCAACATTACTCGGCTCTCCTTTGCCTGGGGGCAGTGGAATGAAGGGCGCCGTGAACTCAACGTCACACATTCCGATTCAATTTCTGCACACACTCACACAGAGATGGAAACATACATTTGTATGTGCATGAAAATAAATAAGGGGAGCAGTAATCGAATAGGTCGGGGCAGGAGTCAGCCTGATGCACGGCTTATTGATGACAAATTGTTAAATCAACAATTAAAATAACTTCATCCATCCGCACGGGAGCATTACACGGCAGCGCTCGGTCGCTCGGGCGGACAGGTAGCATGTTGGAAAATCATTTCGTTGGCTTCGATTACAATCAAAAGATGCCATGATGATTCGGATACCCACATGCACACATACATGTATGCATGCATGGCTCTGTGATAGTTTTGTGACCTGTCGTCAACCGACCCGATCGATTGGTTTGTAGCAAATGCGAGGCTGATTGGTTTCTGTTGCCGTTGGATTGATGTCACTGCATTGTTGGTGCACGCTGCAGCCGGATTTGTGTGGACTTGGAGGAGATATGCCGTGAAAAGGGTCGCTTGACAATACGGCAGGAATTTTAATCTGGGCGAGCACATGAGTCAACTGTCAGTCATCATTAGTGGACGTCTTTCTATTATTGCCTTAGTTACAAGAGCTGTGCTTCTTGCTTCTCAATTCTCAGATAATGGTGAGCATTTGCTTCAGTCAATTCGGTTGTGTGTTTGTACAGATCTCTAAGGCTTCAGGTAGCTGAAAATTAAAATGAAATGAATTTTATCTTAAAAATTACGCAATTATTTTTATATAATAGCCGCTTTCTCATACCTTTTAATCTCTCTTCCTCCCATAATCCGTATGAAATGCTTGCAAGTGAAACTATGTGCAACCTACAATTAATTAAAACATACTTCAGCTGTTTTGAGCTTACGCCACCGCTCACTTAGTCCAACTGGATCCTTCAACTTTGTGGGTTTTGTTTACTGTCTTTTGGGCTTTCATTCGCCACAACAAAATGCTGGCGGCGAGGAAGGATTTGTAGCAAAAACAGGAAACCGCAAATTAAACTTGAAAAATCGTGTTTAGAAAAGAATGTTGAAAGAAGCTTAAAAGGAAAGCACACAAGCATTCACTTGTGGCAAGCTGCAACGCCTAAAAGCTGACACCAGCAAACAATGAAATGCAACAAAGCTCGGCACATGTGGCTCGCCATACACACATGAACGAATAGAGAGAGAGAGAGGGACAGTGCGATGCTGAGAGCCGCATGCATGCGGTGATAGCAAGTTTCATTGTTTTGGCTCGCCGCTGCTTACGACTACTTTGTGGCATGTGAAAACAAATACAAAAAAATAATAGAAAAATATTTAATTAAGTGCAAACCGCAACAACATAGCCACCTTCTGATATCAAGCAATGGAGTGGCAACTTGGCAACTGACAACTGGCGTTTTCATGACTAAATATTTTATACGCTGGGGAAGAAGGGCAGGGTCAAAGGTCAACTTGCGGTCACATATGTCCAACTTAGACGAATATTTTAAGACATCTACTATTCTAGCTGGCGTATCTCATTCTGATGGGAGACATTTTTGGATGTAAATTTATTAAATAGATTATTCTTCTTCTTCACTGGCCCTTCGAACGGAGTAAAGGTCTTCCTCTTATTCTACTTCCCCGGCGGATACCACATCGAATACTCTCAGATCTGGAGTTTTTTCGTCCAACGACATGACCTAGCCAGCGAAAAGTTCATTGTTCTACCGAATGCGATATTCGATTTCGTTCGAACCGCAGAACGTTTCTTTCGAAAACTCGTAACGTCGACTCATCAGAATGACGAGAAACGATTCTTTTACATATGGCTGCAGCAGCTGCCGACTTCCGGTCTTAGAGCAAGTATCCTCTGGGTAGCCCAAAAAACATCCATTTTAAAGGGAGCTAAAGTGAGGAAGCGAAACACATCCCCTCCCCTGGGTTGTGCGCTGGGTTTGGATGGGTAAGATCCAACGATGGCTCAGACAAATTGGCGTCAAATAAAGCCTTTCATTTTTGACAGAGAAGCTCAGTCTAATATGTAGCATGAGCGTTACAAGTAAGTTTAACTAAGGTAACTAAAAAATTACCAAGTTCTAATGAGCTTCAAAACAATATAACCATCCGCGAAAAAAAGAGAAAGGAGGGAGGACTTGGTAAGGTAGTTGTAGTAAGTTAATAACGGTGTTTTCTATAGCGAAGCTACAAAACTAGACCGATAGGGAAAGCAAACGACGCCATATTTTTTCCGCTTTTTTGACATTTCTCTTCAGTAAGGTTTATCATTTTATCATGGAAAGATATACAATCCAACAACGAGTCGAAATTATTAAAATTTAAAGAGCGCTTTGGCTGTCATAATGGTCCTGTCAGACCAACAATTGAGCATCTAGTGGAAAAATTTTAGTCCACAGGCATAATAGAAAATGTTTCCGCACCAGTGAGACAAAGAAGTGCCCGTAGTGTCGTAGAAAGATACAAATCAGTCTCTCACACGTCGTTCTCAAACGTTGGGCATCTCTGTGACATCGTTTTGACGAGTTTTGCGAAAAGATCTTGGCCTACATCCTCACAAGATCAAATCTAGTCAAGAACTGAAGCCCCTTGATCACTAAAATCGTCGTATGTTCATGAATTAGACAGAGCAACAAATTGAAAATGGTCCAGACTTCATCGAAAAATCATCTTCTGCGATGAGGCTCATTTCTGTCTGAATGGCTTCGTTAAAAAGCAAAATATGCGTTATTGGTCAGGCAGCAATCCACACGTACTCCATGAGTCACCATTGCATCCCGAAAATATTACAGTTTGGTGCAGTTTATGAGCCGGCGGCGTCATTAGGCCGTACTTCTTCTGTGATGACCAAGACCGGCACGTTACTGTGAATGGGAATCACCACCGCTCAATGATAACCGAATATTTTGGGTCCGAATTGGATGATTATGGACTTGGACAATATGTGGTTATGTCTCCAAATGGCCCAGTCAATTGGTCGCCTCAGTCCTGCGATTTAACGCTGTTAGACTATTTCCTGTGGTGCTACGTCAAGTCTATGGTCTATATCAACAAGTCAGCGAAGATTGATGAACTTCGTACGAATATCGAACGTGACATTGAAGCAGTATCGGCCGATTTCTTAATATGTCGCCGCTACTCATTCATAAAGGTAGACGTCGATGATATTATTTAACACCGTTGAGCATAACTAAAGAGAAGTCAGGGCAGTTTTGTAATGTGGCAACCGCCTAAGTTCATGAACTTTGAGTTATTTGGTTAATCCATTACAGCGAAAAGTTAGTCGATGCGCCTTTCAAGCTTGCAAATTTGCATTTATATGCAGTAATTAACAATGGCTTTTCACTTGTCGTTTATTTTACTATTTTTTTTTGTTGTTTCTTTGTTGTTTTTTGTTTTTTTTTTTTTTTAATTAAAATTCCCATTTGAAGTACTGCTTTTGAAATTAACTTAACATAACGAAATCATTACCGAAGTTTGCTTAAGCGATTAAGCAATGGACAAGTGGTACTACCACAACAAAACCAACTACAACAACAACAACACATTCGAGAGGCTTGTTGGTGCAATGACCGCAGAAGTCAAAGTTAAAACGTCGATTGCTAAAAGTTGCACGATGGTTCGCCGAGCCTGCTTAAAAATTGGAGTTTCCTCAATAGAGCGCTGAGGACCATAATTTCGAAACTTCCAATACATTTTTAGTGCTTCCGTGCGGTTCACAGTTTTCTATATGTATACGTACTTGCTTCGTGTTGTTTATATTATGTGTGGCATGGATAAAAGTCGCATGTTGCATGCACTCGGCGAGCCGTTTAATTTGCATTGACGCTTGTGTTAGCAATATCGCAACGGATTTACAGTTAATATGCTTTGGATAGGATGCTGGGTGGCAACGCTCGCAATTAGTTCCTTAATTTCTTGCTTCAAACCTGCCAATGGGCCGATAGCACGTTTGTAGGCGAACATTCGCCAGCGTCGTGTTCTCGAATTAGTTATGCAGCACCAGCATTGACAGCATTACACACACACAGGCAATAGCCCAACAGCCCTTTTTGCACGCGTCCACTGCGGCGTATGTTCATTTAATCGAAATCTGCAGCTAAGTAAATCCCATTTAAGGTCTAGTATTATGCATGCAACTGCAGCTGCAAAGGCGAACCAAGCCAAAACAAAATGTCAGCAACCACAGCAAGCCTCATGCGTGTGTGTGATACGAACAAAATCAACAACGGTAGCTGTGCTTTGGCGTGTGGACTGGAGGGTGGGGGCAGCAGGCGCTGCAAATATTGATACAAGACTCATTAAACGCCCACTTATCAGTGATGGAGGTCCACGCCGTGCCACACCACACCACGCCACGCCAAGTCAACTGCAGGCACTCGAACTGTTGCTGCAGCATTTGTATATGTGTACGTGTATGAGTGTGCACAGAACCAACAACGAAAGTGCCTGCAGTTGCATGTCGCTCCAACGGTCGCCGGCGTCCGAGTGTTGCCACATGTGATATCTAAGCATCGCCGGTGACTGCCTGCCAGCGCGGCGGAGCCGGCATTTGAGCTTGTGTTTGTATGTATGTGTGTGAGGAGGCTCTTCTGTGCAACATTGCCTAGATTTCCAATAGATACTTGTAATTTTGTGTGTGTGTTTGTTTATTGTTTGCTGGTGTCAGTTGATCTCTGCCGAGCAGCGCATGCAATCAGTTGTGTTGGCCTCACCACTCAAGTGTGCTTATGCCATATATGTATGTGTGTGTGTGTTGTCGTTTGCTGTTGTCCAGCAGCGTTGTCCAGTGGCAACGGCAACGGCATGACTAATCTAAATTATGCTTCATTTGTGTGATTAAGTTTGGCCGGGCCTTAAGGCGTCGCAAAGGATTTGCTGAAATTAGGAGAATAAATGTTTAGACTGTTGCATATGCAATGAGCTTAAAGTTGATCCCATCGGCAGCATACACTTGCGTTATTTAAAATATTGAAGGTTTTTAGAGTGCATCGCTGTTGTCTCTGAACGTGGTCTCAAGTAGCACTTTGACGAATTTGCATAAGAGAAATAAAAAAACTGTAGACATGAGAACAATTTATCGAATAGAAATATATAAATACATAAAAATGATGTGACTACAATTAAATTCGATTATATATAATATGTATTCCAAAAAATTGGTTTTGACAAGGATGCGCTTCAGAAACATTGGATCCGTTGCAAGCTTTGTAAACTCTGATAGTTCTGAGCTAATCAATCAAAAGCTTCCCTATTTAAAGTTTATACCTGTAAATGATCAAATATGACCTGGACTGATCCATTTGAAAGCTTATTCTGGGCATAAACGTGTCAATGCTAGGCTCATACCAAAGGACCTGAATCTTTTCCAAAAACGACGTTAAGTAGAGATCGCAAATGAGACGCTTTATTCATCTGCTATTGATTAATTACAGGTTACGAGACTATGATTCATGAATATGACATCGAAAATTTCCAAAAAATTAGCAAGGCTTTACTAATTATTCGAGCCGTAAATATAGTACTTTATTAAACAAGTTCTTAACTTTTTGAAGTTCACATACCCAGAATTATATAATTATTTGCCAATATTAGCCTTCAAAGTAATCCCCACCAGATGTAATACACTTATGCCAACGATTTTTCCAGATTTCGCAACAAATTTCTTAAGCTCTTTTTGGGATAACCTTCAGTTCCCTCAGCGAATTTGTTCGATCGATTGAAACGGGTTCCACGGAGCAGCAATTTCAGTTTAGGGAACAAGAAAAAATCCCACTGAGGCAAATCTGGTGAATACGGTGGTTGATCAATGGTATTCATTGCGGTTTTGGCTTTAAATTCCTCAAATCCGCCAAAAAGAACTCCTTATTGACCGTCTGTCCCTCCGGAACAAATTCATGACAAACCAAACGATGAATACGAAAAAATTTGCATCTCCTTGATTTTTGAGCGGCTTTGGCCTTTTTTGGTTTTGGCGCATTTTTGTCCCTCCATTCCGATGATTGTTTACTTATTTGCTTGTCAAACTCATAAACCCATCTCTCATCGGCAGTTATAATATTCTCCATGAATGTGGGTTTGGAATTCGCACGTAGAAGCATGTCCAAAGATACCTGCTTATGGTACTCCTTTCAAAAAAAAGTTTAGCTTTATCGGGACGTGTGGAGCAAGAACGCGTTTCATACCCAAAATATCTACCAAAATCATTCGTACGGACTCGTGAGAGATGTCGAGCTCTTTTGCCATCTCTATAACATTTGCCCGACGATTTTCAAGCACCACTTTTCCTTTTCCTTCACTTTTTCAATATTTTCATCAGTTGAAGAGGTCAAAGGACGTCCAGAACGAGGCATGTCTTCAACGATCTCTCGCCTGTTTTTGAAGGCGTCGTAACACTCGTAGGATTGTGTTTTTGATAAAACTAAATCACCTTTTCCAACATTCGCGACGATTCCACAAACGAAATTTGATTAGAGATACAAAATTTGAGACAAATTCTTTGTTCGATATTCTTATCCATCGAAAACATCGCAGCGCATTGAGGTGTACCGACTTAAGCAGCTGATGTAAACAAACTGGTGGCCAGATCACGCTCATATTTGGCACAGTAATTAAGGACAGTCTTACCAAGAGCAAAATATTTTTAAAGTAATTTAAATTACAATTTTTGGATACTTTTTTGCCACTATGTACTTTAAATAATTATTTTTAAAAGCTTTCATCCACCTCCATAACCTCAAGCAAGCATATGGTTCGGTTCAAAACTGTAGATACTTCTTCATTTGATTTGATATTCACCAAAATCATTTACACTTGAAATCTTGGCAACCCCAATTTTTCCAGAGCCCATGCCATCATATCATTAATTAAGCAAAAATCCCCTTTTACCGTTAAGTCGCAAGCCAGGGCGTAATCGTCGGGATCAACAGTTTTAAATTAACGGCTTTAATGAAAAGTGGCTATTGGTGGTAGTGGTATGAATAACCGTTACTCGCCTTTGTCTGCAGCTTATTCAAACAATCTGCTTAACATTATCATTGTTGACGCTGAACATTTTCCCGAGTATGAGATCCTCATTCCTTCTACATCCTCATTCGTGCAACGCAAGTGCGGCTAATTTAAATGTAAAGTGTTGCGTTGCACTCTCAGCTGAGTGCGGGCCCAACGAGAAGTGTAAGGTCGCTCTAAAGGGGTTGCGAAGTTCAGCAATATGTAATCTGCAAATATATACGTATGTATGTGTGTTATACCCTCTAGGAATATCTGCATATTTCAACTCAAGCTCAGAGTATTTGCATTTTGTCATTTTGAGTACAATTTTAGACTCAGGCGCTGGAATAACGAGCCACCGAAAATCGCACTTAAATCAAATTCACAGCCGAGGCCTTCGAAACTACCATCTGATTAAAGTTTTTTAAAGGTAAATCAGCTGGACTTTTCCTGGTGGGGCGGCAATATTGTAATGTAGAAAAACAAGTGAGATCTGGGAGCTCTTTATAGGAATTACTCGGAAAATATGTCAACTGCAATCATCCTTCGGGCGTTGAAACAAAGCAAGCCTACGCTAACAAAGGCCAACAATGTGTTAAGGACTTGCAAATATCTGCGAGAGTTGCAGCTCCTACTCCACGCAAGTCTCCACACCCCGGCAGGCATGTGCATCAGCTGCACTCATGCTTGTGTTGCATCAATTGTTCCATCATGTTTACATGGTTGGCAGTCGCCTCGCCCCGTAAGCAATATGCAGCCGAAGAGCCGCTACCGCCACCTCGCAATCAAGTGAATTGCACTCTCCAGCCCACACTCCACTGTGGGCTTGAAGCAGGGTTACTTGAATGCAAAAATTGGGGTCAGGGCTTCTTTTGTGTGCAAAACATCTGAACAATTCTCTGTGGCATATGCGTCTACATAACGGTACGCCCATATGTATGTATGTAACCAGGTGCCTGCCGAAGGGTGATCCACCCTATCGCCAGCGCGCATCGAGTGGCATAATGAAGCCGCAGGCAGCCATTACGTTCGTTCCTTCGCCGGTTCCCCTCGCCTGTCCGCTTATGTGAGTGAATAAAGTCATTAATAAATCATTATTGTGCTGCTGGCATATGTGTAAATGATTCTTGCGTTTTCTTTGTGTTTCCTTTACTTTTCTGCACAATTCATTCACTGTTAGATCTTGTCAATGAATATGCATTTTATTTCCTTTTGTGTTTTTCTTCTTTTTTTCAGCGCTCACCTTCAAAATTGAACCTCAGGATGTGGTCGTGCCGGAAGGACATTCGGTGCTGCTTCAATGCGGTGGCGTGGCACAAAACGGCAAGTCCGCCAAAATACAACCAATTATACGCTGGCGCGGGCCCGACGGGCAGGACTTGGGCATCGTCGGCGACACATTTCGCAATCAGCTGAGTAACGGTTCATTGTATATAAGCTCCGTGGAGGAAAATCGCGGTTTGACCGGCTCCTATCAGTGTCTGCTCAGCGCTGAAGGCATTGGCACCATTGTTAGTCGTGCGGCAGTTGTGTCCATAGCACGGTTGCCCGATCTAAATCAAGACTTCATCGAAACGTATTTGCTACCCGGCCAAACGGCGTACTTTCGTTGCATGGTGGGTCAAGTTCAGCCGGGCATTAAGCACGTAGTACAATGGCTGAAGGATGACATACCGCTTGTGCTGGACAAATTGCGCATGGTCGTGCTGCCGAATGGCGCCCTAGAAGTAGATGAGGTCGGCTTCGGTGATCGCGGCGCTTACCAGTGTAATGTGACCTCTGGCAGCATATCTCGTTTAAGCAGCAAAACCAGCTTAAATATCAAAAAACCCACAGATCCAGGCAGTGAAAGTTTGGTTGCGCCCTCATTTCTTATGGGCCCTTCGGCGAAAACCGTGAAAGAGGGTGACAGCGTGACTTTGGATTGCGTCGCGAATGGCGTTCCCAAACCGCAAATTAAATGGTTGCGCGACGGCGCGGAACTCGATCTTAGTGATCTTGACTCGCCGTTCTCCATCATCGGCACGGGCTCACTACAAATTTCTTCTGCCGAAGACATCGACTCCGGCAACTACCAGTGTCGTGCCAGTAATACAGTCGACTCACTTGACGCGCAAGCTACCGTGCAGGTGTTGGTGCCGCCCAAGTTCATCAAGAGCCCAAAAGACAAGACGGCTCATGAAAAAGAGGAGTTAGAGCTGGAGTGCGCGATACGTGGTAAACCTAAGCCGCTGATTCAGTGGCTGAAGAACGGTGATGTGATCACGCCCAACACGTACATGCAACTAGTGGGTGGCCACAATCTACGCATTTTCGGCCTGCTGCAATCCGATGCCGGCATGTTCCAGTGTGTTGGCACCAATCCGGCTGGCAGTGTTCAAGCAGCGGCACGCTTGCGCGTCGCTCAAACGGGTGAGTAGGAAAGTAGTTATATGCCTTTACAGTTAATATACATGTACATACATATATATAAATTAACAGTACTTCTCCGTTATGTACAAACTAATGTAAAATTTCGAAGCGCTTTTAGAGAACAAAATTATGCTTTTTGTGTTAAAAGAGTAAAAGCTCTGTGAATTGGACGTAAACGCAACTGGCTTAAATAACAATAACGTAACTAAACTAGCAAGACTACTAATCATCCCTGTAAGCGACAACCTTCCAACCTTAAAAATTATCATTTAATAAATTTGGTTCTTTCGTTTCTACTATTTTATGAGGTTAGGGCAAAAGCTCTTATCCCAAAGCTTGAAATTTAACAGCACTGTACACGTTTTTTGTAGGGCGTACATCTGAAACAGGGTTCAATAGTATTAAAATAGGGTTAAGTGGTATTAAAAATGGCTGGCAGTCGAAATACTTGTCTCAAAAGTTAAGTTTTCGAATAGCAAGGAAATTTAATCGGTCCAACGTAATATTTTTATAGCAGCTTTGCCACTAGTTTTTACTCAGAATGTTTCAATTTCTCATATGATTCTCTATTTTCTTAATTTTTGATAACTTTCTTGACATCGTAAGACATTTAAAAAAAAACCACCGAAAAGTGATCCTAGAAACTCTACAGTCCATGAAGACTGAGCCGATCTCGCTTTCTACGAGTGTTACTGAACAAGAAACAAGTTGATACGCCTGTGAATAATTTTGAAAACCGTCCTTTTGAATTTGGATCAATTTAACAAATTTGTTTTTTCGTTCGTGTTGGGCGTTTCTTCTTTTAGCAATTTTGCGCCAATCCGAGACACCAAGTGCAGTTGGTCCTTCTCAGCCTGATCTTTCCAACAGAATGGAGATCTTCCTCTTCCTCTTCTTACCCCGGCGAGTACTGCATAAAATACTCTTAGAGTTGGAGGGTGTTTTATTTATTCCGGCGGCATTTCTTAATTCGCTGAACTATGTCAATGTCATCGTATATCTCATACAACTCATTGATCCATTGAATGCGATATTCGCCGTGGCCAATGCGCAAAGACCATAAATCTTGCGCAAAACCTTTCTCTCGAAAACTCGTAGCGTCGACTTGTTAGTGTTGTCAAGCCTCTGCACCCTATTGCAGAACGAAAATAATGAGTGACTTATCGAATTTGGTCTTTGTTCGTCGAAAGAGGACTTTACTTCGCAATTGCCTACTCAGTCCGAAGTAGCACCTGTTGGCAAGAGTTATTTTGCGTTGGATTTCAAGGATGACATTGTTGTTGGTGTTAATACTGGTTCCAAGATAGACGAAATTATCTACGACCTTGAAGTTATGACTGTCAACAGTGACGAGGGATTCAAGATGCGACTGCGACGACTGTTTGTTTGATGACAAGAAATATTTCGTCTTGCCCTCATTCACTACCAGACCTATTTGCTTTGCTTCCTTATCCAGTCTGGAGAAAGCAGAACTCACGGCTCGGATGTTGACGCCAATAATATGAATGTCATCAGAATACGCCAACAGTAGTAAACTTTTTTAGAAGATTGTGCTTTTTCTCATTAATATAAAAATATTAAAAGTATTGAGGATTATAGAAGTCAGGCATTTAAATTAGGGCTCTTAAAATTGTTCGAATAAAATGAAACCGGATAGTCGGATCGGATACATCAAACCGAATATTATTTTTTGAACAATGTCCTATCCGGTTAATCGTCTTAATCCATTAGTCGAATACAAAAAGCTCTAATTTATATTAGGGGTATTCAGACCAGCCTAGTTAATTCTTTAGTCGTTATTCGGTAGTTTTTTACATGTATTTTGTTTTTGTAAAATTAACAGACTATCATTCTACTGAGTAACGAACCAGTCATCTGGCAAGCTTGATAATTGTTTCGTTACTCGGTAATATCACATCAGCTGTTCTCCTGCTCCTCTGTACATCAATTTAAAGTACTTACCAGTAATAAATTTGATCTGCTCAACACAATTTTCAATTAAATGACTGACAATTTTTGATTATGCATTTTGTTTAGGCATTTTTACTCTTTAATAAAATTGCATCAGCTGTTTCGGAATAAAATTTACCATACTCCAGAGTCCGAACAAAAAGTATGTTCACAGTTAAGCCTTTTAACGAAGTATCAACTAATGAATTACCAAATAAACAGGCTTTGGTCTGAATACCCCTATTATTTCCACAAATTAGAATCAGAACTATTATAATTTTAATTTAACAACCCTCCGCTCATAGCAAAACGTATTTAATTTTAATTTTATTACATTATTTGCTTTGCTTATTACTTTCGCATAAGTTTTAAGAAATGAATATGCTTTAAATGTGTTCTTTATTGGTCGGTAAATTCGCGCTGCTTATTAATAAGTTGTATATTTTGTTTTATTTCATAAATGTGTAAATTGAAAAATATTTGTAAAATTTTCTTTTCAACTTTTTTTAAATTAATTTCCTTTTCAATTTTCTTTTTATTTCCCATTTTCTTTTCACCACTTCATATTATGACACGCATTTGCATTTCCAACACATCGTGTGCACATTCCCACCATCATCCATCCTGACCTGATGCCCAAAGGCAAATCCAAAAAATACCACACTTCCGCTTCCCAAACACCCAAATCTCCATTACTTCCGTCAGCCTCACCTATGCGCCGACGCAAGGGGGGCGGTTCTAAGGCTATTGATCCTTTTGACACATTCGGCGATGCCATTGACAATTCAATGGGATCGACACGTAGTCTCTCCAAAAGCGCGCTGGATAGTTTACTCTCACAGAGAGGCAGAAAATTACCACGACCTGAGAGACCGCAAAATGACAATGGCTATGGTGAATTTGCCTCACTGAAAGACCTCGAACAGTTGGACATGGAAGATACGGACAGTTCAATGGAGCTGCCCACAAGTACACACGAGTTCAACGTAGGCGTTGACGGTGATGACGGCAACAACGATGACGAAGACAATGAGGACGAAGACGAATATGACGACTTAAATGACAATCAAGAATTCATTGATGCCTACAATCACGGTGACGATCCCAATAAAGTACTGAACTCTTGGAAGAATAAAAATAAGAAACAATTATCCTCAGCCACATCCAATTCACAAGCGGCGTCATCAAGTTCCTCCTACTTATCCTCAGATTTAGATGGACTCGAAGGCAGCATTGGCATAACTGGCGTTGGAAGTGTAGACGGCGGTGTAGACATTCCACAATCCGGTGGCGGAGTTACACATATCCACGGTGCTGTGTTGAGCCGTTTACCGGGACCGCCACACGACTTGGTTGCGCAAATAGTGAAACCACGTTTCGTAACACTCAGTTGGATGGAGCCGAAGAAGAACCCAGTCGAAGTTGTGTCTTATACCGTATTTTATAAAATGAGCAACAGCGAACGGTAAGTGAAAGAGAGTCATTGGTAGTATGCACTTCATTAGTCTATTAACCATTCACTTTAAAACTTGTGTTAATTGAGTTAGGGAAGGTTCTATTTCGAATTGCTTTCTCAAAAAACAGTTCTTTAGACTTTATATATAATTATAAAAATTGGTTGAGATTTGGTGTCTTCAAATATTATAGCTTGTAATATGGAAAAAGGAGAGGTACAATACATTAATTTCCGCCATTTAATTACGTGTAGAAAGTAATATCCGTCATCAAAAAACATTTCTAAAATCGTATAGTTTTGACAGTTCCTCACGTATAGTACTTATGTAATTCAAAAAGGCCATTTAAATTGGCAAGCAGAACAGCTCTTGCCGAAAGGCAGCAATGAAAATCAAATTGCCGACGCCGTTTTACTTTCATCGCTGCCATTTGTTATCCATTATCCTTGTGAGAAAGCCAACTAAAACCTCACTTAGGCGTCATCAGCGGAAGTCGTTCGAAATCAGCCTGTCTTTGTCGGCTTTTATGCGCCGACCGTAAATTCAATAACTTCATCTAACAGCATCTTCTGTGAAATTGCCAAGTAGCGTTTCCTTGTTTTGGCAAAAGCAATTTTTCTTCTTCCTTGGGCCGCAATCACTTTGCATTCTGATTCTACTTTGTCAAATTAAAGGCACATGAATGCGCCGAATCTAGTCAAGCAGACACTGAAACAGACACTGCGGCCTTTGTCTGTGTCGCTTCAAACGGTAATTGTAATGGGTAGGCGACAAATAAATAATCACTTGCGTGGAAGCAATTTCAGTACAATAATGTAGACATCAAGCTAATAGCCCTGGAAATGACTGGAAAATTAAATTGGCTAAAGGCTCAAACATCTCTTAATGAAAAACTATTTAGCGTCTTTGCATATCTACAGTCACTTGAAAGCAATTTTGTTAATACTAAAATGATGTCGCATCTCTTTATGCAGCGAACAGAAAATTGTAACCAAATCGCACGATGACCAACAGGTGAATATCCAAAATTTGCTGCCTGGAAAAACCTATCAGTTCCGTGTGGTGGCAAATACGAACTTTGGACCCGGCGATTCTTCAGAGGTAGATACCTGCAATAAATGCAAATTTAAGCTTAGCAACTGCATGAAAATAAGTTTGTTGAACTTTATTAGGTATTGGAGGTGCGCACTCAACCGGAGGAGAATATTGCTGGGCCACCACGCAACGTCGAAGGACTGGCGACTAGCGAAAGAGAGATTTATGTAAAATGGGATCCTCCGCTCGTAACCAATGGAGAGATTATGAAATACCGAATTTACTATTCTGAGGTTCGTAGCCGTGAAAACGCAGCATACAGTCGTGTTTTGTGAAATATACTTAGTTTTATGTTGTCCACAGAATGACAGTGGTGCTGAGATGTATCATGATAGCACCACGCTTAGTGCTGTGATCTCGGAGCTTCGTCCATATACCGATTACACTATTAGTGTAGTGCCTTTCAATAAGAATGGCATGGGCGATCCGTCGAATGAAATAAAGGTCAGGACTTACTCCTCCACACCAACTGAGCCCCCCAATAATGTGACACTTGAAGTAACGAGTTCGACGGTAAGCATGCAATCTAAACACATAAACTGTTGTTTTGAAAATCTATATACAAGACCTTTGTTTTCATGTGTGTCGTACTTACTTATATATTAATCCTATTTCAGTCCGTCACCGTGCACTGGGAGCCTCCAGCCGAGGAAGAGCGAAATGGACAAATCACCGGCTATAAGATTCGCTATCGTAAACTTAAAGACACACCACAAGTGAAGAGCACACCAGCGAATATACGTTACTTCGAATTGAAAGGACTTGAGCGACACTCAGAGTATCAAATAAAAATTGCCGCTATGACAGTGAATGGCTCGGGCCCGTTCACAGAATGGAATCGCGTCATGACTTTGGAAAATGATCTGGATGAGACACAGGTGCCTGGTAAACCAGTTTGGATCAACATAGTTCCCGGTGGTGATAACATCGCTTTACACTGGGGTCCACCACAACAACATGAAATCAAGATTCGAAGCTATGTTTTGGGCTGGGGTCGTGGAATACCCGATGAAAACATCATTGAACTAAAAGAATCCGAACGCTATTATATATTGAAAAAGTTGGAGTCAAATACGGAGTACGTGGTTTCGTTGCGTGCACGCAACAGTAAAGGTGACGGTCAACCAATTTATGACAACATCAAAACACGTGACGAGGAACCGGTCGATATGCCGATGCCGCTTGAAGTGCCTGTCGGCCTACGCGCCATCACCATGTCCAGCTCGTCCATTGTCGTCTACTGGATAGATACGATGCTGAGTAAAAATCAACATGTCATCGATAATCGTCACTACACCGTCCGTTTTGGCATTTCCGGCTCTAGTCGTTTTCGATATCACAACACCACCGATCTCAATTGCATGATCAATGATCTGCGTCCGAACACACAGTATGAGTTCGCTGTTAAAGTGGTGAAGGGGCGGCGTGAGTCGGCTTGGTCCATGTCAGTGTTGAATAGCACCTATCAAAATGTACCAATTACGCCACCACGTGAGCTTACTGTACGACCAGATGAACAGAATCCACAAACTGTCATTTTACAATGGCTGCCACCGAAACACAGTCTTGGTCAAATAACCGGTTACAACATTTATTACACCACCGACACAACGAAACGAGATCGCGACTGGTCCATCGAGGCATTCGCTGGTGACGAGACTATGATGATGTTGCCTAATTTGAAACCGTACACAACATATTACTTCAAAGTACAAGCGCGGGTGGGGAAAGGCGCCAGTAATGCGCCGTTTTCAGCGCTTGTGGCTTACACGACTCCGGCGGCGGTTGTGATGCAGGAACCAAAGCCGATTGCCAAGGGCATCAGCAACGAGATCATCATATACTCTGTTGCAGGTGCGATTGTATTTGTAGTATTGATTTTTGTGGTCATCATGGTGGTAATGTGCCGCCGAAAGCCCCAATCCACTCCTGACCACAACAAGAAGAGGTACGAAGAGTGAGTGCACTATTTTTCTTAATTGGGATTCTCTTTTAGGAAATTATTTAATTTTATATATAATTTTTTTTCAAGTAGTTATCAAAATGTTGGAGTTCCGAAGCCGCCAGATCTATGGATACATCACGATCAAATGGAGTTGAAGAACATTGATAAGAATATTCACAGCACCACTCCTGGTAAGCAGCAAAGTCTATGTATATTCATACATTTATATTATTTCATATCAACAATTTCGCATTAAAAACTTTCATTTTATAGTTTGCAGCGACGGTGCTTCGAGTAGCGGTGCCTTAACATTGCCACGTTCTGTGGTGCACGAATACGATGTCGATACGCCAGTGCCGGTTACCAATTCGCTCGACAAACGATCCTATGTACCCGGTTATATGAGTACGTAACTTGCAAACTGAACAAATATTTTTGTTATAAGCCTAAATACTTCTTATTTCTCGCCCTCTTTAGCCACTTCGATGAATTCTACCATGGAACGGCCACAGTATCCGCGCACCCAGTATAACATTTCCGCCAATCGTTCGCACATGACTGTCGACACGGGGCACTCGCAACAAAGCCTGACGCAACAGCCGGGCTCCTTGGCACAAACGCCCGAACATCCTTACGGTTATGAGGGTAATTTCTGGTAAGTAATAAGTGATAAAAAATAAAAATTGAAAAATTATTCGCTAGAGACACTATTATCTCAATAAGTTCATTAACTTGATAGCTGCCTATGCGAACCTCTTGTTACTGCGAAATATCACTGTGTGGACGGCTTAAGTCTAACCGCTTTATCAAATTTATTGTTTTAGAAAATTGAAGTGCGCGCCAATGAGAATATTGTGATAAAAAAGTGTGTGTGTTTATTGCTTTTATCTTTACAAAGTTGTCTAGCTCCAAGTGCTAGTTGCTACAAGTGAAGATCACCTGGTTGTCAATCCCACCTTATTGAATACACCTTGATTACGTAATGACGGCAGACCGGGAGCAAAGTGATTTGTGAAAAACATTTCAGTTAAATTTGTATGTTTAAAGAAAATAAAAAAATTTCATAAGCCGACCAAATTTCAGTAAAAAATACAATATTCATATTTAGATTTTTGTTTGTACGTCTGTGTAAACAAAGAAATTATATTGTTTCCCGTTTGTGTTGTCCATCCAACCGTCCTGTGAGTGAGTTGAGCCATGACAGCCATTTGGGACAAAATGTGTGAAGTATTCACGTTGCTGGTTCGGCCGACGCGTCGCAAGACCCGCGTTACATTCAGTCCAAGCACCCTACATCGTGAAATCATTCGGCACACCAAGCTATCGGCTTCCCCCAATCCGTTTTTCAACTTTCTAGCAGAAGTGCGTATGAAAGCCAACGGTGGGGAATTGACTCACCCTGGCTGTGGTTCGATGTCGGCGCGGGAAAGTGCTCGCATCGCGAAGACAGCAGGCCGTTTGTGGAATTCTATGAGTGATGAACAAAAACAGCCATATCGAAGCATTGCAATGGAGCAGCGAAAACTGAAGAGACTGCGGCGAAGGCGTTCCTACCTATCCGCACGCAGGCGAAGAGAACGCAAAACGCCAGTCGAATGTAAATTCCTTTTACCGCCGCCGCCCAGCCATCCAGAACATTTGTAAATGTGACTTCTGGGGATTGCGATTGTGTTATTGATGCCTTCAGGACAGGGATGGTGGATATGTGGATATCCATGTGGATGGTGTGGATATCTAAATTGTGTGCAAATTTTATGTTGATATTGTCTCCAATTTCATAAAGATGTTATATTCTGGAAACATTTCCCTACTGCTCTGTTTACGTTACCTTGTTATTCGTAAAGAGGGGCAAAGCAATTCATTAAAATCATTTCAATTTTATTTTAACGTCTAACGAAATAAAAAATTTCATTAGCCGACGAAATTTCAGTAAAAAATACAATATTTATATTTTGATTTTTGGTTGTACGTCTTGTAAACTAAGAATTGTATTGGTTTCCGATTGTGTCGTATATCCATCCGGAGAGATAATCGAGATATGCCATCCATATGGGAGAAGATGTGCGAAGTATTCACATCGCTGGTGCGACCAACGCGTCGGAAGACACGTCGGGTCACCTTCAGCCCAAGCACCCTACATCGTGAACTCATACGACACTTGGAACATTCGGCTTCCCGTAATCCATTTTTCAATTTCCTAGCCGAGGTTCGTATGAAAGCCAACGGTAGCGAATTAATGCAGTCAAATTGTGGTTCGGTGTCTCCGCGCGTACGTGCACGCATCGTCAAGACGGCAAGTCGATTATGGAATTCAATGACGGACGAGCAGAAGAGGCCGTACCGGACCATAGCCATGGAGCAGCGAAAACTGAAGAGACTGCGGCGAAGGCGTTCCTACTTAACAGCACGTCGACGAAAGAAACGCAAGCCGCCAGTTGAATTCAAGTTTCTCCTACCACCGGTGCCCACTCAAGAACAACAACTGTAAAGTTGACTTCTGAAGATTACCATAATATGGTTGACGTCGTCAGAACAGTACGGATGGAGCAAAGAACCAAATTTTGTGCAAATTTAATGTTGTAACCCTCTTCTATTTTCCCAAACTGTTATTGTGTTTCATCAATCCTATGTTACTTGTTATTATACCGAGGTCGCAGGCAATCGGTAATAAAGTGCTTCATATAATACAAACATATGTATGTATTTTTAATCCAAAGGGAAAATACAAATACGACAAGTCGATGAAATTTCATTAATGACATGTGTGGGTGTGGGTCTTAAAGGAATATTAATGACTGATTAGATATCAGTATGCAAGTGAAATTACTAGAATCTTGAAAAGAACCCTACTTCCATATATTTTATTCTCTGGTATCGTTTCACTAAGCATTAATAACTCTCGTTCAGCATTAGATCTCCAAACGCGGACCTATTAGGTTATTAAAAAAGCTAAGGAATGATCTTGTAAACAATGTTGGCTGGATCAAAGACCTCTTAGTCTATAGGGTCATTTTGTAAAGGAGAAGAAAGCAGAGAGGAAATGAACGTTGTTACTCAAAAATGTACCACAAACATGTACTGGTTGCTCTATAATCTTTAATATAATAAATGAATCATTGATTGGTTTTAGATCAGATAATGTTGCCAAACTGAGAAAAGATTAATGGTTGACCACGGTGAAAAGTGTAGAAAATGCTGTTGTTGCGGTTGTTTTAGCGGCAGAATTTTGCGAGTTGACAGTTCGTGGTTGGATAAAAATCCTGGTCCGTTCCGGTTACGTAGACCCGACGGTCGTGGGAACGGTGTCGAAAAGGCTCGCCCTGGCTCCTCACTACCCCATAGATATTTTTATACTCTCGCAACAAAGTTGCTAAGGAGAATATTATAGTTTTGTTCACATAACGGTTGTTTGTAAGTCCTAAAACTAAAAGAGTCAGATGTAGGGTTATATATACCAAAGTGATCAGGGTGACGAGTAGAGTTGAAATCCGTCCGTGCAAGCTGTACCTTGAGTAAAAATTGAGATATCATGATGAAACTTGGTGCACGTATTTCTTGGCTCCGTAAGAAGGTTAAGTTCGAAGATGGGCAAAATCGGCCCACTGCCACGCCCACAAAATGGCGAAAACCGAAAACCTACATAATGTCATAACTAAGCCATAAATAAAGATATTAAAGTGAAAAGAGGGGCATATTTGGTCTAATTTTTTTGGAAAAGTGGGCGTGGCCCCGCCCCCTTCTAAGTTTGTTGTACATATCTCGGAAACTACTATAACTATGTGAACCAAACTCTATGGAGTCGTTTCCTTCAGGCATTTCCAAATATAGTTCAAAAATGGAAGAAATCGGATAATGACCACGCCCACCACCTATGCAAAGGTTATGTTGAAAATCACTAAAAGTGCGTTAACCGACTAACAAAAAACGTCAGAAACACTAAATTTTACCCCACCCAGGTTTTTTTTTTTTAAATTGAAAATGGGCGTGGCGTCGCCCACTTATGGACCAAAAACCATATCTCAGGAACTACTATACCGATTTCAATGAAATTCGGTATATAACACCCTGATGTCATGTGCGAAATATGGGTGAACTCGGTTCACAACCACGCCTTCTTCCAATATAACGCTATTTTGAATTCCATCTGATGCCTTCTCTGTATAATACATACATACATATAAATGAAAATACAATTCAATACTCAAAGTACACAAATTGATCTAATCTAATTAATTTTATCGCAAAATAAAAAAATATGTAAATTACGGATAATGAAATCTCGATTATTACTTTATCATGCGAGAGTATAAAATGTTCGGTGACACCCGAACTTAGTCCTTCCTTACTTGTTTAATATAACATTTTAATTATTCTGTTTCGAAATTCATAAGAGATAATATGGTAATTTTGTTATCCGTTTCAGCAATCCTGGTTACCCGAATGGTGTCGGCGGTGCTGGTCCAGGTGGTGGCCCCACAAACAACGGTGGTGTTTCAACTATCGAGAGTGCAAAACGTGGTCATCCATTGAAGAGTTTTAGTGTGCCAGGTCCACCCCCAACGGGCGCTGCGACACCCATCAATAAACACAGTAAGTAACAAGGCAATGTAATTTTGCAAACCTTTTCATGCCATTTCCGTCGTCATCAATTGTAATGTTTGTCTTACTCACCTCTGTTTCAGCACCTGCCGTAACAATACGTCCACAAAATCAATCGCCCTACAAGAAGCCCTCCTTTTCAGCTGCCACGCCCACGAACCGGTTGCAAAGCGGCTCGTCTGTGGCACACTCCAACGATGAAATACAACGATTAGCGCCAAGCACCTCAACCGAAGAGCTGAACCAAGAAATGGCCAATCTAGAGGGACTCATGAAGGACTTGAGTGCAATAACGGCGAATGAATTCGAAGTTTAACAGTAAATAGGTATAAACACACGCCATACGAAAGTGTCTAAGGCCGAAATGTGCTTCAGATAAGAAAATTAACAAATGCGCAACCAACATATTCGGTAAAAGTATTGAACGATGAATGAAAGGTTTTCAAAACAAAAAAAAAACAAAATAAGAACGAAAAACAACAAAAACCTCGATAAACTTAGCGAATCAAAATGAAAGCAAACAAAAAAAACATTAAAATTTTTCCTTCGTTGGTTTCGTGCTAAATTTGCAGTTTTCTACAGAATGTGCGCTAAATGAATTTTAAAATGTTTGGCTGCTAATTCTAATTATTTGCCATTAATATTTAAAGTTTAAGAGCTAGTGCATTCGTCTATATATATAGTATATATTTAATGCCGATCTTTTCGTGTAAGTAAAGTAATATTGGATTTTTGTACAAGCATTAAGTGACGTAATAACAAACGGTTAGAATTAATTGATTTCTAAGTTTAAGTGCTGCTTAAATAAGTTTGAAAAATGTGTTTAAAGAGTGCTCTTGATTTTGTTATAAATTTTATTTTTATGAAGAAACCGTGACATGTACATAACCGTTATATGTAAGAGCATTGTCGTATATGTATGTATATGTATTTATCGACATTTTAGCGACTAAGCAAATGAATGAAAGATTAAAGTTTTTGAGTAAAAATAATAGGAATTATACCACAGCCACAGCTATATTAATAAGGAAACTGAAATCGAAAACGAAAATGATAACGAAGCTGAAACAATTTAATTAAAATAAAAATAATTTAAATATTGAAAATTGTTGAACCATGCGCAGAAGCCACACCAAAACAAATCTGATGTGAAACCTTCAAATGTTAACATGTATGAAAGCTTACATACTCCTATGTAAGTACATATTAATATATACTAAGCAATACTATGCTGTCGTAAAGTATGAGCTAGTTCACGATGCATTTTCGATTTGCATTTAATTTTTTGCGCTATAACTTTCACTTCGCAAAGTTGTTGGAAAGTGTTGGCTGCAACAGTTGTTGGTTGTGAATTCAAGTCCTTGCGGTGCCATAGAATTTGGGCCTTAACAACATTTTGGCGAGAGACCGCAATAATCTATCCCTTAAAGCCATAGCGCAAATCTTCATTGCATTCATAGTTACAACAACTTACAACAACGGGAAATACTAGCAGCATATGTGGGTACTACATATATATTGTTATATAGACATGTTAAACTATTGAAAGTACATGTAACTGTCTCAGACTTTGTGTATATGTATTTGCACTTTATATTTAAATATGCACAACTAAAATTACTTGCCGCTATATGCATCTACTTGCTATCGAAATCTTCTTAAAAGTAAAAAACTAATCTAGATTTAAAGTTACAAACGTGCATTTATATCAAAATATCGTGTTCTTGTAAACCAAAGTTTTACTACAAAAACATTTCACACAACCGGATGTTTAGTTTTTTTTTTTAATATTGAACCCCTCACCTTAATATGTAATTTATTGTTTCTGTTTTTACGTCATCCAAACGGAGTCTTTCTTTTTAGTTTTCTTTTATTTCCATACAAAAGTGCCATTTCACTGCTCATAAAAAGTCTTGATTCACTGAGCGCACAAATCTTTTAATATTTTTAGTATGAATTTATTTTAATTTTCGCAAAACTTGTGTTCAAGTATAATTTCGGCAAATTCTTGTCCTCTAAGCTATTTTTCAAAAACTTAAACTAAATTTTAGAGACTACTATAAAATGCCTGCAAATCTACTACTTACGGCAATGCAGCGCGCGGGGTGTTTACAAAACCTCAATGGAAAAAAATTAAACAATTGGAAAAGCGTTTTGTATTAAAAATTTTAATTATTTATATTATTTAGATATAAACATATATAATTATGCACAATGCTGTGCAAATTGTGTACTCTAGTTACTTTTCATATAAGGTTTTATTATTTACGATCAAAGGTCATACAAAGTCACATACTTTTTATGCATTTAAAAAGCCTTATGTTGAGCTGAATAAATTTCGCGTTTTTTTTTTTTGTTTTTTTTTTTGAATTTTACAAGTGCATAAATGGGTGCACTAAATATTACTGAAAACTACGCATGTATATCATTTGTAAAAATAATACATACATACATACACACACACATAGAGTACACGAAACTCAACTAATGTATAATTTGTACTGGAAACCAGACCAAGGCATTTAGAAGATCGAAAATGTTATTGGGAAAAAGCAGTTATTATGCAAAGAACAAATGTGAAATGTTCTAACCAGAAGCGAAATGTTGAAGGTCCTATTAAGTTAAAATTTTAAATTTAATTAAATTAAAAAAGAGAAACATTTGCCATACCTACTCGAATACAAATTAAGTTCCATACATCTCTGCTAACCCTTTTTAGAAGCACGAATCATACACCTACACACATACATACATACACATATTTCTCTACTTGGAAAATCATATAATTATCTATTAAAAAATATATTTACGTATTACTTCGTGTTAAGCGTAATCATAGGTATAGGCGGAATTAGCAGAATGGTGAATTGCAAACAAAACGAAGACTTTTGTTACTTTTATTATTCAAAGAGAAGTTCTTATAAGTATATATACATGTATGTGAGGATTTTTATTACAAAATGCATTTTTGTATAATAAAAATGAACGTTTCGATTAAGCACACATATAAAATGAAGAATTATTACCTTCTTAAGTAAGCATACTTAGCTATAATAACTTTAAATAATAATATTATTAATATTCTACTTATACAAAGTAAATGCAAGCAAAGAAATTGTGAATTAAATGTGAAAGAAAGTAAAATTACAATGTATAATAAATATAATTTATACAATTCAAATTGAAATCGTTTTCAGATTTATATTTGGTAGGTAAAGGCTGTCACAAAAAAAATTATAGCGTTACCACGACAGTCGGGCCTAAGTAGCCAGAACGAGCATGGATTTTTATCCAGCCAATGACTGTCAACTCGAAATTACTTCAAGAATGTTTTCTGTCTTTGCAACAATTATAAAAAAATTCATTCACAACGAAAATAAAGAGAAAACACTCTCCTCGCCAACAGATTTGAACTTGATCACGCACGATTATTCTCTCTGAGGGTCTATGTTTGATTAGCAAGTGCAATATTACACCAGCGAATCTAAAAACATTAATTTCGATTTCACCTAAGCCTTCAGAAATAAAAATTAAAATATAATATCCTTCACAAAGTTAGTATACAACTTGATTTTATTCGATTAGTTTCTATATGCTATAGCAGTCCGATCTGAACTATTTGCTAGGAGATTGTATTGTATATTGTGTTATCTTGGACAATAATCCATGCCTAATTTCGCGAAGATTTCTGGTCGATACAATAAGTGGGTTTTTATCGATCCGATATCGGCGGTTCCGACAAATAAGCAGCTTCTTGGAGAGAAAAATCCGTGTGCAAAATGAAGGACAAGTCGGTGTATACAGACAGATGGATATAGTTCAACCGACTCGGTTCATCACACTGATCATTAATACAGCTGCGGTGAAAATAATAGTAGTGCCACTGTGGCATATAGTTGAGTGTTTTTAATTTCTTATGTTGCTTATTTGTTTGGCGTTCTCCTAAAATATTATTGAGTAAATATTGTACAATAAAAAATTACCACTATACCTATATGTATATGTAGCTTAGCACTTGTTATTGAAATTTCGTTTAATTACGTACGTGTGAGTTTCTAAGGCAGTCATACTAATAGCAGTGCGTAGATTAAACTATAAAAGCACAAATGTAAAATATTTATTTGGGTAAACAATTTTGAGAAAAGTAAGTATTATGTTTTTGAAGATTTTTTTTTATCATTTTGTAAAAATCTGATTCAAACTTTATCAAAATGGCACGAGGTAAGCACTGCATAGCTTATCAGCGCGATCTTATAAAAAAAACTTGTTTCAAAAGGCAAAACGTATAAAGAAGTTGAAAATTAATTTGGTTGTTCACCGACGATGGTTCGAAGTGCCTTACAATAAAAAATCGAATCATGAAACACGTGGCCGTCAGCCGGAAATAACTAACAGAAAGGCTAAGGGCCCAGCAATATTACCAAAACAGAATACTTTTGGACCTGCAACGAAAATAAAAAAACTGGGTCTAGATACAAGTGTACACACAATTCGTAGACATTTGCGAGATTGTGATTAGAAGGTCAGAGCCCAAGAAAAGTGCCATATCAAAAAAGTTCAACGGCTGAAGTTTGCAATAAGCACTTCGGTAGGCCGCTAGCGAAACAGAAACAGATGGACAGATGAATCCATAATCGTGATATATGGTGCAAGTGGATCTGACGATGCGTCAAATGACCAACCAACTCGAAGTACAATTAAAAATACACCTCTAACAGTTAAACATAGGGAGTCCAGTATTATGATGTTTTTCATTTTACGACATATTGGATTAAGGATGCTACTGTGTATGTTCGTATTATGTAGGAAGTAATATTACAAATGCCTGCGAAGAAATTCTTAGGTCAAGACAATGACCCAAAGCATACAAGCAAGTTGGCTCAGCAGTGGTTTCGGAAAAATTGAGTTAAGGTCAAGTAGTGGCCTGCACAGACTCCAGTGAAAAACTCATTGCTTCCATATAAGGGCGATGTGCCGCAGTTATAACCACCAAGTATTACGTAATTCTCATATTCTTACATTGGGACAAAAAGCAGCCGGAAATTGTAATTAAATTTTGCGGGTAAAATGATATTTCAAAAAAAAATGTATTTTGCTAAGATGGTAGGAGTGGTACAAAGCCTTCAAAGACGATCGAGAGATCGTTGAAGACATGCTTTGTTCTGGAAGATCTTCGACCTCTTCGACTGATGAAAATATTAAATAAGGGAAGATGATGGTGCTTGACAATCAGTATTAAAGAGATGGTAAGAGAACTCGACATCTCTCACGAGTCCGTTCGAATGATTGAAGTGGATATTTTGGGTATGAAATGCGTTATTGTTCGACTCGTGTTGGTAAAACTGATTTTATTTTTCAAAAAGAGTAGCGTATACAGTTCTCTTTGGACATTCTTAATCGCGCGAATTCCGCTCCCATATTCACGGAGAGCCGTTGAGACATGGACTTAAGACTTGCAGGTGCAAACAAGTCAATAATCATCGGACTCAGTCGATCGAGGAGTTAAAACAAAATTCACTGAAGGAGCTGAAAGCCATTCCAAAAATTGGTTGTGAAAAGTGTTTCGAGGACTGAAAAATTCGTTGTCATAAGTGTATTACATATGATGGGGATTACTTTGAAGGCGAATATTGATGAATAATTAAATATTTTGGGTTTTGTTTACAATTTCCGAGTACTTTTTTGTCACCATGTATGTAGTTTGGATTGCAGTTTAGCATATATGTAAATATATTGTATTTATAATTGCATTCTGTGTCTTTAGAACGCTACGCTACGCTCCGTAACTTCACCAAATAGACTTAGTTTTTTAACCAATAACAAAAGAGGCATATATTTTTTCTGCTTCTAAGTTATCTAACCGTTTGAGTTCAAGTTGGCGGCTGTTTTGTTTCACATCCGACAACATGGCGTGGTGGGGAACATGAATTCGGCAGCTCAACAAAGCACAGCACAATCCGGCGTCGATAAAAGTCGTTAAAGTGGCTTTACGATAAAAGCTCTTTTTGAATCACGTAAAAAAGCTGCGCCTTCATTAAACCAATTACGGCCAGCATAAAAATTGCCAAAGAAATTCAAATCAGTTGACGAGAGACGTTCGAAAAGTGGAGTTGGCATCGGTTTTGGCACAGCGGATCAACGGAAGGGAACTGCGAGTCGGTACTAGAGCCATTGGCCGTGCAGAAAAAGTGAAACATAAAAAGTGCGATTTGCGATCGGGAAGTGTTGTAATGTGTATTAAATTGGTGTGCGGTGACTTGGAATCGTCGGGTGTTACAGTGACACAGTGAGTTGTTTGCCAAATTGCTTTTTTTAGCGCCTGTGAAGTGCGCATAATCGCTTCGTGCCTCCTTCTCCGCATTTGACACTTACTCCGCAGACATTTTATTTGTAATTTATTTTGTGTTTCTGCTGGCTCCAGCCCAACCGCTCTTTGTTCGGTTATGTGAACATTTAATGCAGACGAATTGTGCATTTTGATGAGCGTTCAGCAGTCACACAACAAATATTCAACTTTGTAAGCATAGAGACGGCTTTTGCGTCGAAGCATTCGAGTCGCGCGCAAAGAAATTTACTTCCGACCGCAGAAAGTAAAACTTAATTGCAGCAAGTGAAGCAAGTGTTGATCGCCACCAAAACGAGTGCTTGTACAATGAGCGGTGTGCGCGGATTGTCCGTCAATTTGTGGCGCAACAGCGTCAAGAGTAATAATACTTGTGGCCGCGTTGTGGCCGGAGCCAAGTTCAACGAGATCGGCGATCACAAGGCATTTGCCACCAAATCCGGAGCCGTGTCTTCGGATAACGTCCGCGAAAACTCAAGTGCTGCCGCGACGGCGGACACGGTCACCAGCCCCGAAATGGCCTGTCCGCATTTGGCCACGTCGAGTAGCAGCGGCAGCAGTGGCGCTGCGGTGCATGAGACGAGCGAGTGGCAAAATGCGCTGCCATACAACGAGGTACCCGGTCCGAAGCCCATACCCATACTGGGCAACACCTGGCGGTAAGTATTTCCACCATACAAAATACATTGCACACATAATAGTAATACACATAACGGGTGATTTTTTAAGAGCTTGATAACTTTTAAAAAAAAAAAACGCATAAAATTTGCAAAATCTCATCGGTTCTTTATTTGAAACGTTAGATTGGTTCATGACATTTACTTTTTGAAGATAATTTCATTTAAATGTTGACCGCGGCTGCGTCTTAGGTGGTCCATTCGGAAAGTCCAATTTTGGGCAACTTTTTCGAGCATTTCGGCCGGAATAGCCCGAATTTCTTCGGAAATGTTGTCTTCCAAAGCTGGAATAGTTGCTGGCTTATTTCTGTAGACTTTAGACTTGACGTAGCCCCACAAAAAATAGTCTAAAGGCGTTAAATCGCATGATCTTGGTGGCCAACTTACGGGTCCATTTCTTGAGATGAATTGTTGTCCGAAGTTTTCCCTCAAAATGGCCATAGAATCGCGAGCTGTGTGGCATGTAGCGCCATCTTGTTGAAACCACATGTCAACCAAGTTCAGTTCTTCCATTTTTGGCAACAAAAAGTTTGTTAGCATCGAACGATAGCGATCGCCATTCACCGTAACGTTGCGTCCAACAGCATCTTTGAAAAAATACGGTCCAATGATTCCACCAGCGTACAAACCACACCAAACAGTGCATTTTTCGGGATGCATGGGCAGTTCTTGAACGGCTTCTGGTTGCTCTTCACCCCAAATGCGGCAATTTTGCTTATTTACGTAGCCATTCAACCAGAAATGAGCCTCATCGCTCATCGGACACGGACGCGAAACACATTTCGAACCGAACACTGATTTTGGTAATAAAATTCAATGATTTGCAAGCGTTGCTCGTTAGTAAGTCTATTCATGATGAAATGTCAAAGCATACTGAGCATCTTTCTCTTTGACACCATGTCTGACATCCCACGTGATCTGTCAAATACTACTGCATGAAAATCCTAACCTCAAAAAAATCACCCGTTAGTATAAACATTTAAGCAGTGCTATGTTCACTGAAACCATGTAAAGCGTTGCGGAGCAGTGATAAGCAGTCTGAATTCGCTTTAATGCCGCACTTGTGCTCAATTCACCGAAATTTCAGCGCGTAGTTAGTGCATTCATGCTTCGCCACATGCCGACATTCATACGCATGCGTCTATATTTGTTTTTGTTGTAGTAAAAATAGGTGTGCGTCGCTTTTTACTAATTTCTCATATAAAAATTGCGTTTAGTAGAAAGAAAGAGCCGAAAATGCAAATTTTTTCATTTTTGGCCAACTTGCACTGCAAATAATGAAAACGAAAGACTTCAGCGACGAACTTGCTTTCACTTCTTCCACAATCCGAAGTCAAAGTGTAATTCGCCTGGGCTTTATATCATTTCTAAAGTGTGTTCGTGCACGTAACGAACAATTCCGAGTGTGAATGTGTGCGTGTGTAATTAAAAGTACAATTCATAGCAGAAACATCACATCACCGTTATGTGGAATTTTATGTGATTGCACGCACATACTTACATGGTTACACCATAAGTAATAAGTGTTTGTAGTGTTGTAGAGTGCCATAATTGCTTTCTTCAGCTATAAAGCGAGCAATCAAAGATTTTGTTACAAAATTTTTATATGATTTTTGTTGTTGTAATGGATCTTTAAGGTGTGAAGTTTTTCTTTGTATGAGCATAGATTTACTTATAAAAAGAACTTATATCAAAAATTGAAATAAATGTACAGTAGTACTCCAATTATCCGAATTAATGGAGACCGGGACCCATTCGGATAATCAAATATTCGGATAATCGGATTTTTTTTTTAAATTGCCATTGGAGAGAATAAAAGGTACGTTTTGATATTGCACTTTTTTTTATTGAATTAAATGAAAGAAACATGAAATTTTCACATGTTTTAAATATAAATAAAATGTACTTATGTACAAGTTTAGAAATAAAAATCATTGTTTTTTAAACATCTCCGTCAATGTAAGCGGTTTTGCGGTCTTCAACCGTTTTCGGGCAGCCAGCACAACGGCAAGTTAAGACAAGTCAGGTCAAGACTTGACGCGCAAACACTGGTTTCGCGGGGGGAAGAATAATAGCGCACTTAGACTTTTTTTTGGACAATTTTTTGTGATTCGGATAATCGGCGATTCGGATATTCGGAGTTTGGATAATTGGAGTTCTACTGTATGTATTATGTATTATCTCAACATTGTCGTCGAGGTTTGTCATTTAGCCTGTTTTAGTAGATAGGTTCAAAAGTCTTGAACTGTAAAAATTACACAATTTGAATGATATCAGAGAAATATGCCTTATTAACTTTGCTGTTGATATTTAGACAGAATTTGGCTGCTGTTGTTGGCAAACTTAGCTCATTCTTCCCGACGAAATAGAAAAATAGCCAAGTTTCGTGTTTATTGACTTACATGCGTTGTATCGTTTCAGTGAGTGTTCTTTTGCCGCTCGTTTACAGAATACCAGGCTTATTGTTATAATATTGGGTAGTCGCTAAAGCCTTTTCGTATTTCTAATAACATTTAAATTAATATTTTTTATATTTAATTTAATCGATAATTAGTTCAACACTTTTTGCCATCTTTCCGCTAGAAACATTATTCTATCAGTGTAAAACTTTTCTGGTTTCTCGGCGAAAAACTGCAATAAGTAATTTTCACAGGCTTCTCTTGAAGCCAACTTTACTCCATTAAGGAAGTTCTGCATTGACCGAAACAAATGGTAGTCCGATGGTGCAAGGTCAGTGCTATAAGGTGGATGCAATAAAACTTCCCAACCAAGCTTCCTTAGTTTTTGTCGAGTTATCAAAGATGTGTGTTGTCTAGCGTTGTCTTGATGGAAGACAAAGCCCTTTCTGTTGATCAGTTCTGGCCGTTTTTTCGATTGCTTGTTTCAATCTCATCAGTTGTTCACAGTAAAATGTAGAACCAAACGTTCGACCAGGCTGGAGCAGCTCATAGTGGATGATTCCTTTCCAATGCCACCAAACAATCAGCATAACCTTTTGAGGCGTCAATCCTGGGTTTGCGACCATTTGTTGAGCTTCATATTGTTGTCGTATTTGATCAACTTTCGTCTCCTGGAGGCACTGATACGGCATCGTCTCCGTAAACTTACTTAAGAAACTCTAAAAATTCTCTTGGCGCTTTTAGGTAACTAACCAGTTACTTAACCAGTAGTGGCTTTGCAGGGAATTTATTCAAAACATTATTCAGAACTCCGCACAATTAAAGGAAATGTATAAAAAATTTATTTCCAAAGGCAATTTCCAAATTTATTTGAAATCAAGCCGCAACGCACGCACTTTAAGGGCTTTTAAGCCAACCTCAGCCATTAACTAAACATAGGTATTTACCTAGCTGAGTACTACATATATATGTTATTTGTATATTCATGTGCGCCTACAGTAAGTTGCCACGGCGGCCTTCACCAATGCCATCGAGCCATCATCGCCCACATTACACATAATAAGCGCAAATAACAGGCAGACGCGCTTTATGGCGCAGCTCTTCAACTTGACCTCGATCCGGCAAAGCAGTCCAAAGGTGGCTTACAACTCTTGTCTTTCTTTCCCTTAAGATATCTCGTAATTTTGCGTTTGTTTGCGCTGCGCTTGAATGCCATCGAAACCGGATTTATTGCATTCAACATTTTATTCATACAAAAAAATGATCGCGCATACTTTTGCCAACAAGTTTTGCCGCTTGCCTGCCTTTCGGTTATAGTAAATGTGTATGCAGTTTTTGTAATTATGTGGGCTGACTTTGCAGTCGCGTGCGCACAGACTTGCTGTGTGTCTTCATCACAATTATCCAAAGAAAATGATGATTGTACTTTTTTTAAGTATATTAAATAGTTTGTGGTAAAAATTTAGTCGTCAAACACGCCACCAAAGAACCCTGCAGGAAATGGTAATAGAACCGATTTGAATTTGTGGAGTTCTGGTGCACTCACACATTAATACCACTTATAAACATTGCGATCTTTTAGGGAGTTGTGTTTGCTCCACAGAGTATGCCTATGCTAGCTAACAGGACGAATAAAATCCAAATTTATAAGGTCCGCTAATAGCATCGAATATGGTATGTATTAAAATTTTCGAAGTTGGCTTTATTCATCTTTGCCTTGTTCTTTAAAAGTAGCGAATCCCCCCCCACCGCACCCCATCGTCCGCACGGCAATTATGTGAGAATGTCTGTGTGGACACTTAAGTTGTAAGTCGGTGCCAGTTGCGTGACGCAGCAACGTTCGATCAAAGCAAAGTGGTCTCGTAGTGGCTTTCAGCATGCCAAATTGTGTGCAAAACCGTAGTAAAATACTCGTATATTCTGTCCGTATTTCGTGCAAGCACACGAGCGCATACACTGACTTGAAATATACGAATTTTGAAAAGCAGTTTTTCTGGTCTTGTTTTTATTTTCATAATGTATGTCTTTACATCTCATCTCCAGCAAGTTCGCTTCTAGTACACACATACATGCATACATAAGTACGAGTATATACTAGTGAGCATAGAATGTAAATGTTTTTTACTTCGTTTGTAGTCTTTCGTTTCTGCTTTTATAGCAATAATTTTTGAATTCGCATTTTGAATATGTAAATCGGGTATCTCATCGAAATGGCTAGCAATCTAATAAAATAGTTTAGTTTTTTTTTATAGAATTCATGGTTTTAGTCAAATACATATGTAGAGCATCTGTCAGTAGGGATTACGTGATTGTGGCAGTCCGTGGTGGCCGTGTTTGTTTGTGGATTTGTGTCAAATTTTGTCAGTGTGTTTAGCAAGCTCTGCTACTTCATCATTCACGTTTCACTTTGATGCAACGCTCAAAAATGGTCCAATATTATTATGCAAATTCCAGTTCTCCATTGGCTACTGTGTTTCTTTTTCATGGAATATTCAATTTCTCAGATGAGGTCCATTTCTGGCTTAATGGCTTCGTCAACAGATGAAATTGTCGCTATTGACATGATTCCTATGGTTCAGGAAGCGCAATTGCATCCCCAAAAATTGATCGTCGGGCCTTGTTTCTTTCGAAATGAGCCTGAAAATACCGTTACCATCAATAGCGACGTTTACAACACAATGTTAAACGACTCATATCCTTGCAGTTTTCTAAAATTAAAGTCAAAATTTGGCAATAATCAAAACTATTATATATATTATATAGTTAGCCTTCTTCTTCTTCTTAATTGGCGTAGATGCCTCTTACGCGATTATAGCGGAGTTAATTTTCATTGGGGGTGTTTTTTTTCACGTGGCGGGTCCCAAACCCATCCCACAACGCTATGGAGGGGATGTTTCGCCTTCTCACTTTAGCTCGCCTTCAAGAGGATGCTCTTTGTCTACTACTGATACTTGGTCAAAGACCGGAAGTCGTGAGCTGCTTGAGTCATATGTAAAAGAATCGTTTCTGGCCACTCCCAAGTGAATGGCGATCAGAGAATTTTCCTCACTTGCGTGAACTTCTACACATGACTTCATCCTTAGCCACTGAGATGGTTTTTCGTGAAATAGGATGCCAGTAAAAATTACATCTGTTTTAAGGTTCAAAAGTCTCTGGCTAATCAAGGAGGAAATATTAGACAATTGATTAAAAGTGATCGGTGCAGATAACAACCAACGTCGTTCCTTTGGCATTCATCTTATCTTTCTTATTCAAAAAAATTGTATTGAAGTCTGTACACGTCTACTTCCGCTAAGGAAATGAGCGGAAAGTGATTTGAAAAGTTTAGTCTAATGTCCACCCTAGCAAATCACTCCATTGTCATCTCACTTAGGGGAAGAGGAGCTCATATACACGATGAGATATAAGAATCGACCGTTCAACATTAATTGCATACTTTCAATTCTCTACACGAGCGCTCCGTAGGGAGTCCACAGCCGTAGTATATATTTTTTATATAATCAATAGTACTCCAGGGAACGCTATGTATGGAATTTTTGCTTACACCTTGGGTTATATATATTATTGATATTGTTTAGTAAGAATTCCTAACTTTTTTTAAAATAAATCCAATGCTCATCGGAGATAGTGTGGCATCCCAGCAATGAAAAAACTTTTCAAATACCTCAAGTAGTTTTGGAGCGTATTCAATTCAAATTTTGGGATGTTATATAACAAAATAACGAAATAATTATAGAAAAATCTTTTTTTTTTTTTAATTATTACACATTATGTTAGGACTTTGTGCAATTACTGCAACCAATTTGTGCAGAATCTGTAATTTTAATCATCGCATACGTTACGGCCACCTTCCTAAGGCATTATCATGCGATAAAGTCAATCAACAAAACGAGTAACCATAACAACGACAATAACGCAAACAACTTGAATTGAATACTACTCGCTTATCGGTATTTGCCTTCAACAATACTCATTCACATTCATTAGCACACTTAGCACTCGACTGACTCCTATTATATATTTCAAGGTCAACAAAAATGAAGCTTTTTTAACACCTTTTTCGGCTTCCACTAGTTGGAGGCTGGCTCCCTCCACTTCGGCAGTGTTTATGAGCAGCTTATCAACGGGACTGGTTTTCTGAATTAGTTGGTCCCCTTGCCGGTTGCCCTTCTGGCGCTTCCCATTCACGTTGCACTCGCACAACACAATACAGCAACGACAACAACAATGAGCATCTAGGGCTTTGACTAGCCATCAACTTGACCGCCTGCTAACTGAATATTAGTGTATATTTATGGCCCTCACAACCTTCGAGGCTCAGTTGGCGGTAATGGTGTCAGTGGCCGTGTCTTCGTATAAGCGACTTGTACAATTTACCCAGCGGCTTACATAGTCACCTAGATGCTGAGTGACCAAATAATGATCAATAAGATATTTATAGTTATTTGCATTCGTTTGAAAAATCGCAAACGGCAATTTATTGTTGTTGGTTGCAAGTGTTAATTGTTTACTCGTACAGTTGTTGGTGAAAAAAAGTGTGAGCTGCCTAACCAAATAAAATACTTCACACTCTTTTGTAAAGTGAGCTCGTAACTGCTACCGATCGTGATATAGACAATTGTATTTGCAAGCGCAATTATTCAAATGATTTTACTAATAAACGGCACCTTCAACCTTTGGCGGAGTTCAACTAATTTCAAATGCAATAAAAATATTTCTGTCGATTGAAGGTGATGGAGCGAACCTCCTACTTTTCGATACCTTTGCTGTAGTACGATTGATCTTTAGCTTCCAACAGGTTTCAGTGTTGGCCTTTCATTGACCTGGAGGGCCATATCTCGGCTGTAGGGCGGCTGCGGAAGCGTTGGGATGCCGGCCTGGTTAGGTAGCTGTCCACATGAAAGGCGATGTGAGCCGGCCAATCGGCTGCGATGTCTTGTAGGACCCTTCGTTTGAGTATCATGTCTTCAACATACAACTTGGCGTTGACGGTGTGTCCCGGAGTAGCAAGTTCATGGTGGACGATGCCTTTGATGTCAAAAAAGACAATGAGCATCGTTTTCACTTTGGATTTGCAGGTCGCAGGTCTCCCAGCACAGTCTTCAATAATTATTACTTAGACCTCAGTTCTGACAAAATATCACACATATCACGTCGCTTGGTCCGTGCCTCATATGTCACACTTCTAGTACGGACTAAGCTTCCTTTTTGTGCCGTTTTATGTACACATAAAACATAACAGCACTTGCAAAGTGCAATTAATGCAAATTCGAGCCATAAAATTTATGCACGCACCACTAATAAGCGTTGCGCAATGCGTGAGATTCATACAAACTGTGCGCAGCTTTTCGAAAGACCGAAGTCGCAACGTCACCCTCCCATTGCATAACACTTGCGCACACAACCGTCTGCTACACTCATTCCAAATATTTATTTCTTGTCATTTTTGTTTTTTTTCTAAACACAGAATGATGCCCATAATCGGCCAATACACGATATCTGACGTCGCGAAGATCTCGTCGCTTTTGCACGAACAATATGGACGCATTGTGCGCTTCAGTGGCCTCATCGGCCGCCCGGATCTGCTGTTCATATACGATGCCGACGAAATCGAAAAGGTGAGTACTTGAAAAATTGAATACAAATTTGCGGAATATGGCGGGAGTGTCCCCATTTTCGAAAAAAAAAATTAGTAACTTTTTGTTTATATCAAAGCAACATTTTTTATGACAAAAATGTCTCAAGCGTATCTGAATACACTCGATCATCTGAATGTTTGCGTTCGCGAATTTACTCGCAACTATGTTGAGCTTTGTGTCATTTAAATCTCATTATTTGTATTCATATTTGCCTGAAGTCATCAAGAGGCGTCATGCCGAACCCATGTGTATTCTCTTCGGTCATGCAAGCAGACAACTAGTCACACTTTACCAAATGCCGACTTGAGTTTCCCTTGAGTTCAGGTTAGGTTTTTTTCTTTTTTCGCCTTCACAAGTACAATTTTTATGTTATATGAGAGAGGTTTTTAATAAAAAGATCTTTATCTTAATTTCTGTCGGTCAGTTTGCATGGCTGCTATATAATACAATGGTGCCATATCGGCGGTTCCGGCAAAAGAGCAAATTTGGAGAGCAAAGGTCATGTGCAAAAATTTCAGGCCGATATTTCCAAAGCTGAGGGAGTTCGCATATATAAAGACAGCCAGACGGGAAGACGGACTTGGTTAAATTAACTCAGCTCATGACGGTGATTACTCATTTATGTGCTTTACGGGGTCTCCGACGTTTCTTTCTGAGTGTTAAAAACTACGTGGGAAACATAATAGGGGTAACAAGTCTTTTCGTATTCATAAGCAGCCAAGACATCGGCAAGGAACTTAACATTCATTATCAAACAGTTTTGAACCATTTAAAAAAGGCTGGCTATAAAAAGAAGCTCGATGTTTGGATACCACATGAATTGTATGTGAAAAAATTTGTGGACCGAATTAACATCTGCGATTCTTTGCTGAAGCGAAAAGAAATCGAACCATTTCTAAAGCGAACGGTAACAGACGATGAAAAGTGGATCAAATACGACAATAATGTGCAAAAAATATCATAGTCGAAGCGTGGTGAAGCTCAACAAATGGTCGCAAAGCCAGGATTGACGCCTCGAAAGGTTATGCTGAGTGTTTGGTGGGATTGGAAAGAAAGCATACACCATGAGCTGCTCCAGCCTGGTCGAACGATTGATTCTACATTTGACTGTCAACAACTGATGAGATTGAAGAAAGCAATTGAAAAAAACAGTCAGAACTGATCAACAGAAAGTGGTTCGACTTTCGTCAGGTCAACGCTAGACCACACACATCTTTGATGTTTCGCAAAAACTGGGACAGCTAGGCAGTGAAGTTTTGATGCATCCACCATTAGCCCTGACCTTGCACCATAGGACTACCATTGGTTTCGGTCAATGCGGAACTCCCTTGATATATATTTGGTTCCTTAATGTTCACTATAAATAAAAAAATAAGTTAAAGTGTGATTAGAAATACGAAAAGGCTTTTTCGACTATCTATATCCGGATCAGGCTATAATAATTGCGATTAAAGCAATGTCGGAGCGTGAACTGGGAGTACACACTCGCTGCTCATATACTAATCTACCCATTATAACTTTTTATATATTTTTCCTTTGTAGTGCTATCGCAATGAAGGTGCTACACCGTTCAGACCATCCATGCCAAGTTTGGTGAAATATAAAAGTGAAATTCGCAAAGATTTCTTCGAGGACATCGGAGGAGTAGTGGGCGTGTACGTACAGACAGTCGTAGATATTTAAAAGGAAACAAATGTGCTTATTGAAAGAATCTCTCTTTTTTTGTTTTTTGGTACAGTCATGGCGAACCTTGGCGTCAGTTCCGGTCACGTGTACAAAAGCCTGTGCTGCAATTGTCAACCATACGGCGTTACTTGAAGCCTTTGGAAGTGGTCACAAATGATTTTTTAGAACGCTGCGAACAGCTTCTGGATGAGAACTCAGAACTGCCAGAGGATTTTGACAATGAAATCCACAAATGGTCATTGGAGTGTGAGTTTGTGATTTTAATTTAATTGTTTAATTAGCTCCAACTCAAAGATCCTTCCATTTTTACATCCAGGTATTGGACGCGTTGCCCTCGATACAAGACTCGGTTGTTTGGAGCCCAATCTTACGCCAGACTCTGAACCACAACAGATTATCGACGCCGCCAAATATGCGCTGCGCAATGTGGCGACCCTTGAGCTAAAGGCTCCATACTGGCGTTATTTCCCTACACCACTTTGGACACACTATGTCAAAAATATGAATTTCTTTGTAGAGTAAGTTACTCATTTAATTTGTTAGGTGTCAATATTTGTGGATATTTCTTAAATTTTCATTAAAAATCATATCAGAGTTTGTATGAAATATATTGGCAATGCAACGGAACGTTTGAAACAACAAGGACCTAGTCGTGACGGGGAACCCTCGCTGCTGGAAAAAGTCATACTCGCTGAGAAGAATGAAAAGGTGGCTACCATTATGGCTTTGGATCTAATTTTAGTAGGAATTGACACAGTAATGAACGCTCAGCACGAATCCAGAATTTCTCAGTAATCACCACACGAATTTCTTAACAGATTTCTATGGCAGTGTGCTCCATACTCTACCAGCTTGCAACGCGCCCTGCCGAACAACAAAAAGTGCGTGAGGAACTTCAACGCATATTACCCGAGGCAGACGACGAACTTTCGATACAACGACTCGACCAAATGCACTACCTGAAAGCGTTTATTAAAGAGGTCTTCCGCATGTACAGCACAGTAATTGGAAACGGCCGTACTTTGCAGGAAGATACAGTAATATGTGGCTACAGAATACCTAAAGGTGTAAGTAGGAAACGTGCGAATCACCCCGATTTCTGTTTCAATTGCTTTTACATTTTGATTACACACAGGTGCAAGCAGTTTTTCCCACACTTGTCACCGGTCAAATGGAAGAGTTCGTCTCTGATTCAAAAACCTTCAAACCGGAACGATGGTTAAAAGCCAGCCAAGGAGGCACAGGCGACCAACTACATCCATTCGCATCTCTGCCCTATGGATATGGAGCCCGAATGTGTTTGGGTAGACGATTCGCTGACTTAGAAATGCAAATTCTGCTAGCTAAGGTACATAGTTAGTCACCTCTAACATGTAGATTTTTTTGAAGTATCAAATGTATATCGAAAAACTAACTTAAGAATTAGTAATCAACCACTGAGTCTATGAGAGGATTGTTTTTAAAGTGAAAATGAAAGTTTTAAGACCTAAAGAAATGCAGCCCGAATACAGCTGGTACATTAATTATTCATAAAATATATATTATATTAACATTAGTTGATATCCAATAATATTATTTTCGAAAATTATAACCTCAAAACTTTATTTTTTTAGCTACTGCGAAACTACAAGTTGGAATATAATCACAAGCCATTGGATTATGCCGTGACGTTTATGTATGCTCCTGATGGTCCATTGCGGTTTAAGATGACCAGAGCGGAATAATTGCTGGCATTGCATTTTAAGACTTTTATATTTAAGCGTTCATTTATATACGATTTTATGCTGAATATGTGTAAAGAAATATGTATTTATATATATGCATATGTATTTTCCTTAATGCAATTCATATTTTATTTTACTTATGGTACAAGTTACACTTAGCATAAAAATACATTAATTTGAAACATCTTAAAATACTTAAGAGAAATAAAAATTTGATTGTTTATATATTCAAAGTAGTGGTTTCTATATACTGACTTCAAACATAAAAAATATTTCTGAAATATTCGTATCTACTATTTTTCACACTCTACCATTCGACGGATTTCTTTATATGTACAATTTTTGTTTGACAAAAATCGATTACTGTCCAAGAGAACTTAACAATCTTCGACGAAATTGTTCAGGTCGGAACACGATATCATATACATAAGTAGTTGTCATTAAAACTGAATGTTCAAAATTATGTTATTGTTATTGTAGCTTCAGTGCAACCATATTAACGCTTTTTCTTGTTTATTATAATATCGAAACTGCGATACAAAAATAGTCTAATTATTTACTTCCTGTACATTAAAAATACACTTCAACTGATTCTCGTCGTCGTTTGTATTGACGACTTTTAATCTATTCTATTCACTTTCCGATATAATTTTGAAAGTAACAATGATGCCTTATTTTCGCTTCCATGCTCGATACCAATTTTTTACGGTTTTCAAACTTTGTTCAGCATCCAGTTTGGTATCACCTTTTAATTCAACAACTATATCTGGTTTATACGAATCGCGTGCCTCTTCTAGCACTGTTCCAAAAATTTCACATTCAAGATTTGATTTTAATTTCTTTTCATTGTATCCACGTTCCTTTAGACGATCAAAAAGTATAGTATTGGAACATGTGACCACAAAAACTGCTTCAAACCAACGTTCAGGGAAAAAGTCGCATCCATGATATTCAACTATATTTCCGCCTTGTTGCATAAGTGGCTCCAAGTAGTCCATTAACTGAAGGGAATATAAATATACATACATATGTAAGTAAATTTGTACAAATGCATAAACGTAACTCCGTTTATACCTTGTCTTCATCAAGAATGGGACAATCGTACTCATCATCATACTCTTCAACAAAGTTGTTTTCCTTAGCAATTTTAGAGCAATCCAACCACTTTAATTTTAATTGATCGGATAACCTTTCACACAGGTACGACTTTCCCGCACCTGGCGTTCCTGAAATAAAATTGCTCAACAAATTAGCGATTCTTAAACTTGAAACAACAATATCACCTTTCTCCTTTACCTGTTATCAATATATTTGGTTTGGCATCCACCTTCTCATCTGTTGTGGCCATTTTATTTTTATTTAATAATAAAGTATCGTTTTTTGTTTACTAGATGATTATTTACTCAAATTTGCACAAGCGCGTGTTTTACTAAGTTTCTGTTGATTGTGCTAAATGTCAAAAGTGAGAATAAATAAACAACAATATCTCAGACAAAAACCAGCCACCAAAATTCCTCAGAATAAACCCACTAGTTATTCATATAAAGTGGCTACCCTAAAACCCCCAAAAACGCAATTTTTAAATTCTTATTGGTCTATATTCTATATATTTTAGCTTTTATTCAGAAAAATACCAGTGAAATTAAGTTTAGGTTGCTGGTGTTAAAATCTATACATACCAACAAAAACATTTCTGTAACGATATCTTTTGGATGCAACTTATGTCAGCCTTAAGAAGTTAGCTTGTGCCAAAGTTAAATAGTAACAGTTGTTTTATTAAATGGATTTATTTGTTGGAGCATAAGGTGAGCTAATTCTCAACAACTCAAGGTCAGAAAGTACGAAATATGGAGCATAACCAAAACATCATTCCGTAAGTAGATTTCGTTTGGTGCGGGTCGATGGATCCTCGCTTAATTGATATTTTTCTAATGTCAATAGTGTGGACGTATTACGGTTTTATGGTAGGCTTGAAATGGAAATAAATAAACCCACGCTCGATTTGCCAAATCTCCCGACCACCGATGAGATCGCTTTAGAAATGGCTAATAAAGTGTGTTTGGGGAATTCTGCTCAAGCTAAGCAAAAAATATCTCTAGATACTTCAATATCTTCTGACAAAACAATAGTCCCTGATACTAACTCACGCAATGTTCATATTCCTTACATACTCAACGGGGAGTTGTTTGAGATACAGACTCAAGACGGTGAAAATGTAACTGTGAAATGTTGCAATTGTCCACCAGATCGCGTATATCGTGGTAGCGTGCGATCCACAGGCAATTTCCATATGCATATAAAGGTGAAAAGCAATACAAAAATATTTGAACAAATTTAATTGCGTGAAATTGAACTAATTATTGTACTATTTACAATTTTTTTAGAGGCGTCATCCCGATTTAATGGGAAAAATATATGATATGAAAGTGAATGCCTTGGTGGAAAGGAGAGATCGATTTCTGCGCAATCGCAAATCCACACGTCGTCGTAATACGAACGTCAATAGAAGTAGGGCATCTTCGTCTAGGAATGAACAGCGATTGGCCTGCCCGGGGCAACCAACTTCAGAATTATTTAAAATTAAAGCCGCGTTTCAACGGCATCAACTACAGCAACAACAACAAAATCGTATTCAACAAGATCAAAGCCAGCAACAACAGAAAAGGGAGAAAAACTCGAGCATTTTGCATAAGGTAATTAACCGTGTTATTATTTAACATACAACTGACAAATATAAGCTAAATAATTAATTTGTATAGTAGATAACTGTAAAAATATTTATATTAAATATCGCTAAGCAAAATTATTTATATAAAAACAATCTCATTTAATTCAAGAACAAAAAAAATATATATTAAGAAACCGTTATGAACATATCAGCAATAAAATTCAAGCTACTCATTAGAGACAATTTAGAGCACCGTTAAAATATCTTGCGCTTCGTTACTGACGCTGATATTCACATTTTCTTGTTGCCATTGTTGTTTGCATCTCGGGAGTATTTCACATTAACAACATCCCTTTTCACTCTTTTTACAGTGGAATGTGATCGATCACTTTCTCATTGCACCTGCTTTTGAGAGAGCACGTGATATAACACTGATGGAAGCCTATAATGAGCAACCACTCAATTACAGCCTCAAGCAAAACACCGTTTCAAATATGAGTTGTACAGAGAGAGCACAAGAAATCGATGCAAACGATGCTGATACGTTCGACAATTTAAATCCAAATAACATTTCCGTGAGTATCGACAAGGCATTGTTTTCCTTATGAAAATAAACGCATGCCATTTTACCGTAGGGAACAATTGACACAAGCGAGCACATAACGGGTTATGAAGTAATGTCTACGTACAACAAAGCAAGCAATAGCGGTATGAATTGCATGACAATAAATCAACGCACTCAAATAGAGATGTCTCCCTTCGCTTTCAGCCAGCCTGAGGAGCACGTGCCACTTTATGCTAACAACAGCGATCAGTCCTTGCTCGGTCGCGCTACAACTTTAAGTGCCGTAACCCCGTGCCCGAGTGATGTGAGCAGTTACGATGCTGGTCAAGATCTTGGTGGCAGGTCATATGATTTGAACTGCAATCACGTGGGTAGCATGATTAAAAATGAACTACTGTTAGCCGAAATACAGCCAATCGATCTCTCTATACATCCCACATCTTCTGGGTTGTCAGGTTCCTCTGGATTCAGTTCTGGCGTAGATGCCACACAATATTCAAATGACACTACACATTTCAATACGTCTGTCGGGAATACTAAATCTGATGAAATTATTTTACAACTGTCCTCCGCATTACAGAGTTTGCATCGTGAACTGCAAACGTACAATCAAACTAATAACAATTGGCTTTGCCTGGAAATAGCAAAATTTAAATTTTTGCATCCTGAATTTGAATATCATAATTAGAAATGCTGCTATTATCTAGCAGGTCTAGATACTAATTTGGATATTATTCTAAAAAAAAAATATTTATCGTACAATTGAAGTATAAAAAACAGCTCATTTTGTAAGTACCTTGATTATACTACATATATTAAGTTAAACTATTAATTTTAAGCCTTGACCCGATTCATTTATATAAATAAGCTTATAGTTGCAATCATTTCTACCTTTCAGTTCTGAATTAAAAGTTTAAGTTTAGAATGAAGTTATTTACGTTATAATCATCAACTTGTTTGTGTGTTATCTGTACAATTACATGGACTTATATTATTTCAATAAAATGAAAAGTTGGAAGTTAAAACTGTTATCAATTTCATACATGCTGAAAAGTTATTCGTTGGTAGATATGATAATACTGAATTTCTGCTAAGAAAATATATACTTTTTGTACTTTTCTCTACATTCATAAAAGATGTCTATCATATTTTTATTTGTATGTATTAAGATTCCATTTGAATGCACACAAGTTAGAATGTACTCGAAGCCTCCACGAATCAATTTCTATTTGAAAGTATTGAAAGGAAATTAATTATCGCGAGTTTTGCATTTTTTATACTCATCTACACTCGCGGATTCTGTGTAAGTCACCACCGCTTATCATTTAAAGTCATTCGGGGTTGTTTCCATAAGTTTCACCCAAGACGAACCCTCATGCATAACTACAAAAAACTGCTCTCCACTCTCGCAAGGGTGTTTTTTACATGCATAATTGTGCCCCTGCCAGCTGGCCTGACTAACGATGCACCCCTTCCACCGTCGCGCTTTACACAATCTTACCACATGGGTATTGTTTATGATTTAAAAAAGAGACACAAAAGCAGGTACGTGCTCGTGAACTCCAAACATAAACTCCGACAGAATTATGTATGTAGATAAGGGTAGAAAAAAGTAATCTCGCTTTTTTACTAATTACAATGATATCGAGAAACGTCGAGCCAGCAAGAAGGAAATCTTAATTTTTGGAAATCAGTTGCTTGGCGTATTTCATCTCAGCCACAATTGTTCTCCAATATTATTAAACAATTTTTATTGCTAAGTTACTGTCATTCAGAGCCATTCAAATATGGAAAATAAGAAGGAGTATTTACGTTGTTTGATGCTTTTCTATTTCCGCAAAAATAAAACAGCTACCGAGACGAAAAGAAAGATTTGTGCGGTATATGGCAATGATGCTGTTAGTGAGCGAGTGGTACAAATTTGGTTTTCAAAATTTCGAAAGGGCGACACAAGTTGTGTGGATGGGCAACGTACTGGTCGTCCTGGAGTGGCAGATTGTGATAAAGTGAAAATGTTAATCGAAAGAAATCCACATTTTACTACAAAAAAAATTGCCGAAATAATTAGTTTATCAGAAAAAACCGTTGCTGACTACTTGCAACGTCTGGGTTACGTAGTTGATGGGGATGGTTGGCGCTTTGACGACTCTGCTCCAAAATGTAATGACAACAACAGCAATAAATCACTTAATGATGAGGAGACAAGTGTTGCAGAGACGGAAGCAATCGGTTACTGCAACGAAGAATTTGCATACGAACATGCTCTCAATTGTAATGTTCAAATCGCCCCAACGGAAGAAAGCAGCCCCACTCCCTGTCCACCACCTGCTACTTTCGCGGATTTTACATGTATTGAAAATGATAACTACCACGATATTATAATAGCAGGAAAAGAAAATGATAACATTGGCAACACCGGTTCAACTACTTTGCCCTCATTTTCGGAATTTTTTTCCAATATGTAAGATAATAACATTGATAATTATTTCATACAATTATAGTTTTTCTAGAAACAAATAAATATTATATTTCAATTATTTTCAGTTATACCAGTTACCTTAGGGGTGACGACGGATGTTGTGCAATCGAAAATATAAATATCAACTCTTTGGATACTTTTAATGGTGGATACCCGTTAAAAAGTTACGATTAAATTATAATCTAGTCAAAAAGAAAAACTGAAAAATGTTGCAATCAAGGAAGACTTATTATCTTCGAAATCCTGCGAAGAAACTTAGGTCTCTAATAACAAACACATAGTTCCTCTTTACTGCGAGTATACACTAATTTATTGTATTATTATATAAATACGTATATAATCAAATTTTCAAAGAGCATTTACATACTCTTTGTATAACAATGTTATTATTTCAATATTTATTATTTTTAATATAAGCGTCATGTGAGACGCCACAATTTATATAAAGAAAATAAAAGCATAACCTAAGCGAAACTTGATTCCTATTTAAATGGCCTAGAATAAAAATGTATATTTTACGAGAAATAATTTGAAGTTTTACTTTATACATTAAAACAAAAAATAACCAATAGATAAATTTATCCGGTGGTTATTCGTAATACAAGTATAGTCAATAGGAATCTCTAAAGATTCATACTGAGACTCATTTCATCTTAACCTAAATTGATCAGAAAGACCGGATTCTCTATTCAATGAGTTTGGAAAACATTTGTAAAATTTTTGTGTTAATGTCTACATATATATGCGATTCCAATTCTCACTTTATTGCTTTACTTCTTTTCATAGTTTTGGTATTCCCCGTTTTATTTTTCAAATACTACCACTTTTTTTTCATTTTTTAATAATATTGCTAATATATAACAGAAACTATACACGTTGTAAGAAGTTGCGTACGACTGTGCAGACATGTACAGAAAGCTTCCGTAAGTAGCACATACATTAATTATTCATTCCTTCTGAATATTTTTTTAAAAACGTATACTGTTTTTAATCAAAAAAGTAAATTAAAATAAATTTCCGTCTAAATTGCCTTAGCCCGCTTTTACATAACATCATCTATGATAAACCCTACAAACAACTTAAACGAAAGTCGCAACAATGCCTATCTTTGAAGCAATTTTGGCATTAAAATTGCAACCCTGCGCGTAAGCAAAATTTATTGTTGATAAGATTTTTCAGAACATTTGTTTTTTATACTTTAGTTATAAAGCAACACATTCATTAAATCTTAACAATGAAAAAGCCTGATGACGTAGAACATCTAATTGATATCGATTCGAGCCAAGACGAGGATGATATTAGTTTACACAAAAGTAAACCTACAAAACTTTCGAAGTCAAAAGATGAAATACAGGAGCAAGAGTCCGAAGACGACGACGAACCTCTGGCAATACACCCAAGAGGTGCGGAGCCAACTTCCTCTCGGGTAAGCTTTTATACAAATCCTTTTCAAAAATTAACATGTTATGTTTCCATGAGTTCGTTTTCTTGTATTATACCCACAACTTTTCAATGCAGCAATGCAACAATGAGTCATTATCTCCCCTTATCACCATATTCAATGTTTATTCTACAAACATTAATAATCTTCGTTTTTTAAAATAGTCACATCGAGGTGGTCAGGAGCCACCAGGTCCCGATACAAACTCTATTTCCATGCCGTCGGAAAATAATAGTCTAAGATCAGCACATAACTTGGAGGCCAATGAAGGAAGAGCCAATGGAAGACAAACTGAACCAACGTTTTATATTCGTTCGCGTACAAGCACTCTAAACACCACTGCGCTTAAAGATGATGTCTATGAGGTTGGTTTTAATCTTTATTTTTTGCTAGAGATTCTTTTAAAAATATAATTTTCTCAATGTATTGACAGAGTTTGGATTATGATGTATGTGATAACGTACTATTCAAAGAAGATCAAAAATTCTCCGACAATGCGCGTTTTAACATTCGAAAAGATATTCTGCGTTGGATAATATTTATACAAATTGGTGTTGTGACCGCTCTAATCGCCTGCGTTATTGACATTCCCATTGAAGAGTTGTCTGCAGTAAAATACACGTTTCTCAAAAACTGTACGAACAATAATTTCTAAATGCGTAAAGTCTTTATACCAACTTAAGTTTCTAAAATTCCAAAGTCTTATCCGAAGTACTTATGTGTATGTATGTGTAAATGCAAAATTCTAACTTTTAAAAAAATCAATTCGGAAAATACGGTTTTAATATTTTTACTACGAGTAATGGATATGAAGTAAATGTATAATGAAATGATCTTACTTCTAGCTGTTGATAACAACGTAGCTGCTAATATCAACCCCGGAGGAAATTTGGTTATTCCGTATATCTATTGGATGGCAATGAGCATAGTGCCAGTGGTATTGGGTGCAGCGTTAGTAACTTATGTAGAGCCAATAACTGCTGGCAGTGGTATGCCTCAAGTAAAAAGCTATCTGAACGGTGTTAAAATTCCTCGAATTGTTCGTATAAAAACACTGGCTGTAAAAGCGGTAGGTGTGGTAACGGCGGTAGTAGGCGGACTGGTGGGAGGAAAGGTAATTTTCATGAAATATATATGTATAAAACGATTACTATTAATACGATTTCAAAATGAACTGAAGGAAGGTCCAATGGCTCACGCCGGCGCTGTGGTGGCTGCGGGTATATCGCAAGGAAAAAGTACAACGTTTGTTAAGGATTTTCGAATTTTTCGAGCTTTTCGTGATGATCATGAGAAACGAGATTTTGTATTGGGTGGTGCTGCAGCTGGTGTTGCTGCTGCTTTCGGTTCTCCAATCGGCGGAATGTTATTCTCGTTGGAGGAGGCAGCTAGTTTCTGGAACCAAAATCTTATTTGGCGAACCTTGGTCGCATCTATTATAAGCTCGTTCACGCTAAACATTGTCCTTTCCGCATATCATGGTTTGAATAATTTTACTTTTACGGGTCTATTTAATTTGGGCAAATTCGAGCAACCCTTAACATTTGAATATTTCGAGTTACCTATATTTATGCTCTTCGGCGTAACTGGTGGTCTCTTAGGTGCCATGTGGAACTCATATAATACGCATATCAACCGATTTCGTTCACGTTTCATTAAGTTCAAATTTGCACGAATTCTAGAAGCAGCACTTGTGGCAGTTATCGGTGTGACATTGGCATGTGTTATGATTTTTTTCATAAATGACTGTCGCCCACTCGGAAATGACCCAACCGATTACCCAGTACAAGTAGGAAACAATTTAAATATATATAACATTTTAGCTTATCTAAAGACGTTCACATAACATTTGCAGCTCTTTTGTGAGGATAATGAATACAACGCCGTAGCAGCACTTTGGTTCCAAACACCGGAGGCGACTGTACGTTCACTCTTTCATGATCCACCAGGTACAGAAATATATACAATAATTGACTTTATTTTCTTGTAATCCATTTCGTGTTTAACTTTTTTTCGTTTTCTTATAGGTTCGCACAAAATATTAACGCTGACGGTATTCACATTAGTTTACTACTTTCTGGCTTGTGTTACTTTTGGTCTAAATGTATCCCTTGGCATATTTATACCAACGGGGTTAGTAGGAGCCGCTTGGGGCCGTTTAGTGGCCATGATCATTTTCTATATTTTCCCTGAAGCGGTAACTGACGAGAGTGAAGATAATTGCAAATGCTATCTTACCCATACTTTATTTTTTAGACATTTTTGAGTCCAGGCAAATATGCCCTCATCGGCGCAGCGGCCAATTTAGGTGGAGTGCTGCGTATGACTATTAGCCTTTCGGTCATACTCATGGAGACAACCGGTGTGGAGACATCATTTTTCTTCCCTCTGATTGTGACACTAATTAGTGCAAAGTGGGTCGGAGATTACTTTACTGAGGTGGGCTATCATTTAATTGTAGAAATATTTTAAGGTCCAATTTTTTTGCCTACATTTAATATGGAAAATTTCAATTTTGTAGGGCATCTACGACATTCAAATCAAAATGAGCTGTGTGCCGCTATTGCCATGGGAGCTTCTACCGAAGTATAAAGGGCTCAAAGCTTCTGAATTAATGAGTACGCCTGTTGTCTGTATAAAGAAATGCGACAGTGCGAAGTACATATATAAAGTACTGCGGCGTTGTAAACATAACGGCTTTCCAGTAGTGGAGGATGTGAAGGGTGTTAGTAAAATTCAATTTTGACTTTTATATTTTAAATTATATGTTCTTATTTTCTGCTGTTCAGAATAATCGAGCAAATGGTCGAGTTTGTGGCATTGTTTTACGCTCACAACTGATTGTGATTCTGCTGAATTCATTTTACGAAGAAAAGAAAAACTTTTGGGAGAAAGAGGTTTCAATACAAACCTTCAGGAACGTTTACCCACGTTATCCGTCAATTGACGTAAGTAAACCAATTTAACTACTCAAACGCGCAAATAATCTAAATACTTTGACCCCTCTATATTGCAGAGCGTGCGCTTGCCAAATGAAAAAGAAAATTACACAGTAAATTTGGAGATTTTTATGAATCCATCGCCAGTGCGTGTTAGTCAAGTAAGTTTTCTATAATTTAGGTTAATTTAAACGATATTCATTTACGGATGTTTTAGTGTGATTCTGCATCAAAGATATTTAAGAAGTTTCGGGCGTTGGGCTTGCGTCATATGATTGTGATTGATCGTGAAAATCGTGTTGTTGGTATTATTACACGCAAGGACTTTTTGTATAAATAATAATTTGCATGCAGTATAAATATCCAGCTGTGGATTATACGATTTTATTATTTCGAATAACTTCTAATATTCATACATTAATCCCGTTAATTAATTTGACTATTTACTTTATCGTGTATTATTTTAGTAATCGATATTCATATACATATATATACCCTTAATGTAATTTTGTACTTGATATGTACTGTAAATTGTTAAAATATATTCTAAAGTATGGACTGAACTCCGAAGTCACGTAGGAGGATAAAAGCGTAATGTTTTAATGCAGAAACCGATTGTGTATTTAGCTGCGGGCGACTCGTTTTTGTATTTTGCTTTTTTGATATTTTCAAAATGGTCGTTAAGCAACGATATTAGAAAAACGATCAAAATCGAACATTTTTCTTGTTCTAAATTCAACTTACTGAGTTGGGAAATAATTAGGAGACATTTAAAATTTTTCGCTTTTTATTTTAAATATCAAATGCAGTAACGTAGGTTTCTTTCAAATAAATTAGTTTAATACAAAATATCAATACTATTGTAAAGTATACAAACACAAAAACACAAATTATGCCTGCCAAAGTCGCTGGGGGCTAAGGCAGATAAAATCATAAAACGAGTATCAACAATAATATTACAACCGTAAAACAAAGCATTTTAATCCAATTTCAAGTTGTTCGCCTTGAAAATTAAACGATCCAAAGCACGATTAATGCGCAGAATAACGAAATATCCAACAATTAGAGCCGTCAGGCTGACAAATGTTCCGATACCCTCGTAAATGAAGCGCGGCGCAAAGATTTTCCACACCATCAGATGACGACAGTGAATGGTGCAAGCCAACATGGCACAAAACACCTGCAACCGAGTGAATGTATGAAATTGATAAGAAATATACAAATAAATAAATAAAATTGAAAATAGTTTACCTTAATTCCTTGTAGTATTAAAAACTGTACTGCGAGTTTAAATGAACTGGCAAGGAAGGTACCTTCATTTTCATACAGCAGAAATTCGCCACGCATCATGTCCAAGCCAATTCCTTCGACCGTTGATGTGGCGGGCGTCCCATTCGCATTCGTGTTTGCAGTGGTTGTACCTTTTATGAATTTCGGATGAAGCGCGCAAAGTGAGAATGTTAACAAACTGAGCAGATTGTACATGCAAAAAAAGAAGACTTGTCCACAGAATGTGTTCAATATAACTAGGACTCCAGAAATTAGATGCGACTTCCCAAGACCACTGGTACGACCAACGAAAGCAGCGCGCCAATCAATCTGCGAGAGGGTGGTTTGATGAGACGTGGCAAAGAAGCAGAAATGTGCCAATAAAAACCAACTGACTATACCCGTAAATGTTGGCTGTATGCAATTTGCTAACGTAAACAATTAGATATCAGCTGAGACAATTACAAGTATTAAATAGTCAACTTTAGTGTTCTTACCTAGATTCACTGCTGTTCGAAAGCGCAATGTGGAATGAACCAAGATGATGACGACCGAAATCGCTATACACGCGACCATACCGATTGTGGCACGCGGTTCGAGTAGTACAATCAGCATCATACTGAGAAACAGTCCAAACACAATAGTGGCTGACGAGTACACGGTGGTCAGCCCATAGACCATTGCATCCATCTGGTTTACACGAGCCTCCGCGTCGTCATACATGCGCTTGATCTTCTTGAATATCTGCGGTATGACGTTGTCCCACGGCCTAATTTGAATAGGTGTGCTAAAGTTGGGCAGAACGTAGAAAGTCAGCAACGGCGAAACGCACAGCACAACTATCTGCACAAGCATGAGGCCGTAAATTACCAGCGCCATAGCATCGATGTGCGTGCGCTTCACATTTTTCACGGCACTATGGGCAAGCAACAAATGCCCGCCAGCACAAATCGAAGCTATTGTGGGCCCATAGCGTGCCAGCCATACATTGGGCGAACCGCCGGTTAAGCTACCGCTGTGCCTTAGATAGAGACGGGAGAGCGTTGTGTACAGCACTATAATGACCACCGCCAATATGTAGGTCTTGGCGGTTGCGGGACGTTTTATCGAGAAACCGTCAGAGTTGCCTGAGAAATCTACGCAGTTACCCTGTTCCTCTCTACAACGAAAGAGCGTATACGTGTAACGAACGATAATAATCGCCAGTACGCTAAACAGTAGCAATTGCGCGATGGTGGAACGTAAAAATTGCGACCATTTGAAGCGCTTATTCAGTTCAAGACGCAAACATTTCTGAAGGATTTCATACGCCAGCAGTAGAATGGATCCTACCAATAGATATGACAGTATTTTCGGTTCCTGTATGATAAAGCTGTTGGAGAAGAATACACTGACGGCGATTATGAAAATAATCCGAGTTGGCATATTGCCGAAACGCTTCACCGCCGACCAATTGTTGGCAATTGTACGCCAATTTTGCAGGGCGTAGAAAATTAGAATAAATGCGCTGACGATGTTGGTAAAGAATATCACGCCATGGTCCTCCGATTTGAAAGAGAAGTTCTTGAAGTAGCGATACCCAAAGAAACCAGCCGCAATATTTACGAGATACGTAAAAGTAACTCCCTTCGGTGTGAATATCCGGTAGAGCTCTAGGGCATTTAAGTTGTTGACTACCAGAAATGAAAAGAATATTGGCAGCAGCGTAAACAAGAGTCCCTGGGACATTTGCACAGCATCGAATTTCACCCAAATTTCACGGCACGTGTTGAGAATTAGTCGCATATTAGCATTTAGATCACCAATAAACGATTTGAAGCCCGCTTCATTGTAAACCGTCTTGACGCGATGAGTAAATAAGACATATTCGTTATGCATATTCTCCAATTCGTCCACGCTGAATGTACGCTTGTTCTCCAAAGCGTAATTGAAGAAGTACTTATACATCTGTTGCGCATTTTGCCAGGCATGGAGTAAAAGTGTCTGAAATTTATTCATGTACGGCACTTTAATATCAGGTACGATGTTGAAATTGATTAAGCCCAAATTTGAATAGGGTATGGGGACACCCAGAATAGTGGCCAAGGTGGGTACGAGATCGATCTGAAAGACACAAGAATAAATAATATTAAATCGTGAATAATAATAGGCACTTATTGAAATTGCGCAAAACCAATACGAATCAAAGGAAAGGAAAAGTTGAGAGTTTTCTATGAAGTTTGCAAACGAAAAGTGGCATGAATTGGATTTACTTGAAGAAAGCTTTTTTCTTTGATTGTTGCTAATATCTCTTCTCATTTTGAAAATAATCAGAATCAAGGTAAATTTCATTGTTTAAGAAGGCACAACTTGACGTGTGTCGTAATGCTATAACAATTGCACATTATCTCTGCCTTTTTACACTAAAATAGATATGATTTTAAAATAAATATGTACATTTTGGACTGATAAGAAATTTTACGCATTGCTACATTTCGATAAGGGCGATTGTTATAAATGCGTTGATGAGTTTATCTTTCGCTTTGGTGTTCATAAGCTTACCTGCTGCATAGTTGTATTATCAGAACCGAATTCGCTGCCGATGAATTTGTTGCCTTTAGTATAGGCAAATAACAATGCATTAGTTTCATCTTCGGTTTCGCCTCCATGATCGCCCGATGCCGTCATGCCATGATCACCCATCACAAGTAACGTTGTATCACCATCCATTTTTGCTATAACTGATCTAAAAAATAAAGCCAAGTAGTTGTTATGCTTATTACCAACTATTGAATAAGTATATATGTGACCTACTTTATGACTTCGTTCATTTCATTGAGTTTACGGGCCATCTCTTCATGTAAAGGTCCGTGTTTGTGGCCACAATGATCAACGCCAAGAAAGTGAGCAATAAGTACCTGCCAGTCATCCTTTGCAAGTTCTTTTGGCAATAACTGTTCTATTTTGTTGTCGACTGTATCCAAATCAAATATGTCGAAGCTGGGATAGGAATAAGCTCGTCTAAAACGTCTAGGATACAGATCTGTCCATGTGCTATCACCCAAAAATACTATGGGCAGATTATGCCTGACCAACTGATCAATAATATTATCTTCGTTGATTTCGGGGGAAGCGAAGTTCGAACCCATGTCAACAAAGGTTGGTAAACTGCCGGTTGTAAGACCTTTAAGGCGCTGTAAAGTGGTTGTTGGTGGATCGGCTTTAAATTGCATGAGGTGTGCATTTTCGGGCGAACTTTGTATCAAATCGTACATTATTGTCAGCTTATTTTCATAAGGAAGTGGATTTGAAATATTCTCCTTATAGAGACCGAAATCATATTTTAGTGCATCAATGAGCAAAATAATCACTTTAGACTTCTGGGGCAGACACAAATTGGAAGTAGCGTTGACATCCTTGAAGATTTCTTGTACAATTTCCTCACTTAAAAAATATTCCTGTAAATTAAAAATATATGCAATAATTTTTCATTATTAATACAATTAATTAATGACTTACATCACTTTCATTTAAAGATAGGCGTTGGCATGAGCTAATATCCGTTTTGGATACACGTGAAAGAAGAAAACCTCGCGAGAAAAGCAGAACACCAGATGATATCAAATAAGCCAACCATATTAACACGAAAAAATAGCTCCACGCATAATTCATGGCTTGACTAGGTTAATTTAAATAAAATCTATTAATGTATATTATTGCAAAGCAGCTCCAGTGATTCCGCTTAGCGCTGACTAGAACTTGTTACTGCAATGCGTTGAGAACTTGTTTCTGTTTTCTCCCCGATACCTTTTAACTTTGCATATTGAGTTTTGATTTTATATCTCGTGGTCAATGAACGACTTAATTTTCTCTTATAAATGCAAAAAATACTGTGAAACAATAAATAATTTCGTTTTTTATTCCCGTTTGAGAAGAAAACGTCAGCTGTTTATGGAAATGCGTTCTGTCAGTGCACATATGAATAGAAACGACTTAGCAATAATAACTCAGCGACCTCATTTTTAGAAATGTATGGACATAATAATAATTTCGGTTATAACATAAAATTCAAGCTTCACAAAATATAAATAAACCATTTATGTTGCTAAAACATTTCAGTAAATACTTAATATTGTTAATTTCAACTTTTACATTTTAAATCGTTGCACGTTGGGGGTTAAAAGACTTTCACTGTAGATGTCGCGTAGTGCAATAAGTTGGCAGTACTGTCTTTTAGATTCCATAGCGGGCGTCTGTTAACGGATTTGAAAATGTGTATTTGGAGTCATTTGTGGCAGATGTTGGTGTGAATTTGGTTTAGTTTACTATTGTGAAAATTAATTTATTTTGGTGAATAAATATTGGAAAAGAGAGGATTTTATATAAATTCTATTTGTTCAGTTCGAAGTTAACTACTTTGCCGGACAAAGACCGAAATGGAGGGATTATTGAAAATAATTGAGACGAGTGACGAATATTGCAATGAATTAAAGGAGCTTAAAGAGGTAAAGATGTAAAATTGCTTACAGTTTTGGCGGTATGCTTATTTTGTAATTATTTTCAATTTACTTTAAAGAAATTTATTAAAGACTTACGCAATCAGCTTAGTGGTCAAAAAAGCGCAATTCTTGAGCCAATTACGTTGGGTCAGTTGCCTAACATCACCCCTCAACAAAAAAAGAAAAGAATTAAACGCTTGTCTGATCTGACAGAAAGCGACAGTGAGTACAAAAAGTCAAATTCTTAAATTGTAACATTTTTACGTTTTAATAATTTTTAAAAACAGATGAGGCCATTCCTGAAAAAATTTCTCCTCGCCTCTCGGTGCGTACCAGTAACTCTGAACTTCTTGCCACAGCCGATACCATGGAAGCTGAGCAAATTGATGTTGAACACGTCCCACCAACTCCCGATTTAAATCCAACACCTGCACCAAGGAGTGCAAAGGTTCAAAACAAAGAACAATTAGAGGAAAAATTGATGCCACCTCCTCCAGCGCCTATTACTGCGCAGAGTGATTTAACACAAGTCGCTGCTAATAAGGAAACGTCATTCTCAAGACCACAACGTGCAGCAAAATTGAAATCAGAAAAGAACCTGAAAGAACCAAAACTTAATAATAAAATGCGTCGTCCCAGTAGAAACACCACTACTAAGGTGAAGTTGGAGCATGAAACACGACCCTCCCAAATGCACGAAGTTGATGATAACATAGTTCAGAGCAACAGTGATGCTTCCAAATCTACTGCTAGCATCACATCTGAAAATTCAGTAATAGCTATTCCAACAAAAGCTCCATCTGTGGTGGTGCTGAATTCAGACGATGAAGCCACAGACACAAATTCTCAACGTATGTGTAATAATTTTCTTTAATTAATTTTTAGTAAAAAATGTATTTCTTTTTAAATGGTAGGCAATTCTACAGAGGACGGTAAGACTCGTGGCCTACGCATCAAAATTAAACGTGAAAAGAGTAGTATTGGAGTTGCTGATGGCAAAGCAAACGTCGAGCAGTCGGCACCTTCTACAACACTGGAATCGTCAGTTAGTGCGCAACAAACTGTTCCATTGCCAAAGGTAGGCTTCAAAAAATTAAATCATCACTAACTAATCACAAGTAATTTCCTAGATTCCAATAAAATCTGAGCCTGGTAGCGACGATTCGACACTGGCTTCCACCACTCTATCGGTTAATACTACCGCAAATACTAAACGTCGCAAGAAAAAGGATGCTGTGCCAAAACCTATAAAAGTTGAAAGATTTAGCGATATTGATGCAACCGAAACTACCCGTAAAACTCGTAAACAAACCCGTGCATCTGGTGGGTCTGTTTATGAAGATGCGGTGGATCACCCAATTTCAAATGAAGCTGTTAGCACACCGCCCACGCGAGTTTCACTAGTGCCACCAGAAGTTGCTGCCGCTGCAGGAATGAATGAGATTAGAAATAATTCTGCACAACCCGAAAAGACTGGTAACTTGACAGTAGTAAATGGGGCTGTCATAAATGATGCTACATTTTGTGCAAATGCAGCACAAACTACGTTCCAAGTGGATGCTGCACAGACCACCTTTGTTGTGGATGGTCAAAGTGCTAATATGACTGTTACAATAAATAAAAAGTCGGGCGGAGCGGTCACCTCGGTGGGCGACACAACATACAATGTGCCCGTCAATGACAAAGCCAACAATTCAACTGTCTCGTCCCGTCATTCGATGGAGACTGCGAAAGACACCACACATCCCCAGCAAGATAGCCTAATAACAGAGGATGAGTCATTTGAACCAGAAAAGCCAAAGGGTAAATTAGCAACCCTGCCAAAACCTGGTCCAGCTTCTACAAAATTAGGGTCAGCTAAGATTTTCAAAATGCCTACCCGTACAAATGAACTATTCAAGTAAATATATACAGACTTCTTATTTTGATATAATTCTTACCAATTTATTGGTTTTAGTCCTCTTGTGCAAAGTCCGGTGAAGAAAAAGGTTGAAGCTTTCGAAAATGCTGCTATAGCCGCACATACTACAGAAGTAACCAGTTCCGGTCGTCCGAAACGAACTAAGGAAAACGCAGCACCGGTAAATCAGAGTTGAAAACAATTCTTTTCTTATATAAACTCTAATATATATTTCCAGTCAAGTATAAACACGCCCACTTTTGGAAAGCTCGCATCCGCGCCTACACTAGGAAGGTTCCTAACACCAACGCAATCTTCTAATCTCACAGGCACACTAGCAAAAATAAAGAAAGTGCCAAATAGTGCGTCTAAAGTAATACCGCATTCAAAAGGTATTGCTGGTGTTAAAGCCACTGCCAGTACAACTACTTCAAAAACTTTATCTCGCGAAAATAGCGCCGAAGATTTTCGCAAAGGTTTGCATAACTTAGCCGAGGAGCGCAAGAAGCAACGAGAACAGAAGCATCTCATCGCCGCACAACAGCGAGAAGCTAAAGAACGCGAACGTGCTGAACGCGCAGCGAAATTAGTGAAGGAGCGCGAGGAAAAGCGACTCAAAAAGCAGCAAGAGGCTGAACAGAAGAAGCAAGCGCTCGAGGAGATCCAGCGTAACTTGCGACAGCAAGAAGATGCCGCCAAATTGAAGGCAGCCAAAGCAAAGGCCGAACAAGAACGTGAGTTGTTGCAACAAATGAAGCAGCAACAGAATACTCGCACTGCTGCAACGAAAATGTTGCCACCACCACCGAAACATCAATCGAAGTACACATTCGAAATGTTGCATGAAGATGATTCAACAGATGAAGAGGAAAAGACTTCGTATAAGCGGCCACCGCCGCCAACTTGGAGCCGAAGTATGTTTAAAACTATAACAAAAATTTCATTTTTGTAATATGCATTTATCATTGTTTTGTTCAACAGGTCATGTACGTGGCGCGGCAATTCGTATGCAGCAATACTGGCCTACGAAAATAATTGACAGCTTCTTTTCGGTGCAACCGATGTCACCGGATTTGCGTTCGATCTTTCCCAATATTAGCTCGCATCATTTGAAACGGAATTCAAGCGTCCTATGGACAACCCCGCCACGTTATTCGGAGCTGCCAAAATATTAAATGTTTGCTCTGTATTCGTAAATAATCGTTTCGCTTTGTATATGACATATAAAATAGAGATTAGTCTGCTAATTAAATTGAAATGGAATTTTAGTTGTATTTAGTACAAGTAGCTACTTGCTCGAATTATTAATCCTTTTATTGTTTGTAATTTGTTGGTAAATTCTCTTGCACTATCCTATTGAGACATACACATACATATGAGGAGTGCTTTTCATGTATACATAAGGAATTTTGTAAGCATTTTAACGTGTTTGATTATCATGACACATTTTGCACTTTTTTACAAATAAAAATAAAAACAAAAACAAGACAAAATGATTCAAATTTTATTCTCAAGAACATATGATTGCTTGCAATGTTTGCAAAAAAAATGAATTTGTTTCAAATAATATTGCTGCACGGTTGTTGTTGTTGTAGTGACAGATTTCTGCCGAGTTGACAGTTCTTGGCCGGATAAAAGTCCGGGTCCGTTTAGGTTAAGTACATAGGCCCGATTGTCGTAGGAACGAAACACAGTGCTTTTGGGTGCTGGACCACTGCCATGAAAATCTCATACAAAAACGCGGTGAATCGGAACGGGAGTGATAAAACAGCAACAGCGATTATTACAAAAGTACAGAGCCGCAACAAAATCCTGAAGTCGCTAGTCGGCAGGAATTGGGGCAAAGACAAACGTGGTTGACAACATGCAAGGCATTCGGCCGGAAGGTCATAAACTACGCCGCCTCAACATGGTCGTCTGGATGTAGAGAAGGTGAAGGTACAGACCTGGCAGAACACTGCACTCCGGGCTATAACAGGATGTCTCCCATTGAGCATCTACACAGTGAGGCCCACATGCTCCCCGTAAAGAAACAAAACACACTTCCCCCCAGACAATTGCTGCTCGAGTGCTTTTGCAGAAACTATCTTTGCATTTATCTGATAAAAGCAGTGCTCCCTCCTAAAAACATCCGAAGAACGTTCCTCCAACACGTTGGGAACTACAACTTTATACCGACCAAATTTCGAACGCAACCAATATCCCACAGGCACTTAATAGAGGTATCAACACCTTCATTGACTCCCTCTCAGCGACTGACGTACTTCGAGTCTAAACACCACATATTGCAGAACAAGAGCTCGGCTTGCCGCGTTAAATAAGAGTTTTGGAGCAACCTAAACTCCTACTTATCCAGACTAGGCCCTGATATACAAAATCTATGTCCTGCATGCAACGATTTCCCGCATAACACTAATCACCTCCACGCATGCGCAATGGAACAAACTTACTTAACTCTTCTAACCATAGTCGGAACAGCTCTTTCTTGGGCTTACTGTTAAGTGATTTCGATGACAGTTAACAACTGCAACAACAATGGTGGATAACGCAGGAGCATGCGACTTGGACTTAACAACATCTACATTGACGGATTAAAAATGGCTGATGATTCCATCGTCGAAATCAACGGCGCAGAGCTAAAAAGTAAGACAGACGGATGACGGTGGGTTGGAATGACTTAAGGACATGCGTTTCATCGTCAAGACAATCACATTTATTCATAAAGACTGCAGAATGGTCGTTGTCCTAGTTACAGGTCCCAAATTACTAGCATCACATGCGAGCCGGATGGGCATTAGTATCGATGAAATATGCAAAAATACAGGGAAGAGAGTTGTGGAACAAATCTTCTGCTTCTGTTCGGACTTACCTGGAACTTGTCTTAGATACTGAAGTTTCGCAGTTCTACAGCAAATCTCTGTAAAACAGTCGCATGCAAATTGTTTGGGCAACCCATTCTGCCGCTGAAACAACCGAAACTTGCTAAAATGCGATCTTAAGAAAGAAAGAGAACAAATCTCTCGTATTACAAGATACCCAAAGGAAGCATTCATCTTGCACCAAGAACTTTTCTAATACAAAATCCTACAGCTGTAATTCAACACGGAGCGACTGATATTTGAGATAATTAGTTGGAACCTTTCGAAACTAAATCCGAGTGAGACTAGTCCACATTTGCTTGGCTTTAAAGAGGTTACGGGATTTTAAATAGTAAAACCTTCAAAGCTTTCCTTTTGTCATATCTGTCTAATGTTGCTGTAGTGGAGACCTGCAAGCTACGAATCATGTCAATGAATCTGCTAAATTCTTCATATAAATAATCAATGTCGAGCTCAGCGAGTGTGACTCGTTATTAAAAAGACAAAATAAGAGGATTACTTTACAAAATTTCTTGGCAGACATTAAGTTGATCGGTAAACAAAGAGTTTGTAACGAAATATTACACACGAAGGCCGTGAAAGCTCTTACGAAAGCTTTTGCAGCCGTGAGTGAATCCTCATATTTCTTGCTAACGTTTTTCTGTCTTCCCCATTGCTTCTTGCCTGCGTTGCTTCATTCGATTTATTGGCCTTGCCTTGCCTTGCTTTGCCCGCGATAATGTAATGAGTACGTGTTGCCATTGTTGTTGTTGCTGTTGCTGTTGATCTCTTGTCCGTCGTTGGCTTTCAGTTGGTAATGGAATTCACCACACTTTCTTGCGGTTTGGACTAGCTAGCAAGCAATCGACTTCAGTTGGCGCGGCGCGATCAGTTAAAGGCGGATCGTGCTTGTGTTAAGACGTCTCCAAGCGAACATTGTAAGTGGTAAGTGCGCGCAACCAAGTGAAAGAAGCAGCTATACTCGGCTTTGTTTGGTGTGTAATGTGTAACTAAAGTGGAAGCTCAAGAGTCGCTGCTGAAATCGGCTTAAATGCGGTCGCAGGTCGCGGGTATGGATTGTGTAAAAACAAGAATAACAAGCGCTTTTGCAACACATATGCACACACATACATATAAACGTACTTGGTAATCGAATGTGAAGTGATACATTGGCTCATCGGAGCCGTGGAGACAGGTGAAAAATGTCACTCGGCAAAATATTTACACACAGATGTCGGGCCTAACTCCAATAGTGCCATATGGAATCGGAAATCGGATATAGGCATTTGAAAACGGATTTGAATTGTTTGGTTTTTGATTTCAAAGCAACGCAAAACTTAATGGACAGTGCCATTTTACACGCACTCTTGTGCTTTGTATGTGTAGATTTGCCCAGATTGAAAACAAAAACAAAAGCAAAACACAGTGTGTGCAATAGGTATCCGACAAGGCGCGGAGCGGAGGCAGAACGACTGCTGCAAAGATGGCTTAAAAACTTTCTTTTTCGTCAGCATTCGTTCACTTGTCGGAATAATCGGAATAATGCGCGCATGTGTGTGTGTGTGTTGCAAATTCGTATGCCTGTGTCTGTCTCTGTGTTTGTGCGCGCAAAACTTCGCTCGATGCTGACGCGAGTGCGAGTCTAAAAATGAAAAAAAGAAACAAAAACAAAAATGAAAATAAAAACAAAAGAAATTGTAGAAAAAGTGGCTAAAGTTGCAATAAGAAAGATATACATATGAATTGCCTATAAGCAGCGAAGCCCATGTGCGTATGTGTGTGTGCCTCATGGCAGGCAATTAGCGAAGGAAAAAAAAGCTAACTAATGGAAGTAATGAATTTCGCTGTGGAAATTGGTGCAAGCAAAAATAAAAGTGTAACACTGTGACTTTACTGCATACATACATACATGCATTCATACATACATACTTAGTGCTTACATACCCACGTAAAATATACACCCAAAGTCACATTCCTTCCAAAGCGTGGCACTGTGTGTGCGTTCTTGTGCTTTACTCTAATATTATGCGAGCGCTAAATTAGGTTGCACAGCGATAATTAATGCTTACACACACACACACACACAGATCCATTTGACGTGCCAAATACGCTTGACAAGAAGTGTGTTTGCCTCGTTGCATGGGAATGGCAAACAGAAAGAATCGCACAACCAACTGTCAATTTCCCTCAACAGCGGTACTCTTCACATAACATACACATACATATGTATGTATGTGTGACCAAGATATTCGGAACAAACTCCAGTCAATAGACATCTTTGAAAAATATATGACTTAAATAGTAAAAAAATAGTGGCGCCTTTTAAAAGGTCAAGGCAGTTGCATCAGACTACCTTTAATCAGCTGTCACTTTTGCTGATATCATAAATCATCGAATATTTACGAGAACTAAATCGACTAAAATCATCCCAGTTCAATCTTCGTTCGCCTTGTCCTAATTGTTTCGAAGCTTTGATTCATTATTTCTAAATTGATGATTTGATCCACAATACCAAAATCAGTCGTTTTCTTTTGTATTGTTTTGTTTTTGGGATTCAAAAATTAATTTTCCAAATATTTCATGCAAAGAAAATGCGTTTTTCGACCAAAATCTGAATACGCATCGATTGTAAATACCACAAAATTATCAAAATGTGAATAGAAAATCCATCTGGCGCTGGGTCACCATCGGTACATGCGCTGTCGCAGAAGCCTTTTAGCCCAAGATCGATCGCAAGAGATCTAGTGATCTCTTTGCCCTCAGTAAAGCTAGCCTCTGCCTAGTTTTTGGGATTTTAATGGGCCACTGTCCTATTTGCGTCCACGCAGTAAGGCTGGGAATCCTAGCAGACGCCATCTGCAGAAGCTGTATGGAAGAAGATGAGGTGGTAACAACTCAACACTTACTTCTTCACTCTTCTGCGTTTGTGAGGTCAAGACTTAAACACTTGGGAGGGCATACCTTCAGATATCCCAGAGCTGGCGGGAATGGAAAATAATTTCTATTGGCTACTAAGCGTTTTCCTAATTTATAAGTTCGAACACAGAAGTTATTCTGATCTATGGGCTCAGAAAGTACTCACATAGTAGTCTTGGTGTGATCTTTGATGAGCCATCTAACCTAACCCCAATCTAACGGATTGAAATTTGTATTTTTGTACCCATTTGGTTCAGTTAATTCTATCTCCTTTCAGCTCGCTATTCGAGTTTTTTTCCTTATTAATCCCAATTTTTTTATGTTGAACCAACCAAACTATAAATAAAGTGTCAAAGCAATACAAATTTAGTAAAAGACTGAAATGAAATAATTAATTTTTTTTTTAGAAAAATTCAGCTTTTTCTTATTTTTTCATAAACATCCATATTTGAGTACACGAATTTTCTTTCGCTTGATAGCTTGATTGCTGTTGTCGACATACACCTAATGCCTCCCAATTGACGTGGTATCTGGCACTGCAGCAGCTTTAGTTGACGTGTTGTTGCTGCTGGCAATGTTGCAATTTCGGCAACTGTAACTAGCAATTTAGCAATCACGTTTGGCATTCGCTGCTCGGGAATGCGTGGCTGGCGCGTTGATCCTCCAATGGCTCAGTTATAACAACGGCACACAATTTTCGGTTGCATGAGTTATTTAACGGTATCTGCTTTTGGAGATTATTATTGATTTGGCGAATATCTCACAGGAGATAGTACCAGGACTGAAATGGGTTTTCAACTAATCGAGCTTGTGCAGCTTGCATAATTTATGGCAGAAAGTTGCTGATGCTTCATAAGATTTAATATTTATAAGATAACAAATTTCTACTTATTTTTAAAATTAGCTCTTATAAAAATAAACACTGACGGCTGCGACAAAACAATAACGGATTTCACTGGTATAAGAGCTTAGCCATTGTTGGATATACTTCTCTGATTGTATATATTTTGAGAACCACTTCGATTGCTAGATCTCTTAGCAAAACGTGAACAAAAAGACTTTCTGACTTTCCTTACTCAAACAACTCATTCAATCTGAGTTCATGGTGCCTCATGCAATTTCCGGCCCTTTGGTCCGATGTCGGGAAGCGAACTGGTGAAGAAATCAATATAAGTTTTTCATACGGTCTGTGCAACACCAAGCATCCAAAGCAGCACAGCACAGCATATATTTCCAATCGCACCAAAATGAACTCCACGTCTAGTGCTGCGGCATAACTCGTTCGACAGTCTTGCTAAGTTGGCTATAATAAGCACTTGCATGACACTAGAAGCTAACAGTGACGATAACCGGACATTCAGGTGAAATGAAACTGGAATGACAGCACATTACAACAATAACGAGCGCGCAGGCAGTTGATCAAGTGGCGAGAACGCCAAACCGACAATGCCGTACAAGTTTTCCGTACTCGTCTTCACACAAACACACGCACACATACATGGTAGCGGACGTGTGAGACAATAACAACAATATCTGCAGAGCACAACAAATGGTAGTTGCAGTGAATGCAACAACAAGTCAATGTTGTTGACTTTTTCAGCGGGCCAATGTCAAATCCGAGCTCTGTGCTGACGTTCTTGATACTGTTACGAGCGTTTGCTGTTTGCTTTTTCGTCTGTGGGTTGGTTGGTGTGTTGGTGGTGCATTTGACATTCAGCTGCGTTCCGAAAATTGCAGCTGAGAAACTGTTACTTGTGCTATTTTCTTGTGCCATTTTCCGCAGCAACTGCCGCGGCGAGTTTTGCTTCCTTTCAATGCAGCTTGTGTGTGCGATCGTGGCTGTGTGTGAGTGTGCATGTATGTGTGTGTGTGTGTTGGCTGAAAGTAGGCAAATTGCATGGTGTGCTGCAATAAGTATGTTGCAAGAATAACAACATAATAAATTGCATTGTCGCCTTGTCACCAGCGACGCCATCTAAGAGACGACACACACACATACACAGATGTTTAAATAAATAAAGTGAGACGTAAATTCAATTCGGTCATTGTGGCATTATGCAAACGAATTTAAATAATTTTCAAAGTTTTATCATTTAGGCTACTACCGTTATTTTATTGAAAAAACAAACTCGGGTCCGCGTAAAAACTAAAGTTTTACTGTTGAAAAGTGTGAAAGTGATTTTCAAATATTCGACCACATTCGCAGCGACTTGCTTGTGCGTGTCGAAATCTAAGTGTTTTCGGAATTACTCGCTCGTTTTGTGCGTTGATTGGCGCTGTGCTATACAGATCATCGAGTGTTTGTCTGCGCATGCGTGCGTGCCGTGCCGTTTAATTATTTGAACGCCGTTTGCCGTTAATACATTTCTTTCTGCAATTTCGCTGGTCCACTGCAACGCTTTTGCCACGCTATTTGCTGCAAGTGTGAAGCGCTTGTACGGCTGCGCGTGGATTAGGCTGCTGCACCGCCGCTGCTGCTGCCGCTGCTGTTGCTGCTGGTGTGTAACGAGACGCGCCGTTGAAGTGAAGGTGAGTTTTCACGCTACATAAATAATAGAAAGCTCAATGATGAGTCTTGCTAAGCCGCTCGTTTAAGCATGGATAACTAACCAGCTGACAGCGTGCTCGTACATACATAGCGGTGAAATCTAAATCTGCGCAAAAAATCGCTACTAGGCCGGATTTAGAATTTCATGTGTCGATATGTTTGTAAATGTGTCGTATATTCACATAGTTACGGCGTTATTAGTGTAAACTACTTTGTTTTCAATGAAGTTCCATCTGAAGACTTTTCCTCCAAAATTTCAAACTTCCTAGTTGGGCTATTTATTCATGAACGAGTTGGCTCACTTATCGCAAATACGCATTCTGCACTCTTTAATCCCTTTTAATGGTGAAAATTAATCAGAAGTGACAATGGTGTGCAAGAAAATAGTATATATACTTTTGAGAGTACAAAAGTATGTACTAATGTGTCCATCTTGCACCTCCCAGCCGCCTTTGAGCTCAAATTTTACTTTGTTCTACTGTTAAAGTTAACCTTTTCTCTTTCTTCGTCTTAAAAATAACAGAAAAATTTTATAAATTATTAACAGGCAAATAAATAGTCAGATATGCATATATATTTGGTAGTCGAAAAAGTCTTTTCGTATTTAGTCATTAGATGTCATTGCAGTCGTATATCTCCAGTGCAACCAATCGCATTGTGTCATACTATAAAGTGTTGGAAAGATGAGATTAAGCTTTAACTAAAAAAACAAAAAAAAAAAAAAAATCAGGGAAGCAAGCCACCAATGAAATTTGTGAAGTTTACGGAGACCTTTTCAACTGCCCAATATACTCCTATATATACATTTAAGAGTACAAAAAATACCAATATGACCATCTTTTACCTCCCTGTGCCTTTTGAGTTCATATGCCCGTTTCGAAAATACAAAACTTTGCTCTACTCTTAAAGCTACCTTTTCTTTCTTTCTTCCTTTTCTATGTATAGAGTAGAAAAATTTAATAAAATGTTAATAGTCACCTGTGTATGTGTGTATGCATATATACTCCTAAATATTTATTACGCCATTGCATTTAGTTGCTTACTAATATCGATTTTGATTTATTACTCATGGCGTTATTAATGGTCCATTGAGGGCCATGCCATTTGAGGTTCGCACCCAAAGTCTTTTGTTTGGCAATCGTAAACTCATGACTCAAAAACTACCTCAATGTGATTGCATAACGGCGGTAAACCCAAAAATATGTGAAGAAAACTAAATAAATTTATTTGTATGGGAAACAAAACAAAAAAAAAATTGGGTGTATGTAAAGTGAGTCGCGTGTATATCCGAATATTCGTCGTAAATGTGACGCTAAAAATCCGCATTCGGCTAACTGTTAGTGCCCAGTCAGCGAAAAGTGTCAGTGAGTCATATATGAATGCCCACAAACACAAGGCAGTCTTCTCGTGTGTAGCTCGTTTCCAAAAACACAGCGGAGAAAGAAAATAAACAGCGAGTTGAGAAATAAGACAAGTCGAAGTGAATATAAAACCGCAGATGAAGGCTGCAAAATTTTCACCGGTGAGTGCCCTTCTGCGAAAGCAAAAGTAATTTTGTGAACTGGTTTTAACCGAGACAAAATATTGTGCATGGCTTTGCTGTTACTAATGCTTTACATATGTAGTTTTGTATATATCCATATGCACATATGTATGTATGTAGCATATACACTCGTATTTATGGTGTGTAGTGCTTCGAGCTGTTTCATATTTACAATTATGTCTCGTAAATATTATTCCTTTAATATATAAATCTTGTATGAAGGACGGTCCCAGTCACACAGTGGAGCGGAATGGAGGCGCTTGCCTAAGATTTTTTTGATTACTTTTACAATAAACGGTACTGATTAGAGACCAAAAATTTTCATTTAATGAAAATGTTGGTGTTACGGTGGACTCCAATTGTATAAACTGGTTTTGTTCGGGTATAAATCCAGGGTCCCTTCAATTCCCGTTACTCCAATGTACTGGAGACTTTACAAAACTTGGAAACATTACGAGTAAAGTAAGTAAAGTATAAGATCAAATTTGACTCGGACTGACAAAAAACCAATATTCTCACGTATTTTAAATTTTCCCTATATTATTGTAAGCTTCGACTAGGTGTCGGCTCATTTTTGGTGCGCGATTTGCTAGATGTTTGGAGAGCATCGATGTCATATTCATAAACCATGTCTCATAACCAGTCATGATTTGCTCGCTGATTGTGTAATCTTCAGATGTCAAGCATCTCTTCTACGAACTCTGTTATTGCAGCGGCAGAGAACATTCCTGAAAAAATTTCAAGGCATGGTACCGAGTTGACAGTCCTTGGCCGGATGAAAATCTGGGTCCATCCCGACTACTTAGACCCGACTGGCGTGGAAACGGTTTGCGAACTCTATTCCAGAAGGCTTTTGCAGAAGATTCTGATATAACGTTGATTCTTTATACCCAAAATATTAATCAAAATGTGTTGAGTCGATTCATAAGCTGAGATTCTTGGCTATTTTTCTGATGCCAACACACACAATAATTGACATGTGGTGATCAATCGAACAAAAGGCTGTCCCAATGCTTTAAGGTAAACATTTTTATCGTTTCGGTTTGCGATGTTTGCTTAAATGGACCAGTCGGGGTTAAAGAGTTGAGGGTATATCAGATGGTGATAGAAGTGCAGAAATAAACTGTTGAAAAGTCTGAAGACTTTACTAAAGCAGCTTCCTGTACTCGTATACCAAGCGTAAAGTATCAAATGCTTGTTTCCGATGACTGCGGAACGAAGCCTTATACTCTTATTTCTTTTACATGTCAGGTTCCATCAAAACTTTGTGTGTGGTGAATAGTGGAATATATATTTTTTGTGTTTAATAGAACCAGCTTTGCACCAGTGTTTAACTCCTTTTGGTACGTATTTCGAGGCTATCTTGTGTTTTAGATAAAAAAATACGTTTCTAGAAGTTTTGGCATTGTATGTATTACCTTGAAATTCATTGTTCACTTACTAAATAGTAAAAATAATGGTATAAATAAGCGAATTTATGGCGGAAGTATTATCAAACAGACGAAATACTCTACTTAAGATCCTACCACAAACCACTTCACTTCACTTCGTAGGCTAAAAGTGGTAGCAAATGTTTTATCAAAGAGTTGTTTTTGTACTGGTTGTGGCAGTTTATTTTCCGAACTCATAGTCACTCCATTTATAATTCTAATCGCTGGTAGTAAAGATGTAAAATAATTACAAATGGAAAATAATTGCGAATGTCTTGTTATATTCACGCTCTTTGCACGTGGAAAGCAACTTCCCGAGGAAATCGTTCAAATTGGCTGTTGAAGTCAATGGCACTAAAATCGAGAAAAAAAAGCAACTGAAAACAGTAGTTGGCTGGGCAGCAAAGTAACATAATAACAGTGGTTGGTCCAATACGTACAGAGTGGAGTAAGCAGCGGAAGAAGAAGAAGCAGAAAAAGCACAGCACTCGCGGCGTGTTCAACCTTTCTAAGTGCTTTCACTTTCGTTGAACGCGACATCGGTCTTTCGGTTTCGGTTGCGACTTCAACTGCTCTGCTTTGCTTTACTTAGTGTTGTTGTGCTGTTGAGAGTGACTGAACTTATTTTCTGGTAGTGCAACAACTGCTCATTAACCGTTGCTACATTTACTTCTTTTATAGCTCACTCTTTGTCGACTTTTTTCGGTTCGCGCCTCGCGGGGGTTGCTATTAACCCGTGCTCTTGCTATTTATTTTCAAACATGCAATTTATTTTTAGTTAAGTTGTCTGTCTTCTTTCCATTAATTTTACTTTTTGCTTCCCGCTGGTCTGACATTGGCCGGTTGGCTTCATGTTTTGCATTCGAATGCTTTTCTGGCTTGATTTTTTCACAATTTCTCAACTTTTTATTCGGTTCATTGGAAGAAATCGTTTGTCTGTCGGCTGGTGCATTGTGAAGGGCATTTTATTGCAAGCGCAGCAGTTTTCGTTTTCGTTTTCATTCGCACAGCTGCGCTTTGTACAATTTATGTAGGAGTACAGTTATTTGGTAATTGTTGCTTGTTGATTTTTATGTGTTTCAAGTTTCTGTGTTGTTAGAGGACTGGCGATGTTGTAACCAAAGCGAGAGTGCATTTTTTTTTTTGATTGTACGAACTTCGGTTGTAATTGCATCAGCTTTTTTGAAGCGGATCTGGTTTCTCTTTCTGCAAGAAGTCCTTTGCTAATCTGTAAAAGGGGTATGGAGGCTTTGCCACCCGCTTCGTTTCCATTTCGTTGAGCTAATCTTATTATTATTATATAAGACATTTTCCTATTTCGTAATCAGAGCTCTGGTCTTTCACGAACAGCCGCTCTTGCACACTTTACTTCTTCGGGCTCCCTTGGTGTGCTTGTTCGACGAAATCTTAGTTAGTTGTTGAATCACTTACTAGATCAGAACAATGCGTTGATCAGCAATATATGTTTTTTGCAAGTATTCTTTGGTTCAATTTGGGCAGGTAGAAGGTACACCTTTTCCACCTTAGTCGGGTTTGAGGATAACCTAAAACCTTTGCAGTGTTGTGGTTCCGGCACCCGACCGCAGTGCGACTCCACACTGAACTGAATTCGATTCTACCTGCCTTTAGGTTTATATCACAACCAATACGAATCTCCCCCAAGGGCCAAATCCAATGATCAGTTTGAATGGGTTAACTGCGCCCCGTGTTACCAGACTTAAGTCTCCGGTCAGACCTTGTAGCTCACCAGTTGAGCACCCATAAGACTGCTAAGATTTGAAACTTGACTTCAAATGTTTTTTTCATTAGGAGGAATCTTAGTCAAAGTCAGTTCAAGCTGAATATAGCTATTTCTGAGAAAGAATATGCTGAAATCGCTTGGCAAGCCAAAAATACAGACATATTGAATATGGATTCTGGTCGCCTCTTATGACAGGCATACCTTATCGTGGGCAAATTATATCCCCCGCCCGTTGGAAGCTTGAAGTACAAGTCCACCAAATCCACATACGGATCGTCATCGTATCAATTTCATTTGCACCACGACTTCGCCTGTCCGCACCTTGACTGTTCCACATAAAAAAGGTAAATATACTTTTAGAAACCTTTGCTATATTTTTTCCAAAAGAGAAATGTAAAAATATTAGTGTTGAGCTATGACAGACTGGCAGCGTGTCATAATAATCAGCAAATATGGGCGCGATCAATTTCGAATACTTTCGCTGCATAAATCTCAAATAATCTTTCGCTATTATTGCTTATTTAGCGGCTCCACGGCAAATACGAATTTATTCACCGCACACACACACACATACATATGCCATTGAATTGTTAAATTAGCATCTGTAGAGAGTCCATTGTACGATCTTAAAAAAAACTAAATAAATTTGATTTACAATGCAAAACCAGTTTCACGAATCTTCATCAACGGTATTTTTTTACTGTTAATTGTCTTTATGCTTGCTGCATATGTACATATGTATCTATTTGAGTGCGGCAAAAATTAAATTAAATTTTGTTGAACGGCAACAAATTTAGTTATTTGCATATTCCCGCTTTGTATGGTAGGCTATGGCGAACAAGAAAAAGCCAATTGGGAATACACAAAAGGTTTCTTACTTTATTTTTCTTCATTTTTTAAATAAAGTATTCACGCTGATTTTTGCTGGGAGAAGCCTACAACTTTTATTTTTAACATTTAAATGTTTGTATTGGTCATTAATGCTTCTTTCAAGCTCAGCCTTAGACCCTCAGAATGAACCTCGAAATTGTTTTTGTTCAGCTGACATTTACCTAATGGCTCACCCGTTTAATCTGTTGTTAATAGCTTCGCTTTTTGCAGTAATCTCTTAAACTATTTCTGCCAGCGATTTGCATTATGTAACAAGTCGCCATTGTTTAATGTTCGGTCATTTGTCGTTTGAAGCTTAATGACCGCTTTTTATACTCACGTTTATGGTTTAGCAAGCAGCCCTGGCGACATCGTTGTGGCAATGCAGCCACACGTAATGCAGCCATTGTACTAAACTTATTCTAGATATTTACAAAGTGAGTCATTGAACTTGAGAATTCTTTAAAAAAAGTGGAAAATATATTCAACAAACGAGCTTTTTTCTCATAAGTCTACTTTTACTGGAAATAATTTATGTAAAGTGGCATTTATGAACGCGAAAAAATTTAAAATACACCAATAGAAAGATATAGGGTATTTTCGTATTTCTAAAGAAATTTCAACTCAATTTTTTTTTTTGTTTTCACAATGAACTTTAATGAGCCAAGTATGTATCATTTTAATTGACAATTTTTTACCATTTTTTCCACTAGAAACATCAATCATCAATGCAAAACTTTTCTGGTTTCTCGGCGAAAACAGACTTCTTTTGAAGCCAATAATATTCCATTAAGGGAGTTCTGCATTGACCAAAACAAAAAGTAGTACGATGGTGAAAGGTCAGGGCTGTATGGTGGATGCCTCAAAACTTCCCAGCCCAACTCTCCCAGTTTCTGCCGAGACATCAAAAATGTGTGCGGTCTGGCGTTGTCTTGATGGCAGGCGAAGCCCTTTCTTTTGATCAGTTCTGACTGTTTTTTTCGATTGCTTTCTTCAATCTCATCAGTTGTTGACAGTAAAATGTAGAACCAATCGTTCGACCCAGCTGGAGCAGCTCATAGTGGATGATTCCTTTTCAATCCCACTAAACATCCAGCATAACCTTTCGAGGCTTCAACCCTGGCTTTGCGACCATAAGTTGAGCTCCACCACGCTTGGACCATGATATTTTTAGCGCATTATTGCCGTATTTGATCCTTTTTTCGTCTCCTGTTGCCATTAACTTCAGAAATGGTTCGATTTAATTTTGTTTCAGCAAAGAATTGCAGATGTTAAATCGGTTCATTAAATTTTTCACAGACAATTCATGTTGTTCCCAAACATCGTGCTTCTTTTTGTAGGCAGCCTTTTTTAAATCTTTCGAACCGTTTAATGATGAATGTTAAGTTCCTTAGCGATGTCATGGCTGCTTGTGTGACGGTCCTGATCAATCTTTTCCACAATTTCATCGACTTTTTCAACGATAGGTCGACCAGAGCGAGATACATCTTTCACATTGAAGTTTCCAGAACACGGATTGATACAGCATCGTCTCCGTAAACTTCCCAAATTTTATTTGTGACTTGCGTGGCATTCTTCCCTTTTTTATACAAAAATTTCAAAATATAGCGAATTTCTTCACTATTTTCACTATTTTTGAACAGTTGTATCTTTTTTTCAACTTCCCCTAATTTAATTTTTTTTTTGGTTAAATGAAGCTTAAATTCTCAACTTTCCAACAACGTTCCAAAACTGGAGATATACGACTGCAACGACATCTATTGACAAAATACGAAAAGCCTTTTTCGACTACCCAGTATTTTCATATAAATATGCAAGATTCTGTTAAATTAGAGAAAGCCTGTTGATTAAATGTTGTTGATCCAAATATTATTTCATAAAGTAAAAACTTTTTCTATCACTTACCGCACAAAGTCAGCCCACTAAATTTACAACAAAATAATGAGCTTCAAGCCAGAGTAGCTTTATTAACCCAGCACCTTCCAATTAAGACTGCCGTTTGAGCCGTGAGCTGGCCCTTAATTAGTTGCATTTTCTATCATTTGATATATGTTTATGAACAAAATTTCCATAAAAATATAGAAGACAAATAAAAATCACTTAAAAAAACTCATTTTTTATTACAGCATGGAGTTTGGCAGTGATTGTAAGCAAACATGAACGTCTACCACTCATCCATAGGCACGAGATTTTGAACTAAAGCAAAGGGAAACCGAATTAGGAAACACACATTTAGTGTAACAGTGAAGCACATACAGACACACCAACTGCGAACACAGCCAACGACAACTTCTAGTTTAGGTTATGAGCTGCAAAGTGGAGCGACACAGCAGCGCAACGCGGCCGTTGCCCACAGCCACAGCTACAGCAACAACAACGGTTATGACGCTCACCAAAAGGCGAAAATCTCACAAAAGTCCAAATTCCTCGCTGGCCGGCAGAACGGCGCCGAGGAAGACTACAAGTTGGCCGCTTTCCGCAGCCACGATGCACCACAGCTTCGGCCTGGCGCACTCGCTCCGCTGGCTGGGCGTGCTGGTGCTGCAGCTGCTGCTGCTGGCCACACGTAATATCGGTAAGTAATGCATACGTAATTTAAATGTCAACAGTAAGATAGATGGCGCATATTGTGAGGGGGCACAATAAGCTTTTGTGCGCAATAAATTCCATGCGCTTTTCGTCCAACGCTTTCAAGGTGCTGGCGTGCTCCACCTGCAGCATTTGAAGCAGCTAAAGTAGTTCTTTGTAACCTGCTCACATTGTGTTTTGGTTATCTCCGCGTTTATTTGCATTTAAATAGCTACGCGTAGCTGCGTGTGTGCGTGTGTGTGGCTTGTCACTCGTTTGGCGGCTTTGTCATTCTTGTTGTGAAAGTGCAGTTACACATGTGTACCTCAGCACCGGTTCGAACGTTCGACTGACATCAATGTATTGAGGAATTCACACACACACACACATGCATTCCAACGCTGAAATGTAAGCTCTTGCCCGTATATGTGCGGTTTTGTGGAACCAGTGTTTAATGTACCGGAAAAACGTTGTTGTGCGCCACAACAACAATGCAACAAAGTATTAAAATAAAATACGCACTTCATTTTCGTAAAGGTGGTTCGCAAAGCAATTGGCAATGCGAAAAGCGTAACGAACGCGCGGAGATTATTTAGCTGCTGGCGCAGTCCTAAATGCCAAATTCTCATATCTGCATGTGAATAGACATATGCATGTGGGCTTTTACGCATATAAATTATCTGTTTGCCTTCATGCATTACGTTAATCGACTGTGACTGCTGCGCCATCTTGAATTAGAGAAAACCTCCAGTCAGCAGAAGGGATGCAGGTGAAAGCGAACTTTTATATTCTTTAACTTTTCATTTTATCCCAATATATTAATTTTTTTTTTTTTGTTTTTTTATGGTTGAAAATTTTCATTAGGATTAACTTCACAGCTATAAAATATAGATTTTGTAACAGTTTATTTAAATAATTAAGTTAAAATAAGCTCATGAGTCTTCAAATATATGACACGTTCTTGCAGTATTATTATAGTAATAAAACCCCCTTGAGACGTTTGGTATTTTAAAGGCTAGAGCGCAGTGTCAAAATGGGTTTGGCTCGCTTCTTTGTAAGCTTTTAGTAACTTTTCTTATTCCATATTTATATTGACTGCAATGTGTTGTATTACGATCAAATTTGATCCGGACTGATAAAAAAAAACAACATCTTTATGGTTTTTTCCACAAACCTTCATTATCGCATTCAAAATAGGCTTCTAGGTACAAGCATATCAAAACTTAATCAAATTATCTTATCTTTTGTAAGCCTCGGCTGGGACCGCCTTCACTGCTTTCAACGAATTTTGGATTTTTTGCTTTGGGACTTTTTTGAGCGTATTCGCTAGATTGTTGGACAGTATCAAACAAGATCGTCATAAATCACGCCTCAATACCAGATTAACCTGTTTGAAGAAAAATGTTAGACCCTTCTCAGTTACGGTGTCGAACATCTTATTTGCGACCTCTGCTCGACGACGTTTTCAGTAAATAGACTGGTTTGAAAACACATAATACCCAAAACATTAACAAAATGTGTTGAGTAGATCCATAAAAAGTGTTAAGAGCCTCTAACAGTGATCCATAGACGACTCATATGAAGCAAGTTTTCGATGACTTCACGACTTTCACTGAATGCTTTATGCCTCACACCACACCCCCAGAATACTTATGTCGTAGTCGCGATTCTCATTCCACGGGAAACACAAAATGTGGACTGCTATGCGTAGTTCTTTGTGAAGCTATTCAAAAGAAGAACTGCTGTATTCGAACTAATAAATTAGCAAAACGCTTAGTAGTCAATACAAATTTGCACAGGTCTTTAATTTCTCCCGTCAGATTCGTGGAAAGTCTGAAGGTATGCGTTCCAAATATTTAAGTCCAGACCTCCCAAACGTGAGACAGGCAATGTTCGGAGCCTTCCGAAGATGTTTATGTGCGTTAAGTGCAGGATGGTGTTAAGTGCCATGGTTGGAGTGGAACTTAGTGCACCACACATGCTAATGAAAGTCGCCGGTTGAACGCCATCGAGTTTCTTTGGAAGTGTGCTATTTTCTAGAGCGCTCCACCACATAAAGAAGCCAGAGATTACAATAAGCTTGACTATAGTGTCGTAGGATCCAGAGGACCACTTACGGTGAGCGACCCTACCTTTTGCAGGCTTCGGCTTCCATGAAAACTTTCTATCCAGTATAAGCCCTAGATATTTCACTGTATCCGATGGTTGCAGACGGATATCTCCCATTTGCGGCAGCGGTGCCACCGGAATCTTATATCTTCTAGTAAATAAAATGCGTAATTTTTTACAGCGCTGAGATACCCATGGGTCAACTTGTACTGAGGAACTTTCCTTTGACCAAAAGTGCTATATCGTCTGCATAAGCAGTCACCAGGTCGTTAACGATCCATAGAAGAAACCCATCAAAACCATTATTTCTCGATCTAGTATTCATTCACTATTCAATCATATAAGTATAATATTATATATTATATACATATATATAATATAACAATATCAGCACGAAAAGTTTTCATCACTTGAAGCAATCTTTTAGATAAGCCTAGTACGCGTATGTGTGGCAAAATCCCAACAAAATGACTATTTTTCTCATGCCTAAGAATACGCTTCCATATTTACATAATATCGTATTAATAGAAAATTATGTACCGTTAGACAGTTGTGTTTATGTAAAGCAGTCGTTGAGAGCTACACGTCGGCGCGCATAACTCTTCTGCCTTGACGTGAGTGCCACATTATGATGTGAATTAATTTAGCTTTATATAACAAGTACAACATAAAAGTATACATATGTAGAGTATATTTAGAAAACCACATCAAGTGGAGCTAATTAACAGCGCAAACATATTAACTGCCATGAGAACACAATGCTCTTTTCACCACCACTCAGTTACGGCGGTCCCGCCTCACGCACCTTCTCGCGTGCAGATTGAGATCTACAAAAGACTTAAGCAGCGAACCGCTTCCGCTCACTTGCGCCAGCCACCAATGCCAGCTCTGAGTTTGTACTATTCACGAGGTATTTTGTGCAAAGTGTTAGCTGTTAATTAAATAAGCTTATGAGCACTGTTAAGACGTACCGTTTCGCATTGCAGGTGACCCAAATTAATCGAAATGTCTGCGTGCGGGCTGAAGCTGCTCTAAGGTATCGCTGTACTTGGGTACTTACTGTGAACAATAATAACGAAAGTGTTGTTGATAAAGAGCCCATAAGAACCGTTATTCGACCGATGTATGCTTTGCAAGCAGCTTGTACTTTCGAGCACACAAAAATGCGCAATTGATCATGTTAGCTTAGACCTCGAGCCGTTGAACTCGCTCCACCGATACCGCTAAGTATTTGTTCAACCCAAAAACAAGAAAAAACCAAAAAAATAAATAAATAAAAATAAAAATAAAAAAATAATTGTTTAGTGAACGTCCGAAATATAGCTAACTGCTATTAGCTTCTAATGTCATGTCTTAGTGTGAGCAGTGAAGCGCAGTCCACTTGTTGCTGCTCAAAACGGCTATTTACTGACGTAAACACGACAGCAGACGATAGCATTGAAGCTATTCGGGCAGTTATCGTCGCTGTGCTTTATGGTTTTCTTTCATCCGCCATAGTGCTTTACCAAAGAAAGAAAGGTGGGCAAACAAAGCGCAAAAATATCCAATTCTTCGGCACCTAATTTCTAGAAAAAGTGTTGGCGTTTGCTTTTTTAATTACCTCGTACACTCTTTTGGCCGAACATAATATCTTTTCTCGTGCTGACCTACTAAAGTCCCACAAAATTAATAAATGTATAACACATACATGCTTGTCTGTGCATGTGGCGGCGTGTGTTGCGCTTCTCAGGTATGTGAGGCGGCGTCAATAAGCCGGAGCGTGAGCAAACGAGACACGAACAAGTGGTGAAGCTGCAGCATTCAAGTGTCTTGTGTAGGAACTCACATTTTACAAGATACTTTATCTTAATTGGGCGCATCAGTGGGCCGCCTGCACAGATTTGTATTGAAATAGTAAAGAATGTGAGTGGGGAAATACAACAAATTTATGAAAGATTGAAAGATGGGTTCAGGTCACTTTTAAACGAAGTTTATTCTACAACATTTTAGTATTGAGCATGAAACTGCTACCCAAGTACCGCAGTCGTCAGAAATCAGGGGTATGAAATGTGAACCACAAATCTTCAAGAAAGATTAGCTTCGAAAGGAATTACCAGAAACAGGCGACAAACAAGTTCACAAGTTCAACGACTTCTTTCGCTTCCAAATGCGCATATTTAAACGGCTGCGTAGACACAGCATGCCACATATTTATAGTATAACTAATCCACCAACACAAATGATGATGGCTTTGGTGACTACACTTTGGTCACTATCCAAATGAATGTGTCTGCGTTGTCTTCGGAATATTAATTCAGTAGCCTTCTCACATATGCACACAGGCAGCATTTTTCTCATTTCATCTTTTCTGATTTTTCACATTTCTTCGATATACATACATACATATGTGATAGCGCAAGGTTGTGTATGTACAGAATTCTTTTAGATTAGTTCTTGTTAGTTACAATTTAAATCACGTCAAGCGGCCAGCTCCAAGCAGCGGGAGAACGCGCAATACTGTTATACATTTAATTGCAATTGGAGCATTGATGCCTAAAATGAGCTCAGTGAAACATGCCAACCACTTTTCGCGCTCGGCATCCAACTTGGCAAGGGGAAATGGCAAACTGGCCATTGGAACCTGTTAAACCGCCAATTACCAGCGATGACTACATGAAAACACACATGCACCCATACACGCACATATAGTGTATTGTATGTGTAAGCAAAACGAGACAAAAAGCACTCACCCAAAAACAACTCATACAAGCGCTCAACATCAACAACACACACACACACATGGAATGGTACGAAGTTGTGTGCCTGTATGCGTGTGCGCTGATGTGCTTATGTGAAAGCGTGCTTCTTAAGCCAATAAGTCTATTAATTTAATAGTTTGGCTAACATAGAATTGAATATGTCTGATCAGCGACAATGTCAAGAATGCCGTTGTTGTTGGTGCTTAGGTCGAAGCAAGAAGCAAGAATTCAAAGAAACTAGAACTGTGTGAGCTTCTTTTATGGCGGCACAGAGTGTATTTTGTGCTATACCTTCTTCTTCGACACAAATTTCACAGAGTAATCATGGGCAATTTAGAATTTGGAATAATTAACATATTGATATCATATATAGTTTCTCAAAGTTAGACTAAACCGCGCTAGTTCAAGGTGATGTAACGATCTAAGAGGTCTTGTAAACATATAATTCGAACTTCAGTCGCTGTTTTCACAAGAATGATCTAACATGCAAAGCCATAATATACCGATTTTCTATACTTTCCTTCACTCTCTGAAATGTTTTGTAAATGAACTAATGAAACATGAAATTATTGCCATGAAAATCACTGCAAACTGTGCCTACAGGCGCTACGCCTTTGAGCGATCAAGTGCAAATCGTACAGTTGTGGCCAAAACTTGTATGTATGTAACAGTACCCCGTTGAAGCTGTGCAGTTTTTGTGACCAGCGCCATAAATAGCCGCGTCTATGTTTGGTCGTTTTGGCCGCTAAATAGCAAACGTTAGTCGCCCAGTTGTTTGACTGACTCACTGACATGCTGACTTGATGCCGCCGGTGCAGAAGTTCGGGCCGGCGTTCGCTGGCAGTCAAAGCTTGAAGCCAACGCATCAACCGGCAAAGCACAAAAAATAACCCAAAAGACGCACATGGAGCAAGACTAGTGCAGAGTACTGAGTACTGAAATGTTATAAATTGTTGTTGAGTGCTTGAATTTGTAAACAACAAACCGCCGCTAGATAATCTAGAGCCAGCTCTCGTTCTGCGGCCGCCTAGCGGACATTGCAGTTAAACGGTATTTTCTTGTTGTAAGCGTTTTTGCTAGGTGTTTTTGGTTACGTATGACTGACGGTGATCTAAAAACATGTAGTTAGCTATGTGGAGTCTCTAATTTACCGCCACATGTGGGCTTGTGTATTCAAGTGTGTGCGTGTTCGTGCATGTAAATAGAACATTTAATGAAGCGGTATGAATATGCATGGGTTCTTAAGTAGGTTGGGAAGTGCTTACATAAATAGGAGAATCTGTTGATTGGCTGCGGTGCGGCCGTGAAGTCGAAATGCGGCCAAAGCTTGAATTACAGCTGGTCGGCTACACTTTATGACAAGCAAATATCATATACAACTTGTACTTATAAGCTTCTATGTGTTAAGGTTTTAAATTTTTTACACAGTTTTTACTTTTTCGGCCTATCGGACTATCAATCATAGAAACGTTGACGTCATGATGACTACGAGCTTGGTCATGCTGAAATCCTCACATACTTTGATTTCATTTCAAAATACTTGGATTAACAGGCCGCAAGCCTAGCCATGTCATTTTACAGAGATGGAGTTGCTGACTGAGTCTTTTTCTTACATATAGACAAGAGCTTGCAGGGAAGGTTAGTGTAGTAGTACTTTGTCGAGAACTATCTATAAACTCCAGATTCAGACTTCCTGCTCATTGCAGCGTCTTTCAAGCGATAGTTTTGCTGTTCCGAATCGTATTATTCGTGATTATTCAAGAAGAGGGGCCACATTAGTTTTTTGCTCGCTGACCGTATGCTCGAGAGTAGTGAAGAGATGTTTAGATGTTTCATCTAAAAGCTCCTTCTTGCCCAATATAAATCGTAAGAGGTCTAGTGATCTCGTGGCCTTAGGTAAAATTCACCATTCAATATTTAAAGGGGTCATAACTGGACACCGCCAGATTCTAGATTTGCTTGGAAGAGAATGAGCTCTGAACACTTGCTTCTCGAATGTCTTGCCTTTGCCAGATCAAGACAAAAATACCTTTATTCTCTCGCTTTCAGACATTCAGGTGAAACAGAAAAATTAGAAATAAAGTTTGTTAAGAAATGTGTTATGGGTTCAAGTTGTTTTGTCGAAAGTAGTCTTGTATTTGGAAAATTCACAAAATTCTGTATTTGGCAGTTTGGTGTGAGCTTTCATATCAAAATGCATCAATTGTGATATTATCTCCATCAGATTGTTTGATTGTTTTACTGGCACTCTAGGCTTAGGTTTCTAGGCTTGAATGAAAATATATATGCTGTATTATAGGTGTAGTATTAACAAAAATGTAGTATTCGAGTAAGTAAGTATGTACACCAAGATTTTAGATGGTGCTGTGACTAAGGCTTTTCTGGAATTCGGGTCCAACTTCACACAAGAGAAGACTTCTGTGTAAACTTACCCGCTAGGTCAATCGCATTTATGCTGCGATTTGACTCATATTTGGTACATACCGTAATCAGTACAATAAAAGACTATACTAACTCTTACTATAAAATACAAAACAATGCAATTTACTTCAACAGAGGCCGCGATTCAAATTTTAATTACATTTTTTCTGTGAACGTTGGTTAGTTCTCATATGGACAACGTAACAAAATAAAAATTTTTTCCTTTCCAAACTATTTAAAATTATAAACCTGCTTTAGCGATTTCGAAATTGAGAAAATCGGGAACTGCAAAAAGATTCGATAGGTATGTTGAAAAGCCACAAGCGGCACGGCTGGAAACTTTTGTTAAAACCAATAAAATATTGCTGTGAGAAAGGCAAGAAAGTGTGCATCAAGGAAATAATGCAACCGTTGGCGAACTTGACCAGAATTTCATTCAAGATTTAAGGCATTTCATGACCCTTCATAAATATGTGAGCGCGAGTGTGTGTTTTTTTATCATAAACGAAATGAATGCTACAAAAACAGGTTGCTCACTTCGCTTTGCCACTTTTTGGTGTGGCGCATATAACAGCACATTCCGAATGCCTCGACTAAAAGTGCGTACGCTTGAGTCGTGCGAGCTGCGAAATGCGCAAAAGGGAAAGTTTTTCGTTTACCTGCTAACTTCTTTTCATCAATCATGATCACAGTTAAACTCTTGTGTTAAGTGAGGCAATAAAAATTTATGCGTTATGCTGAGTGGTTGCATTCAAATTGCGCACTGATTTTAGACGCGTTGTTTGCGAGCTTTGATTTGAGTTTTTTCATAAATTTCTATTTGCGTTGACGAAATGTGTGTGAAATAAAAGATATATATATTGGTAAGTCGAAAAAGTTGTTTCGTATTTTGTCAATAGATGCCGTTGCATGAAAATAATGTAGAAATTCGCTACATTTTGAAATTTTTGTATAAAAAAGGGAAGCAAGCCACCATTGAATTTTTCGAAGTTTAAGGAGAGGATGCTGTATCAGTTCGTGTAGCAGAACAATGGTACACTCGCTTCCGTTCTGGAAATTTCGGTGTGAAAGATGCACCTCGCTTTGGTCGATCTATCGTTGAAAAAGTCATAAATTATCAAAAAGATTGACCAGGACCGTCACGTAAGCAGCCAAGCCATCACCAAGGAACTTAACAGTCATCATCAAACGGCTTTGAATCATCTAAAAAAGGCTGCCTACAAAAAGAAGCTCGATGTTTGGGCACCACATGAATTGTCTGTGAAAAATTTAATGGAATGAAATCGAACCGTTTCTGAAGCGAAAGGTAACAGGAGACGAAAAGTGGATCAAATGCGACAATAATGTAAGAATGTAAGATGAAGCTCAGCAAATGGTCGCAAAGCCAAAATTAAAGCCTCGAAAGGTTATGCTGAGTGTTTGGGGGAATTAGAAAGGAATCATCCACCATGAGCTGCTCCAGCCTGGTCGAACGATTGATTCTACATTTTACTGTCAACAATTGATGAGATTGAAGCAAGCAATCGAAATAAAAGACCAGAACTAATCAACAGAAAGGACTTCGTCTTCCATCAAGACAACTCGGCAAAAACTGGGAGACTTTGGCTGGGAAGTTTTGATGCATCCACCATATTGCCCTGACCTTGCATCAAAGGACTACCAATTGTTTAAGTCAATGCAGAACTCCCTTAATAGAGTAAAGTTGGCTTCTAGAGAAGCCTGTAAAAATTACTTGTCGCAGTTTTTCACCGAAAAAAAAAGAAAAGTTTTACACTGATAGAATAATGTCTCTAGCGGAAAAAATGGCAAAAAGTGGTTGGCCAAAACATATTTGGTTCATTAAAGTTCATTACAAATATAAAACAAAAATAAGTTGAAGTTTGATTAAAAATACGAAAATACTTTTTCGACTACCGAATATATTTGATCGATCCATATCGAAGGTGATCTATAGCTTCATACAAGTTAATAATGCACAATTCACCAAATTCACCTCCGAAAGCCACAAGCAACATACTGAGCTACGTTTTCTTAATTATGTAAACAAAAGACTTAAGCACCGAACTCGACAGCTCTCGTGTGCAATTAACTATGCACACAGACTACATATCTACACACACATATGCAAGTGCATGTTAGCAATTTATTTACAATTTGTGCTGCATGGCTGAATTCCTGTGGCAGAGCGCTAGTAAATTGCAACAGCAACTATTCTAAAAACCAACGACGGAATGAGCAGATAAGCGCGGTAAACGCAAAAATCGTGTAAATTTGCAAACCTGCTGCCGACATTGCAAAAGCATCGCTATTACAACGAAAACGGAAGAAAAGAAAAATGAAAGAATTAATATTTGGCGTTGAGAAATAGCGTTGGCTCGGCTAGTTGCTGGTAAGTTGGCACCGACGAATTTGTCCATGTATGCCAGCCGACAGCCTGCAAGTGGTGCCACATCAGCGCAACTGCCGGAGCAGCGGCAGAAACATGTGCAACCGCGTGCAAGGCAGCAACACTTGTGCCAGTTGCAACTGGCTCCTCTGCTCGGGTGTAAAATGTAAAAGCCCGTCGACTCCGCGCCATTGCACGCCAGCCTGCCGGAGCGCCAAACAGCCGTGGTGAGACGCAATCACACGCCAATTCTGGCAGCAATTTGATTGTAAATTGCGCGCTATTGTTGCAACACCAGCTAAGATAATGGCGATATTGCATTGGTGGCAGCCACGCGAGCTGCGAGCTGCGAGTTGCGAGCTAAGCAGATACTCAGGAGTGTTGAATTTCATATTAGAAGAGACCTTGATTAAGGTCATTCGCTTCACTTTGTTTGCGGGAAAGAACAACTGGCCAACTAAGTAAGCCTATGCATGTGTGTTTTATCTGTGTGTGTGTGTGTGTGTAGATGAATTTATTGTTGCTGTACTCACACAATGTCGTTTATTCTTATTGCTGGCGACCAGGAATTTTTCCATCTTGAATGGCTGTTGTTATTATTTGGATTATGCAGCTTTGGTTCTCGATTAGAATGGCGAGGGGCAGAAAGTTCTTGCTTTCAGACATAAAACCAAAAGGCTGCTCGGTAATGAGAGTTGACAGGACAATAGCGTAAATTATTTCATTGAAGTTCCTTTCCATGTAACTATGGATCTTGTAATTTCGTTTATCCATTAAAACAATAAGCTCTATGCCAAAGTGACAAGATCTGAACGTTTTTTTCGGAGATTATATTATTGCCATAGAAAATAACCCCAGCCGAATTTCGTGAAATTATCACTTCAAAGATTTTCCCGATCGCTTCCTTTGTAGTGCAGCTATATGCTATAGTGGTCCGATATCGTTTAAGTTTAAGAAAAACTGAAGGACTAGTACGCGTATATACAAACAGACAAACAGACGAACACAGCTAAATCGACTTAGCTCGTCATACTGATCATTTAGATTTATAACTTACAGGGTCTTTGACGTTTCCTTCTGTGTGCTACAAATATCGTGGTGATCTTTATATACCCTGTTCAGGGTGAAATAAGGCCTAATGGCCCTATTCCTTTGAATATGCAATGTACAACTTAATTCCGATCGAATGCACTTGTGGCATGGCGTTGTAAGACGGTAACATTGGCGGCAACTCAGAACCTGAATGTTTCTTCGCCACGATGCACAGGTAACACCCACACACTGCAACAACAACAACAGTAAGTATGTAAGAAAGCCGCACCCAGCAGTAAGTATGTAAGCTGCAGCACCCTCAAAAGCTGAAAAGCAGCCTGTGAGCTAGCACAGAAGAAAGGCAACGTTGAGGCAAGTCCGCTCGAGTGACCGCGTCGTCTGCAGTGCTGCCCACTTGTTGCACTGAACATGAGTGCATTTTAATTTGTTTCAAGCACGTTTTCTCAGTGCCTCCACAAATACCTGCATGCACAATGTAGGCATAAATATTAATTCCTGTTGTTGTTCTGCGTATTAGCAGCGACAATTTGTATGCAAGACAGCGGAACCACCAAGCCCACAGAGAATGCTTCTGCAGCATTTTTGCTTGTTACTTTTAGAATTAGAAATATCATTTACATATTTCCGCACACATGCATGCATACATACACGAATATTTAGTTAAGTATGGTGTGGAAGATGCAGTCGTTATGGTTGACCGAGCCCACTTGGCTTTCCCAGAAGTGCATAGGTATGCGCCCGTGTGTTGCCAGAGAAGACTTTAAAGCAAGTGTACCAGTAGAAATTTGTTGTTGTTTTGCTTGAATAGTTGTTATTGGCCGAAATTATTTGCCTGTGGCGCAAAATGCTCGAACAATAAATGAAAGCCTCATTACATGGCTTTGTTTTACAAGTTTGAGTAGCGTTTTTGAGTTTTGAGTGCTTGAAACGAAAGACTTAAGCAACAAACTTGTGTCTGACAAAAATGGCAAAGGGAAAAGTGAATGGTTTTGCAATGAAGAACTATACACATATGAGACACATATTTACATGTCGTCCTCTGTAGTGGAAGTTAAATATTTTTAAAAATTCATTTTTTACTTTATTTTTTTTATTGTTTAATTTTACTGCCACGTCATCCCGTTGATATTTTAAAAAATATAATAAAACTTTTTCAAAATCTCCAAGTTTTATTCCTTGTTTTCCCGAAAGACACATTCCATGTAATTTACAGATGAAAGTCAACTTCTTTTAAGATTTATTTTTAATGTCACGAAACTTATTCTCTGCGGCTTATATTCTGGAGGACATTAACAACCACATTTTTTTGTTGGGAGAGGGTCCTAGATACACATATTAAGTTTCACATGAAATATACTACATATAACACCCAAGAGGAAACGTCGGGGACCTATAAAATACTCTGTATATCTTTTTAGTGTCTGTATACCCGCGAACTAGTTTCTCAATCTTTGAGATATTGATTTGAGATTTCACACACGTTGCTAAGCGGCAACACAGTAGTCGGAACTGCCGCGATCAGACTATTATACTGGTCAATCAAAACTGAAATTTTTGTGTTGAAATATTTTTTATTTGTGAAGGATGTTAGTTTCGGTAGAGCCGAAGTTAAAAAATTAACATTTTAATACTATTGCAACATGTTGCTACAGAGTATAATAGTGTTTATTCACCGAACGGTTGTATATATGTAAGCGAGATAGATATAGGGTTATATACGAGGTGTGTTCAAAAAGTATCGCGAATCGTAACTGACAGTTTTCTTCGATTGCAGGGGCGTGGTGCATCATGAGTTCTTGCCACAGGGAAGAGCGGTCAATAAGGAATATTACCTGCAAGCTATGCGTAATTTGCGCGAAGCAATCCGCCAGAAACGCCCGGATTTGTGGAAGAACAAAAATTGGCTTTTGCACCATGATAACGCCCCTGCTCACACACATCGTTGCTTGTGCGCGACTCTTTGGCCAAAACCAACACACTCATGATGCCGCAGCCACCGTATTCCCCAGATCTGGGACTTTTTCTTGTTCCCTTAACTGAAGAGGCCCATAAAAGGACGACGTTACGCTTCTCTTGACGAGATAAAGACGGCATCGAACGAGGAGCTGTTGAAGATAAAAAAAAAATGATTTTTTGAAGTGCTTCGAAGATTGGAAAAACCGTTGGCACAAGTGTATAATATCTCATGGGGATTACTTTGAATGAATAATAATTTTTGAAAAAACACAAAATTCGCGATACTTTTTAAACACACCTCATATATATATATAAATGATCAGGATGACGAGGAAACGCCATTAAGCGAAAACCTATAAGTGGTCATAACTATGCACTAAATTAAGACATAAACTCTAATTTGACAAAGAGAACGCAGTAGGAAGAGACAATATCCAAATTGTCCGAGTTTAAATCTCATAAGAACTTCTATCGATAGTGTGAAAATGGTTGAAATCGGAGGATAACCCCATTCACTCTCCATATAACGGTAATGGCAAAAACTACTAAGCTTTATTGGAACCGGTAGGAAAATTGGACGATGGGTGTGGCCCCGTTCACTTGTTGGGGCGATCTCATTTCTCGGGACCGAATTGACCGATTTCGACAAAATTTGGTACGTGACATTCCTTTTATATTCTTATGACACATTAAGAAAATGGACGAAATCGAACAACAATTACGCCTACTTCTCATATAGCACAATTTTAAATTCCACTTGATTCGTTCAGTTTCCAGTACACAAATCAAGAAGCGTTTGCACGAATAATGTTTTTAGTGTGTGCCACCTTATGACCAAAAATTGTTCAAATCCAATAGAAACTGTCCCAGCTCCTTGGTACCGAATATTTAGACCCCAGTACCTATAGTTGACTTTTGATCGAAAATGTCGGTAAATGTGTGATATATATAACTGAAATTAAGGGATAATCCTTCTCTTATAATGGTTTGTCTGTATTTCAGAAGTGCGTCGAATCGGATCAATATTTCCCTTAGCCGCCAAATACTTAATATAAAGATTTTCGAACTACCGGGTAACTTTGTACCCCATATATCGGCCAATATGTGAGTTATCCCAATGAAAATCAGAGAACGTATTTTACTCATAACAGTGTATCTTTGTGTCTAAAATAGATAAACTTGGGAGAAAACTTGACCTAGCTACCATATAAATATTACCAAAATATACGAACATCTTGCCGACTTTACTCCATAACATTGGCGATTGTATGTGAGGTACCTTAATGAAACCCATTTTTTAATATGTAGTAGTACTGGCAAAAATAGATAAAATCGGGTCAATGCTACCATCAACTCCCATATTTTTCCGAAGGAATTTCTCAGACTTTGATTCTTGCAAGTTGCAGGAGTGTAAAATATTCGCTTACACCCGAACTTGGCCCTTCCTTACTTGTTTCTATTAATTAGAATTTTATCAGCTTATTCTTAATGGTACCAAAACTTCAAATTTCTTTCTAAAAATTAAAAATTGGTTGATCCATTTGAGTGTTTGTTTTTATCAATTTAAATACTTTTCATATTTTTACATATGTACATATATACACAAGCCATTTCACGCAAAAATTATTGGCTACTTTTTCATGAAAGCCAAAATTGCATTGTTTGTTGTACACACACTTGATTAAAGTTACGTAAGTGACACATATTTAGGTGAAAAATAAAGTTACATAACATTTACTTGGTACCGCGATCGATTTGAAAGCGAAGCCAAGTAAAAGAAGGCAATGACAGGCGAAAACGAAAATAGTTCCGTTACACTTGTCCAAATGCGTATGCACTTAAAAGTACCTGCACTTATACAAATGTTACTCAATTACAAATAATACATATGTATGTATGTATGTATACGCAAAGGTGTTCATGTGTCATGGGAATGCTTGTGGAATTATTAAAAATCAAAAGTCTGCTTGCGTCTATCAACACGCATTTTGAATTAATTTCGTCATAATCAACTAATAGCTGGTGCCAAGTGGCGTTGTTGCTGTAGAAAAAAACAATAAAAACACTGCACATTTGGTATAAGCGAGTCTTTGTTGTAGGCATAACTTTAAGTACTTGCCTATTTGCATGCGTAAGTGTTACCTTCTGCCCTGGAGTACCCTGAGGGAAAAACCTAACGGCTTTTACAAGGAAAAAATTTAACTTCGGCAGCATAAAAGGGTATAAAAAGCTATATGCAGGTTTTGTCAAATTTTAGATCAATGTCTGAAAAATTGAAAGACTAGTTCTTGTTCTTTACTGGCGCAGACACCGCTTCTGTGGTTATAGCCGAGTTAACAACAGTGCTTCTGTCGTTTCTTCTTTTCGCTAAGTGGCGCCAATTGGAGACTCCAAGCGAAGCTAGGTTCTTCTCCATCTGGTATTTCCAACGGAGTGAAGGTCTTCCTTTGCTTCCCTCAGTGGGTACTACGTCGAGTACTCTCAGAGCTGAAGTGTTTTCATCCATACGTACGACAGCCGCTGTCTCTTAATTCGCTGAACTATGTCAATGTCATCGTATATCTCATACAGCTCATCGTTCCATCGAATGCGATTTTCGTCGTGGCGAACGCGCATAGGACCAAAAATCTTTCGCAGAACCTTTCTCTCGAAAAATCCTAACGTCAACTCATCAGATGTTGTCATTATCCATTCCTCTGCACTATATTGCAGGACAGGAATTATGAGCGATAGAGATCGGTCTTTGTTCGTCGAGAGAGGACTTGACTTCTCAATTGTCTAACCAGTCCAGTAGCACCTGTTGGCAAGAATTATTCTTCGTTGGATTTCGAGGCTCGACGAAATTATCTACAACTTCGAAGTTATGATTGTCAACACTGACGTGGGAGCCAAATCTCCAGTGCGAGGACTATTTGTTTGATGACAGGAGATATTTCGTCTTGCCCTCGCTCACTGTGGCTTTTGATTTGTATACATATGTATATACTTTATAGGGTCTCCGCCGTTTCTTTCGGGTTGTTTCAAAATTCGTGGTAAAGTTAATATACCCTACTCAGTAGGAAAAACAAGACTGCAAAGTACGAATTTCACAATATTACAATATTGCTAGTGTTAAGTTAGAGACAGTCGTAAAGACCAGGATTGCAAAGCATTGGATTTTCCTGCTGGGTGCGCCTGCGCTCAATTTGCTTATACAATACTTGGCTTCGGACGCTTAGTGCGCATAAGTGCAGTCATATAAGTGTTTCGTAATTGCTGTCGTCAAAAGCAGCAATTTGATTAATCATAAGTGTGTGTGTGTGTGTGTATGCGTGTTGCGTTTTTGGCGCCGACAGCGTGAGTTGGGCGTGACTAATTGCCAATCGCATAGCCTGTGTGCTGTGCCATTTTCCAGCCATAACTTGGGTGTTGTAAGCCGCTTTCGGCTTCCCTTTTGTCGAAATTATTTTGTGTCGCCATCACGAATAGTTGATTTGATTTCACGGTTTCTTGACTTTTACGAGGAGCTACGAGCCGCCCGACACATTTCGGCTTTGCTCAATTTAACTGCTCGGACAACTAAACCCACTTCGCTCTGTGCTAAACCCTAAGTAAATCGGTTTTCGGTTGTTTTCTGTTGTTTTTGGATTGTGCGCTTGTTGGGCTTATCGTTTTCCGTTACAGGAAGTTGCAGTCAGCGAGCGAATGAGTTACGTTGTACAACTTGTGAGCCAACGAAATAGAAAGTGTTTTTCGGAGCTCACACACACTCACATGCATGTGAGTCTACGTGATTGTTGCTGTAGGTCGAAAATGTTGCACACATGCTTGTAGTTTGTTATTGGCTTATTTCGCTTATTTCACCGTTATGCGTTCATAATGTAAGTGCGCTGTTGGTAATCTATGTTGTTGTGTGCAGTCACATTTGTTGTTGTACACACACATACATGTTCAGCGTATAATTTGAGTATTAATTAAGCCAAGCGGTGGAATTAATGTCTCGACAGCCGCATGTCGACGAACCCTCAAGCCTTAACTTTTGGCAGAAACAATTGGCCAACGCAATCCGAAGTTATGGCGAACACAATGATTTTTGCATGTCAAAGCTTTGAAGCATATTTAAGCTTATAAATTGCAAAGTCAAATATTTTCCAAACACATTAGTATAACGGTCTCACATGAGCTGCGCTGTTGCTCAACAGCGAAGCAGTGGTGGCGGCGGCGGCGTCGGCTCAGCAAAGCTTGTGGGCATTATTGTGTGGCAGAGATTAGCTGTAGACAGCGCATTGTTGATCTGGTACGAAGCCTTAAGGAAAGTAAAAGTTGTTGCGATGTTTTTAATTTTTTTTGCATTTTACTTGTATGCAGCACGCGAACACTTTTACCTTCAATTAAGTGGCTCCAAACTGGCTCTGGACAACAATTAGACCACTCGCTGACACACGCCCACCAACACGCATAACGGTACATAGATTGACACAGACAAGCGAAAATAGTTCAGCGTTAAATTTTTATAGATATACATACGTACATACTTTTGGATGTGCGTTTGTATGTGCGTATGAGCGGCTCGCTTGTCGCCACGGCAGGCGGCGCAGATTTGTCAATTGATCATTTTCCCCGAATGTTTAGCGACGTGGCCGGTGCTTTGTGAAAGTGTTTACCTTTTAAAAACACGATTAACATAGTTTATTGTTATTGTAATGCTGTGTTTATTTTTGTTTGTGTTGTTTGTGTTTTGTATGCCACAAGCCCCCTTTTTCCAATTCCAAATGAAAATGAAACTGTTAAGTCAATTTTTGTTGTTGATGCACAATTACTGCGATATACCACACGCAGAGTATGTGCATGTGTGTGTGTGTCGCGGCATTGTTGATTCAGTTCACTTTTCCTCTCATTTAATTGCTTCGATGATTTTCATTTTCCTTATAAAAAATTAATTTAAAATGATTGCATTTTTTAAACGCTTCACTAAGCGTCATTCGATAACTTCTTGCGGCTGCGGCTGCGGCATGCTTTTACTTTTGCCTACGCTCCAACTGCTTCACTTCTGTCGACGCCGACGGCCCTGCGGTTGTCGGGAATGTGGTTGGCAAAAGCTCATGTTTGAGCATTTCAAGCGAACATTGCTTGAAATTATCGCAGAATTAAAAAAAAAAATTGTTGAAAATGTTTGAAAAATTGTCCTGAGGACAAGGAAGATTAGAAGAAATTACTTGTGACTTATCAGGGTCTATTTAATGTGGAGTATTTGATTAAAAATATAAAAAGTAAAAGGTTCAACAATATATATACTTAAATGTAAGAGGGAATCACATACCGAGAACTCCATGAGATTTATAAACGTACTCCGTAGGCAACCAGATATCAGTGAATTGAGCATCAAAAGGCATATCAAAGTGTCAGCTTGATGACTGAATTACCAAAACCTCTTCAATTTGAAGATCAAATCTGTAAGCCGAAAGCTTGTACAATTTTCGAGAGTGTTAGTGTTAATAAAACAGACGATGTAGCGCTTATGGTTAAAGGAAAGCTTCTGAGCACTTATAATGAATCGACGCAGTAATACCTCGGCAACGTAACCAATTGGGCAGTCGTAAACGATCTCGCCATCGACATTTTTTCTTATTAAGATATAAGATCCCAGTGGCACCGCTGCCGCAAATGGGAGGCATCATAGCATAGGAAACTTTAATGGAAGCCGAATATAGAAGAGAGAGCAAAAAAGGCATCGATTACCTTCTACTGCTGTAGAGGAGCCATTGGCAAAAAGTGGGGTCCCTAACCGAAAGTGGTCCTCTGGCTCTACGACACCAATTGTGGGTAAGAAAAAGCCGTTGCAGGAGTGCGCAGAGAGCTTCTTTACGAATGGGTCAAAGCTTGGCGGCAAGATTGGTGGTGTGGACTAATGACGAGAGTTCTTTATTAGCTCCAGTTTCAGACTTCCTGACTATTGCAGCGGTTGCCGAGGTTGCAGCCATTAAGGCAGCAGTAGATTTACTGCTCCGGAGTGCTGCCTCCTTCAGAGAAGTGACCATCAACTCATATAGCAAAGCGGCGATACTAGCCTTGAACTCATTTATAATGCGTTCAGGGCTGGTCGAAGACTGCCTAACCTCATTATCAATAGCATCGAATGCATTTGTCATAAGACTGTCATCGCTACAAACTGTAAAGCTGATTAGCAAGCAAGAAAAGGCACCCTAGAGCCGTTATCGGTAGAATGGGAGCGGATCGGCGCTCCCTTATGTTTTTACGATATACTAATAAATAGTTGGTCTTCGCGAAAGCTTGGTCAGCGCTAGGACACATGCGGTACATGCGCTGTCGCAAAATCCTTTGGCGAGAGTGGAAATTAAACGCCTGTACAGGTTTGCATTGGCTACGAAGCGTTTTGCAAATTTATAGTTCGAACACGGGCGTCCTTCCATTCTATGGCATCACAAGGGACTACACATAGCAGTCCACGTGCGATCTTTTCGATCAGTCATCTAACCTAATCAAACCTAGTGTTAATATGTACGATGAAATGTCAAAAAAGATGATATTTCAAAAATAAAAACACAAAAGAAATAAGAAATCTATTCTTATTATATACTCCCATAGCTAGCGCCACGACATTGAGCTCACAAAAGACTGCAGCAACGAACTTGCCACATAAATGCCATTAAAATCTTTAGAGCACGTAGAGTCGCCTTGGAGCTTGAACTTGGCGTTTCAATTCAATAACGGATCTCAAATTTAAGGTTAAACATTTCATCATTGCCATAACGGTATTATATTACTCAAAGGCACTTGGAGCAGCTTCCTTCGCCACAGTACCAAACTGTGCCATGTGCCACATATTTCGCCATTGTCATGGAGACCATGTGATGAATGTCACTTATAAATGGAGGCAAACATACAAATTATTTGTAAACTAAAACTTTAAAAGGCGTTGCAAATCACATTCAAATCTTACCACTGAGCGATTTTTTTGTTGCTTTGAAAAGTGAAATTCAAACGTGTAAACAAATACAGTAAACAAACATTGCCATATCACTTTATTTTCGTACAAAGGAATGCATCAGCACACATGAGTGTGTATCACGTGTGTGTATGTGTCTAAGTTTAGTTGTGTGTCATTGTGTTGGTACTTGGAACACATGCTTTAAGTCAAAGAAATGTTCAAGTACGTGCTTTGTGAGCTGGCGGCTTTGCTCTTGAAGATAGAGATCGGCATCAACGCGGCAAGCCAGTGATTCTGGCGGCCATATCACTGTGCGTTGTAAATCAGATTAACATTGTCTTTCGATGTCTCGATGTCTGCAGGCAATGCCACTCTGCCACTCAGCCACAATGCCACAAATGGCTCTTGTCAGCTCGTTCGACGCTCAGCTCGAGTGCACGCCAGATTATCTCTACGCCATCTGGGCTGCCACTCCGCCGTAATGTGATAGTCGCGCTGCACACTATTGAATTAAAGAATCGACGTCGCTGAGAAGGCGAGGGGCAAGATAAATTGAAGTGCTAATAAAAATCGTACACACGCGTGAAGCGGAGCCATGCAGCAATGAGTATGTGTGTGTGGACGTGCAGCGCAAAATGAAGTCTAAGAACGAGCGCATTAAGAGAATGGGGGGAATAGGGGAATGACAATAACAATAAAAATTCACTTGATACTGATATTGTACACGTACGAAAATGTGGGCTTTTGTGGCAGGTGAAAAGATTTCGCTATGAAGAAAGTGTGAAACGATCGTGTTATGTGTCGTGTGCAGAACATATTCACTTTTTCAACTTTCACTTGGCGGCTGCAGTTCTAACTTTTATCGAATTGCTCTGCAGAATGTTAACTGAGGCCTGAATCCATAATACAAATTGGGATTTTAACTCTGTCAAAACCTTTGCTTCATATTTGTGTCCGACAGAATATGCTCAATAGAGGTACAATCTTCTATAAGAATGTAAAAGATTGCCGACGTACACCGATGATATTATTGATCTCAAGAATCGCGCCGTTAGTCCTGCTTTCTCTAAACTGGATAAAGAAGCGAAGCAAATGGGTCTGTAGTGAACGTGGGTAAGACGAAATATCTCCAGTCATCAAATAAACAGTCCTCACAATCGTGACTTGATTCCCACGTCACTATTGACAGTCATAACTTCGAAGTCGTAGATAATTTCGTCTATCTCGGAACCAGTATTAGTACCAAAAACAATGCCAGCCTCGAAATCCAACGCAGAATAACTCTTGTCAACTGGTGCTACTTCGGACTAAGTAGGCAATTGAGAAGTAAAGTCCACTCTAGACGAACAAAACCAGACTCTATAAGTCAGTTATCTTCCACGTCCTAAAAAATGATGAGTCGGCGTTACGAGTAATCAAGAAAAGGTTCTGCGGAAGATTTATTGAGCTGTATAAGATGTACGACATTGACATTGTTCAGGGAATTAAGAGACAGCGACTACGCTAGCTAGGTCATGTTGTCCTAGTGGACGAAAATACTCCAGCTCTGAAAGCAGTACCGGCCGGGAGAAGCAAAGGAAGAGAAAGACCGCCACTCCGTTGGAAAGACCAGCTTGAGAAGGACCTGGCTTCGCTGGGAATCTCCAATTGGCGCCTGACAGCGAAAAGGAAGAACGACTGGACACTCAGAAGATATAAGGGTTCTATGGCAAATTCTTTAACAGAATTTAGTAAATCTTTGCACTCATTAAGCCTGGTCTCCGATGAAAACCGGTTTAATTTTGCAGTTTCGCAATTATATATTATCTAACTTGAGTTCTGCTGGATTTAACCTTCCATCAGTTAAGTTTCCATAAGTGGCTTGTGAGAGATACAATTTGAAGCCATTTTCGTATGTCACACATACGCACATTTTAATAGACTAATTAAGCGCTTTACCAGTTTCAGACCGGTTTTAGTTTCTTGAAATATTCTAACTTTTATTATCGTTTGCCTTAACAAATTTACTTTGAAACTTTATTATTTCAGAATTACAAAATATCCCCACTTAGTCTTTACCTAAGTATGTAAAGGAATTTCGTAAGAGGTGCACTTTCTTACCTCCATTACGAAAAGTTGTAATGATGAATATACCATTTAAAGATTTTGCTTCGCTCGAACCCCTTTCCACACAGTGACTAAACTCATTTTGTTTTTGCTTTCTTTTAGAATGTCGGCAAAGCGTGTACGCAGGTCCATCCATTTCACAAATATCTCCAAAATCCAGCAGTCATGTGTTGTCTGGGGCCCCGCTGCTTTTGCACACTTCCCCCAAATTAGTGCTGGAGAGTACAATTGCCGATACAAATAATATTGCTGCGGGTTTACTAACGACAAAAGGCGACATTGAACGTGACGACAACGAAACACGCCAGCACATACGCATGAAACGTTCTGCACAACCAATATTGAATGAAAACTATCCGAAATCTGGACCTAATGATGTGCATTTTCCCAGCGAAACGGAGAAAGAAGCTGGCGCTGGCCATTACTTCCAATACAACATTAAACCGACAAGTACACTCAATGATGGCAGCTCAGAAGCGCCGGAGCGTACACAAAGGGCTCGCGTTGGCAAAACATTGAAGTCTTCTTTTAGTGGCATTGCGTCTACGCCTTTGCCAGCCACCACTTCAGTATCGGAGTCTTTTTTAGCGAAAGGGGGCCTGCGACCGCTTACGTCGGGGTCCCCGATAAACCCGAGCCGCAGTACTGCTACCTCGACAGCGGCCACTGCCACGGCCTTGCCGCATAATCCACGTCAAAACTCTAATCCAGATATACAGGATATAATAACTGGTATTGTGAAGCTATTGAATGGCAATGTTAACGTTCATGCAAATACACAAGGACTTCGGCGACCATCTGCTAGTCGTATTAATAATCGTGGGCCACCACGTATATCTGATGTGCAGACATTACCGATAGATTATGATACGCAAAAGAAACCATTAGGCTCATCTATTCGTCCGCCGCCATATACAGGGCCATTCGATCGTCCGGAGCGGCCATTTATTACAGGTGTACCGATTCCAGAGCAAATCGTTCCATTGAGACCGGGATTTATTAGTCAACGTCCACCATGGCATCGTCAGAAACCACGACCTCCAATTACTACTGCTATCGGTGGTAGACGTCCGATACCGCAATATAAGCCAATGCCGAATTCACAGTTATCGCCTCCTGCTGCTGAGGAGTCCGCTGCCTCTGTCAAAGACACGCCTGAGATGGCATCACCACAGCACTCAGGAGAAATGGAAATTTCCGTCCCTCCAGACTATAACGATGCAAACGGTGATGTACCCAAACCAACTGACGCCACTTATGATTCAGAGTTCTCTAATGAGGACACAAATTCTCAATATATTGAGGTATCTGATCAGGACTCTAATGAAACAGCTGATCCAGCTCCTGTGGCGGTTGACAAAGACGAATTAGAAGAGGAAGATACAGCGCCAATGCAAGCATCCCCACCGCCTGCAAAAAAAGATGAGCAAAACAATAAGAAGAAACCCAGTAAACATAAGGGCGCCGACAAGAAAAAGCACACTCAAGAAGATTATGCAGCAATAATCGAAGCCAGCTCCGCTGCACACACTGAGATGCAAATGTCTTCAACATATGCACCAATGCCAATGGAGATTAGTGAAGGTGCCACTATTGACCCATCTACAGAAGAGGTTATTTTCATGACACCTAGTAAAACACCAACACTGGAGATCACCTCCCAACTGGATGATACAAGTTCATCTACTGAAACAATTACTCAAAACTCCATTATCACAACAGCCTTACCAAATACAACTAAGAGCGCGGTTGTGCTGAGCTCATCAAGCAGTACTGAACTGTTGGCGACCATTCCACCTGCTTCAACTAATACCACACCCAAACCACTTTCCACCACTACTACTGCCAGACTATCAACTACCACATCTTCTACTACCACTACCTTCACCTCTGTCGCCCCGCCCGTGACGACCCCTGCTAACACCCTCCCCATGCCAGTGCCTCAACCTCCATCTGACTTTCAACCACGACCAGGTTTAGTTCTTGATGATCCAGAATTTAAACCAGGTGGACGACCGCGGCCACCCAGACCAATTCAATCACGTCCCGTTGATGTGCAACAACAACCATCTTACAATATTCAACCCACACGACAGCACTTACCTCCTGGCTATGGGGAAATATTTGACGTAACTCTATCGGCCATACAGGGTCCTGGGTCCGCAGGCGGTTCGCAGCAGACGATTAATATTAAACCATATGGCACTTACGGCAACAGTGGGGGACAACAAGGCGATATAATACTATCTGCCGCAGGTGATGATGGTTTTGTTTCAATCGATGGTAAGCGCACTTACATCAATCTCTTTGGTGATCCAACAGATCCACCCGGAGGAGTACCCACTACGCCGGCGACGGCAGTACCACAGCTACCTGGAAGCGGTGTCACTGTAGGAAGTGGTGTTGGCAGTGGTAATGGTATTGATAGCAGTGGAAATGTTGGATCCGGTGCAGCTAATGCGGTTACTCAGAACAACTTACCCAGTCTAGGATCAGGATATGGTATACCAGAGACAGAGGTTGTAGATTTGGAGCCCACCAAGCCCAATAACGTAAAACCACAATCGTCTACTACTAATTCCGGACCAACGAGACCTCACTATCGTTCGCGACCAACACAACCACCTGTGCGCATCGACACTTGTATTGTGGGCGATGATTCGACCTGCGATCAAGCGCAACATGAACGTTGCAAGACCGAGAATGGTGTATCTAGCTGTCATTGTAGACCCGGTAAGTAAAAAAAAAATAAAATATGTTAAGGACTCACTCTATAATTATTTCTTATGTAGGATATTCGCGTCGCAAGCATCGAGAACCCTGCAGAAAGGTCATATCTTTTTATCTAGGCATGCGTGTGGATCGTATTTACGAGCATCGTATTGTGTGGGACAATAAACTTTTGGATAAACATAGCGAACCCTATGGACAATTGAGCTACGAGTCGATTCGAGCAGTAATATACAAGACGAACTCAAATGAACCCCCACAACATGCAAATCATAATATTTGATCTTCTGCTTTCAGATCGATTCGGCAATGTCCATGACGCCCTATTCGGATGAATTCATGGATGCACGAGTTAACAATATTTACCGTGGTGATCCAAATCTGGGTGGCAGCGGTGTTTTTGTGAATATGACCATCAAAGTAAGTTCAAATCCATAGGCATTGTCAGGGTTCCAGATCTAACAGTAATTTAAAACTTTTCATTAGCTTGACGAAAGTGTGGAAACTTTGCGGCCAAACCTGCGCGCTGATGTACAAAAACATTTATTGGGCGTACTCCACCGACGCAATAATAATATTGGTAATTCTGTTCTATATGTGTCTTCGCCGGAGGGCTCCATAACTGCCTTACACGACCTGGATGAATGTCAGTCTCGCGAGTTAAATGATTGTCATGCGAGTGCGTCATGTTCCAATTCATGGGGAAGTTTCCGTTGTGCCTGCGAAGTAGGGCTCCGTGATCCATGGGCCGATCAACCACAGCGCGCTGGTCGCGACTGTCAATCTTGTCCGGACTCATACTGTAACAATCGTGGAACTTGCAGTTACAATGAAGAAGGAAATCAAGTTTGTGCTTGCGATTCCAGTCATTATGGCGGGCAATGTGAGATCGATGGCGAAGTTTTGGGTGTGGCAATTGGAGCTTCCTTGGCAGCCGTTGTTATTATTGTGTTGACTTTGGTTTGTCTAATAATGTGGTCCCGTCGTTGGCAACGTGAACAGAAGAACGCTATTGGTTCGCCAGTCTTTGGTTATATGAATACGGCGCCAATGAAATCCGCTGGTCTGCCGGGACAACCGGGCTATCAAGTGACATTGGAGGATCGTATGCGTTGGGCACAGATCGCTGATGTAATGGCACAAACAAACCATTACGGGGTAAGTCCGATTGTGAGTATATCGAAGAGAAATACAGAGGCTAGCTGCGGCTACAGTAGCTCTGTAATAGCATGTGTTGTATGATTATTTGAATCTTATTTATCTAAAACCGCAATATTCTTTTCAGGCTGAACCAGTCGGACCCACACGCCCATCGTCGGCAATGTTCGCTTATCCGAATCTACAAACTATGGGTATGGGCACTATGGCAGGCATGTCGATGCAGGGCACCATGCAGATGCATCAGGCAGGCAGTATGGCACCGCCAGTTCCTCTGCCACGGTATGAGTGTGTATACCCCTCAGACAATTCCTCAAATACGAATAAAAAGTTGTTCCACATCAAACCAATCTGTCTTCCTGTTATAATTTTTGCCTTTTTTTTTCCAGAAGACTGGGGCTGAGTGCACGATCGAATGGCATGCGAACTTTGGAGAATTCCAGCTCAAGTGAGGAAGAGGACCGAGCTGATTTGCTCGGCCGTAATTTTCAAGTACCGCGACCAAAGAGTAGAAGTAATGGAAGCATAGCGGTAAGTTTTTAGCAGAAATTAAAATATTTAAAAAAAATGGTTGTGCTTCGATAAATTTGTAAAGTCTCAGCTAATGGAGACATAAATTTGTCTACATCAGGAACGAGATAAGAAAATGTAGTCGATTTCGATTCTCTTAGTTGTAAAGTTGAAAAGGTGTCGTCTTCGTAACATGTGTCGATATGCTCATTTCTGTCACCGAATTGGGTTTAAGTGAATTCCCTACGCCGATATAATGTATTATCTCAATATCTATCAACCTATCAAGTCGCGAAATCCTTGAATCCGATTTTATTCATACAATACCTCAATTACCAGTAAATCCCTTCTGACTAAAAAACTTCTTTATGTGTCGATACTTTCCACAGAATCAGTCGGGCATCTACTATGACGTAGATTACGAGCCATCAGGCAATGGTATCGGTAACACGAGTGTGGATCATTTGTACGGTTCGCAAAATCAGTCATCCTCCCACTCACACACGCACTCACACTCACACAGTGGCAACAATCACATACCGGGACCACAAGGCATACCAATGAGCACCTACACATCCGGACGGGCCCCAAGTAGTTACTACATGAAATAATTCCGTTATCTACTACTACTAGTATGTATGTATAATGTTAGTATGTATGAATATGCCTGCTTGCAGTAATGCAGTCGAAGGTCGACGCAGACGCATTAGTTGAACTTCGGATTTTCGAAATGGAGCGTCACTTCAATTCTTGTAATATGCCTTAAGAGCTAGTCGTTAAGAGAATATGTAGCTGTAAATAAGAATTAATGAAATAAAACGATACTTTTAATTTATTGTATTTAAAATCATACCAAGTAAGTCAAAGTAACTGTTAATTAAGGCCCCTTTTAGTTAAGCTAAGTCTATTTATCGCTCCCATACTAACTTCGGCTCAAGAACGCTTGTGTCTATGTTTAAGTACCGCAACGCAGTGTCTTGAAGAATGCAATATTTTTTAATAACTTTCGAATTTGTTTATAAAATACCAACACAGTTGTTATAAATATAAGTAAATGTAAAAACTCAGTGTACATACATACGTATATATTTTAAACAAATGTAATAAATTTAATAGAGACCAAAAATATGCGACAACAACTTTCTTTTCGACATACATATGTACATACACACTGACAACCTGGCGATTAGCGACACGGTCGCCGAGAGATAACTGAGCTCCGTAATCATTGTAGTGAATTGTTGGGCGCTCCTTTGCTGCTCACTTACCTGGCTTGAGGGGAGGTGAGATAAATTAGTTAATCTAATTAGTTGGTATAACGCGGGTACAATGCGGAGGATGCGTTGGAATTTTTTGGCAAGTAGGCAACATCAACTGAAGTTAGTTGCAATTCGCAATGTCAAAAACGAGTTTAGTTGTTTTAAAGTTAAATTAATTTCAAATCTTCTAAGTCGTTTTGTAAACAGCAATAGGGGTATAAATAAAAGTCAATAATTTCATTTAATGCAATGTCTTACCAAATTTATTGAATTCATTTTTATGAACAAAGAAGTAATAAAATACTCTCTGTGAGCAATCAAGCCATGTAAATTATAAATATTTTTCTCGTTAATGGTTAAAGGGGGGTGTGTAAAATATGCTACGGGCCAATATTTAATTAAATCAAATACTTTATGTAACCAACACACTAAAATAAATTAATTAGTTATAAAATTAAGAATATCAAGAGAAAGCAACCATTTGAGTTGAACAAGCCTACAGATAAAAGCGTAATTGAAATGAGGTTACAGTCAAATAATGCTTACAAGTAACATTTGGAGATATGCAACTGAGTGTAACGCTTGTCCGGGATGTATGTTATACCTTCCTATGCGTATGTAAAAACAGAAAATGCTTGATTGCATGGTCATGCATGATAATCTCGTTACACTTGGCATCATCTATTTCTTCTTTTTGTTTTTACCCTGAGCAGCAGGTTGGGGTGCGCCGGTGAGTGTGGCAAGATCCTTTTTCAGTTGCAGCAGTATTTCCACTTCCGGTTTCCACACGCTGGCATCACCGCTTGCTTTCAATTGGCGCACCTTTTCGCCCTATAGGTACCAGAAAGAGTGTTATAATTTACATAAACTACTTAAATGAATGGCGGTTTCCTCACTTGTTGTGTAATACGTTGTTCCAGGTCCTTGACTTTTTCGTCGCTGGCCACTGGCGTCGCCACAGCTGCAGGTGCAGTTGGTGGAGCTGCTTGAGCGGCAGTCAGTTGCTTTTTGAGATCCAATAAGACATTTACTTCGGGTTGCCAAACAGCTTTGTCTTTCGTTGACGCCTTTAGCTGACGTACTTTTTCGCCTTGCAAACGCACGGCTTCCTCCAACTGAGCCACTGACTGTGTGCCGTTGGGAAGTGCCGAAGGCTTGGCAGTCGCCGAATTCGTATTGGTTGTTGTCGATGATGGCTGGCTGCCGTTGGTTTGATCCTGTACACCGCCAAACTTCTTTTTCAGCTCATCAATAAAGCTCTGCTCCAGTTTTGTGAATAGAGGTGCTGGTTTTCCAATGTTGTGACCAGTGGGCAAAAGAATGTTGATAAATGGTTTTCTACAAATGTTTAATTCAAAATTGAAATAAAATTTTAAATACAATATATCGAGAACTTACTCTGGATTTAGTGGTGTGGGTTTAGCGTTTAACTGAGAGAAAAGTGTACGCGCAATTGTTGGCATGTATGGTAACATAAGATTGGCCAGGAGCGCAGCAATGTTGGCGCAAATACCAATGATGGTGGCTGCGCGTGCTTTCTGCTCATCGGTGCCCTTTAGCAGCACCCATGGTTGCTGAGATTGCATGTAACCATTGCCGTGACGAGAGATCGAAAGCAAATGCCGTATGCCGTCTCGCATTTTAGCCTTTTCAAGTGAGTGGATATAACCGCGTACTTCGCGGTTGATGAGTGCCAACAGTATGAGCTCATCCTTTGTTAGTGTCATGGTCGGCACGACGCAGTTAAAGTTCTTTTCGCAGAAGACTAAGGCACGGTTCACGAAATTACCCAAATTGTTTAACAAATCGGAGTTATTACGTGCAGCCAAGTCATTCCAACTGAAGCTGGAGTCTTGACCTTCAGGCCGTGCGGAGGCAAGATAGAAACGCCATATATCAGCAGAAATACCAGTTTGCTAATTAAAACACAAAATTTAAAAACATCAGAAGGTAAATAAAAAAAACTTTTGTATCTTACCTGAGCATCGTTGCCAAAAACACCAATACCACGACTTTTACTGAATTTACCATCTTCGTAGTTCAAATACTCTGTCGCCATAATATTAGTTACCATAGTGTGACCCTTGTTGGTCGCCAATAGTGAAGATGGGAACACAACAGAGTGAAAGGGAACGTTGTCCTTGGCCATGAATTGGAAAAGCTCTACTTTTACATCCTTTGATGGTATCCACCACTGTTTGTATTCGCTGGTGTAATGCTTCGTCATTGAAATATAACCATATGGAGCATCGAACCACACATAAAATACTTTCTTTTCGAAACCAGCAAGTGGCACGGTTATACCCCATTTCAGATCACGTGTAATACATCGAGGTTTGAGACCTTCTCGTAGCCAAGAACGAGTAATTACGCGGGCATTATTGGTCCACCCCATTTCGGAGCCCTCTAACCACACACGTAGTTGGGGTTCAATTTTGGGCAAGTCGAGGAAGAGTTGGTCTGAGGATCGTATTACAGGAGCGCTGTTACAAATTTTGCAACGTGGCCGAATTAGTTCGGTGGCATTAACTAGCTTGCCACACTTATCGCATTGATCTCCACGTGCGTCTTCATACCCACAGCCAGGATGAGGACATGTGCCCTCTACGAATCTATGTACATCATAAAATATTTCAAATTCTTTTCAAGAGTTCGCCAGCAATTTAAATACATACCGATCGGCCAGAAATCTATCACATTTCACACATAGTAGCTGATCAACGCTCTCGGTGAATATATAGCCGTTGTTGTAAACATCATGAAATGCCTCTTGCACAATTCTGAAAGATTCATATTGTATCAACACACTTTTTTCAAATATTAATAGTCTTACTCAGTTTGCTGCTGCGACGACGTGCGACCAAAGAAGTCAAAACCAATTCCAAACCAGCGATAAATAGAATTATGCAGATCAAAGTATTTGTCACATATTTGTTTTGGAGTGAGGTTTTCAGCTAATGCCTTGTTTTCTGTTGCTGTGCCATACTCGTCTGTACCACAGATATATAGAGTATTGTAACCAGCTGCGCGGGAATATCTAGAAAGAATAACCAAAAAACATGTTATATTCATTTGCTTAAACACAAATGCTATGCTACAAACCGAGCAAAAATATCTGCAGACAACACACAGCCTATGATGTTTCCCAAATGTGGTACGTTATTCACATAAGGTAAGGCAGATGTTATTAAAATGTTACGTTCTCCTGCCTTCGGTAAAACGGTTCGAGGTTCAACGCGTTGTGGCAAAGACACGTGTACAAAACTGTTTTGAGCGTTCGCCAACTCATCTTCCGTGACAGTGTCTGCTAAATTTCCAGTTGTATCAGCTAGTAAATTCTCCGACTCAGATGCTGTATGAACGCGTACGGGAACATGGCTTAGACCACCATAACGGTTGGAATTTTGCAAAGATGTGAAAGTTAAGCCAGCTAAAGGAGTTTCCGCTAGCACCGCTTGCACTTCAGGTAGAGCAGTGATTTTTCGATACCATGCTTTAAGATGCTCTATATTCTGAGCACCTTTCAATGTGCCATCGGGTGCCAACAAGGACCATACAGCGATATCTGCTGCACTTACTTTATCTCCCGTTAGAAAGGCTGAGTCTGCCAAACGATCATCTAATTTTCTGACTAGTAAATTTAGAACAGGTAATGCGTCAGGATTAGCACGGTGGCCCACAGACAAATGTTGGGACAGGGCGGGTGCCAATTTTACCGTTGACCATTCTAGCCACTGTAATATAAATTATAGTATATTTTTAACAAAAGCTTTTACATTTGCTTTACTTTCTAATTTATACTAACCTCATCACGAAGGGCACCTTCATCCGGAAATAGATATCTGGCAACCGCATCCGACGAAAACAATTTCAAACCACTTTCTAGCTCCAATACTGGCAAGACTAAAAAATCTTTGCTGGCAGGGTCTGGAAATAACAGTTGCTTATTGCATCAGATTGCATTACAATCGCGTTACTCAAATTCATGGAAATTTACTAATATATGACGAATCGTTCTTACGTGCCATTTAAATAAAAGTTTTGACTGTCACACTTACCATTTAACGTGACTTTAACGACTTCCACTGATTTATTGGCGAACTTCGCCAACAGTTGTAATTTTAATCCAAACGGATTTCCTTCGTTGGTATAAATTTTCATATTTGGTATTTTATCCACACCAATTTCTAATATCTAAAATCGCACAAACACGCGATAGCTATTCGATGACAGATACCAATTGAATTGGATTGAATCAGTTGCCACGACTTTTAAGAAGTAAATATTGCAGTATTGCATTGCTTAGTACGAAAAACATACTCGGGATATTTGGTAGCTATTCTAGTGCCATATGAAAAGCTCTTTCCGATGTTAATAAATTTATACGCTTTCCGCGTGATTGATAAAAATATGTTTTTCTCATGCATTTTTTATTAACATATTTTTGATTTTTAGGTTTATTTATTTTTGTTCCAATTTCAGCTAAATCAACACAAGGTTGAATCATGACATTTAATACTATCGCAGTACTAAAATTATTAATTATACTCTTTTCTATACATCATGTTGACGATATATGTTCCACTGTGGCTAAACAGCTGATCTGTATCATTGTGAATTCTCTTTATTTTGACAATTAATATTAATTTCCATACGGTATTGATAAACAAAGTATAGCTATTTGCTAAAATAATTTTGTAAAATATACTTAAAGTTATTTAAGTAAACAAAGTGAAATGGGTGAGCGCAAAGGGCAAAATAAGTACTATCCCCCTGATTATGATCCGAAGAAGGGCGGACTTAATAAATTTCGTGGTACGCATGCACTACGTGAGCGGGCCCGGAAAATTCATCTGGGCATAATCATTATACGTTTTGAAATGCCCTACAATATCTGGTGCGATGGATGTAAGAATCATATAGGAATGGGTGTTCGTTATAATGCGGAAAAGACAAAAGTGGGCATGTACTATTCAACTCCTATTTATAAATTTCGAATGAAGTGTCACCTATGCGACAATCATTTTGAAATACAAACCGATCCTGGAAATTTGGATTATGTGATTCTATCCGGGGCACGCCGACAAGAAAATCGCTGGGATCCGTTACAAAATGAGCAGGTTGTACCCGAGACTAAGGAAGTACAGAAACGACTATTCGATGATGCGATGTACAAGTTGGAACATCAAGCCAAAGATGTCAAAGCTGGCGAGGATGCAAAACCGGTGCTGGAACGTTTAGTTGAACGTAATCGAAGTGTTTGGGATGACAGTTACGAAGCGAACTGCCGTTTAAGAGCAGAATTTCGGGTGAGTGAGTCATATTTATAAAGTTAGTTTATAAATATTTATTATAAATCACTTACAGTCTAAAAAGAAGGAACTTAAAGCACAAAAAGAACTTGATGATCAATTACTTGCGAGAAATAGCCTTGATATAGCGCTTTTACCAGAAACTGCACAGGATAAGCAAATGGCTGAGTTGATGATGCTTCAAAGCAAAACAGCCCAAGAAAGAGAAGCAGAAAAAAGACTGGATATATTAATGAAACCTGCCCTCCCAGGCGCTACCAAAACGACGTTCGGTGGACTGAAAAGGCAGAAAATACTAAATACGCATCTACAATTTGGAGATTTGGGTATTAAAAAGAAAACCGAACCATGCACACTTTCAGAAAAAACAGTTTCCCTAAGAGAAGAAAATCACACCCAAAAAGAACATTGTACGCCATTGGAGAACATAGAACAAAACGAAAAATTAAAAGAAGAAGAAGCCAAAGTAATAAATTTGCCAAACAGCTTGGCTCTAGTCTGTGATTATAATAGTAGTAGTGAAAATGATAGTAGTGCTTAAATAAATTACATACAAAGTTTTATTATCGAAATAACATTTGAGTACAACCAATAACACAATAAAATTACAATATTTAAAAATAAATGTTTTACAAAATAAACACACATATATTATTACAACTTACAACTCTGCTGTTTCACAGCCAGATTCATTATTTCCAATCCCTGGGGCTTCAGCGTCGTTAGCATATAATATAGCCAATGCACGCTCACGCAACTCGTCGTGATCTGTAAATTCCTTCAAACTATTAAAAAAAATATTGGATAAGTTTTGAAAAATTTATTGAAATTATGCACTTTGGTTTTAACTTACACATTTTCCACATCGAGTAGCTTTTTATAATAAAAATTTCTTTCATTTAACATCGCTGCGGTCTACGAGTTATACAGAAGAGACAATTACAATATTCGAGCAAGAAAAGGTGTCAATATGCACAAACCTGCTCAGCTAGTTTATCCCTAGTCGTTTGTAAATGTTTCAAGCTCCTTGGTGAACCACTTTCATCCGCGATAAGCTGCGTTGAATTCGCTGTTGGTGGCGTCATATCCGAACCTACTCGGTTTAGTACTTTTTTTGTCGTTTTTGTCTTGAGATTAATTTGCGGCTTCTGTGTGTTTGGAAGCTTCACATTTTCTTTACCGGCTGCATGCACATCATAGAACTTCTTGAACCATTGCAAAAATTCAAAGTTATCCTGAAATCGTCCTTTTATCAAACGTTCAATGGGCACGGACTTTTCGTAGTTTATACGTGTGAACGCCATTTGAAAGAGTTTTAAATTGTGCAAAAATTCATGTTCCAATTTTGCACCGACTTTTATCTTTTTCATACCGACCGAATTGGGAAATAGCATTTCCATAATTTGGCAATAAGCAACACCTACATATTAAGATTTTCAATTCGTAATTATGCTTGGGCTGACACACAAATATCGCTAGTACCTGAGCAGAGATCCTCAATTTTGGTATATTCACCTTGGACGGTTGTATTAACCCAACGCAACATTTCGTGGCGCGACAACTTCTCTGAAGAAGCGTGCGTTAGAGCAACTGGAATCTTTGCATCCGACATGGCTTGGGTACTCATTTTTATGATTTATAATTAATAAAATTTTCACTTTTTATTATATTACTAATAAAGTTAATAAACTAAGCCGATTTTCCAATGTTTGCTTTTAATAACGGATCAACCAGTATTTTACACAGCTTTGGCGCCTGAACACCATAAAAACAAACACAATAAAGTAGCTGGTAAAGAAACTGTGACACCCAATAAGCAACCCACCCTGTAGGAAAAAAATAATTTTTCATTGAAAACAAAAAATTTCTGCACCATTTCAATTCACACTACAATAGAACCCTGCAAGGCAGTATAATGTGATATATTTGTTAATTTGTAAGATGGTTGGCCTGTAGTAAATACTGTGTGTTTTGATCTTGATTTTTTACAACGAAAAAGTTTTTATTGCAATTTTTATTAACATAGTTTTTGAGGCTTGAAATAGAGTATTTTACTTAATATGATATACATACAAGTATTTATATAGTTAGAAATCCTTATATCTTCTTGATTATTAATCTTACGACCTTAGCGTGACAGATTCGAATTATTTTTTTATATATTTTAAATTGAGAACTCGTCTAATATTTTATTTAAGTCACAGTAGAGATATGTCATACACACTTAAATGATTTAATTATTTTAAATTTTAACAAGATTTTCCTAGAGCTTACTAAACTTTTCCACCTTCTTGACAAATTCTATAAAGTCTGCATACAACAATTGGGGCATTTCCAAAGCAACAAAGTGACCGCCATCTTTATAGTATGTGCTGTGAATCAAGTTCCGATATTTATCCTTGAGTTGATTGTCGTGAAAGTGTATCAAATCGTGTTTGAAACGTGCACAACCCGTCGGCACATCTGTCGGAACACTATCCATATGCAGTGCGCGTTGCTCGGGGGAATGATGTTCGGCGAATAGACGTGAAGAGGTCGTTATGGAATCAGTCAAATAATAGATCATTACATTATCCAAAAGCGTATCCAACTTGAAACGTTTACGCAGACCACCGTTAGAACTATCTTTGTAGTACTTATTCGTCAAAGAAGACCACTTTTCCAAAATGTAAGCGGCTAAACCGACGGGATTGTCAGAGAGCACAGCGCCAATTGTATCCGGTTTTGTAGCTTGTAGATGATAGTAACCAGTTTCTTCAATTAAACGTTTTATTGCCTCCCAATGTGGGAACATCTCCTCAAAGCCATGGCGGAAGAAAAAGTTTGGCTTTATGGCATTTAGAATTCCCTTCATAATTGATCTACCCGTAAATACAGTGCATAAATTTGAATGATATCCAAGTATATTTTCTGGAAACAGTGTTGCCATATGCGAGCCGATTACCGAACCGAAACCACCGCCTTGTATGAAGAATTTCTTATAACCCAGGCGAAGCATCAAGTTGCGCATAATGACGGCGACTTGCGCTGGTCCCAGACCTTCCCGCGAAGTACCCTGTAACGAATGCCTTGTCAAACACATGTTCAGCAATAAACAGTTGTTACAACTCACCTGCGACCAAGCGAAACCCGGTATACTCGGCACTATCACATCGAATATGTACGGGTTGTTCTTATCCAAATGAGTTTGCTGCAGCTTGTGCATGAGCGGATAAAATTCCCGTATTGAGCTGGGCCAGCCATGCAGCAAAAGTACAGGGTAATGGTGTTTGCCAACCTTGTTCTCGTCGTAAACCATTAAATGCAAAAAGTGCATACGCATGCTGTAAAGAAATTACAAACTTTGGGTTAAATTTATTCATAAGGAATATGCTTGGGGTTCCATCCAGAAGTGAATAATGAGCTTTTATAAGAATTTAGTTTAAGAAAAAAATGAGATTCGCACTGATATGTGTGAAAAAATCGCTGATGGAAAGGCTTTGTTATACGTTCGAAGATTTGTTAAACTTTTTCGACTTCTTCCCTTCTTTTCTGCCAAAACTTACCCCTGAATTTCGGTTGTAAAGTGATTGAACTGCCACATGAACACTTCACGTTCTCGCCAACGTGGCATATACTTATCACGCCAATAATCGACGATTTTCAGTAGCTCTTGACTGTTGAAACCATTTCTAAAATCTGGAGTCATTGACTCAGTCAGACGTAATGTGCGATTCAATCTCTGTCGCAGTTCGTCAATGGTCTGCAAGATGAGTTGCGTAAAAGTTAAATTTAGACTTTAAGTGAATAAATAACGACAATTTAGTGTGCCATACCGAATCCGGGAATATGAGTCTATTACCAACCACCTCCGATGAGTTTTTCACATATGCAGCCCAGTCTTCTGGTTCCGCGCCCTCTCCCCACCATTGATGTAGGCTTAGCCTTGGGACCTCTGATTCGAACACCGAGTTGCTTCGTCTGTAAGCGAACATAGCCCCGGTAAGGCAAATAATACCGAGAGTCCATTGAAGTTTCTTAAGTCCTAGCATTGCTATTCTATGTACTCAAGTGTTGTTTCTTAAAAAAGTACGAAATTTATTAACAACACGTCACAACTTTTCATTCAACTGCACTCTTCTGAAGCGTTGGCCGTCATTTGCGGTCTTTGCGTATTGCTAGACGTCCACTGAGATTGTGACCACGCTGCAAGCCAATTAATCTGCCTGCTTTGTTATCAGTTCGCAGTTGGCTCGACGTTTGAGGACGGATACGTTCATGTACATTATTGGAGCAATGGGTAGCTTGGCTGCTTGACTGACAGAGTCGAGTGCTTTAAGATATACAAAGATAAGACTACTGAAACTTAAATATTATTTAGAAGAGTATCGAAGTTTTGGTGAACCGAGAACCAAATCAAAATTTCTAATTACATACTTGATGACGTGTAAGTCCATAAGCAGATAGGAGTTAAAAATAAAATAAAATATGCTTTAAATAATATATAGAATACATGTTACTTTTCCAATAAGTTATTAGTATTTTATGTGAGAGAATGCTTAACAAATTTCTTCCTAAATTTCGAGCAAAGCTCCGTTAGTTTTTACGTTTTATGTAAAAAAACAATTAAGTTTCAGTATCTATTTCAAGAAGAGAGTTTAACTACGTGTATTTGTTGTTTTCTCTAATCTTATCTAGTCACTATTTCATTTCGGTGGCGTCTAGTTAGTTTACAGTTATCGTTTCGAATCTCGATTTTTTATTTACTTTTCTTAAAGTTCTTATGGCTAATTTTCTTGCGGTTCATTGATAAATTTCCAATATTCTTAAAGGTGTTATGGGGAGCATGTGTACATAAAAAAAGGTAGCCCGATCGGTTTCGGCACTAACCCGTGAAGTATTAAAGCCTGTTTGGGTCTTCTCATACAAAATCAACTGCTTTTAGACGTGTGACTTTTCAGCATTTAACTTGAAACTACTGATTCAACAGAAAAAAGCAGAATTCGCTCAATATCTGTATTGGAGAGTGGCGAATCGAACAAATAATAGGCCGTAATCAAATAGAGATACGTATAATAGAAACACCACTAGCCAATTGGACCAGTTCGGGACAAATAAAAATTGCTTTCATGCAGGAGAATTACTAATATTTGGTGAAGCCGAACACGACGTTTATTCTTGTTTTTATTCTTTGTAATATCGTAAGACCACCAACAATGTCAGTCTGGAAATCCAACGCAGGATTACTCTTGCCAACAGGTGCTACTTCGGACTGAGTAGGCAATTGAAAAGTAAAGTCCTCTCTCGACGAACAAAATTCAAACTCTATAAGTCGCTCATAATTCCTGTCCTGCTATATTGTGCAGAGGCCTGGACGATGTCAACAACCAATGAGTCGATCTTAAGAGTTTTCGAGAGAAAGGTTCTGCGAAAGATTTATGGTCCTTTGCGCATTGGCAACGGCGAATATCGCATTCGATGAAATGATGAGCTGTACGAGATATACGACGTCATTGACATAGTTCAGAGAATTAAAAGACAGCGGCTACGCTGGCTAGGTCATGTTGTCCGGATGGATGAAAACACTCCAGCTCTGAAAGTATTCGACGCAGTACCCGCCGCAGAATAAGAGGAAGACCTCCACTCCGTTGGAAGGACCAAGTGGAGAAGAACCTGGCTTCGCTTGGAATATCCAATTGGCGCCACGTAGCGAAGAGAAGAAACGACTGGCGCGCTGTTGTTGACTCGGCTATAATCGCGTAAGCGGTGTCTACGCCAGTAAAGAAGAAGAATATCGTAAGAGCGCTATTCAGCGCTCTTATAATATGAAACAAGCAATTGATTAATTGATTTCAGCGACCTTTTGTCAGGCATAAGCTTTTACAATGATTACTGCTGGTGTCTAGTACGGTTCCAATTTATCTCTTCTTCCTTCATTCCTTACTCACTCAGAACTGCAATTGCATTGCCAACCTTGACGTTGATACAATTTTCCGTCTCTAACCTCAATTCCGTAATTTTGCTTATGGACAATCTGAAGAATATCCACATGTCTACCCAACAATTTCTATATATTTGTCGAAAACCTGATGAACTTAAATTTGGAAATATCGATTATAAAACCAATATTGAATATATCTCTATTTTAAGACCATTATAAATTACCTTTCATAACAAACACTATGAAGTTCTTTTAGAGGTTTTGCGTTTTCTCCATAGATGGATAGGTCCCCCACCTTTGTAAAACGTACTTTTTACTAGGTTTTCATATTTATACTTCAGTGCGACAATCTGAGCTAGTATTATGTCCGATTTAATACGCGCACAAGCCATGGGGCTATGTATGTCTATGCGCTTCAAGATGAACTGACATTCTCTTTCCTCAAGCAGTACGCCGTGTAGAGGCGTTGCGAAGTTGTTATTGAATTGGTTTTATAATTTATCGTGACAGCGTTCGTGAAACGTCAATGCTGAATTTTTTCGTCAGACCACCAGGCCAGGCTTTTCCAAACTTCTGATTGGTCCAAGCGTGGAACTCTCCCAATACGTAAGCAGCCAAATCGCCTGGATTGTGTGGCAAAACTGCCCCTATGGTATCCGACTTTGTAGATTGCATATCATTAGCGATATTTTCTCACTGAAAGTTCTAAAAAATTCTTGTACCTTCCTTTAAGGAAAAATTTTGGGATCAAGGTTTGTAACCTTTTAACTGGCAATGCGAGTCGATCCCTGGCAACACATGTATATATTTCCCATAGTTCCCAGGTGATCCCATTCAGCTAATGCCAAAAAATGTGCAAATGGGGTTGGTGATGCGAATATATAGCTTATCCCTCCCAAACTCAACCTCACCTTCGCGCGGTACCCCCTGTTCCTACAAACGAGGCTCTGTCGACCGAGAAAAGGCGTATAACCTTAGCACCTGCGAGGAGAAAATTCCTACGCCAGTGCCTGCCTAGAGGCGAAACCGGCAGCCCCGGAAATATTGCAACCATATTGAAACTAATCCCCGCACCTTAGTCAGTTCCACACATGTTTAGTGCCTCTAAACTCTAAGTCACAAACAGTCGTGAGTTTGTGTGTGTTTTTTAGGGGTCTGTTCTGTCGGTCGGTGTGTTTAGATCACAGCTTTTGTGCTAAACAAATATGTTGGTGTGCTCGTGCCTATCTGTAGTAGAGCAGAACTGAATAAATAAAGCTTTGGCATAAGCTGTTGAAATATGTATTTATTGATAATATCGAATAGTTTGTACTCCTTTATAGCTTACAGTATATTTGAGATATTCTCACGCATTAACCCACGGCAGACATGTGAGCAAGTACAGAGTTGCTGATACGAGGGCTGCTATATATGTTTATTTCTGGCCTAATAATGAAAATAGGAATATTTATCAACGAAAATGGTTTTATTGTTTTTCAAAATATTCTCCATCAAGATTTATACACTTATTCAAACCATTAAGACTTTTCCACTCCGATTGAGACACCTCCAAAACATGGTTTTTGAATGCTTCAACAGCATCTTCTGGCGACGTAAATCGCTGACCACGCATTATTTTCTTGATGTGTAGGAATAAAAAGAAGTCATTGGGTGCCAAGTCAGGGCTGTACGGCGGATGACCCATCAATTCGACGTTTTGGCCGGTCAAAAAGGGGTTGGTTTGAGCCGATTGTGTGAGAGCTCGCATTGCATGGTGCACAATGATTCGTCTTCTCTTGTTCGTTTTTCGAATTTCTCCGAAGACTTCAGGCAAACAAATGGTGGTGTACCACTCAGAATTGACCGTCCTACTTTGCTCAAGCGGAACAGTCGCCACATGACCAGTTTTGCGGAAGAAACAGGCGACCATTTGCTTCGAAGTGCTTCTTCCACGAATCGTGGATTTGGCTCGTCTTGGAAGACCCACACGGTCGATTGCTGTTTTGTTTCGGGCTCATACGCATAGATCCATGATTCGTCACCTGTGACGATCTTATAAACGTTTTTGAAGCACAGCGATCGTATTTTTTCAGCATTTCTTTACACCAACCCACACGAGCCTTTTTTTGAGCGATTGTCAAATTGTGCGGGATCCCACGAGAACAAACCTTTTTAACGGCCGGGTGTTCATGCAATATCGAATGTATGCTGGTGGGAGAAATGCATAGGCATGCCTCTATCTGAAGGTATGTTACTTGACAGTCTTACATTATCAGTTCACGTACGGCATCGATGTTTTCTGGCACAACGGCTGTTTCTGGACGACCTTCACGGAATTCGTCTTTGAGCGAGCGTCGGCCACGATTGAATTCGTTGTACCAGTTTTTCACAGTGCTATAGGATGGTGCTTCATAGCCATACAAAGATTTTAGTTCATCGATGCACTCTTGTCGTGATAATCCACGTCGAAAGTTGTGAAAAATTATCGCACGAAAATGTTCATGAGTTAATTCCATTTTTTGGCTGAGATGAATTTTTTAATTCCCTGCAAATAAAACAATTCACGATTAAATGACAAAACGTTCTGAGTGATGTTATGCTAAAAAATGTCAAACTTTCCAATGGAAATGTCAGATTGCATTATGATATTCGAAACGTAGCTAGAACTAAATATAGTTTGAAGATTAGCGATTTGTAATTTTTTTTTTTTTAATAATTTTTTTTTCTAGGTTGGCATGACTTTTAGTGACATCTGCACCAAATGATATTAGTGTTAAGTATACGTTCGTCTTCTGAAGTACATAAATTGCATTCGGCGATTTTTACGATGAGTGAAATAATTCAACAAAGAAGTTCCATTAAATTTTGTTCGCATAATCAATTTTCAGATGTTGAAACGTTCAGAATATTGGGAAAGGCCTTCAGTTAAATTTTCCACGAGCAAGTGTTTTTGATTGGTAAAAAAGAGGGTCGAGAACGCGTTGACAACAAACCACGTCCATGGGGGTCATCAACATCAGCTGGCATCGTTGCAATATCGGAGAGATCTGCCAAAACCGTTTTGAAAGATCATTTGAGCCTAAGAGAGCAGGATTGGTTCCAAAATCACAAACACAACAAATCACGATGAGTCTTGATTTATGCTTACGACCCGAAAACAACCGATCAATTGGCAAAGGTGAGCCTAAACCAAAAAAAAAAAACAAGTTAAAGCAGGTCTAAAATCAAGGTTATGTTAATAGTTTTCTTCGATTATTGATCAATAAAAATAAAAATGGTGACTGGAATTCTTTGTGATCGGTCAAACTGTCAACAAGGAATACTGCTTGATTGTTATGCGTCGTTTGATGAAAGCTATTCGTAAAAGAGGTCAGAATTATGGGCCGACAACTCTTGGCTTTTGCACTACGATATGGTACCATTAATTCTTCGTGAATTTTCGCCAAATTTTCTACCAATGTCGTGCAGCTCTGTGTGATTTATGACTATTCGAAAACCCAAAACAAACCCCTTTCGGGTAAACCGAAATTAAAGAGGGCAAATCAAGGTTATTTAAAGCCCTTTTTAATAAAATAAAGGTGCACTTGAATTCTTTGTGAGCGGCCTTCAACAAGGAATACTGCGTTGGCGTCGTTTGATTGGAAAAAGCGTTGGTAGATTTTGAAAAATAAATTTCAAAATCATGAACAAAGTCTAACTATTTTTTGCTCATAGCAAAATATATTTTAAGGTTTTAAGCAGTGATTCTGAAATTAATTGAATCTGTGTGCGCGTGGAAAATAGCTATAATAATTTATTGGTGGATGTTTTACCGTTAACTGTTTTGCTGACTGAAACTACTACCTCATATCCACGAGCGCCAAATAAAGCGTACATTTGACACCCTGTCCGTGAAAGAAAGCTTTCATATTAAAATTTGAGAGCCAATGGTTTTCGTAGCAATTTTAAAGCTTAAGTGAAATATTTTAAAGTTTATCAAGGGAACTTTTCTCATTACGAGTAGTTATTACCTTTTGTTATTGATGAAAATGATTATTATTAAAATTTACAATTTTAGACAGTTTACAGAATTTCAATGGGATAGGTTACTACCACTACGACTGATATGCCGGTATATTTATATACAGTATACATACATACATATATAAAATTATGTACGAAAATGTGCAAACCAATTTAGTTCGGTGACATATTTTTTGCGTTCTGCCAACGCACTCTGAGAAGTTTTCGCACGTGTTCGGTGTACAAATTCGTGGGCTGATTTAGCGGTCACTTGAACTTTTACTTACAAGTTGATGGGGGCGACGTTATGCGTCATTCAAACTTCGAAATTTATGTTGAAGAATAGAAAAGAACGTCTTTGTCTCCGTTTCAACATGGGTCGGGTCTCATATGCCCTTGTTTTAAAAGCAAGTGTCAAAAAAAATATTAAATTAAAGAATCTGTAGACGCAATCTCCGGAGAAAAAGGTTCCTAAAAATAAAAGTTGGTCAATCTACCAATTTGTATTTGCGTTAGTAGAATATTTAAGGAGCTGCCTTTATGACGCTATGTCTGAATTAATACCTAAAGCTCCATCAGGTTCGGAATGGACCCCTCCGTGTCGTTCGATAGCAAACGAGGTTTCCGACAAGGCAACTCCTATCGTGCGACTTCTTCAATCTAAAGCAACATGAAATATCGCCTGTCATCAATCAAACAGTCGTCGCCTTCGCGACTTGGTTTCCATGTCACTGTTGATAGTCTTAACTTCAACGTCGTAGATAATTTCGTCTATCTTGGAATCAGCATTAACACCAACAACAATATCAGCTTCGAATAAATCCAGCGCAAAATAAATCTTGCCAAGAAGTAAAGTCCTCTCTCGACGAACAAATATCAAATTGACTTGGTTCAGCGAATTAAGAGACAGGGGCTCGCTGGCTGGGTCATGTCGTTCGAATAGATGAAAACACTCCAGGTCTGAGAGTATCCGACGCAGTACCCGTCTTTGGAAGCAAATGAAAAAGAAGATCTCTACTCCTTTGGAAAGACTAGGTGGAGAAGAATTTGGCTGCCTTTGGAATCTCCAATTGGCGCATAACAGTGAAAGAGAAGAAACACTGATGCGGGATCTACGGCAATAAAGAAGAATAGGAATTATTTTTACTGCGTAAGGTGCCAAAATCTATCTGGTAGCCCAAACCGAAATTTCAAAAACAAAAAACTGTAGAGCGTACCTCGAGCTTAAATAGCTGCCACTTATGTAGGTAAACATCACTCAACTTTTGCTAATCACAAGATTTGTTATAAGTAAAATGCCCAGAATAATTTTTGTGCGAAGACACTCCTTATTTCTTCTTTTCTGGCCAAAGAAGCTCAAATCTAGATTTATACAACGCTTTAGTGATAATTCGCCAACACCGCCGATATTAATTATCCTAATTCACCACATTTTAAATAAACGCCCCTGGCGGTAATTGCAAGTAACGGTAAATGCTCATTGCCCATTTGCTTAAGTAGGTTTTTGTTCTTTAGAAAGTAAACATTGTCTTATTGACTTTTCACAGCATCAAGCGTCAGTATCAATGCACATTGGGATATGTATGTGTATGTGCGTGTGCAAGGTATTATATAAATATTTGCTTACCATTTAGCTATGACTTGCAGCATTAGCTTGTCTTCCTCTGCTTTATATTTAAGTGTTTTATTGGCCAAAACACTCCAACATCATTTCAATTCATTTTCAGCTTCATTTGCTAAGTAAATACACCACTAACGGCACTCGGCCAGCCACTCGCCAAAATCAAGGACGCACTCACACATACACACACATATATATAAAATATATACATGTATTTAAATAAGCCTCCATTGACTTATGTGTGCGGCATCCACCGCGAGCCGCAGCAGCCGAGGCCAGTCTATCAACAGCAAAAATTCGAATTCGCCACAGTGTGAATGAGTTCATTGCTTTGGCTTTTAGATCTCGTTTGAATGTTGCCATAGAGCAATAGAATTTTAGTGGCGAAACAGTGAATAAATTTTACTGGGTTCTATTCGCAGATATGGGCTGCCTAGGCGGAGAGGACTGCTTTACCGATTTGCATGTCGAAAGTAAAGTTACACTGGTGTCTGTGTAAGTATGTGCATATGTAAACTTGGTATAACTGTAAATTTGCTTTCCGTGTACTCAGCTTAGTGTACTTATGCATATGATGTGCAATAAAGAATAAACAGTCAATATTACTTTCGTGTTTATTTTGCTTTTCTCTTCCAATAATATTACCTTAATAACGGCAAATACATAACTACCGATGCGCATAGCTATATATAGTACAAATAAGCAAAAGTTGGTATAAAGAAGACTCAAGACACTAAGTACATTCACAGGATTCTTAAACTGGCGAATTATACAAAGCAACAAAGTGGTATAAAGCTAGTCTCGAACCCCAAATCCGCTTAGAATTAGTGCGTAACCCCTTGAACTAGATTAGCTCCATTATGCCGAAGAAGACGAGTTTTGTTCTTTGATAAAATCGACGAGTTATTATTATCTTCCTAAGTAGGATCAAAAATACTACTACTTTTTTCGACCTCATTGTCGCCTGTTAATTATGAAAAGGACAATAAGGATATCTTGGTCTCTTATGACTTAACTCGAAATAGTCAGGATATTTAATCGGCTGGGGACTGTCAACTTGGAAACGGTATTGTTGGAAATCTATTGTTCCACAAAAGAAGATAAAGTGGTTCAATGGACTTTATTTAATATATGTATATATTCAATACATATATTCATCTTATTCTTCTATATTGGTGCAGATACCGCTTATGCGGTTATAGCCGAGTTTACAACAGCGCATCATTCTTCCTTTTCGCTGTTTGACGCCAATTAGAGATTCCAAGTATAGCTAGGTCCTTCTCCACTTGGTCTTCCCAAAGTGGAGGTCTTCCTCTTACTCTGCTTTCCGTGTCGAATACTTTCAGAGCTGGAGTGTTTTCAACCATTCGGACGACATTACCTAGCCAGCGTAGCCATTGCTTCGCAATTCGTTGAACTATGTCAATGTCGTCGTATATCTCATACAGCTCATCTTTCCATCGCATGTGATATTCACCGTGGCCTATTCGCAAAGGCCCATAAATCTTCCGCAGAACCTTTCTCTCGAAATCCCGTAACGACGACGAATCAGATGTTGTCATCGTCCATGTCTCTGCATATAGCAGCACTTGTATAATTTGGTCATTGTTCGTCGAGAGGGGACTTTATAGGGTTTGTGCGGAAAGTAATTGGACTGCGTCGATTAAACAAAATTTATTGAATTCTTTAAATACTTTCAAAATAAGCACCTTCTGCGTCGATGCAGTGCGATTTTCAAGCATTGAAGGTGTCACGGAAGGCATTCTCCCGAAGTCCTTCAGACCTAAGGTGAACGCTGCTTGGATCCCCCCTGTCGTCACAAAAGAAGCGGAAAATTGCCTTTGTCTTGGAATTATACTCAAAAGATCCATGACTCGTCACTTGTGATTACGTTATTCATTATTTGAGACCGTCTTCGCGCACACCTTGCGCATGTTCAAGTGCTCCGTCACAATGTCATGAACCACAGATTTTGATAAATTTAACATCTGGGCAATTAAACGAATCGATGCTCTGAGCTCAAAACTTTTCGGACACGAGTCTCATTGTCGGTGTTTGTGGAAGTCTCAGGTCTTCCAGTACGGTCTTCTTCAGCGACTTCTTCCTCCGAGAAATCCTGGGGCCACCGAAACACACCACTTCTTTCTAAAGCAACATTTAGGTAAGCCAGCTTGATCATATCAAACGTATCTGTCGCAGATTTACCGAGTTTCACAGAGAATTTAATCGCGTATTTCTGCTCTAACGAACGCTGCGTTTTCGGCTTGCACCACACACAGAAACTGATCGCGCGAAAATGTTTGTCCTAATTCTCCAGATGCTCGGAGACAACTGGCCAGTCGCGGCGGAAGAAAATCAGTCTTATTACTTTCTGGATAAATCCTGTATTTCTCAATTGTCTACTCAGTCCGAAGTAGCACCTGTTGGCAAGAGCTATTCTGCGTTGGATTTCGAGGTTGACGTTCTTGTTGATGTTAATGCTGGTGCCAAGATAAACCAAAGTATTAGGATATATTCATACCTATATATATGTATGCCAGGGCACCCTAATGTACCCTACATACAAACATGTGTTGAGAGTTTTCATGAATTAATTTATTCGAATCAAATTTATCATCATTGTTATATACGGAATATTGATTTATATTACAAATACCGAGCCATAAACTGATACCGTTAATGGATTAGACTAAATAATCTAATCAGAACATTGAAAATTCCCACAATAAAGCAATGGCATCCGATTTAAAAATAAAGATATTGTTAAAACGAGTATTATATGATGATTGGCAGGTGTAATCCAACAATTTGGTAAATACCGAGTTAGCGCGTCAAAACAGAACAGAATTTATGTCTGACAATTAATACAGGAAGAGATAAGTAATTGCTGTTCATAACAGCTTAAACATTTATGTAAGCAAGATTTGTAAATATTTATGTGGGTCTGCAGTGACAACAAGTTTTATATGTATAACTTGAGCATTCACCTGGTCAGTCAAATTTTACATAAACAAAATATGTATGTACTTATGTAAGTCACACATGGCAAAATCAATAATTTCTTTGGCTTTCCAGCTTGCTGAGCTCGAAAGAGAAGGGACAGTTCAACTTTCAATTGAAGAAGCACTATTTAAAGGAAATTTCTTCGACCAGAGAGCTGCAAGCTATATTTTGCAAAATGGCAGTTCTGCGATTCCATTATTTTTCCATCTCTGGGCATATCAACTATGTGGGGTCTGTCTTCTTTCACTTTATTCAATAGCTTTTGCAGCAATCCCATTATTGCTGTGAGACAATATTTCTTATTACAGCTTATTTAGAAGTAAGTTCTCTTCCATTGTATGAAACCAAACCTTAAGCCTCCACTTCCAGATTGGCCTTAAGGTCAGGTTAGATTGATAGGTCGATGCTACAGACAGACAGAGTTCTACTTTGGCAGCTTAGAAGACCAGTCTGCTGTCGTCCCTAAAACTCCGACATAGTTAATCATCGTCCCCTCATAAATCTACAAAGGGATTGAGCCTATTACAAATTCGCTGAGACGACTGATGTTAGTTTCGGCTATGTCTACGGATTTATCGGAAAGGTCTTAAGGCCATACCTGACGGAATCTTTTAAGATATGTACACCAAAGGGTAAAGATCTATGCTAACCAGTTGCAAATTTTTAGTTTTGACAACTTTTAGCTGAGCAATTTGAGAGCTCGCTTGGTATGCTCAAAACTCTGATTACACATAGCAACGTTGTATGATATAGTATAAACATAATGATCGAAAGTAACGGTATAACCGAATTGATTTCTATTTGACAATTTTTCAATAAATATGTCTGATTTCTGGCCACATCTTTAAGACAAAAATTCCAATCAACCATTTTCCAGTATTCCAAGTAGCGACATTTGAAGCCTTCCTCAGTTGCAATTTCCAGTCGGTCGTCTCAACTTAGAATTGCATATGCGAGTAAATAGCAGGTTTTCACATTAATTCAATATTATGGTAGGTTCGGGTTTGTTTACACTTGCACTAATAGCTATACATACACACATATACACACTTGTGTATCTGCATATCTATGTCTATACACATAAGTTAATAAGTTCGTATAGAAATAGTCCACTGCTGGGCAACAATAACAATCGCGTCAACTTTCATAAACGTGGGCTGTCGGGCCCCCACGAAGGCGCCGCACAGCCACCGACACTTCTCAGCAATTTTGTTTTGCTATCGCCTTCGCATGCCTATGCACTGTTGCTGGCGCTTGCTGCTCACCACTATAACCTGTTGCCTGGCCGCACCGTGGCGCTTTGTTGCGCAACATTCGCTCAACGTGGCCACCGCCAACCAAGTAAGCAGCAGCATGTTGCTTCAGCACGGCCTCACGTGTTTTTATCGTGTCGTACCTTTGTTTTCGTTTACATTTCTGTTTTCGACTTCGTTTCTCAATGTTGCTGGCGTTATTACTACTGCGCCATTGTTGTTGTTGGAGCGTAGCCATCGCATGTTTTCAGTTTTGGCATGCCGTGCTGTGCTCCCCGACGTGTAAGCAGCGCCAGTTTTCGTTTGCCGTTCGAGTGCTATGTGTCGTCGCGTAGGGGGCGGCGCGTGCGAGTCAAAAACAGAATAAATATCAGCCACGTTGGATATAAAATCGAAAGCGCTTCGAACACTCACTTCGCGCACATACCATAATTGTACCGTTGGGTGGGTGAGCAGTTTTGACAGTTGACGAATGGAATAATTAAATTCCATAAAAGTTATTGTAATTATTATTGTTGTCGGTACCGGTCGACCGGAAGCATTGTGCGTTTGCGATTCTTGAAAAACCTGTTAAGTTCATTTGTGCATTGATTAGCCGCTGAACTGTCACAACGCCTTGCCGCAGAACACCAATGCACTGGTGCAAGCTGTGTCGACGCAGCAGAATTCGCGGCAAACTGCTTGCATTGCAGTTGTGCTTGTGCTTGTTATTGTAGTTGTCGTTGGTTTGTTTGTTTTTTGTTTTTCAGTTTTTGTTTGGCTGGCGGACCTGTGCATGCGTAGCGCGGTGTGCAGTATTTTTAGTGTTTGAGCAAGTGCAAATACAGTCGCGTGCACAGCTGCATACGTGCGAGTGTTCATGGGAAAGTGCATCAAGGTTTTCGCCGCCGTGGCGAGTATGAATGCCAAAAAATGTGTGTGTGATTGAGGTATTTTGTTGCTCATATTTGACGCAAATATGTCGACAGACCAATCATAATCAAAATTTCGTAAACACTTTATTGCTGAGCGCGGCGAAGTCCCGCGTTTTTTGTGGGGGCGCGTCTGTTGACACGCCGTGTTGTTTTGTTTGCTGTTTGTGATTTCAGACTGTGCCGTGAATATCCACAAATTGACACAGCCGACTCATACAACACATACATATGGATATACAGACGTTCAGTTATGCGCATTTGAATTATTTTTGTTGTTTCTCATATTATTTTTTATTTTTATATTCTTGAAGGCAGTTAAGAGTTCGTTCCTCGCAATTTATTTGCAAATTTTAAAGAATATAAATTGATTTGTTTTTAGGCTCAAAGTTCACTGTGCAACGTGTGCACGTCAAATGCATTGGGGCTGCCGATTTCTTCGACATATTAAAATGGCCTTTGGAGCATTTGCTAAGAATATTGAAAATCAGAACGCGCAAAATGTGCGCAGGTGGTCTGTAGGAAAGAGTTCCCCCATTCCCGATGAGTTTGCAGAAAAAAGTAAATCTCAAAAAATAAAAAAATAGTTTAATCTCCAAAAAAGCAGCTGCTTGCAATAAGTTCAATGGACTCCATAAGATAAGATAATATAAAATTCTACAAGATAACAAAGAAAAGCTTTATGCATATATCTTCACAAAACGATTTATTGGAGATCACCCTGGCCAGAGATAAGTGCTTCAATTTGATAGCTCTCTCTTTCTGCGGTCAGCATGTACCATAATGTAAGCTTGAAAATTTTTGAGTCTACTTAGAGAACACGACCTAGTAGAAAGAGTTGCTGAATTTAATTTCTTGATTTTTTTAATATTTGTGGTGCTCAAAGAGCGTTCTTTTGCGATAAGAGTCCGTCGAGTCCTTAAGGGGGTATTCTACTCTAGAAATCAAATTTTGGGTAGTTTTTTGAATTTTATTTGAAGCAAAAAAACCAAAAATATTTTTACTATGCATTTTTTTATGGTGTTTTTATTGATATCTTAAGAATACAGAAAAAAAATTTACAAAAAAATTTTAAAATTAAAATAATTAGGTGTAAAAAAATGGCGCTCCTGGTGACATTGATCCTGACTCTCCTGGTGGTCTGAAAAAAATCAAAAGAAATTCTTAATCAGTAAGGATGCTGTTTAGTCCGGGAACATGAAAAATTTTTTGAAAAATATGCCTGAAATAAAAAATTTTTTCGCTTTTTTTGAAATCCTAATTTTTTTAATATTAAAAACAAAAATTTTGACAGATGCTGGTAGGAACGATAAAGGATTATATAAAGAAGGTTCACACAATTTCAAGTAAATCGGTTGTATAGAACTTGAGATAATGCCGGTACCGGTTGGAAAAAAGTAGTTTCGAGAAAAACGCGTTTAAAGTTTAGGAGACAATTCTAGTGAACACGGACGCCAACTCACAAAATCGGCTGTATCTCCGAAAATAAGTCAAATTTTGAAACATCCTTCCAAAGTCATATTTTTGAAAGTCTAAACTTTAAATATATGAAAAAAAATCGAATTTTTCAAATTCTAGCGTAGAATACCCCCTTAAGTAATATTTATCATTCATTCGTCGCATTTTTTTAATCCAAAACGCTATAAAATGTCTTATCATTAGTTGACTTAGTTTTTGCTTCATAATAGGTCTCAGTTCGTTGGTTTAATAAGCCCCTATGTAAATTATATTACTCAATGGCTTACGCATGTTCTGCACAATTGTACTGTATGTTCTTCAAATATCAGTCGTTAACCGAATGTTGGCGGGATTGGGACCGGACATAGCAAAGCAATGAGTATTTTTTAGTGTGTGAGATAAGTTATTTTTATTGACGTAACTAACCAATTGTCACTGGTTACTAGGATTCTTTCGACCTCAACGACATACGAATAGAGCTTTTCGACACCCAATATTACTAATTCGAAAAAACATATTTTAATTAAAATATGAGTTCAAGTACCAGATTTCGAAAAAATAGACTAAAAATAGACTTGCACCAATCACGACACGGTTTACTAAGAGTTATTTCATTTACCTTCAACAATTTAATACAAAAAGGCTAACGTAGAATATAAGTGGCCTTCTTGATGATGAATGCCACTCAGAACATCACTACCTCCAGAAAAAAAAACAGTCAGCAGTCCATTTGGTCTTATTGTTCTAAGTGTTTGTCAGATGGTTCATAAACAGTTGAATTCAGCGCAAAAAATCTACAGGCTGCACTGTAATAGTTAAGAAAATAAAAACACGCCCGACCAGATAGTCGATAGCATCACTCACACTGGGCCATACAACCACTTGCTTGTATGCCAGCCACAATGCGCACACTAAGTTAGTTTAAACTGGTTGCAAAGCACGAACGCGCCGGCATAAATGATAATCAAGTGTGATATGAACCAGTTATGTAAATATGTAAATAGGCGAAACACTCACAAGTGCATGCTGATAACTGAAATGTTGGCGGAAAATTATGCATAAATACGAGAACACATTGTAGAAGAGTTTGTAAAAATACTTTGGCACAAAAACAATTGGCTTTTGTCGAAAAGTCAGGTTTGTAAATGGCAAGACATTCGATATGCACATTCACAAATACATATGTGTGTGTGTTAATGTGTGAGTTTTAGCGGTGACGACTTCATTTTTGCATTAATGAAACTACGTCGGAAAAAAGGCGAATCTGCGCTTTGACCGCAGTTTTAATGAGCATTCACAAAGTTGTAATTAAGTTTTCACATTTGCACAAATTTTATTAGCATCGAGCCAAATAACGTCAGCGGCCTAGTGAAAATATTCCAAAGGGCAAAATGTCTGACTGCTTTCAGCCAGAAGTGACAGGTCAAGGCAGATTTGGCATTTGCTCAGGCTTCATAAATTATGAGAGCAACTTGTTCGCACTTCAGCCCTATGGATAGACTAAACAGTCGAGTGGCTGCGTAAATAATTAATCTTCTGGTTTTAAAACAAGTGGCCTTAGGAAAAGTAGGTATTATTGTTATCCGACCACAAAGTGAACCAATAAGTACAAAAAATAGCTGTTGACATATTTTTGCTTAATTGATTATAATAGCTCTATCACATTATATACTCATGCAAACATATAAACCGGCACATGGTCTTCAAATTAAAAAATCGGTTATTTATTCCTTAAGTTTATTAATTATGTATTTAATAAAGCATTAATTTTCATTTAAGGGGTTAGGGGTAGTCAGAATTTACAAAAAATAAATTTTTGTTTTTTTGCATTTTCGTTAAATGTAATATTTTAAAAATATTCTCTGAAAATTTCACGTTGATCCGAAAATTAGTTTTTGAGTAATTCGACAAATATCAAAGAGAGCTCGGGCACTTCAAAGCAAAAAGGCAAATTTTAAACGCGTTTTTCTCAAAACTATTTTTTTTTTTAACTGGTGACAAGTGTAACTCAAACACCGCTCAGTAGATTTTAATGAAATTTGTACAGCGATAAATTATCGAAAGATTTTTTTTTTTTTTTCAAAAATTTGGATTTTTTACGGCCAATTAATTAACTGATTATTTTTTCTCAAGAATTTAGACAAAAATGTTCTGAGGCCGCCATTTTGTTAATTTTTGAAAACAAAAAATAAAATCCTTCGATCAGGCCCAGGATTATCTATTTATAAAACTTTTTTTTTTTGTTCGATTGATTGAGATGAGTCTCCAAGGACTTATAGTTGTCACCGCAAATACCTTTTTTTGGAACTAGGTCAATATAAACAACTATAACTTTGAAATTAATTTGTTTTTTGAAATTTTGTGAAGTCAACGCATTCGATAATAATGCCTAGTAATATGTAGTAGTAATTTTATAAATAACACGATTTAATAGTAAAAAAAAATACTGAAAATTCTAATTTTTTCGCGCCTCTGACTACCCCTTACCCCTAATTATTAAAATTTGATTTCATTATTCAAAATGTTCACATAAAATCAACTTAACTGCTATAAAATTGCCACGTAAAAAATGTGATAAAAAGGAAACGGTATTTTTGTGCAAGCATATAAGCTACATAACAGTAACAAATAGGTAGATATGTACATAAAAAATGTTTAATTTTAAACTAATTTTCGGTTGATAAATTATTTATATGTCCATGGCTGTATATTATGTCGTTGCTGGATTTTCGCTATTTTTTGCTAATGTTAATCATCCGCCATGGTTCATTTTCAAAACAAATCGTGGTCAACCCTCCTCAAAATTGTGCGAAAGATGTCAATCTTAAATGTGTGAAACTCTTCATTTTTTACAAAATATTGGGTAGTCGAAAAAGTAGAAATACGAAATCTAATGAAATATAATTTACTTTTGAGAACTCGAAACATTTAGTTAGAAACATTCATTAATATTTTAACTGCCTCAGATTTACAACACTAAATTTGTAAACGAACAAAGCCGCTGCCACAAACACTCATTTATATTCTTTAAAATGATAGTAAAATTATTCTGATAGTCCCCATCGCACCTGACAGCAGCACACTCAGAAGCGTATCAATTCGCTGTCAAGTTCGCCGTCGCCGCTTTGCGATCAACAATTCAAATTAGCGCTAATTCGCGTAATTAAAATGCTCCGAAATAGCTTCTCGCACCAACGCAAACAACCGCCGTTACGCTCACAACTCGAGCGTTCGCTCATAAAAAATCAGGTTTATGACCAGCTACCGTTTAAAAAAGGGTCCGCATCCCTTGCAATGCAATTAACAAATAACTGACCAATGGCACTGTGTCTGCTTGTGTGCGTATGGTAGTGTGTGTGTGAGTGTGCGTGGAAAGCATCCAATCTCTCTCAAGTTCAAAAGCAAACTTTATTACTTTCTTTAGCCACATAGAACTAATTCGTACTTTAAAGAAGCAAAACTTGAGAAAGTCTTCGACTCACACACACACACACACACGCAATATTCAGGCATTAACACGTATATACGCTTGGACATGTTGAATAATTGAGAACCTGATGGCAAAAACGATGACTTTCTTGAGTCAAATGCGGTTTTTCGGCAAAGAAACTGTTTCTGAAAAGTTTTAGTATAACAATTTTCAAATAACCAGCAAATAGTGGCGTCTCGAAATCACGTTTAGAAGGGGTCTTGTCACTAAATTGTTGCTTCTGGCTTATCGGAAATAAGAGTGAAATAATAGTAGGAGTTACGAAGAAGGCTAGAAGAGTTTCAACTTTAAGTATTTGACAATATAAATTTGTCGATTGAATGAGAGATCCGTAGAAGCAGCCCCAATATTTAAATTTCATAAAGTTAACTTTTTTTTTCAAAACTCCATTTAAAACGGCCACCGCAAAAAGGGAGTAGTAACCACATTAGTCTCGCAACTCCTGAACGCATTGCTGGGGCGAAGCTGTCGGCCACACAAGCCACCACATTTATGAAAAGCAAACTGACAAACAAACAAACAAACAAACATAAATTTCAATTTTCCACCAAAATACCGAAGTGACTAAAAGGCCAACGCTATGGATCTCTTGGGAACTTTCAGAGTTTTTGAACTTTTGTTGTCGCTACTGCTAAGCTTGAGAGCGCTGTTGAAGTCGGTGAAATCGGTGGAAAAAGCGCAAGCCAAAAAGCAAATTGAAAACTGCAGTCAGACGAAATAAAGGCAACAAAAAACTCAGCTACCAACGACCGAGTATATTTTGTTGCCACAACAGCTACTTTCTGCTGCCAACAAATGCCAACGCGCCGCTTAAAGGGATAAGGGAAAAGTATTAAAAGTGTCCGAATGATGATTGCCTTGATTGCGATTATCACTGGCGAATACACGCGGCAAGCAGTAAGCAAACGTAACTGGGCAGCTGACACCATCTAAGCGTGTTCCCCAAAGGATTTTTACGTTCAGCATTTAACATTAAGTGACAAATATAAAATCCTACCATGAAATAAACATTCAAAAGGCAAATATGTATGACGAGGCGCTGCAAGCTGGGCACTGGGACTTTAATGGCGATTTTGCACAAGAAGATTTACCTAACGCTCAAGTCAGTTGTTACCCAAAATATCGCTGATATTGGCTGTAGGATGGACTAAACAGTATCGAGAGGAAAACTCCTTAAGATATTTGTGTTTAAAATTTTTGCTGATTTTTCCGACTTTGACTTTCCTGCCACGAACATGGAGTTGCTCAATTCTGCGAAGGCTGATTAGATTAGATTATATAGTAAATGAGCATTGCACCGAAACCTTAAGGTCTATTGTGCTCTCCCGGAAATCAGATGAACAACACATACTTTGTTCTCACCTCAGGGCAATAATTAGGGGGAACGCCTTTATTAACGCTAATTGATGACCGTAAATAGTGAAATATCGGGTTGTCGAAAAAGTATTTTCGTATTTTTAATCAAACTTCAACTTATTTTTTTATATTTATCATGATCTTTAATAAACCGTATATAAACCATTTTGGTCGACCACTTTTTGCGAGTTTTCCTTCAGGGACATTATTTTATAAGTGTAAAACTGATCAGGGATGGTTTCTCGGCCAAAACTACGACACGTAATTTTCACAGGCTTCTCTTGAAGCCAACTTTACTCCATTAAGGGAGTTATGCATTGACCGAAACAAATGGTAGTCCGATGGTACAAAGTCGGGGCGAATGGTGGATGTATTAAAACTTCCCAGCCAAGCTTTCCCAGTTTTTGTCGAGTCATCAAAGATGTGTGTGATCTAGTGTCCTGATGGTCAGTTCTGGCCGTTTTTTTGATTGTATGTAGACGTAGAATCAATCGCTCGACCAGGCTGGATCAGCTCATAGTGAATGATTCCTTTTCAATCCCATTCGTTTCAGAAATGGTTCGATTTCATTTCGTTTCAGCAAAGAATGTCAGATGTTAATTCGGTCCATTAAGTTTTTCACAGACAATTCATGTCGTAAACCTTTTGATGAGCAAGGTTAAGTTCCTTAGCGATATCATGGCTGCTTATGCGACGGTCCTGGTCAATCTTTTCCATAATTTCATCGACTTTTTTAACGATAGGTCGAACAGAGCGACTCAGACTCCGGAAAGAAACGATGCAATGTCGATTTCGTAAAGAAGGAAGTTAGTTGTTTTACAGGCAAGAAGTGAGAATGGTAGCTTTTCCTGATTCTGAATTTTGATTTTGAAGAAGTCGCTTTGATTACGGATCTCTCTGCGAGTTCGAATGTGTCGAAAGATTTAAAAATTGCATTCTGAAATCGCCAGTGCAAAACAATTGAACTTTGAGTCGTCTCAGATGTTCCACTGAATATTTCTATTGACCTTGAAACTGCAAAGCATATGAAAAAATGCTAGGCAAATGTGCGTTCTAATAGTTCTGCCATTTGCATCAAAGTACAAATATTTATGCAACTAAACAAACACAAGTAAACAGTTTGTAAATATGAAAATAGTTATGCACATCCGATATGTTGCCTTCGTGAGAACTTACGTTTGTGTGAGCGTGTGCTGCACACGCCACTCAGTGCATATTTTTGAAAGCGGTGTCTGTGCAGTGTTGCCGCCTTTTAAGATTGCATTTGCAAGCAATTCGAAATTCATCATCATATTTCTTCCATGCCTCCACCCACTCGTCGCTGTATCGAGACACGCAAGCACTTAGCGCTGTATGTATTTACATATGGGTGTGTGGGTGTGGGTGTGGGTGGCGCGGCAATGACCACAATAACTAGCGCTAAGTGCGCGCATTATTTGTGGTATTGCTAATGAAAATGAATGGGGGGCGGCGGCGGTGGCAGCAGGTCATTCCACTCTATTCCGAACAATCGCTTCCAAGTTGCGCAGGTGAACTTCAGCGTGGCTGCCGCTTTGTGATTTGTCATAATTTAGAAATAATGACCATATTTCAGGAATATTTTAAAGTTTCGCGCTGCGGATTCATAGAAGCGATATTAGCGCGGCGGCGAACTCTTATCTGCGGTGAAAGCAAAAACGGTTTTTATTGCTAAATGTTTAAGTTGAACTAAAATAAAATTACAGTGCATTAACACGCTCAAAAAATTGCAATTGAAAAAGTGAATTAGTAATCCGGAAGCTGGTCTAGTGTTTTGATAAACTTTAGCCCACACACATTTGAATAAAGCTTCATATTTAGCTGGCAAATCAGCGCTGTTTACAAAGTGAAAAAAGAATATTATTTAAATATGCTGCGCACAATCGCCGATAAACTTATCGCCCGGAGCGACGGAATACGGAGAAATGATCGGCAAAGCTGCAACAAAAACCCCGGCTACAACTTTGTGATAGCCGTGTGTGCTATTGGTAAGTACTTACATACGTAATAATACTATATTTCTGTACTGAATTTACATTTGTACCGCTAACTGTCGATCACGTGACACTTCCGGCACCAGCTTACGGCCTTCCGGCGCGAGAAGACCGTTCCTACTTGCTACTTATCGCGAAGCACGGAAATTAATTGTTATTTATTTTTCTACTGCACTTCGAAATTAAAAAAATGTGGCGTGATGCGAAACATATAATGATTGAGTTTATACAGGGTTTGAGGTGCGGTGCATGCTGCTTGGACCTCCTTTGTCGTCTCAAAATGCTTGCCTTTCATCGGCCCTTTCAGGCAAGGAAACAAAAACAGTCAGGGGGCCACATTTGGGCTGTAGTGCGGTTGCGGAAGCGTTGGGATGCCCGCTTTGGTTAAGTAGCTGTTCACAAGAAAGGCGGTGTTAGCAGGGGCGTTGGCGTGGTGCAACTCCAACTGGCTGCGATGTCTTGTTTGACCCGATTGACCCTTCATTTGAGTCTCTTGAGGACTTCCACGTAAAACTTGTCGTAGACGGTTTGTCCAGGAGGAACAAATTCATGGTGGACGTTGCCTTTGACGTAAAAAAATACAATGGGCATCGTTTTCACTTTGGATTTGCTCATTCTTCCGGTCTTCATCAGCGACGTTTTCGCAGTACTCCAAAAAGGCTGGATGCCACCGAAACACACTATTTCTTGCTAAAAGCAACATCTGGGTAAGCCTGCTTGATCATATCAAACATCCACGTCTGTCCATCTGCTCGGAGACAAGCAGCTTTAGCTAGGAACGCCTTCTACCGAATTTAGTCGGTGTGCGCATCCTCCAAAGTACAGTCGCGGCGGAATAAAATCAGTCCTATTACTTTCTGGTCAATTCCTGTATATTGTGAAATAGCCGAAGACCGAACTGAAAAAGCCATTATACAATACGTGGTTGCTTAAAATCAATGAAGCCATAATCTGGTCCGATTTCAGTAAACAGTTAAGCTACATCTAATATTCATTACAGAAGGAGAATTCGAATTTTTTCTGAATGCCAACGCCTCTTTTGACATACACAAAATTCAGTGTTCTGGCAATGAGATGGAACAGGGGATTTAACCCATCCAAACAACTTTCAAAGCAGAAAAGTGATGTTAAATCCAAATTTTTTCGAAGTTAAAAACTTCAAAACAAATCGAGCCTCTGGAACTCTGGATTTGTAAGAGGATCCAATGGAACAACAAAGCTTTAGTTAGGGAAGCTTTTAAAGCCTTCTTCTCTAGAGGTGATCATGGAGACTTATCCATCTAAATTAGCTTCTCTAAGATTCTTTGCTCGGTGTCATCTCCATTGAGATAAACGATTGTCCAATGACCGCTCTTGCCAGCATAAAACTTGAGAGCTAAATGAGCATATCAACATTTCTTAAATATTATGTAAATACATTCAGAATTCAACAAATGTAACGGTGTTAGGACTGTGCTTACGCACACTCTGGCCAAACAAATGGTGACAAATGCCCGACTGCTGTTGGTAGTTGAAAAGAAACCAGAATGCTGGTGATTAATTTGCATTTGCAAGATTCGCCAGTGGAGGCAGAAGCAGCAGCAGCAGCAGTTGCAGCCGGAAAACAGCTACTGGATCCGGTTTTGCGGTTTCCAGTTCAACATCTGGTCTTACCACAGGGACACTGACGCAGTGTTTGCCGCACTGGCGCAAGTGCTCACGCATGCAGCGCTGCCAGCCGGTTAACTGCTTATGCGCGGACACACACACACACACACACACACGCAAATGCTTACTGTAAATGCAAGAAGGTGCTGGGATGTGTGTGTGTGTGAGTGCGGCGTTGATGCGTTGAGCTGCGACTAATTGTCAGACAGTGGCACGAGAAGTGGCTTCTTCTTTTCGATTTATTTAGAGCGTGTGCGAGCGAGGATTTAATTGGCATGGGGAATGCAACCAGAAGAGCCAAAAGAGCGTAAAAACAATAAAAACAAAAGCCTTGCCATCATCCACAAATAAAAAAGAATAAAATATGAAACGCTTGAGCTTGTTGCAAGTTGTATGTGTGATAATGTCGTCGTTGCGGATGAAAGGAGCTGTTGCCTTTTCGCTTTCTCGCCAAATAGAAGATGAAAGGACAAAACCAGTCGTTCATGCAGCAATTCGCACATAGTATATACTATATATGTTGTGGCATGTTGACACTTGCAAATATATGTATGTATGTGTGTGTGCGAACGTGTGCTAGCACAACAAGATAGCCGAGAAGGTTGGCCAATTAATTAAATTAAAATCGATTGCTTCAATGTGTTTGCATGCCACAAGTGCAGTTAAAGCGTAAACAATATGCACCAAGCTACTCGCACTTGTATTTATTAGCTGCGTGAATACATTTTGAAATCTTTCAATTCAAGCATTTATAAAGGGCTCCTTCCGACGAACCATCGTGCATTTGAACGTGCGCATCCGAAAGTCTATTTCAATTGCCGGTTAGCCGTTCGAGTGGTGTGCATGTGTGTATGTGCATATGTGTGAGTAAATAATTATGAGTCTTTGTACAAGCGTTATTTATTATTAGGGTGGCACATATCTGAAATTTTGGTTCGCAGTATATATGTATATATTTTTTTATAATGGGTAGTCGAAAAAGTTTTTTCGCATTTATAATCAAACTTCAACCTACTTTTTTGTTTTTATAATGAACTTTAATGAACGGAATATGTAAAATTTTGGTCGACCAATATTTGCCATTTTTTCGCTAGAGACATTATTCCATCAGTGTAAAACTTTTTTGGTTTCTCGGCGAAAACCTGCGACAAGAAATTTTCACAGGCTTCTCCTGAAGCCAACTTTACTCCATTAAGGGAGTTCTGCATTGACCGAAACCAATGGTAGTCCAATCATGCTAGGTCAGAGCTATATGATCGATACATCAAAACTTGGACCATGATCTTTTTCCCACATAATTGTCGTATTTGATACACTTTTCGTCTCCTGTTACCACTCGTTTCAGAATTGTTTCGATTTCAGATGTTAATTCGGTCAATTAAATTTTTGTGGTAGTCAAACATCGAGCTTCTTTTTATAGCCAGTCTTTTTAAATGGTACAAAACCGTTTGATGATGAAGGCTAAGTTCCTTAGCGATGCCAAGGCTGCTTTTGTGACGCTCCTGGTCAATCTTTTTGATAATTTCATCGACTTTTTCAACGATAGATCGACCAGAGCGAGGTGCACACATCGAAATTTTCAGAACGGAAGCGAGCGATCCATTGTTGCGCTACTCGACCTGATACTCGTACAGCTTCGTCTTCGTGAACTTCACAAATTTCATTGGTCGGAACTGCCGATATCGGATAGCTATACCATATAGATTTGGCATGAGAGCCGTATAAAGAAAACCGGAGCCCGAGAATGATGGTAGCGAATTATTGGGAAAATTGCTTAGCTCTCCGCGCGCGGGATCTCCAAGCCGCTCTCGTTTACTGGCTACTATACAAACCAACCCGATTCAAAACAAATTCTGGAATGAATAACTTCTTATTCTCACGAAATGTTGCAGACATTTTTTGCAAGGCAACGTTTTAATCCTCCAACTTCGTGTTTAAATAAGAAAACAACTCACTTTCTCAAAGTACGGTAAACCAGAATAATACATATGTATATCAGGTGGTCTAAGGATGCTAAAGGCTCTTGGAGAATTTAGTTAAACAAAAGCATTTGGTTATAACAACAAGAAAGTGATCAATAAATTATTTCGATAGTGACCAAAGTTGACAAATTGGTGTCACCAGCTGCTTGAGTGACCTGCTGCTTCATAATTACATAATGCTCGGCTGAGCTTTTGTTGTCAACAATTTGTTAGTTTAAAACTTGCAGAATTTTCACGAAAAAAAGGTCCACCCTAATGCGTCGTTAGGCATGAATGTGCGCGGCTGAGCTTATGTACATTCGTCAGTGCCATCGCCTGCAGGCTTCATCGCTTTGGCTTGGCATTTGCTTTGCTTTCAATTCACATGTATTAATTTGTTTTCACTGCAATCATCATCATCACCAGTTACTTTTCGAAAATCAATGACTGTAACCATCGAATTCCATTTAGTTTAATTAATTGAAAATCGTTTAATTTTTGTTGTTTTGCATCGCCTGCAACGTCTCAGAGAGCCACGCTCGGTGCACCTATCTGTGCATTTGAATGCGAGCAAATCCGGATGCCACATAATTACATACACTTCCACATGCTTACACATATGTATGTGTGTTTGGCACTTGTTTCTGTAAGCATCCTTCTTGGCTCGGAAGTCAAGAAGGTATCTGGGTGGTTCGCACCTTCGGGGCTATTGAGGATCGGCAACGGTCGCCACACTTTAGAGAGTGAAACCACAAGCTGAAAAGCCATCAGCGCACACATTACGGTACTTAGTGAGCGCGCACACACACACGCACGTGCACATGTATTCATATGTATGTGCCTGAGAAGCATTTAAGTGCATTGATATTTACATACGAACGCAAACACCGCCTGACTTACACGCAAATGCATACATGTATGGGTATATGTGTGTGTTTGCACATGTATTTATGTGCTTGCATTTCGTATTACCACCAGGTTCGAATTGAGTTTGCAGTACAATTTTCACTTTATGCTTTTCATTTGCTCATTTTTGCAATCGCCTCGCTTGTAAATGCTTGTATGCATGTGTGTATGTGTGTGGTGAGGTATGCAGGCATTTACCTGCGCTCGTTTCCCTCCTTGTTTCCGCCGGCATTGTGTGGACGTCGGCCCACATTAGAGCTGTGCTTGACTGCTGGAGTGCTTTGCTAACGGCTTTGCCGCTGATATTGCCACTGCTATTAAAGCAACACCTATGTAGCCGCTTGTGCATTTTTGTTGCAAGTATCTGGTGCAGTGATGTAGTTAGTATTGTTAACACTGCAGCCATTGTTGGGTTTTGTCGGCGTCGACCAATCGACACCGTGACAAAAAGAAGCGCCCGAAAGGCTGAAGAACCGCTCGATTTTGCACCGGCACTAGTCCGTGTCTAAGCTGTTAGAAATGCTGTCGGGCAAATATGAGCAGAGTATTCATATTTATTTAATTTTTCAGGACATATTTCTCATAGATAAACCATTTTTTATACGATGTATCTCTAAAAATGTTCATGTATGTCAATCTTAAATCTGTCCTTCATTCGGCGAAATTCGCTTTTGGTCCAAATTTCAATCGAAACCCTAGGTTTTGGCCTTTCTGGCTCTACCTTGATGTTGGGTGTAAGTAAAAACGCAGGATTTGTATTACTGAGCCCAGTTGCCCATGCATAAATGTATGTATGTATGTGTGCATGCCTAGCGCACTCATATGCGAATTTACTCCACAGTAATTAGAGTGTAATAATGACTCGAATTCGGACAACGAGTTGTAACAATTGCCACAGTTCTAAACTTGTACATTCTTGCACTCGCAGTCGTACATGTGTATGTGTGTATGTGAGCAAAATGAAAACAGCAGTATGGCCAACTAATTACTTTTAACTAGCCACTTTGATTAGGTTGGCGTTTAAAGCCTTTTTTGGTGATTTTTTTATTTAAACTTCAGAATTTTGAAATACCAAAATTTAAACAATTGAATTTAGAACTAAAAAAGTGAGTTTAAGAAATAGCGATTAGAATACTCCATTACCCGTTCGAAGAACAACAAAGTGGCGAGGGCTATCGGCCGAGCTGTTCAAACACGGCGGCGAAGAACTGATAAGGAGCATGCATCAGTTTCTTTGTAGAATAAGGTCGAACGAAAGCTCGCTCGACGTTTGGAATTTCAGTGTGCTTTGCACAATCCACCAAAAGGGAGACACCACAATCTGTGCCAATTACCGTGGGGTAAGCCTCCTCAGGTTCTATCGAGCGTATTATGTGAAAGACTAAAGCCCACCATCAACAAACCATGGACCTTATCAGTGTGCCTTTAGACCTGGGAAATGAGCAACTTGCCAAAAATTCACCATGTACCAAGTCTTGGAAAAATGCCCGTAAAAAGAGGATCGATACATACCACGAAAAGGAACTGCGTTTATGCCGCGATGTCTGATTTGGTATCTCCGCAGAACTCGCCGTGTAAACTGACTTTGAGCAATACCAAAAGCCCCGTAAGGATCGGGAAGGATCTCTCCGAGCCGTTCGATACCAAACGAGGTTTCAGACAAAGCGACTCCCTTCGTGTGAATTCTTCAATCTACAATATTTGTCCGGAAAGTATTAGGACTTATTTTCTTCCGCCGCGACTGTACTTCGGAGTGGTGCAAGCCGAAAATGCAGTGTTCGTTAGAGCAGAGGTACACGATTATGTTCTGTGTGATACTCGGTAAATCTGTGACAGTGACGTTTGATATAATCAAGCAGGCTTACCCAGATATTTTTTTAGCAAGACCTTTTTGGAGGTCGCTGATGAATGAGAAAATCCAAAGTGAAAATGATGCTCGTTGCCTTTTTTTGACAACCATAAATTTGTTCCTTCAAACGAAGGGTCAATCGGATCCGACAAGACCTTGCAACCGATTGGAAGTTGCACCACGACGATGCCCCGGCTCACACTACCTTTCTTGTGAACAGCTATCTAACCAAGGCCGGCATTCCAACGCTTCGCGGTCGCCCCACAACGTAGATGTTCACCACGACTTTTTTGTTTCCTTCCCTGAAAAGGCAGATGAAAGGCAAGCATTTTGAGACGACAGAGAGGGTCCAATGCCCGTCGGCTCTCGATGCTATTTCGAGGAATGCCTTCCGTGACGCCTTCAAAGCTTAGAAATCGCGCTGGCAGCGGTGCATCGACGAAGAAGGAGGCCATTTTGAAAGTTTTTAAAGAACAGTAACGATTGGCTCAATACAATTCGGAAAAACCCTGTATGCTCTTTTCGCATTGAATTCATAATTATTTCATATATTTATCCCTATTATTTCTCTGCTGGCCTGTGAGGCGTACTTTACCGTAAAATTTGTTCATATTTTGAACTTTTGTTAATGTCTGGCGGTTAGGGACTATTATAAGCTCGCATTACGCCAAAGTTGTTCAACCTTGCGAAAACTAGTATTTTTAAATAACAATAAATAGCCTCCAAAGTTTTTTTTTTGTTAACGCCTCAATAATCACCTTCTGAAAAACTTTGTGAATTGCTAAATGTGTGGCCATCTTGCTTCCCCTTAACAGCTGCAGAGTGACATGTATCCGAAAATAACTTATGCAATGATAAAGCTTAAAGTTTTCTCGGAGGACCGCACACGACCTTAACCCAAAGTGCTTGCCTCGCTTGAATTTAAATGAGAAAAGCTGCAGATCCAGCAGAAACATGTCAACATTAAAATAGTTCGGTTGCTGTTCATTACGCCGTATCAAAATCTACATTCATTTAAAATTAATACATTCACATTTACATGCATTCATAATTAGCGCTTCTCAATATTTTGCACATTGAAATTACCACACACACACACATACACGCACGAACACAAGCCGTGCTGCAGTCACTTCCCGGCGAACACTTCAGAGCGTCGCCGTGGCCTACCATATCCAGTTGTGGTTTTGCGGCGAACTTTCCGTATCGAGAATACGGCTGAGCGAGAAGCTGGCAGCGAGCGCTGACGAGGATGGTGCGGCCGGCTATACTTTGTGCTGACTTACTTACACAGAGTTCCTTTGCTGGGCTCATGGGGAGTCGTTGAGGCGGAGCGCATTCATCGGCTTATTTAAGACACAGTTAACTGCTGCAATATTCATTAAAAGTTGACAATGCACATAGCCATAGCCGAAGTGTCGAAACGAGAGGACAAGTGGCAAAAAGTCGCTGGATGCTGCAACCTTCCGTCCGGAAACTGTGCGCCATCGAGAACACGACACTGGTGGAAAATTGTAACTAAATCACTTAGCGCCGAGATGAATTTTCTGGTTAACCGAGTAAACACTTGATGTTTTCTTCAAAACAACCGCCGCCAGCCCCGGCCTTGTGCTTCGTTAATGTTATGCTGTGCCGTGCTGAGCCGGCTTTGTGGCGCTCGGCTTCCTTCACGTCGCAGCCCAGCACATTAGTGCTTTAACATTGTCATGAATTTTAATATAAATTAACTAATTAGGCGAAATGGATTAGTGGAATATTTTCCACTTTGCGAAGGGCATGCAAACACTCATAAATATGGTGAGCTCGGGAAATGGGTTAAAATGAGATGCTGCTGCGCTCTGCTCTTTGTAAGGACGGCATTGCAGTTAGGGAATGTTACTGTTCGTAGAAATAGTGTTTGGATGTGTTTCTGCGAATGTTTGCGTGTTGATTTGGCTTGATTATGAGCTCGAGGATTTTTGCAAAGAGTTTTCTAAATAAATCAATGAAGTTTTTTCTAAGATGATGAAAATATCCTTTAGTTTTTTTAATTTATTCACCTGGGCATCAATAAATATATGTTATTATTGAAGTGTTATTGTTTGTGAGAGACAAAAGTGATCTTACAACCGTTTCTTTTTCATTTCATTAGATGATCAGTTGATTAGTTTTAGTTAGTTTAACTATGATTTACTTCTGTCAAGAATACGCACACATATCTTGGACAGTATGAGAGATTTTGCGTTAATTGGAAGGGATCTTTACCTCTAAGTTGCTTTAGCAGTGCAAACGAGTCAGAAAGTATTTTGCCTCCAATATAGCCTCTATTTTTTATTTTAAGTTCTCTCTTAAATTCCTGTTTATTCCTAGTTTTGTTCGCAAAATATCTGCGCTTATAGCAGACCCGTTCTTAAGATCTGTATTTATAGAAGTACTAAAACATTTCGAGTTGAAACTGAAATGATAGTTTGTGATTCAAATTCTCTCTCTCTTGCGTCACAGGTCATGATGTTAGGAGAGTGATTATCAGTGACTCGTTGGTTGAAGTCCTAGCTTGAATGACAGCTATATGTTATAGCTCGATCTGAACAATGTGTTGGATTACGGGAAGATATCTTGTTAAATACAAAATTTTTCCATACAAAGATCTGAGTTTTATCCGTCAGTTTGATTCTCAGCTTGATGCCATAGTTGTCCAATATTGGCTTTTCAAATAAATGAGCAACTTTTAAACAAAAAATTACGTATGCGAAATTTCAGAACGATATATTTATCAAAAAGTAAGGGGCGAGTTCGCATATTTATAGCCGGATAGGAGGATATGACTCGTGGCAAACTTGCTATGGTTGAGGGTATAAAAATTTTTTTTCTATATACAACTGAAAAATGTGTCTTATAGAACCTACATAATAATTAAGGAGGGGACGCGGAATCCTCCATGCGCTTGCCGAATTTTAATTTTCTATTATTATAGAAGGTCTTTATCATAGCGTTCTATTTGCCATTTTAACAGTCTGAATAAACGGTTGAGGCCTAGGCAACTTTAAGTATAAAAGCAAAAACTCTTCTTCTCCCTTAATACACAGCTGAAAGTTCCAATTGTTTCATCTCTTTGAGTGCATGTTTATTTGCTTTGATTCTTTCGATTTTATCTATCTTTATATATAAAAATTACATGTCATATTGTTTGTCCGCGATGTACTCCTTAACTACTGGACCGATTTTAGTAAAAGTTAGCACACTGTGTCCAGTTTAAACCAACTTAGAAGATAGGATAGTAAAAACAATCCATACAATCAATGCTCCTTTAAACGGACATCTCCATTAACCATGCACATTGGCCGGTCGCACTATTTGTTGATGTTTATTAAGTACAATCTAAGTATAATGTATACCACAGCAACGCTTGGTCAGATTTACTAGAAGAACTATAAATTTGGGCTCTGGAAAAATACATGGGGAAATCCACATAACATCACCTTTAAATTAATTTTTTTTTTGCTTGAGCATGCACAGGCCTAAGCAAAATCTGATTTGGACAGTGTTGCAATGCTTCATAATTTGAACTTTTAAGCGCAATTACCAATTCTGGTCACACATACACACATAGTATGTATGTGGATCTGTGGATGTGGGTTCATATGAGCAATGTAGTTATTTATTAAAATTAAATTGGAACTTTTCTGCCGAAAACCACAGCCACGAATTGAAAAATAAATATTATAGCATCGAGTGAAGGCCGAACATCGCAAATACAAAATACATATGTATGTACGTTTGTAATACCAACAACGGCAAGTGTTCAACAGCCTTTTTTTCGCACATTCCACATAATCATCTGCATTTTTATAATGAATGACATGCATTATTCATACTCCAACGGAACGCAGGTGCACTCCTCGTCCAGGTCTCATGTGCAATCGGAACTCGAACGTATGGCACTGCGCAAATATGGAACTCGTAAAATCCCAATTTAATTCGTATGCCGCTTATGTTCGTAATGAAAAGCGCAGGTAAACAGACAGTCAAGCAGTCAGCGCGACACCGCGACACGCCACGTCAAATATTCAGGCGTGCTTGTAGGTATTTGCATTCGAAATATGAGTGGGTGGAAATGCACATTTATTTTAAAAGAATTTTCGAGTTTCCCCAGCATCCAAAAGCGGCAATGAATCCTTTGGTTAACGGAGCCAAAGATTGAACCCGTTTACCGAATCGAGTTCAGTCTTTAGTGGAGTCAAAAGAAGCGTTTGTCTTTTGATTCAATTTGGAATGTGAATTAAAGCGAGCGGTTGAGACTACAGAGTTTGTACTCACGACAGTTGGGTCTAATTAATCAGAATGGACCCGGATTTTCAGCTGGCTAAGGATTATTAACTCGGCACTATGCCTCGAAGGAATATCTCTGTCATGTTAACACAATCGTATTACATTAGAATAAGTCCTTTTTGCGGTGAACAACTTGAGTTACTAAGTGCCATGCATCACCAGAACCAATTCAAAGATATTACGAGCGATTTAATAAAGAGCTTCAAGGCTGTTTCTGAATTATCGGAGCACCGGTGGTGCCTCCAATTTCGTCGAAATCAAGTCCACAAAGAAAGCTTGCTGATCACGAAATACCCAATAATGTCGTATCGGGGCTTCCAGCCCACACTTATATATGAGTCAAAATGTATTTAAACATCACCTTTAAATACACACACAGCCGTTAAATACACCAAATGCGTGCACACTGAAATGCTGTGCATAATTTCCGTTGGCGGTCACCGGTGTGTGCAATGTATCCATCATGCGTGACCTCAACGTAATTATGTTACCATAAACAGTTCGCTCTCCGCAAGTACAAATGCACATACGTGAATCGTAAATACATTGGCACATATTGATTGAATGCGTGCGTATGTGTGTGTGTGTGTTTGGATGTAAAAAGTGTTGGCAGGATGCGACGGTATTTTAACTCAATGTTGTGGAATAAAGCGTAATTGATTTGCAATTTTACTGGTGCAGCTCATTTCCTATTAACATACCTAGATGGCAGCGCGCGCCTGCGACTGCGACTGCGAATGTGTGGGTGTGGATGCAATTTCACTTGATTGTGGAAGGTAAATAAGTAAACCCGTCCATCAGACTGCCGCGCTGACTGATGATGTGCTAAAAATACTCGCCCAGCGTTGGCTACGGCCAGCAGCTGTGCGGATCCTTTGAAATGTCACAAATTCACACAAAATAAACCACAATGGCGGCGCGCATCCCCATTTTGCATTTGCGACGCGTTGAAATGTCCTTTCAAACAATCGCGCAATTTTCCAGCCGCCGCCACGACGTGGCACACTCACACGGACTTACAGTTACGTGGACTGTGACGCAGTCGGGGATAACAGCTTTCGGATTGCCGAGGCTGACAGGCGTTGACAACTGCACGAGCGCTTTATTGGTGTGGACAAATGAGGCTCTTGATTTGATTTTGCGACTTATTCGCGCTCGAAATTATCTAAAATGATGTAAAGTGCGCCAAAGTGACTATTCAGTTAACACGCGTCTGTAATTACTTGCCCACGAATTGTCCTTGTAAATATGGGCATTCCTCTCCTTGAGGTTTCATACTAAAACAACTTGTGAAAAGTTCTGAAAAAAAAAAATTGTTTGAAAGCGCAATTTAATAACAACTTTAAAAGATAAGTAGCTTGAAAGCTTACAAAACCAAGAGTATTACTTAACAGCAATGGGAAATATAATATCAGTAGGTCTATAAATAAGGTCTATAATAAGGTCTATAAATAAGAACCTTCCACGCAGTTGAAGTAAGGAAACTGCTACAGAGCAGTCAATTTTAGTTCAGTTTCCCATTGAACCAACCGTCCTTGTCTCTGAACAGATATCTATTGGGTAGTCGAAAAAATCTTTTCGTTTTTTGTCTATAGATGTCGTGTCAGTATATCTCCAGTGCTGCCAATCGCATTGTGTCTTATCATAGTGACATTCTTCCAAGCAAGCCACCAATGGAATTTGTAAAGTTTACGTGGACGATGCTGTATCAGTTCGCGTAGCACAACAATGGTTCGCTGGCTTCCGTTCTGCAAATTTCGATGTAAAAGATGCACTTCGTTCTGGTCGACCTATCGTTGAAAAAGTCGATGAAATTGTGGAAAAGATTGATCAGGACCGGCACATAAGCAGCCATGACATCGCTAAGGAACTTAACATTTATCATCAAACGGTTTTGAATCATTTTAAAAAAGATGGCAACAAAAAGAAGCTCGATGTTTGGAAACCACATGAATTGTCTGTGAAAATTTTATTGGACCGAATTAACATCTGACATCCTTTGTTGAAACGAACTGAAATCGAACCATTTCTGAAGCTTATGGTAACAGGAGACGAAAAGTGGATCAAATACGACAATAATGCGCGAAAAAGATAATGGTCCAAGCGTGATGAAGCTTAACAAAAGGTCACAAAGCCAGTATTGACGTCTCGAAAAGTTATGCTGAGTGTTTGGTGGAATTGGAAAGGAATCATCCACTATGAGCTGCTCCAGCCTCGTCGAACGATGGATTCTATATTTTACTGTAAACAACTGATAAGATTGAAGCAAGCAATAAAAAAAAACGGTCGGAACTGATCAACAAAAAGGGCTTCGTCTTCCATCAGAACAACGCCAGAGTCGGTCTTTGATGAATCGGTAAAAACTGGGAGATCTTGGCTGGGAAGTTTTGATGTATCCACCATATAGTTCTGACCTTGCACCATTGACCTAGAATTTTTTTCGGTCAATGCAGAACTCCTTTAATGTAGTAAAGGCTTCAAGAGAAGCCTGTGAAAATTACTCGTCACAGTTTTTCATCAATAAACCAGAAAAGTTTGACACAGACGGAATAATGTAGCAAAAAGTGGTCAATCAAAATGGTAGATATTTGGTTCATTAAAGTTTATTATAAATAAAAAAAAAAAAATAGTGGACGTTTGATTAAAAATGCGAACAGACTTTTTCGACTGCCCAAATTTTTCTTTTTCGTGATTGGTCCTATAATCTCAAAGTCTGCATCTGCTATCGTTGAAAGATTCGTAGATATTGGCTACAGACCTGTCAAAAGCTTCCTGTAGTCTATAACAGTAATTTATGATAGGAAAGTTGTTCAATTAGGGAGCATATTCTTTTAGACAAGCAGTTGCAAACCTTTCAATGGATTTGTTAATTAACTATTCGCTGAGCTGAGAACTTGTAGGTTTCTACTAATGTGATGTGAAGAAAGGCTGAAAAGCATTTAAAAGTTATTTTACCGAACTTACAAGTTTTTACCTCTCCAGTTTGATTTTATGTTTTTTGTGGCAACATCGGCAACAATGACCGCAATATTTATGCATTTTCCCCATTGTTTGAGTTGGATGATGGATTTTTTGTGGTCAGAATTGAGGAATAACACCTTCACACCTTCGAAGTTGATGTTTAATATAATATTCATGGAAATGCATTGACACAAATTGTATTTAATGGCATTATTGTTTATTTATCAGTTTACGTTGATAAATAAAATCACTAAAGAACTACTTAAATCAAAAAATCCATACATAAACATCTCCTCGAACATTAGGGCAGTGCGTGGTGCTCGGAACAGTAATATGATAATGCAGCATGCTCGACGACTGGAATGTAAGTGTGTTCCGCCTAATTCACAAAAAGGGAGACACCAAAATCTGCCAACTACCGTGGGATAAGCCTCCTCAACATCACATATAAGGTTCTATTGTCTGAAAGATTAAAGCCCACGGTAACAAACTGATTGGACCTTTTTAGTGTGGCTTTAGCCCTTGGAAGTCAATAGCTGACCAGATATTCATCATGCGCCAAATCTTGGAAAAGACCTGTGAAAAAAGAATCGATGTAGACCACTTCTTTCTCGATTTTAAAAGTGATTTTCAAAGCACGAAAAGGAGCTTGGTATCCCCGCAAAATTAATACGGCTGTGTAAACTGACGTTGACTAATACCAAAAGCTCTGTCAGGATCGGGAAGGATCTGTCCGAGCCGTTGGATACCAAACGAGGTTTCAGAAAAGGTGACTCCGTTTCTTGCGACTACTTCAATCTGCTCTCGGAGAAAATATTTCGGATTCAAAATGTAGTTCGTTTATGTTTAATTGGAGACTTCATGCTAAAATTTCTGGGGACGTATAAAAAATGTACACCCCTAATGCTTAACTGCACGCATATCACATTCATTTGGGAGTTAATAAAACAGCATCACTGCATATGCGAACTCAAATAGACATGCCAGACTCGTGCCTGGTCGGCATACCAGCATACGAGCCAAAAAAATGAAAACACGAACAACAACTCAGAGAAGTAAATAAAACGAGAAAGGGAAGCTTGAGCGAATTATCAATAAAGTATATGAACAAATCATGAAGAAAGGAATGAATGAATGGCGCGTAGAGCCTGCTGGGGCTTATATCCGTGCAATTCATTGCCGAGCAACGCAGTGTTTATACTCGTGCTGTATGAATACACGGAAATGCTTTACAGCCTTTTCCTGCTGTTTTCAATTTTCGATGCATTTCAAAAATTAATGGCAAGTTGAGCAAATATGTGTTCGAATGTCTATAAAAACGCTGGCAACCGCAGCACACGGCCAACAACAATTCGGTGCGCGCGCAGCGGCGGCAGGTGAACGGTACTGGAATGCGGCGCGGCTCGTTTGCTTTGGTGCGCCGCTGTTGCTGTTGTTGTTGCTGATGCAGTAACACAGTAACGCAGCCACCAAACGACCGATGACCGATGCTGGCCGCTCCGAATATTCGCATATTTATACATCCTGCACATACTTTACAAATACCACACGCAAATAAATAAGCTGGACGCGGGCAAATAACTACACACACGCACACACATGTGTCTGTGGGTTTGTTAGAACTCATTTATTTGTGTGTGTGTGTGTGGTCGCACGCAGAAAGACGCAATCGAGCTTTCCATGCTGTGTAAACTGGCCGGCAGCGTGCGATATCCATGCCAGGATACAAAGGGAAGAATTGCCAAGGATGCCACGCCGTGTGTGTACGCGGGCGTGTGAGTGTGAATGTGGTGTGGTGTGTGAGTTGTTCAATTTTTGTGTGCTCACTGTTACGCTTTTTCCCTTTTTTCTAGCATTGCAATGCCAACATTTGTTGATTTATAGTGAGACTCTGTACTTTTTGTTGTCGTTGTTGCTGTTGTTGCTGCAGCGGCGAACTTTTTAAACTGGCAAAAACTAAAATGCTACAGCAACAACAGCAACAGTGTGGCGCACGCTGTAAGCAGAAAAGAAATATAATAGAGAAAATGGAAAATGAAAACAAAAATAGAAATAAAAGTGGGAAAAAAGGAGCAAAAGAAAATAAATTGGAAAAAAGAGTAAAAGTTAAATGGGAAAGACAATGACAAGAATTGCAGCTGCGGCTCGAATGCTAAGCAAATAAAATATTGTATGGTTCATAGTCGTATGCACACAGCACACACACACACGCACACAAGCGCAGCTGTATGCATATTTGTGTATGAATGGAGTGTATATGGTGAAATCAAATTGGCTCAGAATGGTCAATCCGTCTGGCCTTAAGGATATGTGCAGCAACACACACACGCACACACAATCAAGCGTGTTTCCATACATACATACATACATATGTGCACATGTTGCATATTCATTGTGACAATATCAAATGAGACAGAAAACGGAGTACTTAGCTTGATACAATATATGTATGTGCTTAGTTTTGCACGCAAGTGTAGCTGTATGTGTGCGTGTCACAAGTGAGCAGCTTGTTACTTCTGAGTGTCTTATTATTTTTGAAGCATGTGTACATTGCATATATACAGCTCTAAGGGCATCTGCTAAAGAATTCAAAGATTATCCAGCAGAATTTTGCCAGTAGCCACTCACAACTTCAAAGGCCTGCTGACCGTCGCAGGGTGTGTGACCATAGTTTCTATGATTTAAGTGTCGATCCCACTGAAGAGATAAAAATTACGAATGAAGGTTGTGGCAGTACGCTAAGGAAAGCCAGGCAGAAATTAATATGAAACCTTACTAATTAATAACCAGCATATAGGTTAGCAATACCGATATCGCATCCGCAACCATATGTACATACTGTATGTCTCCTCGTAATGAATTCAAGTGAGTTATCTATAAAACCAGATCTTGTGTTCCTTCAACTCATCTTCCTATTCATAACAATATAGTAACGGTTATTCCAATAGGGTTGATATGATTTCTAAGTGTCATTTCGACCATTTTTAACAAGTCATCATCTTTAATTTATTTGTCGTTGTATTCAGTAATGCTTACAATTTCAACATGAAAAGATATACGCAAGAACAACCTTTACAAATTATTCAAATTATTTTATTGTAATCTTTTATTATCGAAAAATTATTTTTCAATTGCAACTTTTTGTGCGTTTTAGCCGTAATAATCGTCCACCTGTGTTCGCTATTCGTCAAATTGTTGAAAATTTGGGGCGTCTATTTTCTTTACAAAATGCTCATGTGACAATTAGACAAAGAACCGCTCGAAGTAGTGAAAATAAATTGTCGATCCCGAGGCGTTCTCAGGAATTGGGTCGGTCTCAAACCACAACCTGGAGGATTTTGAGAAAAGATTTGGGCTCGCATCCGTATTGTACTTACTCAAGAACTGAAGCTCTTGGTTGCTTCCAAATTGGGATCACATTGCTTCAATAGCACCCAGCAGAATATTGGACATTATCAATATGATGGAGCTATGTGAGTCTTTGTGATTTAGGAGAGAGCACAATGGACCTAAGATCGCGGTGCAATTCTCATGTTATAATCTACGGTGATGTGAATTTGCTAATTTTGCCTTGAAAATTTTGAAAATAATAACGATTTTTTAAGAAAATCATCACCGATGAGGCTCCCTTACACCTGAATGGTGCGGTAAATAAACAAACCCGTCGATTCTGGTGCGAAGAAAATCCGGAAATTATTCATGAATTCATGTTGTGGTTTTTATTCTCGTGCAATCATCAGTCCATACTCCTTTCGAAACGAAGCTGGTGACACCGTTACTGCCGATAGAGAGCAGTATAGATCGATGCTAACCAACATATTAATGCAATAATTGGAAGAAGTTGATGTTGACAACATCTGGTTCCAACAACACGGGGCTATGGGCCACGCAGCAACAACAGCAACCGAATTGTTGCGAGAAAAGTTTAGAGTTTCGATTATTTGAAGAATTTGTGACACTGAATGGCCTCCAAGAAGTTGTAATTTAACACTATAAGACTACTTCTTTTGTGGCTTTTTGAACGCATTGGTCTTTAGCAATAAAGCAGACTCTCTTAAAGTTTTGAAGTCAATAATGAACCTGCTTTTCATGACACACGACTTGATTTATTGGAAGCACTCCAATTAGCTCCTGCAAAAGAAGTTGTGGAGGCCATTTGAGTGATGATATATTCGGAACTTAGTTGAATCAATTGTACTGCACATTAAATAAAAAAATATTTGAATTTCCTTAATCGAATACGATTCAAAGTCTGAGAATCTCACCAGTCCGAGTCTGGCACTCCTCTTATTGGCTCTGGTAAAGTAACTATTTATTACTTTAGAGTATTGATCTGATTGCTTTCGATTTGTGGAAATTGGGCTTCGTCTCCCAATGGTTGACTGGTAAAGCCAGACCAGCGCAACTGCAAAGTTTTCTGCAATTTGAAAATCTGAATGACTGAATTTACAAAGATGAATATGGTGCTTGTGTAGCTACGTTTCGGGCGAAAGCTTGAAAACACACGCAATGTGCGTAATCTGCCAGCATTTGTTGCTTGTACCTTCAGAGTTATGCGAGTCACTCGAACGTCTTTGCTTTCAACGAATTCTTAACTTCGGCACGTCTTGGCCAACTTTTATCAAAACGCCGCATCTCTCATTTGTCCAAACTGATCACAACACAATATATGTGCGTGCGGACACATGTTTGTTGCGAATATGCACAGCAAGGAGGACGGCAGGTCGGGAGAACGGCAGCCAAGGCATATAACAGCGCACAGTGCCATCCTCTCGCTTAAGCACTACCACAAACAAACAAGCATGTGCGATAAATACGATTTGGAATCTACCCAAGCTCCATTTATCAGCGTTATTGACCAAAGGAACTGCAATAAAAAGTGCAATATTTCAATTTAACCGCTTGGTGGCCTTTTACCCCAAAACACCGCATATCACCAGCACCAGTAACAGCGTCAGCGCCAACGACGGCTGTCCCTTAACCCACCCAACGCTGTGCGGTCACCGCGCTTGCCGACGCTGCCCCGCCACTCCGCCCGCTGAGCCATGCTGCTGCTCGGCAGCTGTGCTACTTTGTTGTTGGTGTTATTGTTGTCGTACACTACGTTTGCTAGCAATTTAACGTACAGAGGATTTTATTACCCTCGATGCACATTCTCAACTTTGTTGTTCGGCCACATTGAGTGTCGCCATCGCCACTGCCGCCGCCGCCGCCATCGCCCGGTGTGTTGTGATGAGTGGCATCTTCATACGTACAAGACATTTAGTTTCACGATGGGCGCAGTACACACAATCACACAGACGCTTACATCGGCCCAATAGACGGTGGGTGGCACTGAGTCGATGGTACCACTGATTGCAGCCACCGACTGCAAGTTGCAGCAACTCGAAGTTTCTCATTTTGTATCAAAGTTTCTTGCTACGCGCACCACCGCGCCCCCTCCTCGGCAGGCATGCGGCCACAATTATTGTCATCTCTAATGTGACGACATTTTCTGTAAGTTTCGTTTATACTGTTTCGCTTTTCGTATCGTTTCAGTTGCAATCCTCGGCAGCGACCTGGTGCCTGGCGTTCGTGGTGAGGAGTGCGGCCAGGAGGAGTTTACGAAATGTGCTGAGCCTCTGGATATGCTACATTTAACCTCCGAATTATCCATCGGAGCTGCCAAGAAGGACGAACTGCTTAAACTTTGCAAGTAAGTCAACGTTATCAACGAGAAAAGAAAAAGTTTCTTTTTTCAATTATTTAATTCCGCATTTACCCTTCACCCCTTCTGCCTGACGCACCGCTGCTGTTGCATGCCTTACCTGGTGGCCACCAGCAAACTGACTGCGCGCAGTTTGTTGCGCCGCTCATCACTGCGAAGCACTAATGGCAGGGTGCAAGTAATTACTAAGTGTAGTCGACTTTCTTTTTTGGCTGTTTCTCGGTTTCTTTTTCTTCATTCAGCGCAGGAATTAATTGCGCTGTGCAATTTGTGGTTTTTACTAGCAAAATTAATATTACCTTCTAATTTTCAGCAAATGTACGGGCGAATTCTCGCATTTTGGCTACAAACCTTAACACTATCAGCTCAGGCCATCGTCCATTAAATCTGGTGCAATCAGGTGTCATAATTATAAAATGTGGCGCTGCCTTAGTGCGAGGTTTTAATTATTGAAGTCATAAATGGAGTTGCTTAGCTTGCGGAATTTCGAAATTACAGTTACTTCAATGCAATCGCGAATTTGATAAGGCACTGAGTTATGGGAAACCGCTGTTTAATTTTATTGAATTCTCTCTTTTTTGAGTATTAATTATGTGATTGTGCTTCGCAGTTAATCGAATAGCTTCCAGTAAATCGTTAAAATTTCAGACATATCTCACTAGCGCAAATCGAGCTTATAACATTTGGATGGTTTTTAGGAATGTTCGTCGGGGTTAGTCGTCCAAAGTATTTAATCTACTTGATCTGCTATATTGTAGATGCCTTCAGATCGAAAAGCAGGCGGCGCTAACTATTGATGGTTTCGGGCAGCCGCCTTTGCTTTACATTTATCAAGAGATGTCCCGTCGCTCCCATTCTTGTTGCTATGTTTTTATGCTATAAATATTTTTCAAAAATTTAGCAATGTTAAGGATTTATGAGTGGATCTTCTTCTTCTTTGGTACTACAACTAGTTGGCCCATCACTTGCGAGGTCATGCCAGTTGTATATTCAAACTGCACACAGTTCGCTATGCACGTGATCCTTCCATTGAATGTGTGGGCAACCTGCTGGGCGCTACTGAGGTGATGTGATCTCTGGCGCATTCCTGCTACCTTCTGCCAGTGCTGTTCTCTCTCCACTCTCTCCTCTATGAGGAGCATTTGCTTAAGAGTGTGGGACCCTATTGCGATGCAAGCTAGGCCTTGGAAGCCGAAGCAACCGCTTCATAAGTGGCAATAGGCCTTACAATCATGGTACACATCCACCTAATGATACCTGCCTTGTTTCCCCAGAATCTGCCGGCCAGGCGTCTGCATATCATGAGCGCTTTGGTGGCTTTGGACAGCGTTAGATCCTCATGCCTACTCCACTGTAAGGAAAAGTCTCAAGTCGTTTTGAACAATGTCGCACAGAGTGTTCTCAAATTTGTCTCTCACCATTATGACGATGTCATCGTCGTACCCCTGGCAACGATTCCTATTGCTAGTGAGCAACTCAAGGAACTCATCTACTACCAGGCTCCATAGTAGGGGCGATAGAACTCCACCCTGTGGGCAGCCCCTCGTGGTGCTAAAATGAATCTTGCTCTTCCAAACAGTTGTTTCAGCTATTCTAGTACGCAGTAAGGCCTCTATTCATCTCCATATTGAAGACGTCACGTTCCTGTTTTCCAGTGCCTTGATCATGCTTGTCTGAGACGCGTTATCAAAAGCACCTTCAATGTCAAGGAAGGCGAATTCTGTAGTTAATGGACCTTGCTTCCGTTGCCCACCCACGGGTCTTGACTTTAAGGAGCATTTTGCTGGAGGATCATCTTCCATGTGAAAGAAGATCTGCGAGATGGATCTGCTTCTCAATTACCGATCCCAAAGTAGCCTCTGTTGCAAGTTAATTTGCGATTAATATCCAATATGCAAAGTTTTTAAAAATTTCAAACAAAAAGCTTATGTAAATCCCAAAACGCGAGGAATCTTTGTGTGTGGCCTCCAGGTCTTGTCGTCCTTCACCACAAGACTAACCTTTCGTTTCTTTTTTAGGCTGGAAAAAGCCGCGCTGACGGCTTTGTTTTTAGAGTAGACAGCAACTGCATTTCAGATAATCGTCACGTCTCACCTATTCCAGCGTTATATGTATAAAGAGGCACGAGGGGGAATCACCTTGTCTGGTACCGGGGTGCTGGATGGAGCTGATAATGGAGTCCTCTAGTATCCTCAGATCATAGTGGGAAAAGCGGTATTTTTTACAGTTGTAAATTAAATATAAATAACTTAACTTAACCTTGTAACTTCCTATGCCAAAGCAACAATTTAATGCCAATGTGTTGTTGAGACCATTACTAAAAATTTAGACGAGGATCAACTTCCAATTTTTTATGAACGTTTTTTTCACTTCAGATTTAATATTGATGGAGATGAGACCTGCCTCTGCGATTCGAATGAAATTGCGGGAGTTCTTTAATGAAGTTGGCAAAACATTTTCTTTTTTTAACAATGCATCAGTGCTTTTACAAAGCAGAATCCTCAAAAATGTTGTTGTTTTGCTAATAGCATAGACATTTTGGGTCAATTTATACCAAATATATGTATTGATTCTACATATTTACGAATGTGTGTTTCTGTATGTAGCGGTCTATTGTTCGGCTATTTACGCCGATGAAGAACGCAACACATCGAAGCGCACAGAAGTTAACTCGAAGTTTTGATTTTAAACTTCATGTTTTTGCTCCTCTCGGACGGTGTTTACGTATGTATCTGTGATATCAATGCATTCGTCCACTTGCCAATTCATTCGTGCGTTCGCTTACGTGCTCTCTGCGCTCGCTCGGAAGATACAATTTGAACGGCAATTCTCATGGTGTTTTTCTTCGTTTAGACGAGACTCCACTATTCCGACAGTTATCGTGTGCCTATTTAGTTACACGAAAATTTGTGTTGATTGCAACTACCACTCCATGGCCGGAAGCAATACGTTCTTCATTGTGCTCGTAAATACCGTTATCATTCAGTGGTCAACCTTTGGCACTTGGTATGCAGCACTCAATGCGTTTGTCCACTTCCCACTAAGTCAATGCTGCGAGTGGTTGCTCTCTTTCGGCAAAACAAAAAAGGCACACTCACACTCGCGCACACACACACATACACACGTGTACGCGTTCATCTAGCGGATAAAAATCGAGTTCATTAAAAATTCCAAGCGGATCATCTGTTTTGTAAAATGAGTCTGAAAAAACTTTCGGTTCGTTACATAAGTAAGTAAAAGCATGTGCCAAATTGAATTTCCAAAACAAATTTTTTTGTCATCCCAACGAGAGGAAGGAGGTTAATGCGGTTATGGAAAAATCAAGAATTCGTATGAATTACAAATGAACTCTGCGTTGCATTAAACACGTCATGGCTTAAAGTTATTAGAATAGGTCAAAAGTTGAAGTTCTCCTTTATGATTATACAATAGACTTAATATTTTATTGTGGTCTTCTGTGTTCTTCAGAATGGAGTACACAAAGTCCACTATTATTGATTAAAGTGTTTTCGTTGCGACCACTCGCCACAATTGCTCACTTAAGAGCAGGCAAACTGTTCAGTTAAGAATACCAAAGGGCATGTGTAGGACGATGGCACTCAACTCTGCTTTGAAGCACTTCGTAAGGCTGGGCGCGCTAGCACGGAATTTCTTAATATTTTTTATTGCTGAAAGGAATTGCTATTAAGTAAAGAAGTTGCACAGAGACCTCTTCTACGCTGTAGTAATCTTAAAAATTTGAAATACATAAAAATATATATAATAAATACATTCAATAAACGACTGGCGCGCTGTTGTTGACTCGGCTATAATCGCGTAAGCGGTGTCTAAGCCAGTCAAGAAGAAGAAGAAGAAATACATTCAATAAGGACAGGGTAAAGTCTTAGGCATACTTCTAAAGTCACCGTACTTTAGAAATGAGGTTTTAATTGTGAGGAATATCTGAAACCCTCACAATTTTTATCAAAATTATCTCCGATTTGCCTTAAACCATTGAAGTATTGCTTGGTGCAATCAAAATATTTTTATACTCTGAACAGGGTATATTAAGTTTGCCCAGAGGATTGTAACACCCAGAAGGAAACGTCGGAGGCTTTATAAAATATAGTATATATAAAAGATCAGCGTGTCGAGCTGAGTCGATTTAGACAAGTTCATCCATCTGTCTGTACGTGACCTAACTAGTCCTAAGATTTTGAGATATCGAGCTGAATTTTTGCAAATCCCAATATCTGACTTCTAAAGTTGTTAGTTGCCGTAAAACTTTTTACGTCAATTCAAGTCATTGTACGGGGTTTTTTTATTTGGCAAAATATCTTCAACAAAATTTAGCATGGATTATTGTACAAGGAATCGGGAGAATCTTCAAACAAATTGTTGAGGTTGAACCACTGCATATAGCTATCATAACAACTGATAAATCAAAATCAAATACTTATAAGAGGATTTGTGAAGGGTATTCTAGTTCCGAAGGAACCGAAATTAATGGGCTTTCTTATTTTTTAATATTTGTAGTTTGAACCGTGAGAACGCTCAATTGAATAAACCAAATTGTCTTTGTGCGAGTATATTATGGACGCGAGAGAATTGTAATACCCCAAAAACGTTCACTTAGAAAAAACTAACTGACATGAGCGCTGTGCTACCGGGTGGTAACCGAAATAAGAGTTATCCAGCAACTCACTGAATTCGGTGAAAAATGTGATTCTTTTCCATCCCAGCTTCCTAATATTTTTTAAGTTGAAGTATTGTTAGCAGTGGAATACATATGTCCCTTCTCATCTGGCTGAAGGCTAGGCATTCATAGATAACGTTCCAGCGCCTCATCTTCCTCCGCGCATGCTCGGCATTCAAGCGAATCCACATTTGCTATTTTCTGAAACTGGGAACTTAAGAGTCGGTGCCTCGTGATGACGTTTACAATGTGACTGAGCTCTCTTTGGCCTAGAAGGAGGTGAGGTGTTCCACTTGGAGTGGTTCTTTCAAACAATCCTTAAAGAAACTGAATGGCCTGGGGCATGATAGGGCGAAATGTGTATATTCCCATATGACCGGCTACCCAGATGATATTAACCGTTTTATATAGTGTTATTTCTTTTAAGTTCCCATTCTCCTCTTTATATTTACATACTCTCTTTTTATTTCAGTGAACTGAAAAAGGGCGTCCGTTGCATCCAGAGTTACACGCGGCGCTGCATGCCGCTGCAGCAAAGGAACCAATTCAATAAATTGTACCACGGCACAAATCAATTCATTCGTGACTTGTGTAACGAAGGCGAGTTTCAGGATGGTAAGTTGAAAGATGATTGAAATATTTGAAAACCACGCCACTTTATTTGTTGTAATTATGTGTAGAATACCTAAAGCACGCGCATTGTTCGGAAATAGCCAAAAAGGAATTTGAGGGTTGCGCCAATCGTTATAAGGAAACAATGGTGTTTCTGAAGCCCAACAAGAATCAGGAGAACCACGAGAACATCACTTTGAATGAAAATATAAAAACAATCTGTTGGTGCGTTGTTGTAAAAAATTGTGAGTAATACTTTTAACTAATTGAAACTCTCTGTTATGCAAATACAGTTCCATCAACGAGTTGGTGGATTGCTCTGAAGACGCCGCACGTAAGATATGCGGCCACGACGCGGCGAAATTCACTCGTGAACTGGTTGACAAATATGCGCACAGCCTAACGAAGGTGAGACCAAATCAAGAAACATATGTATATGTATGTATGTTAAAAGGGGATGAGTGTAAATTTAAGAAAACCGATTAATGGGTTCAAAATGCATAAGTCGTTGATATCCCGTGGGGTACTTGCTCCGCTCTCACAAAACTATGATTTTTTAAGCAAAAATGTGAGATGCTAATAGATTTTTCATACATAAAGAGTCATTGCGATCCATGTAAACCACTCATTTTGGGTTGCTACATTTGCAGCAGTATTTATTATTTTATCTGCAGTCCTGAAGGATCCAAGTATCATTTACGGACCTCTTTCCCACAGTGCGATTGGAGTAATCTTTTAAAGTTAACTTTTTAACATTTCAGATCTACTGTGAGGACTTCACACGACATCCGGAAATGTGCCATGATGGACTCAGCGATGACGGCGTGTCCCGATATCAGCCGCCTCTCGGTCGAGCGATCGTGCTTATCATTTCAGGCGTCGTTGCGGCATTCGGTGCACACATGAGTATTAGATAGATGAAAAGTGTGGCAACGTAAGATTACAAAAAATACTTTGCTGCTTTGATTTTTCCTAAGATATTACTTATAATCTCTTAATTGTTTGAGAGCAACGAATTTTGTTTTCAGTTTTTTGGGAAACGGTCTTATACAGTTATAAAAATCAAATTAAAAGTGAATTAAGAGATTACGGCATGTAGCTGTATAATTTAAGTTAAAAAGCAAAAACAAAAAGCAGACGTTGCAATGTATCCAGAAGAACAAGAAGAAACACACACATACACATCTTAGTATTTAAATGGGATTAATGAAGTGGATATATATAGAAATATTATAGCTATGTTTAAAACAACATATACAGTTAGTGGAGTGCTAATGGAGAGTCGGAAGGGTGCGTGAAGAGTAGAAGAGGCGAGAATGTGCAGAATTAGAAATTATAGTTAAAATTTAAATTTAGGGCACAGTAAGCCCGACTTAAGAGACAATTACCAACACTCACACAAAATTACACGTTTAGAGTACCAACAAGACCAAAAATTATACAGTACATACCTACATATACACAAATTAACTATAAAGTATGTTAGACTTAGTAGAAACATATTGAATTTACTTATTGTATTTGTATGCACTTGTTTATTAAAACGATATAAAAGAATTAATTAAAATTAATTGTGAAATGGAAATTGCAAAATTTGACATGGAGATTTTACGCCGGGATTAAGTGATTTAACACGTGGCAACACTTACACATACATATACTTGTTTTGCGTCTAGCTCTTCTTTGGAACAAAGAGAATTTGTGAGTTGTTTCACTCATTGGTGAGCATATTTTTAAGAGAATAAATGTATTAAATTAATTTAGTTGTAAACTATTAAATTTTGTTGAATTTTTATGCAATGTAATGGAACTTAGATATAAAAGAAACAAATCAACTCGATGGTTTCCTTTTTTACTTTCACTAGTCTTTACAAATAGCAGATTAACCAAGTTTTAGGAAAGTTCGTGGGGGGGAAAGAGAAAAATGGTCTAATGAAACTGGCGGTGTCCGCTGGAATAAACTGCTTGAGTATGATCACAACAGTGCTTGAAGTCTAACTGAAGCGGACAGTGAGAATAATAATGCTTTCGACCAGTTTTTTTTTACAAAGATTGTTTTAAATGTTAAATATTTTTGAAAACTTTTTGCAATTTTTTAACCCAAGTTAAGGGAGATTTTCTAAATAAACAGATACTTGAGAGCCCATAAATACCTTGAAGAACTGGTACTACCATCGTTTAGCAAGGAAATTCATTTTCCTCTTTTATTGACACATTTTTAATATAATATAGGGTGGTCGAAAAAGTATTTTCGTATTTTTAATCAAACTTCAATTTATTTTTTTATAATGAATTTTAATGAACCAAATATATACCATTTTGGTTGACCACTTTTTGCCATTTTTCCGTTAGAGACATTATTCCATCAGTGTAAGACTTCTCGGTAAGGTTAAGGTTTCTCGGCGAAAAACTGCGACAAGTAATTTTCACAGATTTCTCTTGAAGCCAACTTTACTCCATTAAGGGAGTTCTGCGTTGACCGAAACAAATGGTAGTCCGATGGTGAAAGGTCAGTGATATATGATGAATGCATCAAAACTTCCTAGCCAAGCTCTCCCAGTTTTTGCCGAATTATCAAAAATGTGTGTGCTCTGGCATTGTACTGATGGAAGACGAAGCCCTTTCTGTTGATCAGTTCTAACCGTTTTTTTTTTTCGATTGCTTGCTTCAATCTCATCAGTTGTTGACAGTAAAATGTAGAATCAATCGTTCGACCAGTTTGGAGCAGCTCATAGTGGATGATTTTTTTCCAATCGCACCAAAAGCTCAACATAACCTTTCTAGGCGTCAATCCTGGCTTTGCGACCGTTTGTTGAGATTCACCACGCTTGGACCATGATCTTCTTCGCACATTATTTTCGTTTTTGATCCAATTTTCGTCTCCTGTTACCATTCGCTTGAGAAATGATTCGATTTCATTTCGTTTCAGCACGGAATCGCTGATGTTACTTCGGTCCATTTAATTTTTCACAGACAAATCATGTGATACCCAAACACCGAACTTCTTTTTGTAGCCAGTCATTTTATATGGTTCAAATCCGTTTAATGATGAATGCTAAGTTCCTTAGACTTTTTCGACTATCCAATATTTTTTCCGAATTTTTTGTTGATATAAAAAATCTTTTTTCCAAATTCTTAAAATATTACCCTTTCTAAGGTTGCAATTATTAATTAAGGTCAATAGTAATCTCGAATTGTATTCGAAAGTGACAAATTCGAAATGCTGACTTAAAAGGGTAGTTTCACTATTTTTGCTGAGACCAGCAGTCCGTAGGTCTTGAATGAACGATTTAAACGAGTTTGCTTAGAAGACTAGATAAAAGGCTTCCACCTTTTTCGTGACATCACTGACTAATCCTTATATGCTCTTAGACAGTGTTTGGTAATATGTTTCACTGGAAATGCAGAGACGGATTTACGGGCAGATCTCCCAAGCACTTCGCATGTAAAATCAGCTAGCTGGCATAAGAAATTGTCGAAGCAACTTTCTTAAAAACGATATAGGCACCACAATTAGCTTGTATGGCAGCCAAGTACTCGTAGCTGACTCTCGAGAGAGCTTCAGGTTGAGTTATCGCAAATGCTATAGCGAGGGTGACAGCTACAACAACCTAATTAACCTCGAAGGTCTTGATGACTTACCAAGTTTCCATCCTTAAATCCTACGCACAAACTGGAAATACTTCCATTTTAAATACATATAGTAATTACCATATTTCCAAGAGATCTACCTTTACGAGTACACCCCACCCACTTAATCTGCATTTATCAAACAATGAAATTTTAAGCACGAGTTTTTTAGGCTAGACCTGCGAATACAGTTCGTGGTTATGAAAAATCAAATATACTATACTATATATATATTTGGGAATAATAATTCAACTGCGAATTTTTAATTAAAGCGTTTTCTGTATGTATGTGTAACCTAAGCATATATGTATGTATGTATTTACAAAATAAAAAATATTAATTTATCAAAATAAAAATAGAAAAGACAGCAACGCACAGCAAGCACTTATTGTCATTAGTAATGATAATTTTAACTAAATAAATTATAAAACAAAGGAAACATAGAAACTTATGTATGTATGTAGTTGTTGAAAATTCACTTGTTGCAATTATGTATGCTATGCTCATAATTTATACAGTTATCTTATGGTAATTAGTTTGTTGTTAAGATCCGTGCCATTTGTTTTCTAACTAATAACTAATTAACTTAGTACACTTAACTTATAGCCACAGCGTATTAAGCGAAATTTTATTCAACACACGAAAGTTCAATGCGAATTTTACACAGCAAGTAGCAATGCAAAACTGAGTAAACAGAAATAACAAAAACAAAAATAAAAGCAATGTCGTTGCCCGATATTGGAATACAGTCAATTACGAATGTGTTACATTTATCGGTAACCAAAATCAGATTTGTTGTTTTATTTCGTCCGTTACAAATTGCAACGGTACTTTAATTTAGCGGCCAGTAACCGTACACAAACACACACATACACACGCACTCACACACAAGGATGCAACCATGGAAGTAAGTAAGTTTGGCGTATGGGCGATAGGGCGACCCCGTGATGGCAGTGCGGCAGGCACATTGGCTGCGCGTCTTGCTAGCCACACTTGCCGTATCACCGCACACCGCTTTCACGCTCGGTTGCAGCAGCACTTTCGCATAGGAGCGGAAAACCACATACCGGATGCGACACAAATCGCCAAATGAAACGAAACCACGTAAGTGCATACTCGACTCACCGCAGTGATCCGCACTCTGCTGGCTGTACGTTAAGCTGCCCATTTTGTCACCATATCACCGTGACACCTGAAAAACGCCCATCCAACGCCCGACGGCCATGTATGGGTGTTGCACAGTGTGGCAGAGCTGCTTCTACTTTGTTGAGTAGACAAGAAGAGTTAAAACAGACGGGGAATGCCGCGAGGAAGTGTAAGCACTGGTATCCGAAAACATTTGAGTTCTTTCACCTCTCGGCAGGCAGCGCTGAACTTCAGAGCGCATTTACGACACGAAAAAGCTTCTCACAAATTCCGTCTGTGGCTCGGAGGTAACCTAACATCGGCTCCTAACTTAACTTAGAACTTGGACAAAGGAAAAAGACTGAAAATTGGATATTTAGTAGACATTTTCACACATTGATGGAAAATAATGCTTCGTTTAAGTCTTTAATTGTATCTCAAATACCTGTGTACAATTTCATGAAGATCGGTTGAGTATTTGTCGAGAAATCTTGCCAACCGTTTTAAAAAAATCGAGAAAACGCCTTTAAAGATGGCACACTCTGCCTGCTAGCCTCGACCGCCAAGTTTTCCAGACTGTATCTCCGACACTATTACTCGGATCAACTTAAAAATGTAGAATAATATTCTAGAGAAGCTGTAGTATTTAGTAAGACAAAAAAAATCGATTTTTTGTACCCCGTAAGTGCATGTAACCCGTAAGTGCATGTAACCCCTAAAACTTCTTCCTCAAGGTCTAGTTATTATTTTCCCAGCCCAAAAGTCTTTGAGTAAAACACTGTGTGTGCCACTCACTCTTTGGAAGCTTGCGGAAACCACTCTTTTTGCCACACTCGTTCAGACAGACACACACATGCACTCGAAGGTTCCACCTGTATTTGCTATCGGAGCGATTTGGCATCGCCACAAACGGTGAATTCCCTTTGCATATGCCACATCTAACGTTCGTTCCCGAACACACGCGCGTTCACACATATGCCACTGCCTGTCTTTGTCCATTCTCGCCAGCCAGGCCACTGTGCCGCGTTGCGACTTTGCTTTTTGCTTTTGTCCCATCCTTCGTGTTGCCATTCATGTTGGCATGACTTACTTTGCTCAAGGGATGCTGCCGACGACCGCTTGGCGTGCAAATTCACGCCAAATTGGCTCTTAGCCCAGCCCAGCGCAGCCCGAATCTGTGGAGTCCGATCGAAGTGCTTAGAACGTTGTCCGCTTGTCCACACTTCACAGTTAGGTTTATCTGCGGAGTTACCTGTTTCCTGTGTCACTTTTAGCAGCGTTCGGGGTCCGCTATGCATTTTAACTCCAGGTAATGGCTTCGATTGCCAGACACACGACTGCAAGCACACACACACACATGCGGTGCCTCGGTGGCTCGGTGCCTGGGTGTATGCATGTGAATTTATGCACCGTTATGGACATGTGGTATGCAACGGTGGGGGCTGCTAAGTAATTAAAGTTGCCCAACAATGATTTTTTGAGACAATTTCGGAACTTTAATGTTTTACAACATAATTTAGGAGCCAGTGTAATGCAGATCAACTGATATCACTGAGTTCAGTCGAATGCTCGATACGGTCGGTTGTGGCACAGCTACGTGCAGCAGGATTTGTTCAAAACTTAAATTTTAACCCAAAACTAAGCACCGTTAAGCGTGTGAATTACTCAGCGTCGCACACACAATATGACCCGCCGACACCCTGTACACATACAGTCAAATGTTGCATTACAGTTTTCGCCAAACTTCTCCCTTCATTCCTTTCGGCTGCGAGCCGTCGGGTGGTGGTCCAGCCCGGGCTCAAAATGACTCACAATTTGCGAATGTTATTTGCAATATCACTGGATTTTAATGCGGCATGTTGTTGTCTGTGTTCATATTATTGCCGTTGTTTTTAATTGACGTCAGCAGCTGTGTCACAATCAACGCTAATCACTGTAATTATTGTTTACCGCGTGACACTCGTTTAATTAATTCCAAGTTACGGATCCATCCGACTCGGCCATCGGCCATCGTGGGTGTGTCGTCGCGTTCCCCTACTGTTGTTGCTATTGTTGCTGTTGTTGTGTGGTTGTGTAAAACTATAGCAACAGCAGCGACCACAAAGGCAACCAAAACAAAAACAAAAGAGCAGAGATGTCCGCTAACTTTTCGCCGTAACGGTAAATGGAACGAGAACGGTATTTAATTTTATTACCTGGACATTGGGAATCGAAACTACGGAGCAGCAGCAGTCAATGAATTTTAATTCGGTTTATTCGAAATTTAGATGCCTCGGTGGACCCTATTGGGCGCAATTACCGATCACGCGGAGCGCAAGCGAAATTAGCGAGTCAATGGGAGAATTGATTACAGCGCGAAATTGGCACTGCGTTTAACCGCCTATTATGGCGTGCAGCGATTGCTGGTGGGCTGTGAAGGTAGACACCATTGAAGTGTGCAGACAAGGCGCTTCTAAACGCTCAATTAATGAACGCTGACACATTTGCAGATTCTGCCTAGCTAAGGAGCCGTTTTTAGCAAGGTCGGTTTATCTCCAAAAGCTGAAATAATTGTAATATGAAAGACGAACCAAATAAGCAAGAGAATTGGATATAGTTATGAAACCTAACCTCATACACTTTGGAAAAGTACAGAAGGGTTTTTAATAGCCTTTAAGTTCAGTTTCGAATTTCAAGTTCGCTAAAAACCGCGAACACTTGCGCCCGAATTTCTCCCGAATTCAGCAAAAGAGTTGGCGTTTTGATATAGTTCAAGTGAAAAAAGGAATTGAATTGAAGGTTATACTTAGCAACTGTTAGGTTAATCCATTTTTCGACAGATTATTGGTATTTTGAAAGTAATTTCGTAACCCCGATTATCATAGAAAACCTTATCTATATTCACAAAAAACTGGGGCAATGGATTTTCAATTAAATTTTTCACCAGCAAAATTCTTCATAGATAGGAATAGGTAAGAGTTCATACTAACCGCTGACCCACGTAGAGGTACCTTTTTCAATTGCCTTTTTTGACAGATCACGCGTTAGTCGTGTCAAGTTGTCATGTCATTTTTGTTCAATACTGTTTGGCATTTAATCGTGGAAAGATTTTCGCCTGAACACCTTTATAAGCCGCTCAACTTTATTACTACAATTCACATTCTGTAAAAAATGTATTTTGCACGCTTCGTTCAACTTATGGTCAACATAATCGGGTGGTCGGTCCATATTTCTTCAAAAATGATCCCAGTGAGAACGTAACTGTCAATGGCGACCGTTATCGCGCCATAGTAATTGACTTTTTGATGCCAGAAAGTGAAGCTCGTGATCTCGGCGACATTTGGTGTCAACAAGACGGTGCCATTTCCCACACATCGCATCAATCCATAGGTTTGAGAAAACACTTCGGTGAGCAGATAATTTTACGTTTTGGGACGGTCGATTGGTCACCAGGATCGTGTGATACTTTTTCCTGTGGAAATATGTAAAGTCTAAGGCCTATGCGGACAATCTCGCTTCAATTCAGGTCTTGGAGCAAAACATCGCGCGTGTCATTCGCCAGTTACCAGACGAAATGCTCGAACGAGTCATCGAAAATTGAGCTCAACGGTTGGACCATGTGAGACATAGGCGCGGCCAACATTTGAAAGAGAAGATTTTCAGAAAATAAATCGATTAATAATAAATTTGAAGTTTCTGTGTTTTTTCTTTAAAAAGTAGGGAACCTGGAAATGGATCACACTTTATAAGGTGGATATATAAAAACATCCCAAAGCTAGTCATTTCAGTGCAATTGCTTAATTCAGATCCTGCTCCCATTGTTGACAGTACAGCTCCGAGTTAAAAATTTGGCCGTTGGGTAAGAGCTCATAGTAGATAATTAGCAGTCATTTCCACCAAATACATATCAAATCATTTTTGGCAGTCAACCCAGGATTTGTCGCTCTTTGCCTCGGCCTACCTCATTACGAGTAACGTTCCGCTCTAGAAATGAATCGATTTTGTTGCGATTTAGCATCCATAACAGTAACAGGAGCATAAACTTTATTCACATTTTCAGCCTTTTTTCACGCCTTTTGGCCTTGATCGAAGAAAAATGTAAAATTTGGCGTATTTTCTCTTTGGTGGTGTCCCTCTTTGAAGCGTACTCACAAAATACTGCGTCAAGGAATCACAAAACTGTCTAATAATATTTTTTAGTATGAACTATTTGCTGTCTAATGCCATTTTATGTAATCCAATCGAACTTATATAACGGGAGATACAGATCAGTAAAGTCATTAGTGGAAAAATAATCTTTTTTTTTTCGAAAATCATAATTTTAAAAATATGATATTTTCTTAAAAAAGCAGTTTCGTACAAAAAGTCTAAAATATGTCACAGAACTTATCTGTTATTTCCCCCAATAATACCTTAGCGACTCATTTAATCGTGTTTGTGCGTGTGAATGAGAGTTTTTCATTTTTTAGCTGTATCCACCGAGAGTGCTATACCCACGAGAGGCCGACAAGGTTTCCATTTGTTTGCACCACCGATGCAGCGAATACTCGTATTAAAGACGACTTACAAGGAAAAGTCGTATTTATCCCTGAAAATGCAACTCGGCATTTTATTCCATGCGCTGAACATTAATTTTCGTTCGTATGCAGAAAATGAAATGTTGCCACACAAGTGTCTCCACGCGCAAAAAACCTATATTTCTACCACACACACATACACACATGCATTTTCATACAGTTATAAGAGATGGTGCCGCAGCGTCAGCCACCCAGTGTCGTATTGGAATGCACAAAGTGGCAATCGTCGCCATGAGCACCGGCGCACACACGCACGCACGCACACATACCGTTAGTGCGACCATAAACAAAGTGGTTAGATTGGCGGCGCGGTGCAGGTGCTTGTGTGCGGCAAATGAAAAGTGTGTCAAGTGCCGCCAAACAAAAGTCAGCGGTTTCAGAAAGACTCACAACGTTTGACAATTCACCGTTGCTTTGCCGAAGGGGCGGAGAGCTGAAAGCACCGAAACGGGAAGTGCTGAGGCGCGTGCACACAAGTGTGTCATTCTATGTTTCTTTTTGCGCTTTTATTTTTATTTGCACGCCGTTGCATTCGCCGGCTTCATAAAGCGGAATCCAACAACACTCAACACGACTGATGCCTCGCTCACTATCTGCTTGTCAGCCTTTCAACTGAGTTGCTTACGCCGCCGTGCGAGTGGTTAAATTCTTTGTCTGCAACACCATCCACAACACCATGCAACGCACGCACACTACGGGTAACGGTGGGGCGGCCTAGAATGCCGTCGTCAGCTGAAAGGCGAAGCACAAATGTTGCAGCGTTAAATTCTCATAATTCCTTCTTTCCCATATTCATTAGACGGTTTTTGGTTTTATGGACTAACCTGCTGAGCTGGTACCGTTGACTTTCTAAAAAAAAGAAGGGCAAACATTGCGTATGTGAAACCGAAAAAGTCTATGCCGCACACACATGGCGATTGCGGAGCTCAGGCGTGACTTCCTTGGCTTATTTGGCTTTGAAATGAATTCCGTTTGGCATTTTTTTTTCAAAAACGTTTTGGTATTAAAACCACTACGAAGTCTTGAGTGTTAAATAAAACCCCAGCCACTTCGCGGAAGGCGCGAAGAAGCCGCTCCACCTTCATGTGCTCTCTCAAACTTCAAACCATAAAGTAGTGTTCGCTCATTAACGGTATACAAAAGGTTAACATGTGTCCCACGTGGCATATTAAAAAGCCTGACAATGAATAAGTAGTGTCAACGCCACCTTTAGCACCGCTTGTACTCTGCTCACGCGCACACCCACAGGCACACACAGCCGAGCGTGTGTTAGGCATTTGCAGCTTGCCGTAACAAATTTGGCCCCCCAAGCCCTACCGCCGCCCTTTCGCACTCGCGCTTGCCACTTAATGTACAAGCGGATGTCCGCGAATTTTATGTGCGAACTGCACATAGGGTGCACTCGGTATGTATGCATATGTGTATGTAGATGGCGCACAGGTTCAACTTCCGCTTGCAAGTTCTTCCTAAATATCCTCGTGGGAGAGACCAAGCGGGGAATTTGAATTGGATTTTCTATAAGGTGTGAAGATATCATTTCTAAACGAGCTTTGTTGTGCGGATTTTTTGTGGTTAAGCAGTGAATAGGGGATTTTTGAAGAAAATGTACAATATTAATCATATCAGTTCAACACAAAGTACGTAAATTCAATTTAAAGTAGATAAAAAAAAAATTAAAAATTTATATATGAGCGTCGATTTCTGCGCAAAAGTAACCGTAAACTCCTTTGAATGAACCAGTTCAATGCATTAAAGCTATTTTTCCCACTGACAGCGGGGCGTATACGTAACCTTCACTACGCCATCTAATTTACGTATGTGCTCCGACAGCCCTCCTTGGTACTTTATGAAAAATTCTCAAAACCTATTTTCTTCTCACATTTGCTTAATCAATAATTATCACTAAATCATAGACTTTATAAGTGCCACATAAGTACTTGCAACACAAGTTGCTGGCGAATGGCAGGCAAAGTTATTAAATATTAACAATATGTGCGGAGGCCGCGCTTTGCATTTAAATAATTTCCAGTTGTGTACATAAATTTGAGGCACGACGCACACAAGCCCTGCTAATTGAGCAAGCATACATACATACACACACAGACAAAACTTTTGTATTGCTATATTAGCTTCATAACCCCAGTGCAAACGACAATGTAATGCAATATAAGTTATGGTGTCTCTGTTGCCGCCAGCCGCCACTTGAATGTCCACTGCTCTGCCAATGTTTACGCTCAAAGTTTTTCACACATTTCAGATGGAAAATGTTTAATTTCCCAACAGAGCAGCGTTGGAAAAAACTTTGCCCATTTCGGTGCACTATCGGCGGCGTCCCTGCCCGCACATGTCTTGCGTTGAAAGACACCGTCGCCGATGTCACAAATGAAGAAGATGAAATTGAGCGAAGGCAAACTTGTTGTAGCCAGCAACTACGCCCTCATACACACACAAGTGCCACTTCGCTGCGGAAAAAGTGAAAGAATGCATATGTTGCACACAAGCATCAAGCGCAATTACACATACATATGTATGTGCATATGTGCGTTCTTTTGGCACCTGCCATATTATGTTGCAGATATATGACAGTTTCTTGTAAAGAATTCAGCTAGAAGAAGCCACGATTTCTTTTTAGAATGTCAATTTGCACTTTCTCTTCATTTTTGTCTTCAAAATAGTGTAAGGCTGTAAACATTGTAGAGCCTAGGGCCCTCAACTGAGATCTAGAATTAATGCAATAAATTGTCCTGAAAGACAACTCATTTGGCATTATTAGCGATTTGAAAGAGGGTGGACAGGCGGTAACGTACCGACCAATATCGTCATCAATCGATCGCTGGCGTACTTCAAATAAGGCGGATCACTGGCACACCCCTCTATTCTCTAATATGATGAAGTCTCTAGAGCCGGTTTCTTTGCTTCACTAAGTGCGTGATTTAAGTTGAATAATTAATCAATGACGAAGGAGCAGACGTTCCATTGCAAGACCATGAAGAAGTTCCAATTACACGCCTGAAGAACCACAAAGCGGCGATGGGCGATGGACTGCCGGCCGAGCTAGTCAAATACGGCGGCGAAGAAGTGATAATGAGCATACGTCAGCTTCTTTGTAGAATATGGTCGGACGAAGGCAATCCACAAAAACGGAGATCTTATAAACTGCGCCAACTACGGAGGGATCAGTCTACTCCAAATCACATATAAGGTTCTATCGAGCGTATTGTGTAAAATACTAAAGCTCACCGCCTTTCCTGTGGCTTTAAGCCTGGAAAATCAACAACCAACCAGATATTCACCAAGCGCCAAATCTTGGAAAAGCCTCGTGAAAGGAGAATCGACACGCACCACCTCTTCGTCGATTTCAAAGTTACTTTTGACAGCACGAAAAGGAGATGTCTTTATGCCGTGATGTCTAAATTTGGTATCCCTTCAAATAAAAAACTCTGTCATGATCGGAAAGGACCTCTCCGAGTCGTTCGATACCAAACGAGGTTTCAGATAAGACGGCTCCCTTCCGTGCGACTTCTTCAGTCCACTGCTGGAGAAAATAATTCGAGATGCAGAACTTAATTAATCAAGTACAATCTCAGAATTGAGTAGGCAATTGAGGCGAACAAAATCCGAACTCTATAAGTCACTCATTATTCCCGTCCTGCTATATGGTGCAGAGGAATGGACGATGACAACATTTGATGAGTCGACGTTACGAGTTTTCGAGAGGAAGGTTCTGTGAAAGATTTATAGTCCTTTGCGCGTTCACCACGGCGAATATCGCATTTGATGGAACGGTAAGCTGTATAAGATATACGATGACATTGACATAGTCCAGCGAATTAAAAGGCAGCGGCTACGCTGGCTAGATCATGTCGTATATTTGTTTGGACAAAAACACCCCAGCTCCGAAAGTATTCGAAGCAATACCCGCCGAGGGAAGCACAGGAAGAGAAGACCCCCACACTGTTGGAAGGACCAGGTGGAGAAGGATCTGGCTTCGCTTGGAGTCTCCAATTGCGAAAAGAAGAAACGGCGGGCGCGTTGTTGTTGACTCGGCTATAACCGCGTAAGCGGTGTCTACGTCTACAGTAAAGAAGAAGATAGATAAAATTTAGCGTCACATGAAAAGGCTGACTCGCATCTGCCATTTGTAGGATTTTCAGCGAAATGATGTGTGTATCAAAATAAAAGCCACAGCTCAATTAATTATTATGTGCCCTTCGAAAACGAAACACGATATCAAGAGAAATGTTGCAAGCAGATGTTTAGCATTCATTGGGAAATAAGTCAAAAGTGGCAACGTATTTCTAAACTCATGCTGGTCTACAAAACGCTCATTTGGCATAAACACTTTTGAGACCAGCAAACCAAATTTCTACGGACACTTTTAGAGCAGTGACAGTGGGCGGATGTTACAGGCGAGTGCATTGAACGCAGTACTGGTGTGATTCCCATGGCTCTAAGTCATTGAAATGAAAAAAATTCATTCAAAATCGAAAGATTTTTCGCTACTTGAAATCGATTAGTGAATTTCAGAATTTATCGATAAATTTTTTACATAACACATGGTCTCAAGAGCTTCGCCCTAAAGACAGAAAACCTCACAATTCAAACATTTTAGTAACTTTCATCGAAAAATATGCCATAAGCGCTGTTAAGATGTTTCGCAACTCCTCAAGTTCAATGCTTGTTGGGTTAAGACCGAAGTTGTTGTTCTCAATTGTGTGTCGCATTTTGTGTTTTATTAGTAAATGCGTGTGTGAGCACACATCTGAGGTTTATGGCAACATCTTGTTCAATTTATTATCATTCCTCGGCTGTCTAACTGGTCGGCACATACTCACGATCGCACGCAAAAGCACATCGTGCGTGTATATGTTTGGCTGTGTGTGAGCTGTGCTTGAATACTTCCGAAATTTTGTACCTTAACAGCTTGTGCCTTACTTTTGGTTGCAGTTTAATGTTAACGGTACTCGGTACTTGAGTGGGTTATTGAAAGCGAGACGAGCACTTATAATTATACCTTTACAACTGAAATCTTTCAAAATGAAGTACAGAATAAGACATCTTCGAAGCGCTTTAAAGCAACTGATCTACTATTTCGTGGAGGGTATTAGTCTTAGCTTATTATTCGGGTTTGATAATGAACATTTTTGGAGAGAAATACTCAACAATTCGAAACTCGACTCTGAAGCTGAGAGCTTACAGTTATTCGGGTTTTTGTTTAGTATTTGGATAGGCGCAAATGTTCTTAACATCTCCAGCAGAGCGCTTGCTCTTAGCCCATCTGTGAATGCAGTTCGAGTTGCAGTTGGTGTTGCAGTGGCACGTAGCATTTCTGCTCCATCAGTTACACGCTTTGAATAATTGGGGGAAATTTGCCCAACTTAATGGTTTTAATTCGCAGAAGCCGTTCGACGTGAATGCATGTCTGCATCCATATTGCCACATAACACGGCTCTTTCATACACACATACACACATGCACGCACTTGTTTTGACATGTGATATGGTGTTTGTATTTACTATGTGTATTTATGGAAACAGACGTGTTTGTAAATAAAAGTGCGCACGTTTACATATACATACATACACATACATATTCACGCTGAAAGGCACATTTGAAATTAAGAGCTACCAAGTTTGATTGGAGACGCCTCACAACAGCTGTTGCCATAATGAGTATTCAAAGGGTATTTGAGAGTGATTCCTATGAAGAGATATCTCGCTCTGGTCGACCTATCCATGAAACAGTCGATGAAATTATTGAAGTTTGATTAGTAATTTTTTCACAAAAAAGTGCCTTCTTTCTGACTTGCAAGTGGATATAAGCCCTTAATGATATATCATGAATTAAGAATCAATTAAGATTTTGTGGCATTGAAAGCTGCTCTTCGAACAAGCTTTAAACTCTTTGAAAAGCCCTCCAATTTCGTACTCTACTACAATTACAAGTAAACACATAAACAGTTATTCCGGAGGCCAGCATGATCGATTTCTTGTGAATGGCAAATTTGTGGAATTTTGAGCCTTTTCAGCTGCATTACGATGACTTAGTGTAAATGTCCGTACAAACGTACACCTTGTTGTGTGTGTGTGTGTGTGTGTGTGTGTGTGTGAGGCTCCTGAACACTTTGCAGCCCTGGACATTGCAAGCAAATATCAATGCCACATTTTAGGTTTCGGTTTTGCCCCACACACCCACACAAGCGCCTACACAGTTGTCTGAGCCATGCATGCATCCAAGCAATGCATGCTGCAGCAGGGAATGGTGCGCCGCAATATTTGGTCCAGCTTAAAGCTGCCTATGCACATCAAAACCATCTTTCTTGCTGCGCCTTTAAAGATTAATTCTCGAAATTTGAAAGATAAATTATGTAAGCAGGCAGCACTGTGTGTGGTTGGAATTCGTTATGGCTCAGCATGAGTTTAATAAAGGGTTGTCCACTTGCAAATTAAGCCGAAAATAAATGCGCACATGTGTGGGCGCGTGGCCTTCCGAAAATTACATCTGACCACGCTAAGGCTGGCGAATTGAAAAGGCCTTTTTAACTGTAAAACGTTGGTGGTCGATAGAAAATAATAATATTGGACCACTCTGTATATGCAACACCCACACACATGCATGTGATGTAATTGCAGAGTTTGCTCGCCATTTTTGCACTCATTCAGGAGCTTGCATTAATTATTTGCTTTACTTAAGTGAGTGAATTGCAAGAGATCAAGATTTGGCAAAAATTAAACGAGGATGTGTGCTCTACACTTTCACTTTTCCAGATTTATGTTCAGTGATAGTTGAATGTTATGCAGAATAAGAAAGAGGAAGCTCTGATTAGAAAAGTCTTATTTTCTTACAGTTTGAGTATTTTCTCATACGGACTGAGCCATTTTGCTTTCTTTCTTTGCTTTCTTCTTCTTATATTACCGTAGTCTGAAACCAAACTATTTTTCCCAGTGTATCTAATTTCTTTTATGCCGCTTTAGATAGCTGCACTTTTTCATATTCGCCCGCCCCCTGCGGAGCTGTAAACGCTTTTGCGGTGTCTAAGGCACAAATAGTTTTCTTTATTTCGGAGCTTTTGGTGAGGACGTAGGCAAAAATGTACATATTGTCACACACAAATGAAAGCTAAATGTTTTCGAGATTTTCAATCTTGCTGTTCGTATTATTAAACGCATGTGTGCGTACGTTTATGAGGCATGCTTGTTTACTTATGATGGAATTAAGGTCTAGGCACATAGTTTGACGGATCAAAAAGGCGTATTTTGGAATAAAAAAATATGTTTATATATTTTAAGAATACACAGTAAAAATATTGAAGAAAAAGTCATTTATTCTTCGAGTTACACGCGACCGCCGACGGGGCTAAAAAAACGTCTTCCACTGCTATAGTGACTCCGGAATTCTTCGTGGATGGAGAAGAAGATATTATATTTCTGGAAGATATTGCTAACGTATATAAGTACAACGAATATACAAATTATACAGGAAAAATTAATCAACTTAACATACTCTCTCCTACAATTCTCATGATTAATAAGCCAGTTATACCTCGTAGTATAATTCATCTCTCAGTGTATTTTAAGAACCAAAATTTCATAATTGAAAATTATTACCAAATGGTGGCGTTAAAAAATTGAATTTTACCAAAAATTTTGGTCATTTTGGGCCTGCAAAATTCTATAAAAAAACCTGGTAGGTAATTGATGGAAAACCGCATAAAGACTATCAAACAAAATATTGATGGTAGTTGGATAATTTGCAGTTCTGAGAAAAGCTGTTTAAAGATAAACTGATGAGACTGATTGAACTGACCGCCTACACTTTAGGAGGCCGTAATTCAAAAACTATTCGAAATATTGAAAAATATATTAAAATTGTAGTAGTTGTCTTTGTACTGTGGCTTTGGCTAAAAATGGCTGGAAAAGCAATACTTTTAAAATGGCAACAAAACACACTTATTGCAATTCCATTATCATATGTTACTTGTTCAAATATTGCGTCGAGAAAGTCTTCCTATTTTGTCAATAGATGTCGTTGCAATCATATATCTCTGGAAGAATGCCACGCCAGCCAGCAATGAAATTTTGGAAGTTTACGAATTCGTGTAGCACAACAAAGGTTCGCTCGCTTCCGTTCTGGAAATTCCGATGTGAAAGATGCACCTCGCTCTGGTCGACCTATCGTTGAAAAAGTCGACGAAATTATAGAAAGGATTGGCCAGGATCATCACATAAGCAGCCATGACATCGCTAAGGAACTGAACATTCATCATCAAACGGCTTTAAAAAAGGCTGACTACAAAAAGAAGCTCGATGTTTGGGTATCACATGAATTGTCTGTGAAAAATTTAATGAACCGATTTAACATCTGCAATTCTTTGCTGAAACAAATGAAATCGAACCAATTCTGAAACGAATGGTAACCGGAGACGAAAAGTGGATCGAACACGACAATTATGTGGGAAAAAGATCATGGCCAAAGCGTGATGAAGCTCAACAAATGGTTGCAAAACCAGAATTGACGCCTCGAAAGGTTATGCTGAGTATTTGGTGGGATTGGAAAGGAATGATCCGCTATGAGTTGCTCCAGCCTGGTCAAACGATTGATTCTACATTTTACTGTCAACAAGATTGAGATTGAGGCAAGCAATCGAAATAAACGACCAGAAATGATCAACAGAAAGGCTTCGTCTTCCATCAGGACAATGCTAGACCACACGCATCTTTGATGACTGGATAGCTTGGCTGGGAAGTTTTGATGCATCCACCATATAGCACTGACCTTACACCGTCGGACTACCATTTGTTTCGGTCAATGAAAACTACCTTAATGGAGTAAAGTTGGTTTCAAGCGAAGCCTGTGAAAATAATTTGTCGCAGTTTTTCGGCGAGAGTCCGAAAAGTTTTTCACTGATGGAATAATGTCTCTAGCGGAAGGATGGAAAAAGTGGTCGATCAAAATGGTACATATTAGGTTTATTAAGGGGTTAGGGGTAGTTAGAATTTTCAAAAAATTAATTGTTTTTGTATTTTCGTTAAGTGTAATATCATAAAAATATTCCCTGAAAATTTCACGTTGATCCGATAATTAGTTTTTTAGTTATTCGAGAAATAAGAAAGAGAGCTCGGGCACTTCAAAGCCTTAGTGTGCAAACTTTAAAGCGTTTTTCTCAAAACTATGTTTTTTGAATCGGTGACAACTGTAACTCGAAAACCGTTCGGTAGATTTTAATGAAATTTATACTTTTGTAAAATAACATGATTTGGTAGCAAAAAAAAAAAATTACTGAAAACTCTCTTTTTTTCGTGACCTACCCCTAATCCCTTAAAGTTCATTTCTAATATAAAAAAATAAGTTGGAGTTTGATTAGAAATACCAAAAGACTTTTTCGACTTCCCAATATATAGCTCGGAAATGCGAGAGATAAGGGTTTCAAAAAATACAATCGGAATGCATTGTCAATATTGAATATCGTTCAAGAAAGAATGAAGCTGTAATTATGACAATAACATATTTAGGTGAGCTAAACATCGAAGGTTATGCGGGCCATGGTGTTGAAATACAAGGAGTCACAAGCTTGAAGTCTTAAAATATTTAAAGTTGAGCCAAAAGTTAATAGAAGACATGGTTAATGGTCCCCTTTGCATAAAGAGGATCAAGCGGTGTCATGTTCCTCAGTTTCAGTATTAAGTGGCAGTAGAGCAGGAGTGAAACAGTTGATTGGGCAGTTATCGTTTTAGAAATGCCTAGACACGGGATAACCGATTACAAGTATCTTTTCTTAAAAACCAAGTGTTTTACACGCAGCATTACTTAAATCTGTGGAAAATTAGTCGAGAGTGCCACAAAAGAGCGCAAGTTACGCCACTTGGGATAAAAAACAGTTATATCCGGCAATAACTGTTGACATGATGAAATCAGAAAATATAATATTAAAGACAATATAGCTTAAAAGTTGAACTGATATGTGTTATGCATTTAGATCTCCATTATAAGTTAGACGATTAGCTTATCAATCTTTCCTTTATAATATCAACTTTGCTGAAATCCATTTGTTTTGCCATCAAAGCACTTATGTTATTGGGCCGCAACAAACCCTTTGTTGCAATATGTGTCGCCGAGTGACAACAATAAATTACTTTAAACTGTTTGCTTGTTAGAATAACAATAAAATGTGTGTGTGTGTGTGTGTGTGTGCAGTGAAAGCGACAAAAAATCGGCCAAAGAACTGAAGCGGAAATGACAGCAAATTCAGTTGTGGCACGGACCATGTTGTGCCTCATTAGGCTGGCAAAATTGTTGCTCTGCTGCTCGGGTGACACTCGCGCAGACACAGTGTGCTCACTTTAAGCGACAGTTGATGCACACAGATGGAATTAGTTTGAGCGTAAAAAATGTATTTGGAAACAGGAAAGAGGAAGCGCCCTTGGTCGTTCATCTTTCGTGGCATTTGTTGAGCAAATAGAATATAAATAAATATGAAAGTAAAATTGTTGCTTTTGTTGCGTGTTTTTCCAAAAGTAACCCACTCATAGCTGGAATGTGTGCTCGGAGAAATGTATTTCGAGTTGCTTTGGCAAGTTTTTGCGGCACATCTGATGGCAAAGCCGCCGCTGTTAGCTGGTTGTCGCCGTAATAGATGCAGCTTAAATTTCGGCTAAGACTTTTTATTACACAGTGACTTTGTCTTTTCAACGCAAACTAAAAAAGCCGAGAAAAATCGGAAAGACAGCAGAAGAGCAGGCAAAAAATCAAATAGAAAATATACAATGTAACAGCGCGTGTTTGAGTGTGTGTGTGTGTGTGGAGTGTCGTAGCAGAAAAGTATTGCTTTTTAGTGTACTGCTTTTGTGCTATTGTGTATTGCAACCGGTTTCAGCTTATGCTGCCTTTATTACCCTTGAAGATAACCTCCTCGTAAACATATATATGTACATGAGTACGTGTGTGTGTGTGTGTGTGGTAAGTGAGGATCCGCTTTTTTGCCGCACACACCCTTTTTGTGCTCTCGTGTCATGTCGTGCAGCCCGGCATGATCTCGGAGGAGGATTTTATTTTAATGGTTCGCATTTTGCTTATGTGTTTCTTTTTCGATTGCCTGCCAGTAACTGTGTGTGCATAGGTGTGTGTGTCTGTGTGTGTGATAGTGTTTATTTTGCCTAACTTTTTTGTTTCTCAAATTCTGTTTGCCTCTTTGAGCTTGCAATTTTACAGTTATCCTGCCACCCACATTACTCGCTCCTCGGCTCAGCAATGCGCGCTTCACATCATCATGCATTGTCATCCCACCACTTTACAGCTTATCAGCTTTCCGACTGCTTTCATATTTTAACTTCCAGTACCGCCAATGATACCGCCTCTTCGCTTGCTCGCTTTACTCGCTCACTCGCCAGCTCGCCCATCCAAATCAGCTGCAATCACATGCTGCCAAACAGCTTTATTCAAGTCGAATGTCTAATGGCTGCACTTACACACACACAGACACACACACATGGGCACGCTGGGCGCTCCGCCGCTCGCTATGACAGCACAGCTTATTTTGCAGCAATTTACTGGGATAACAAAAGTTTTCCGACTTTCATTCGCCCCCGCCTCACCCAATTTAGATATTCTAAACTCTTTCGCGTGATAAAAATCTAAGGTTATGTTCACGAGCCACCCACACATGCACACATTAGCGACTCTCATTTCAAATGGTTGCGAAATTGTGCTATAACGGTGATGGTGTAAGAGCGCTCTTTGGCGTATCAGGTGGCGCCCCCACACGCCTAGACAGGGCTATGTATGCCTCAGTTGAGTGGCAGGAGTGGCAGCTGAATGTACGTCATAAGAGTAGATAAATATATGGGATTTCGTTCATTTGAATTTCGTCTGCAGCGACCTGCTGGTTATTTAGATATTCACTTGCTGAGTTGATCCTTAATAAGCCCATTAACTCCGCATTAACAAAAGTTGGAAATAGACTGTATCAAATGGAATAAGTGCTCCATTATAGTATTGGCCCCTAAAGCGGGCATAATAAAAAGAAAAGTGCAAAAAGGTGATCTCATTAAAAACGATAAAAAAAATTCTGTTCAAAAGGGATTAAGATTCAGAGAAATATGTGAGATGACAATTTTTAGTGCTCTATTTCAGTGTTGTGGTACTTACATATTGTAAATCAAATGGGAAGCAAGTCATTAGTTAGTACGAGTATTACATTTGCTATTTTCAAATTTGCCCCCAACTGAAAGTCAAGATACCGTTATATTCGGCATATAGTTCGGAGACGAGATTTGTCACAGATGCAAGGTTTGTCCGGAAAGTCTTAGGACTGAGTTGATTGAAAAAAATTTCTTGAACCAATCGTTACAGTTCTTTAAAAACTTTCAAAATAGGCTTCTCCTGCGTCGAAGCAGCGCTGCCAGCGTGTTTTCTAAGCATTGAAGGCGTCACGGAAGGCATTCTCCGAAATAGCCTTGAGAGTCGAGGTGCATACTGCTCAGCTTTTTCAGGGAAGGAAACAAAAAAAAATGTCCGAGGGGGACACATCTGGCTTAAGGCGGTTGCCGAAGCGTTGGGATGCCGGCCTTGGTTAGGTAGGTGTTCACAAGAAGGGGGGGTGTGAGCTGGCGCGTTGTCGTGGTGCAACTTCCAATCGGCTGCGATGTCTCTTCGGACCCGATTGGTTTGAGTCTCTTTAGGACTTCCAAGTAAAACTTGGCGTTGACGGTGTGTACAGGAAGAACAAATTTATGGTTTGCTCATTCTTTGGATCTGCGACCTCTTCCCGACCCTCTAAAAAGGCCTGGTGCCACCGAAATACACCACTCCTTGCTAAAGCAATGTCTCGGTAAGCCTGCTTGATCATATAAAACGTCTTTGTCGCAGATTTATCGAGTTTCACACAGAATTTAAACGCGTACCTCTGTTCTAACGAATGCTGCATTTTCGGCTTGCGCCACTTACAGTAAGACGTCGCGCGAAAATGTTTGTCCAGACTCTCCAGAGACAACTTACCAGCCGCTCGTTCGTTAGCTAGGAACGCCCTGTACCGAATCCAGTCAGTGCGCGCCCACTCCGATGTACAGTTGCGGCGAAAGAAAATAGGTCCTATTACTTTCCGGACAAGCCCTGTATGATACAGATCATGATGAAGGAGTAATGCCAAATTTGTATTTAAGGAAACTTTTGGACCAACTGTTGCAATCTAAAGGATGTTAACAAGTTTCAGGCAGACCCAAGCTTATGTTTGACGTATTATTTCGAATACTATACTAAAAAGTATTATTCTTTTTTTTAACCCCAAATAGCCCAACTTTAGGCTATGCTGCTACAAACTACCGTTGGCTAAACAAGCAACACAAATAGCTACCTCACACCATGACGAATATACATAAAAGAGAGGCTTACCCCGAGCACCCTCCATTACTAGTTACTCCATTCAAGTGGAAGCAAAGTGACTCGTGATCTCCTCATTTTAAACCCGTAAATATGTATGGAGCGGTGATGATAGCTACCACAAGTTAGTGCGTGTCCTCTTTGCCACGACTGCGGCTCGGTAGTTGCGAAGCCACCAATTATAAGTTTAATTGGTTTAGAGGCGTATATTTGCCGCTTGACTTGGTAGCCACTGACTTCGCAGCCTAAACATGTAAACATGCGGACGCCATCAAAAACAATGGAGTGTTTACCTTTAAATATTTTTGCACAATTACATTGCCCACAGAATTTATCCTTTGCAAATAGCCGCCAAAGTTTCTCCATTACCCAAAATGAAGAAGAAGAACATAAATACTCACACATTGTTGGCGGGTTCATGTGTGCTCGGGAGCTCGAGAGCTCGTAAAAGCGCAAGGCCGCTGGGCAGGAAAACTATGCTGCGCACTTACACACCTGAACTGTTACTTGCGTGTGTGTGTGTGTTTGTATGTATGCGTGAGTTTTTATGATAGTGCGGCGTAGATTAAGTTGGTTAAAAGGTCAAACGCTTTCCATTTTATTCAAGCGGAATAAATCGTTCAGCTTGTTGAACTTTACTTTTTTGCCACAGAGCGAAACAAAAACAAAAGCAATATTAATAACAAAGCAAATATATAATGGACGCACTTAACTTCAAGTCATCACATAATTAGATTATAACCTCACATGATCATATAATTAAAAAGGCAGTTAAACTTTGCATGATTTTACTTTTGTGCTAAACTATTAAGAATTGCTATGACGACTCTCACCTGGATCACTTTTGTGGTATGAACCTTGTGATATTTTTACTTTGAATCGTTGGACCCTTAAAATCATCGTGTTTATGCGTTGAACTGGATAGGCATACTGCCTGCCTGCCATAGGTTTATAACACAGAATCTTTTTCGCTTTTAATTTTTCCTCAACACAAGAGCAGTTGCATATTTCTTCTTCTTTACTAGCGTAGACAGCGCTTACGCGGTTATAGCCGAGTTAACAACTGCGCGCAAGTCGTTTCTTCTTTTCGAAAGGTGGCGCCAATTGGAGATTCCAAGCGCAGCCAGGTCCTTCGAACGGAGTCTAAATCTTCCTCTTCCTCTGCTTCCCCCGGCGGGTAATGCGTCGAATACTTTTAGTGCTGGATGTTTTCGTCCATTGACACACCTAGCCAGCGCAGCTGCTGTCTCTTAGTTTGCTGAACTATGTCAATGCCGTCGTAAAACTCATACAGTTCATCGTTCCATCGAATGCGATATTCACCGTGGCCAAAGCACAAAACACCATAAATCTTCCGCAGAACCTTTCTCTCGAAAACTCCTAAGGCCGACATTAGATGCTGTTATCGTCCATGTCTCTGCACCATATTTCAGGACGGGAATAATGAGTGACTTATAGAGTTTGGTTTTTGTTCGTCGAGAGAGGACTTTACTTCTCATTTGCCTACTTAGACCGAAGTAGCACCAGTTGACAAGAGTTATTCTGCGTTGGTTTTCGAGGCTGACATTGTTGTTGCTTTTAATACTGGTTCCAAGATAGACGAAATTATCTACGACTTCGATGTTATGACTGTCACAGTGACGTGGGAGCCTAGTCGCGAATGCAACGACTGTTTGTTTGATGACAGGAGATATTTCATCTTGCCCTCGTGCACTGCCAGACCCATTTGCTTTGCTTCCTTATCTAGACTTGAGAAAGCAGAACTCACGGCGCGGATGTTGAGGCCATGATATCAATATCATTGGCGTACGTCAGCTGTACACTCTTACAGAAGATGGTACGTTTAGTTTTGCAGCTCGAATTATTTTCTCCAGCAGCAGCAGATTGAAGCAGTTGTAAAGGGAGTCACCTTGCCTGAAACCATGTTTGTATCGAACGGCTCGGAGATGTTCTTCCCGATCCTGACGTAGCTTTTGGTATTGCTCAAGGTCAGTTTACACCACTGTTTTATTTTTGCGGGGATTTCTGCCGTCTAAAGCAGCTTTGACAGCGACGAAGATATGGTGCGTGTTGATTCTCCTATCACGGATTTTTCCAAGGTGAATATCTGGACAGTTAGTTAGTGACTTTCCAGGCCTAAAGCCATAATGATAAGGTTCTTGTGATCACAGATCACATTTAAATTCTAATCGTCGGGCATGCATATTATACAAAGAAGCTGACGCATATCATATGCCTTATTAGACTTCGCCGCCGTACATTTGAATAGTTTGGACGGCAATCTATCGGCCCCTGTGATTAGATACATATATTTTTTATGCCTCGCTAATGAGTAAAAGCATGAGCCTGGTTTCTAGATACATAAGTATTTGAATTAAAGCTATTTAATTATTTCGTCACTAATTAATTCTATTAATTTAAGATGACACTGCACTGCTCATCACGGGTGTTTCTACAATGCTTCCATGTTCATTGTGACAACCGCCATCAACGCCATTTAAAAACAAACAAAAGTTCGTAAATTTTCGACGAAAGTCGCAACATTGACATTTCCAAGGTAAATTTGTGTCGAGCGAGCGAGTCTTCGTTGTGTAAGAAAAGACAAAGCCTCTACACTTTCCGACGTAACATTGAACAAAGAGCTCGGAAGAACATGTTCGTATGTATGTATGCGCATTCGCCGCCTGCTCGCTGCAACCATTGTACAGTTACATATGTGCGATTGCATGCTCAACTCAGCACAACGTACCACTCACACGAAGGATCTTATTAATTACTTATGTTGAACATACCGTTAAATTTTTCATATTAAAGTTCCGTGTTAACCGTTATCGGTGTGGCGGTGTGTTTGGACTGCAGCATTGCGCAGCTTCACTCAGCGGAGACGTCAACCGACGTCTGAGTATATGGTGAATGTGAGAAGTTCTTCCCAAATATGTAAGGACCAAGCGTGTGTGTGTGGACATTGCAGTCAAGGGCAGATAAAGTTGTTCGTCGTTTCGACGCGATAAAATCACCGTAAAAAGCCACTTGCATATTTTTACAGCTTCGATGGTCAGCGGACAGTTACATGTGTTTGCCTTGAAGGATAAAAAGCTACATTTAAAATTTATAGACAAACATTGGGATGACGTTAAGAAAAGCACAACCGTCGCCGTTGATGCTAATGATGAAACTGCGCCTGGAAGCTGCAAATGGTTAATTGCCATTTTAATTAAGGACTGCCAATAAGCACGGCATACATTTGTCAACGCAGTACCTTGCAGGAACATGAGCCACTGGTGCTTTACTGATTTCGTGGATCCGTCGAATAACGCGCAGTGGAAAGACTTGAAATATTTAAGGGAATGTTTTGGTGATGGATTCTTGAAATATTGTGTCTGGATTGCAGGAAAGATAATCTGGTGAGCTGATCCAACCTAACTCAGTTCGCTGCTCTGACTATCAGAGACAGTCATGGATAAATAGTGAACATCATTGGCTATTTTGGAACAATCTCCTTTATGAGACTTATAAATAGATGTTCTAGGTTTTTCTAGTTATTCATGGTTTACAAGTATGGTTTCTGAAGACACGAGTATTATACGAGAAAATTGAGAACACGTGCTTAATCCTTTTGAGTTCACAGCTGTGGGAATGAGTGTTTTCGTAGAGGTTTTTTTAATTCTCTCAAAAGCCAAAGATCCGGTTCTGTGGCTATAAGTCCATGCCATATATAATATGTCATTTCCATACTAACTAATTAATCTTTATTAATCTTTTATATCCGGATTGTCTTCACATTCGCTGTAATGCTCTATACTTCGTCGAACTGTCCAGCTTTTCCGATACTTGACTTGATTTCGGCTTTGAAGCTAATTGATTTTAGTAAATGAAAAGGATGAAAGCAGTTTATCTTCTTTCTTCGATGAAATCCTATAAAATTGCCCAAATTTAAGAATACTCGTACAATTATAGAGAATAGTAAGTGCTTGACATTGCAGCGCTGACATTCAAGTAAAAGTTTTACCTTGAGATTGAAGAGGAAAATTTAAAAATCAAGAACTATTTTCCAAAACTACAAAGGAGCATTTGTATGAAAAGCTAAAGCTTTACTAGTGTCTATGCAGGTATTTAAGTATTTATATATGTACATATGTATGTATTTACGTACTTATGTTTTGTGAAAACCCGACATTCTTCTTTGACTTGAGTTGCTTTCAGTTGCCAGTGAAAGGCATTGTTTGCGAGAGCGCAAGAGCAATGTCAAGGAAAGCATAGTGATTAAAATGCTACCAGAGGACATACTCGTAATGCAATTTCAGTTTAGTTTTCCGACTCTTATGATTTGTGCATACTAATGTGCAGAGCGGGTGAGTTTCATACATAATACACTAATACATATGTACATATACACCATGCAACCACACATATGCATGCTGCTGTGTGCGTTATGACACTCCAGGCAATGGTTATGCCATAGATGCCCGGCCTCAAGGTATTTGACACATCAACTAAAAATTTCGCTTTGTGCTAGTATGTATGTAGTACATACATGTGGACCCGTATTAGTTCATAAACTGAGGCAGAGACTAGTTCAATTCGAGGCTGTGCTCGTACGCAGTAAAATATCGACGCAGATACTTTGATCATTTCAATGAAGCTGTTTTGACAAAGACTTTTAGACCACGACCAAGACCAGGACCGCCACATAAACAGCCATGACATCGCTAAAGAATTTAACATTTACGAGTATCTTTAAATGGGTTTGAACCATTTAAAAAAGCTGGCTACAAAAAGAAGCTCGATGTTTGGGTACCACGTGAATTGTCCGTGAAAAATTTAATGAAACGAAATTAAATCGAACCATTTCTGAAGCGAAAGGTAACCGGAGACGAAAAGTGGATCAAATACGACAATAATGTGTGAAAAAGATCATGGTCCAAGCGTGGTGAAGCTCAACAAATAGTCGCAAAGCCAGGATTGACGCCTCGAAAGGTTATGCTGAGTGTTTGGTGGGATTGGAAAGGAATCATCCACTATAAGTAGCTCCAGCCTGGTAGAACGATTGATTCTACATTTTACTGTCAACAACTCATGAGATTGAAGCAAGCAATCGAAAAAACGGCCAGAACTGATCAACAGAAAGGGCTTCGTCTTCCATCAGGACAACGCTAGACCACACACATCTCTGATGACTCGGAAAAAACTGGGAGAGCTTGGCTGGGAAGTTTTGAGCATCCACCATATAGCCCTGACCTTGCACCATCGGACTACCATTTGTTTCGGTCAATAGCAGAACTCTCCTAATGGGAGTTCAAAGGAAACCTGTGAAAATTACTTGTCGCTGTTTTTCGCCGAGAAACCAGAAAAGTTTTACACTTTGGAATAATGTCTCTAGCGGAAAAATGGTACATATTAGAAGTTGAAATTTGTTAGAAATACGAAAAGACTTTTTCGACTACCCTACATTATAATTGTTGCTCTATACCTGGATCGATTTCTTTCCGATATATGCCATGCTAGTGCAAAAGTTTGGAACTAGTGCAATACTGAGACAGATTCTGACCATTGTTGCAAATATACCTAAGAATGCATATTTAGCGCCATATTCATTGATAATGCAGTGTGGGACGGAAGCAGGGGAAAAATCATTCATAATGGCTTCCATATATTTAATATAAACGCAACGAGTAGCAAACGATGACGATTTGTTCGGAGGAACTCAGATACTTGTGTAGGGCAAATGTAGGAATAAATCAGGCGTTTGAATAATTCAAAAAGCGGCGAGCAATGAAAAGTGTGCGAAAATCCATAAAACAAACGTATGCAGATAAGCATTAAGTTGGACCGAATGTGACGCTTGCAAATCACCAACATTTACATACACAAACACAGGCTGAAGTGGAGGGGAAACCACTAAACTGCATTCAACAAATTCGATGAGGGATTTTATTGAGCTGCAATTGTGTTGGCAACCTCCTTTGTGGCGCCGTAGGTTAGGCGCTCAATGCTTAAATATTTTGATAGCGCCACAATAACTGTTATATTTCGCACTCGTTTCGCCACAATTTCAAGTTTAAGGCTTTCCAAGTGCTCTCGAAATCGCAGAGTTCAATTTGACATTTCAAAACAGACAACATCGCAAGCAGGGTTATAGGGTTAATGCAGAGTTTATGGGATGGTTAAAACGAAATTGGGTTTTTGGTAAATTCTGAGTTTGGGTAGTGTTCGTATTTATGGCCCAATGTCAAGCGTTCAAAACTGGGTTTTGTGTGAAAAAAATGAATGTGATATTTTCAGTAGAACTTGGTCCTAAAATCCCCTGAGTTGAGTTTTAAGCGCTCTTATTCACTATAAGCCCTCATTTCTGGTGCTACATTCATTTGTGCGTGTGTGTGTTTGTACTTGTTTGCACCCGCTCAGTAATTAACGCAAAGCTATCCGTCCGTCGAGTCATCGCCGATAACATTCACCTAATTAAAAAAGCACGTACTGCACGAGCGTGCGGCCGGCAGTAAATAAACTGGGAACTTGGGAGGTCCAGTTGGGCGACGCAGCAAACCGTAATGGCAGCACTGTCCCAACGCAGACGAGCACGTGTGGTCGTGAGCCATCCGACATGGCTGGCTGGATTGCTTTATTGCTTTGTTGCGTTGATTGTACACAAGGATCACTTAAGGATTTGAAGGACCACTCGGTGATGGATGTATTTAGCTTGAGTATGGGTATTATTTCGTGCTGAAAGTAACATTTATGAGATTAAATTTGCGTTTTTGCGAAACGTAAAATTGGCAAATAGTCATACACAAGGCATGCAGAGGGGCGGCCGGCGACCGACGACCGTCAACCAGCTCGCCGCAATGATTGTGAGGTTTGCCAGTAACTGATAGCGTACTGTGGGTGCACGCTGCAACAGTGACAAATGCGAACCTGCGCTCCATTTATCATGAGCGGCGTGGGTTGATGTTGCAGCCGCGTTGCGAACACGCGGGGAGGGGCAAATAGGGAGCAGTTGAGGAGTTGGCAAAGTGCAATTATTGCCATGAAAGAATAACACATGTTTGCACGTTCCTAGTACTGGACGGACACTCATGTGTGCATATTTCACAGTTGAAATGTCTGTTTTCCGCTCTACGGTGTTTTTAGCTTGTGTCACGGTCAGTAAATAGCAGAAACGTCATCGGTTACATTTGAATTTTTTAAAGAAGTAAGCAAATGCTCTTCTCTCATGCACTACTTTATGCACTTCTTCGTTCTTGTTCTCTTATTTGATTGCTTAAAAAGGGTCCAATGACAATTTCAAAGCATGAAAATTTAGACTTGGAATTGAGTCCATTGAAAACTTCTCTCTTCTACTTAAATTTCAAAAAGGCTGGTAAAAAAATTAATCATCTAGCCAATCTTCTTCTTCTGGCACAGACACCGCTTAAGCGGTTATAGCCGAGCTAACAACAACGCACCGCAGTCGTTTCTTTTTTTTGCAATATGGCGCCAATTGGAGGTTCCAAGCGAGAACAGGTCCTTCTCTTCCAGGTCTTTCCAACGGAGTGGAGGTCTTCCTCTGCTTTCCCCGGCGGGTACTGTGTCGAATACTTTCAGAGCGGGAGTGATTTCGTCTATTTGGACAGCATGACCCAGCCAGCGTAGCCGCTGTCTTTTAATTCGCTGAAATATTTCATATAGCATCATCGTTCCATCGACTGCGATATTCGCCGTTGCCAATGCATAAAGGATCATTCGCAGTACCTTTCTCTCGAAGTCATGTGTAGAAGTTCACGCAAGAGAGGAAAGAGCTCTGACTCCATACACTTGGGAGTGGCCAGAAGCGATTCTTTTACATATGGCTCAAGCAGCTCACGACTTCCAATCTTAGACCAAGTAGGTAACGAAAGAACATCCGTTTGGAGGCGAACCATCCCTCCTTACGTTTGTGCACTGGGTTTGGGATCCACCACGTAAAAAACGCCCCCAATGAAAATGAAAAATCTAGTCAATATGACCAAAAATATTTTTTATTCCTTACTGAGAGCTTATTTCTAAATTATTTTTTATGCCAAGTTCGAGGCAGGATTTCTACACAGTTCCATGTCTTTACGAATTCTCCATAAAGTAGAGTCCTTAAAATATTGTTGCGACAGTGTCAGATATTCCACCGGAATTTATTTACCTAACCAACTTTAGAAGTAATAATAGATCAGTGTCTACTACCAGAATTTTCGCGAGAGCATGAATACAGAAAAAAACAAATTTTCAACTTATCAAAAACAACAACTAAACATAGTTGCTTTAAAGCTGCTAAAGTACAGATTTTTTTATTTTCTCTTGCAAGCTGCAAAGAAGGGCGAATCGATGCAGGTTGCAGGTGATTACAGAAATTGCATTTATGCGAAAAAGCTCATATTAATAAAATAAAAATAAATGAGTTGAAATGTTTCTATTCCGTGACTAAATAAAGGCGGTATGTGCAACCTTACTTGCCACCCGCCTCACTCTTGTGCGTCACTGCAGAAATTGAGATCATAATGGATATATTGAAGATTTTACGGGATGTGTTAGTTCAAAGGACGGCTGTGATGAGTAGGAGATGTAAGATATGAGCTATTTAATATTTATTTTGGTTATAATGGTTAAATTCGCTTAAGTGGTTAGACCAATCTGGAATTTTCAAAAGTCGAAAACAATTGCTTGGTTTAAAGTAAGAGTTCTATTATTCAATTGTTAAAATAATGAAAAATATGCTATCTGACAATTTTTCGGTTCTACCCATTTATTTTGCCTGTCTCTTATTTTGCAAAAACTTTTGTAAAACTAAAGACGTGCGTACTTCACTAGTCAAATTCAGATTAGATCCGTTTCATACACTGTTTCAGGTGGTGCGAGTTCCCAGTAGCACAGTCGCTCGTCCAGGACTTTTAAAAAATATAAACTCGTACTTGAAAACGGGATCCACGGAGCAGCGATTTCAGTATGGGCAACAAATCTGGTGAATCCCTTGGTTAATTAATGGTGTTAATTGCGTTTTTGGCTTTAAATAAGGTCACAATCGTGGCTCAATGCCATGGTGTATTATGATCGTGTAAAAACAATAAATTGTTCTTCCACGATTCTGGTCATTTTCGACGGATGTTCTCACGCAAAGGCCTCAATATGGCCAAGTAAAACGCCTTATACCTCCGCAAAATGTTAATGGTGCAACAAACCAGGAATATCGATAATAACTATGAGCATCACCTCGATTTTTGAGCGGCTTTGGCGTGGCTTCAGCTGTTTCTTCGAGTCGAGCAACAATGCGTTCGATACCCAAAATATCCACCAAAATGATCCAAAACGGATTCGCAAGAGAAGTCGAGCTCTCCTGCCATCTCTCTAACACTTTCAAGCACCATATCCTTCACTTTTTTTAGAATTTTCATCAGTTAAAGAGGTCGAAGGTCGCCCGAACGAGGCATGCCTTCAACGATCTCTCGACCATGTTTGTGTTTTTGATAACACTGAATCACCGTAAGCCTTTTGCAACAAATTCCGCACACGAAATTCAGTTAGAAATGCAAAATCTTTGAAAAAAGATTCTTTTTCTGTATTTTTTCCATTGTAAAAATCGCAACGCACTACTGAGGTGTACTGACTTAGGGCGAAGCTGTCAACAAGCTGGTTTACAGATCGCTCTTATGCTTGGCATAGGAATTGAGGACATTACAATCAACTTAGCAAAATACATATTTTTGAAATATCATTTACCCGGGGAAGTTAATTAAAATTTCGGCGTGCTTTTTTGTCACAATGTATATACATATTTCCTTTTACCATTATTTGAGAAAGCAGGTATTGTTGTCTTTTGCTTTAACAAAATAGTTTCTTAAATAACTAATAAAACGCATTTCATCTCCGAGCTGAAAAATAATATAAATAATTGTATTTGGCCGATAGCTTGTCTGTCACCTTTTGAGGCTTAAAGCGAATGAAGTGTTTTCGTTTTTCCAAAACGTAAGTGTTTTGTCCATTCATAAGTCAAAAGCATTAGGCAAATACTTCGTTTGCTGCGTGACCAACACCTTCGGTCTGCCGAGTGGCAAGCCATTCCTTGCCAACTTTGTGCGTGACGGCTGCGTAAATATTTAATATTCATCTTGACAAGTGGAAATTCAACAATTGTAAGTTCCCAATAATGGCTAAGTAAAAGTTGTTGCTACATACTAAATATTTTGCTTGCAGACATTGTGAGGGTTGAACACATTGAATTAAATAAATAACACAAATGCACAGGTTCAAATGAATATTTCATTGCAAGGAGGAATGCTGAGTGGCTCTTTAGATTTAAAACTATCGAATAATGAATGCCGGCCATGTGTCACCGGATACTCACGTCCTTAACCCAATTGACACTTATACCTTCCCAAGCAGTTTGACCATTGCCTTGCTCACTTTTCCCGGAGCGGTGCGCTTATTTATGATTTACGAGAGAATGAGAGTGTCAACTGGTTTAGCTCCCTCTGGATGATGGCTTTTAGAAGTTAGCGGAGTTGGTCGAAAATTTTCAACGAATCCAGATTCCATAGTTCCAGACCATATTTACTTTCCGGAAATGTATACTCAAATTGGCACTGTATAATTCGTCGAGTGCTCACAGGCCTATCAGCGAGCTCCGAATTTGGCTTTAATTCAGTATTATCAATTGACAAGCGGTTTTAGCAGCGTGGCAGCTTTAATTGGTAACTTTTAATTTACCCTTTTAAAATATGCATTATTACATGAACATAGCCAAAGAATAAAATTAATATTTATGTGCAATAAAGTTATGCTCCCGCATACGTACACAACAGGCCCATTGGCAGATGCATAAGCATTATGCATTCACATTGCGCATTCATGAGCGTTAATTAAGCGTATTACTCGTGTTTGTTCCATACTTAATCGAAATTTGCCACTTGAACTGTGTGTGGGTATGTGTTTGTGTGTGTACGACGTGTGTTTGCTGAGCATGAAATCGCATTTTTGACTCCGTTTACCGTTTTTGAAATTCACGCTCTTCTTTGTAGAAGCCACGTGCCAAGAGCAGTGAACGTGCAAGTTCGCTTCGCCAAAGATCGCATTTAAAGCACCAACAACGACAATTTACACGACTAAGCACAAAAGAACTTACGAGGGCATACGAGTACACAGGCGATCGCGAAGATGTCGTCTCAAAATGGCTGCCTTTCGTCGGCCTTTTCAAGCAGGGAAACAAAAAAAATTTTGACTATAGGGCGGCTGCGAATGCGTTGGGATGTCGGATGCCTTGGTTAGGTAACTGTTCACAAGAAAGGCTCTGTGAGCCGGGGTGTTGTCGTGGTGCAACTTCCAATCGGTTGCGGCTGGACACAACAACGTCCAACGCAGAATACCTCTTGCCAACAGGTGCTACTTCGGACTAAGTAGGAAATTGAGAAGTAAAGCCCTCTCTCGACGTACAATAATCAAACTCTATTCTATTATTTCCGTCCTGCTTTATGGTGCAAAGGCATTGACGATGACAACATCTGAGAGTCGACCTTACGAGTTTTCGAGAGAAAGGGTCGGCGAAAGATTTATTGAAGAAGACGCATTATTTTCCTTATTAACAGAGATGGATACACGACTCGCATGAGGTAAGTTCTCGATGACTTTAGTACCTACTTTGAAGTAGTATCGCAATAAAGTAGATTCCTCCAAAAACTTCTGCAACATTTTCAATATCATATATAATATATATATCAGTGAAACAGTTTTTTCAGCTGATCCATAGGATCCATAAACATCTGTTGCAGTACTTCTTTTACCGAAACCTAGAAAAATCTAATATTTGTAAAACGTAATCTAACGCCTCTGAGATGCCTTTACAAATGTTTATATTTAGTTCAGGAATATAACTAAGTAGGCCCCCTCATATAGCTTAATTTTGATAAAATTTGTAAGCTTCGCTTTGACCGACTGACAGCGCTGTGCCGAAGTGCGCCGTTGGCTTCTTGAATCGCTACTGTAAACTTACATATATGTACACTGATACACTTATATGTATCCGGCCATACATTTTATACTATTATTTATATAATAAACTATTCAATACAATGAAAATTTCATTTACGAAAAAAGGCGAAAACGTTTTTGTAGGTAATAATAATACTTGAGGTTTCATTTCGTATATGTTCATACAAACAAATGTCAAAGGAAAAAATAACGAATTTAAGGCTGTTTTCTCATTTAGATAACAGCATCTGTCAGTTCTAGTTAAAAAAAAATTCTTTTACCGAAAGAAGAAACCTTGGTTAAGTTTACCAGAATTTAGCTGACAAATGGCTGCTAACCAAACATTGAGAAAATGGCCCTTAAGATTTGAAATTTTACTGAAAATTATAATTACAGTTGAACTTTCCTAACTCGAATCACCATAATCCACAGAAAAACTTCGAGGTTCGGCAGGAAACTTGTATGCAATTTTACTTCTATTGCTAATTCGAGAGTTTGAGTTATAGAGAACTTCGAATTATAGAACTTTGAGTTATGGAAGTTCAACTGTATTATATTTTTTGGGGGTTGTGAACACATGCGTATGTTTAGAAATATATACAGTGAAATCTCCCATAAACAGACACAGACGAACCAGCCTTTCCGTCCAGTTATTACAGTTGTCGGCTTAATAGTCCATTTAATACAGCTTGTTCAATCTGCTAAGTTGCTTCAAACTGGACACAGTGTGCTAAATTTTGCTAAAATCGGTTCAGTACTTTGGGAGTCCATCGCAAACAACCTTTACATGTAGTTTTTACATATAAAGATAAATATTCATTAACACTTCTTGATACATTGCATAGATATAATACGCATATATTCGCATTAATTATTATATTTAATAAATGTATTTTGGAAAAACTTGGTTCCTCCTGTCACTAAGCTAAAATAGAACTGCCGTTAATTTTTTTAATCTCCTTCGAATGATAAAAGCAAAACTGCATTGTTAGGAACATCAAGTGTCCAACTCTAACTTCACACGCTCGCATTTCTACTCCTGTCAGTCAGTCATATCAAAGTATGAGGCATATTTTTTGGCGCCAAATCGGTGCTTTGTGTTTCTTCTTTTGTCGAGCTCTTCTGCCGTCACCTGTTGTAATGAGTGCTGATGCATGTTGCACGTCTGCGCAGTGAAACATGTTGCTGCAACATACGAAAAGGTGAAAGAAATCGGCAAAGCACGGGATGCGTGAAAGCGTTGAGCGAAGTAAACACTAGTCGAAATTCGCAAAGAGGATAGAGCACATGGCAGACACACGGCAGGTTTTTGCTTGAATTTTTGTTTATCGGCTTCGATGATTATTCATTTGTAATTTTAGTATATTATTAATTTTTTTTGACATATTATTATTTTGAAAATTTTTATATTTTATTGTTGAATATAATGTAAGTGATTTAAGATTTTTGGAGCGTACTATATGAAAGTTTAAGAAAAATTAAAATTCATAACATTTGCTGATTTAAAAAATATTCGAATATTCAGAGTAAAAAATTTTGAATGTTCCAACAACACTTAAACCCAAGTAGAATTCGTCAAACCACTGAAATAGCTGCATGACGGTCCTAATAAGCACTTTCTGCATGCAGTGTTACTCTGAAAAACAGTTTGAAAATCAAAATCCGATCTTCTCCAAAATTTAGTTTTTTAAACAATTTTTAAAATAGTTTTAATATTTTTTTTTATATTTTTAACAATTTTTAAAGTCATGATGTACGCCGTTTATTGATTAATCAAAGCGTTTGAGCCAAATAAAGTTTCGGCATTACAACAAATTATTGCGACAAAAAAAAATTCCGAAAAAATACCCACGTATGTGTGTGTATATATGTATGACAGCAAAGCATAAATACGTATGCAGAATGTAAAAATGTTGCCGTTGTGTTAACATTGACAATGGATTTCTTCTCACTGCTGTGTAAGGCCTCAAATTTTATTCATTGATTAATTACGAGTTTTTTCACTTTTCATTCTGTTGCTCTGCCGCCGCCGCCGCAACCGACATTTACATTTCCATGTCAATCCTGCTCAATAAGTTGTAAAAAGCCACAGCATTCATGCACATAAAACTATTTGCATAAACATATATACATACATGCGTGTGTGTGTGCGTTTGAATTTGGCCATTGTATCACCTAAACACACACACACATTGTAAATGCACACATTCAAATGATTTCACAGACAAAGTGTGAATATTTTCATCGTCGATTCTGCTTTTGTTTTTGTTTTGTTTGTTGCTGCTGTTGTTGTATTGTTGCGCTGTTATGCCGACCAAAGCAAGGAGTTAATGTAATTAGCTTCCGATTTCAATGCGTCGATCCCGGCATACTATGTATCGGCAACACATTGCAATGGATTATAATTTATTTCAAAGAATTCACTCTCTCATAGCTCATCGCTCATCGCTCATCGTTCTCGCCAACTCACCAAATAATTGAATTTCGCTTGTTAAGTACATACGGAATATATTAACAGCAAGGCAGCGAAGACAACAATTTATTAAATGATGTGTAAAAAATTAAGTGCACAAGTGCAATTCAATAAGGTCACTTATGCAAATTCCGCCATCACACACCTCACATACATACATCACGTGTACTATATTATATGCGGATTGTTTTCAAGTGAAGCCCCTTTAATCCCATATGTGCTCCATTTAATTTGTACATATATTAATTACGAATGCTTTTATTACATTATGTACCGTTATACGCAAATTCAAAATATTTAATCCATTTTCATCCCCCGCCTGCAACCGGGTCATGCCGCCATAACAGAGTGTGGCAATTAAAATGCACAATCGATCAAAGCTTTCGGCTCGATTGTGGGAAATATTGAAACTATTTGCGACGTCGGGAATAATTTTGAATGCACAAACTTTTATTGAAAACTACATTATTTATGATTAAAAATTAATAATGTGACAGAAATGGGTAAATATGGAATTGAGTGCCTCGCTAGGGTAGACCCATTTGAGTGGTAATTTGGTTAAATTTTCGAAAACATTGGTTTCGAAAATACTACTTTGGGACCTTAAGGTCACACTTAGTGCTTAAAGAAACGTCGATTTTTGGGAATGTAATTTATGGATTGCTTTTGAAATTTTCAGGACATATTTTCCATTTTTCAAGAATCGGCCTTTTTTCTTTTTGTTTACATTGCAACTAGTTTAGGCAAAAGAGAGACTTACAACTAACTTGAATATAATTTAAGCGTATGTTATTACAAAACTACTCGGAGAGTATTGGCTAATTTGAAGGATCACTGGGCTTAAGTCGTTTCATTTGGCTTGGTGGTCCATCTTTGTAGTTAAAAAAAATGTTTTGAGCTTTACGAGCTGTTCTCCAGGAAACAAAAAAGAAAATTTCACACAGAACGGTTGATGTAATCTTTAAGTAAGTGAGATATCTTAATCGAAGCATATTGACACTGAAAATGCCTCTTCCGTTGTCTTTTTATCGTATATATCCGATAATATCTAATGTTCGACCTTCGGGATTGGCCTATCCTTCCCCAGCTCATTCTAATAGGTTATCCGAGTAGAAATACTTTTTTCAATAGCCACTTTTTGACAGATCACTCGGAATGGTGTCAAGTTGTCTTATTATTCTTCTTCAGTATTGTTTGGCATTTCATCGTGAACGCCTGAACAACGTTTACAAATCGTTCAACTTTATTTTGAAAATTCACGTTCTGTAAGGAACGTGTTTCTGCGCTTCGCTCTACTTATGGCCCACATAATCGACCTACTGAGCATACTATTCGCAACAAAGTCACCCAACTTGAGACCTAGCATTCATTATTGGATAGTATTCGACCGAATAGACGACATCCATCCCTCAAGAAGAAAATATAGCAGCCGTAGCTAAGAGTATACACGAAGACGGTGGAGAGTCGATTCGGCGCCGTTCGCAGCAACTCGGACTCACGTACGAAACGACTTGGCGCATTTTACGTCGAGATTTTAAATTAAAAGCATTCAAAATACAGCTTGTGCAAGAACTGAAGCCGCTCGCTTGAAAAGTTCCAAGAAGTTACGATATTTCCGAGCCAAATTTTGTTCAGCGATGAGGCCAATTTCTGACCCAATGGGTATATAAACAAGCAAAATTGTCGCATTTAGGACGAAGAGCAATCTGAAGAGATTCAAGAGCCATTTCATTCAGAAAAACAGCGTTTTTTGTGGTTTGTTGGCCAGTGGAAACATCGGTTCTTATTTCTTCAAAAATGTCGACGAGAACGTAACCTTCAATGGCGACCGTTATCGCGACATGATAACCGACTATTTTATGTCTGAAGTTGAAGGTCGTGATCTCGGCGACATTTGCTTTCAACAAGACCGTGCCATTTTCCACACATCGCACCAATCAATGGTTTATACACTTTGGTTAGCAGATAATTTCACGTTTTGAGCCAATCGATTGGTCAACAAGATCGTGTGATATCACGCCATTAGACTTATTTCTGTTGGAATATGTAAACTCAAAAGTCTATGCGGACAATCACTCTTCGACTCATCTCTGGAGGAAAACATCTCACGTGTATTTCATCAACTACCAGTGGAAATGCTCGTACGAGTCATCGAAAAATGGGCTCAAGGGGTGGACCATTTGCGACGTAGCCACGGCCAACTTTTGAAAGCAATGATCTTCAAAAAATAAATGTCAAGGAATGTTCCTTCGAATAATAATAAACATTCCCCATTAAATTTGAGGTGTCTTTATTTTTTCTTTAATAAAGTAGGGAACGTCGAAATGGATCACAATTTACATAAAGTGGTATTCGTTCAGGTAATTAACTTTGTAATATATCTAGGAAAAGAGGAAAATTTATTGCGATGTAGTTCCAGCGGTTTTTCATTTACAGTGTTTTATAGACTCTTAATGTTTCCGGCTCTTGTGAGGTATATGGATTGGAGTCTACCTAGCATTTAAGCTATAAAACCTGAGACTTCATTGCCGAATCGAAAGTGAAAGCAAGCATGCCAGCAAAGGGATTGACAAAATTCATTGGAATCTGATAATTTCACTGCGGGCCGTCGCGCCTCGTATCTAGCTAAATTTCATTGTTGTTGTTGTTGTTGTTGTTGTTGTTGTTGGCAAGCAAAATAATAAATAATATGGCAAAATATTTCCGCACTGATTTGTCATATTTAAATAAGCTTCGCAAATTGTGCATACAGTATTGTAGAATTAAATGTCTAAACAAACACAAGCGTTTATCGAATTTGCATATAATTATACCCTGAACAGGGTATATTAACTTTGTCACGACGTTTGTAACACCCAGAAGGAAGCGTCGGAGACCCTATAAAGTATATATATAAATGATCAGGATGTTGAGCTGAGTCGATTTAGCCATGTCCGTCTGTCTGTCCGTCTGTCCGTCTGTCCGTCTGTCCGTCTGTCTGTATATATACGAACTAGTCCCTCAGTTTTTAAGATATCCTTTTGAAATTTTGCAAACGTCATTTTCTCTTCAAGAAGCTGCTCATTTGTCGGAACGGCCGATATCGGACCACTATAGCATATAGCTGCCATATAAACTGAACAATCGGAATCAAGTTCTCATATGGAAAACTTTCGCATTTGACAATGTATCATCACCAAATTTGGTATGGATTATTTTCTAGGGCAAAAATGTAATATCCGAGAAAATTGTTCAGATCAGTTAACCATAGCATATAGCTACTATACAAACTGAGCGATCGGAGTCAAGTTCTTGTATGGAAAACTTTCACATTTGACAAGATATATTCACGAAATTTTGTATATAATATTTTCTAAGGCAAAAATGTAGTCTCCGAAGAAATTGTTCAGATCGGATAACTATAGCATATAGCTGCCATACAAACTGAACGATCGGAATCCAGTTCTTGTATGGAAAACTTTCACATTTGACAAGATATATTCACGAAATTTGGTATATATTATTTTCTAAGGCAACAATGTAATATCCGAAGAAATTGTTCAGATCGGTTAACTATAGCATATAGCTGCCATACAAACTGAACGATCGGAATCAAGTTCTTGTATGGAAAACTTTCACATTTGACAAGATATATTCACGAAATTTGGTATATATTATTTTCTAAGGCAACAATGTAATCTCCGAAGAAATTGTTCAGAACGAGTTACTATAGCATATAGCTTCTATACAAACTGGACACATAGTTACTAACAGAAATGCACCTGTGAAGGGTATTTAGCTTCGGTGCAACCGAAGTTAACGTTTTTTTCTTGTTTTATTTGTGTGTGTGTGCGCGTATTTGTAGAGCCTGAATGAGCGTGTGTTCAGTGCGGAGCGCGCAGTTGCGCCTAAAAGTCAATGCTCACAGATTTTGGAATATATGTGCGTGCGTGTGTGTGTGTGTTGGGGATATGATGGAGTGGGATTAAACTCTGCTGAGTTGACGTGTAACTGTTTTAAGCCCGTGACACACATACACGGACAGGCAGCTGGAAAATATTTCAATCACAAAAGTAACTGAGAAATACAAACAACAAATGCAAAAATAGATTTCGAACAAAATAACCGTTATTCTCCATTTACTTAACAAACAACAAATGTGTGTGTGTGTGTGAGCAAGTAAATAAGCACGAACAAATGTTTTTATGTTTATGTGCTCACATAAAACAAACTATGCGCGTAAAACAACAAAATGGCGAAAAAACCATCAAGCGGCATTTCTTATAGATTTGCCTAAAGCCTTATCGAAGCGCACTCGAGTAAAAGGGTGTTGTACAAAATCTATGTCGTTCATAAAGTAAGGTTGGAGTCAAGCGTGAGAAAATCCATAAACATACATACCCTACATACCTGCACCTATTTGTTGGTAATGGAAGACAAGCGGCACTCTTGGTTCTTGGAAGAGTATTCACTCTGTTTCATTTTTGGGACAAAAGACTCATCTTAGAGTATGTTTCGGCGATGAAACTGTTTTTTTGAATAAATATGTTGTGGCTACGTCTCAGATGGTTCATAAGTCGAGTCCAATTTTCGATGACTCGTTCGAGAATTTCGTCTGGTAACTGACGAATGACACGCGTGATGGCCTAAACGGAAGATTAATTTTCCGCATAGACTTTAGACTTTGCATATTGGTGGCCAATCGATCGACCCAAAACGTGAAATTATTTGCCCACCGAAGTGTTCTCTCCATAAATACATTGATTGACGTGATGTGTGGGAAGTCGCGCCGTCTTGTTGAAACCAAATGTCGTCGAGACCAAAAGCTTCAAGTTCAGTCATCAAGTCATGGCGCGATTATGTTCTCAGCGGCATCGTTTTTGAAGAAATATGGACCGATGATTACATCGACTCACAAACCACAACAAAGAGTTGTTTTTATACCCTGAACAAGGTATATTAAGTTTGCCACGAAGTCTGTAACACGCAGAAGGAAACGTCGGAGACCCTATAAAGTATATTTATAAATAATTAGTATGTTGAGCTGAGTCGATTTAGCCATGTCCGTCTGTCCGTATATATACGAACTAGCCCTCAGTTTTTAAATATCGTTTTGAAAATTTGCAAACGTCATTTTCTCTCCAAGAAGCTGCTCATTTGTCGGAACTGCCGATATCGGACCACTATAACATATAGCTGCCATACAAACTGAACGATCGGAACCTAGTGTAGGTATGGAAAACTTTTGCATTTGACGTGGTATCTTCGCTTAAGGTAATAATATACTCTCCGAAAAAATTGTTCAGATCGGCTTACTATAGCATATAGCTTCCATACAATTCCGTAATAAAGTTGAACGATTTGTAAACGTTGTTCAGACGTAAGCTTTACCATAAAGAAATGCCAAACAATACTGAACAAAAATAATATGTCAGCTTGACGCGACTCACGGGTGACTGTCAAAAAAAGGCTATTGAAAAAATACAAAGTAAATACTCGGAGAGATTTTTTCACAATTTTTTTTTTACTGACTTTTTAAGTTTTATTTACTTAGAAGATCGAAAATACGTATGCATGTAAATATACAGACACTTAAAATTTGAAACATTTGATGCAGTGTTTTTAGTTCCAAAAATTCCAATAAAAATATAGTCTTATTGCAGTTTACTTTCTATTTATTTAAAAAAAAAATAAAAAATCGTGAATAACTGTCTTCCACTTAAACAGTGAGTAGTTAGCTTTTGCTTCTCTCACTTATGTATGTATATCGAACCGTAAGTGTGTGAGTGCATGTAACAGTAATTAACGGAATATCATTCGAACTGACAGACTTCATCGGATTTTATCGCATTTTCGAATCATTCCTTACGCTAGCACTAGTCTATTTGACAGCATTTCCTTGACTCGTGTGCGTTTGCAGCCTTCATCCGCGATTTGTGTTGTCAATTCATACAGTCGACCTCATATCAGTCTATATCAGTCCATATACATAAGTACATTTGTATATATTTTGTGCATACATATGTGTTTTTGAAGAAAAATTCATGCCAGTGCAGCTCTCGACCATACTCGTAGTCATATGTGAGTATTTGCATACAAGTGTACATACACACAAGCACTTGTATGAGGCTCGTTATGGAAAAATATGGACTTTTTCTTAGAGTTTTGACCGATTGCACACACTCAGCGTTTATGTCACTCAATTGCTTTTAATGACTGCTCAACTCTTGAATATTCGAGACATAACTAACCAAAAAAGCTAACTATGCACATACATACATACATACATGTACATCGTATATGTTTGTTTTTATGTTTATTATTCGAGTTTTTCTAACTTTTAATGCACGTTTTAATAACTTTGCTATTTTTTCAACTGTGGCTTGTGGTTTGAGTTTTTCTCTTGCCAATGCAAAGAATTGGCCTTCAAAGACCTTCTCTTCCACCTAACGATACTGAGTGATTGAGCAGAATTAACCACTTTTTGTAGAATAATCTTTTAATTTCGCTTAATGCTTACGAGTAGTACCGAAAAGAAATCAAAACAAGAAACAACCTTAACCTCAGTTGCACAGAAGCCATAATACCCTTCACAAATACAAAAAGGATATTAAAGACCTTGAATTTAAGCGGTCAGTTTCTTGGAAAGAAAAAAATGTCTGCAAAATTTCAGATCAATATCTCAAAGATCTATTAATAAAGCTTTAATTCGGTTTATTGTGATGAAATATTGTGGAACTCAAGCCCCTTTTAAATATATTCATATTTTTTTAATAAATGTCGATGCATTCCTATATCTCCAGTTCTCCAGTGCATCCAATCACATTGTGTCATACCATATACTAGTGTCCGAAAGGTGAGATTTTAAGCTTCATTTAACCAAAAAATTAAATTCGGGGGGGGGCTGAAAAAAAGTTAAAATTGTTCAAAAATGAGTGAAAGAATATGGAAATTCGCTGTATTTGAATTAATATTTGGTGGAGCTCAACAAATGGTTGCAAAGCCAGGATTGACGCCTCGAAAGGTTATGCTGGCTGTTTGGTGGGGTTGGAAAAGAATCATCCACTATGAGCTGCTCCAGCCTGGTCGAACAATTGATTCTACATTTTACTGTCAACAATTGATGAGATTGAGACAAGCAATCGAAAAAAACGTGCAAAACTGATTAACAGAAAGGGCTTCGTCTGCCATCAGGACAACTCTAGACCACACGCATTTTTGATGACTAGGCAAAAACTGGGACAGCTTGTCAGGGAAGTTTTGACGCATCCACCATACAGCCCTGACCTTGCACCAACGGACTACCAATTGTTTCGGTCAATACAGAAATCCCTTAATGGAGTAAAATAGGCTTCAATAGAAGTCTGTGAAAATTACTTGTCACAGTTTTTCACCCAGAAACCAGAAAACTTTTGCACTGATGGAATAATATCTCTAGCGGAAAAATGGCAAAAAGTGGTCGACCAAAATGGTACATATTTGGTTCATTAAAGTTATAAATATAAAAAAAAAATAAGTTGAAGTTTGATTAAAAATACGAAAATACTTTTTCGACAATCCAATATTTCACTGTTTGTGGTCATCAATTCCAGGTATTTATCGGTAATAAAAACCGTTAAGGGTTAACAATTATGGAGGAAACATTTTAAATCTATTTTGGCTGACCTTTTGGAGACATGAAGTAACCAACGTTCTACATGTAAACATCGACTTCATGACCTTAATATCACTTTAGTTTCTTAGTCTAATAAAGCTAAAAATTCCAAGAAAATAACATATTTAAAGCAATACAGTTGCTTCAAATGCAGGAATACCAAACGTATTCATACCAACATTTGACCTTAAATCAAGCTCGAATACAGGCAAGAAGCGTTCTACTAACGAAAAGTGTTCCGAAAGCTTCTGTAGGGTAATTTCTGAAACTTAATGAGTAAGTTCTTGGCGGAATGTGTGAGAAGCACTTGGAAACTGTGAATTATTTGTTTACATGTCTCTTAAATTTTGAGCTAAAGCCAGCAGGCGTTGCGTTGAAAGCTGGACACTTTATGTCCGTCCTGGTTTGAGTAATTATTGAAATACTTAGCATTTCACTGATGTCATTTCGGAATAAAAACTGCCAGTCACGTCGCCACCCACCTGCGCAAGTAGTCTCTTAAGAACCATTGGGGAAATCTTTTACCTGTTTTCACCTGTCCGCACACACACACGAGTGGCACGTAAACATTGCTTAGTGCCCCAAAACATTTGCGTTAAGGTAATGCAGGGCTCTTTGTGTGATACACATGTACATGTGCGTGCGAATGTGGGTGTGTGGCGCCTTGACACTTGGCTAGCTGTTGCACCTTTTAAGTGCAGAGCAAACGCCTCCGTGGAAATCGCACGACACAATGGCAGTCAAAAATAAAAATCCAATTACCGCTACACATGCTGAATTGGAATAGTAACATTGTGTTTCTAGCTAAACGAAGACGGAAACAACTCATTTGCGACCAGCCCTGACTCAGCAAAGTGGCGGCAGCGTCGGCGACTCCTCGCTGACTTTTGTTCTTTTGAGTTGTGCGAACGCTTGGCCAGTTGGGCGCGCAAGCTCTCAAGGCACGTGGGAGGGGGCAGCGATGTAGGCGACCTCTTTGTTGTCGTCTGTCGTTATATTCTTCGACCAATTCTTTCGCCATTCGCTTCGTGAGTTGCTAATCCTTTCGTCTCATTATGCATGTATGTCACGTGCCAGAAAACACAATCTGCCAAAACAACGGCGCAAAAGGCCAGCCAGCAGCTCCTGCAACAACGTATGACAACTTATACAAAATATATTTATAAACAACTGAAAGCATATGCGTGTGTGTGTGTGTCGTGCATGTGACGACGGGTTCGCCGCTGCCAGCTGAATTGTCAATGGGCTTTCGTCGGTTGCCGCCTTGTCGCCACTCCGCTTTTGATTTTCACGAACGTGCAACGTCAATTCCGGCTGACATTTAAACTGTGATTCACATTTTTTCCGAAGTTTCCCTTTGTTGTTTGTCATTTTATGCGCTTCCCTAATTGCTGTTAAGTGCAGTGAAATTATTTATTACCAAGATACCGGCGCTGATGAAGGTGAACGGGATGGACTTCATTGCAAGGGTATTGAATTTTTTATTGCCAAGCGAGCATACGAACTACATACTCCAATATACTCGTATAAATGAGAAAATGAGAAGGGATAATGTCGACTCAATAAATTTAATTGAATGTAATGCGGGTTTAAAGAGTTTGAAACTGCCCAACTACACACATCTACACATTTGAAGCTGTGAAGCCAAAATGCGGCAAAGACAAAATATGTGTGAGCAGAGAGAACATAACCGCTTATTTGGTCAATTGTTTTCATTCCGGGAGCAGCTTTTGGCCCAAATCACACAAAAAATAGGTCTCCGTTTCAGAGTTTTTCTCAGCAAGAATTTATTGATGCCTTAGAGGGAGAAGGGAGAGTAAAACGTCACTGGAACCCACATTCGGAAACAATTTATACAAGTTCGTGATCATTTCATTGGTTTGAAACGCGCTGGCTCGGTCCACAGTGAGCTCACGCGGTACTTCCTTTCAAACACGCTTCTGTGATATCTTTAAAGTACCTGCTTTATTGCTATTCCAACTTCTTGCTTTGGGTTTCAGGTTCATCATAATCCAATAAGCAGCTCTGAGTGTTTTTCCACCCGTAATTTAAGTAGGATCTGGTCGTCAGTACAGGAGATCATTTGTATTTCTTATTTTTATGAAATTATCATTTTTGGAGAAAAAATTGTTTTTCTTTTTTCACATATGGGGAATACGGATTCAAAAGTATTTATTTATTTACACACAATTTCATTTTATAATTTCACTGCTTTTCTTGGTTTTCAATTCATTTGATACACCTTGTGTAATAGCAGGAGAACTAATCATAAACACACCACCACAGGCATAGCTATCATCCAATAGATGTCGCCGCAAGCGTTCGTAAGCACGATTGTCGCATTTGATTTCTTCCCACACATAATGCGAGGTGTGCGCGTGAATGGAAGATGTTTCTTTTTAGACAGGCAAAATAAAAGACGTTGGAAAACGGAGGAACCAAATTGAGTTGTCTTTATGGGACTGGAGTCACACTCCATGCCTAATATACAGATTTAAAGCAGGAAAGTAATAAAAACCACTTAGGTATCTTATTTTCTAGAAAAATATTAACTGAATGAAAATAAAAAATTTACAAATAAATTCCGAATCTCCGAATGACTATTGCTTTGGTTGTGGCTTCCTGAATACTTTAGCGACAAATTCGACGAAATCGCTGTAAAGAGTCTCTGGAACCTCCATGGCTGCAAAATGACCACCTTCTTTGTGGTACGTACTGTGCACAATATTTTTGAATTTCAATCCAAGCTCTGACTCCGTAAAATGCATCAAGTCGTGAATAAAACGTGCACAACCGGTAGGCACATTTATATGCGTCGCGTCCAAATTCATAACATAGAAAGAGACACAGTAGCCTTCCGAGTACGAGCGCTGAGACGTAGTTATCGAGTTTGTCGTGTAATAAATCATGACATTATCTAAAAGCTCGTCTAAAGTGAAGCGTTTGGTGAGGCCACCATCCTCGAGTTGCTTGTATGCAGGATTGGTCCATGTGGAGAATTTCTCCAAGATGTATGCGGCCAAACCGACAGGATTCTGTGTGAGCGTTGTGCCAATTGTGTCTGGTTTGGATGCTTGAATAAGCAAGTAGCCTGCCTCCTCTAAAAGAAAGGTAAATTCTTTGCTAAATGGTTTAAAGAAAATTCTATTTTCTTCTTCAATAAAGAAGCTCGGAAACCAATTTCGCAATGACTTATGAAGGTGAATCAAGGGATGGCTGGTGGTGCACATATTCGAATGGTAACCGAGCACATTCTGTGGCGATAAAGTAACGATGTTTGCACCGAGTAAAGCGCCCCAATCCCCACCCTGTATTAGGAATTTCTCATGACCCAAACGCAGCATCAAATTGCGCAACACTAAAGACATCTGTGCGGGTCCAAAGTTTACCTTTGAGGCCCCCTGCGAACGAAAAAAAATATGCTTAGTAACGTCTTTGTCTACAGAGGGAGTGTAAATTTACCTGAGACCAACCATAACCGGGCAAGCTTGGTGCTACCACTTCGAAGACATATTCACTCTTGGGATTCGGTTTCGTCAGCAGCGGGATTAGCCTATAGAACTCGCGCACTGATCCTGGCCAGCCGTGGATCAGTAAGAGAGGCACCACCTTTTTACCTTCGGTGGGCTTGGGCTTCACATGAATGAAGTGTACTCGCAAACTGTAAATAAAGATAAAGAATATGAAAAAAGTGAATAAAAACGCAACTCCAAACCATCAGCTGGTGGAAATTTTCATTGAAAGCGCAATACTGAGCCCTTCTAAAATTAGAAACGGTTAATGGACTCTCTTATTCAGTATGTATTAAGTATTTTGCAAAATCTTCAACTGCTCATTTCTGTAAGTATTTACATATGCGAACATTCTCTAAGTTGAGACTACCCTATTCATTAACTAACTAAATTAGAAATAGTGTATAAATACCGGTCTGTGGACAATTTGTAGCGTTAATTTAATAGCGGGATTCTGTAACCAGTCTCTAGTCTCTATTTGAGACATTTTGAGACATAGTATCAATTTGATACTAGTTACTAATCACTAAACAGTCTCTAGCGTTAGTCTCAAAATATTGAGACCTGGTAGTTAGCTGGTCACAAAACTAAAAAGAACTCTTGCTGTCATTTTCAATGTACTGAATAGAGATCATCATAGATATTAATCGATTGTCGTTTTTTTACATTTTGTAAGCAATTCAAACACGAAAAGGTTAAAAATAAATAAATTTTACATAAATTTCGTAAATATTATGAAACAAAGTCAACATATATTTTCATTTTTATTAATAATTATGTTTTTGGACTATGTTATAGAAAAGTTAATATTTGTTATCGACATATTTATTATCATTCAAGTGTAAAAACATCTTTGAATAATGAAATGTAATAGATTTTGAGACTGTCACTTACAGAATAGCAAAATCGTCTCAAGTCTCAAAAATTGTCTCTAACTCAAAATCTCAAATTTAAAAACTTGATGCTGTCTCACGTTACAGAATCGCACGGTAAATCTTATTAAACGGAATGTGGAGTATACATTATTTTCAAAAGTTCTCTTGTCCTTGGAATATTAAACAAACATTCAAACCAATCAACTCCATATATGATTACTTTATGTTCCAGTCATATTCCGGTCTGGTATTTCATCATATATGTACGTACATCAACATACTTCTTTAGATACTAGGGACAAATAAATTTAAAAAGTAGGCATGGCCCCGCACTCTACTAAGTTGAATGCATATATCTCCTAAACCAGTAAATCTACAACAACCAAATTGTGCAAATACATATTATGAGACCTCCTACCGACGGTGTGAAAATGTTGAAATCGGAAAGTAACGACGCAAACTACTTATATAACGGTTAATAAATCAATAGATAAATACGCCAGAGACATTAAATTGTACCTACGATATTATATAGGAGGGCTTTATGGGAGCTGATGGGAGTGGAACCGCTCACTTTTTGGTGAAATTACATATTTCGGGACCTGACTGTCCGATTTCGATTAAATTTAGTACGTGTATAAATTGTTCAGTTGCAATCGAACTTAGCCCTTCCTTACCTGTTTTATTTTATTGTCTTGTTTTTCCAATATCATTTTTTAAATAATAGTTTTTACGAAAATGCATACAAGCTATGCTGGTTTTAAAGGTAACTTGCACATAAACATTTACAAATACCCATACATACTTATATTACTCTATGAAATTTCTGAAATGGAATTTACTCACCCTTGAATCTGGGTTTCAAAGTGGGGGAACTGTTTGAGAAAGGCCTCGCGCTCACCCCACTTGGGCAGGTAAGTGTCGCGCCAGTACGCCACCACCTCTTTCAAGTACTTAGTATTGAAGCCGTATTGGAATCCAACACCTTCGAGGGGTTCGGTGAGCACCAGCGGGCGCGACAGCTGCGTTTTCAGATCTTCAATTAACTAAAGCATTAAAAATAGAAAAAAAATTATTAAAAAAAATATATATATACATATACACATATAACGAAATAAATATTAAAGTTCAATTAATTACCTCCGGTTTGGCGCTTATATCGAAAGCTTTAATGGCAGTGTTCTCCTTATATTTAGCGGCACTGCCGGGTCCCCAATATTCCGTATCGTTCAGTTGGGGAATTGGCGCTGAGCTTGTGAGTTCCTGATATTTATGCACACACAGACCTACGACAATCGCTAGGATCACGAATGTAATCCGCAACAAGGTGCCCATGTCACTTTCGAATCAACACTGCGACACAACATGGATGGATAATTGAAATTAGAAGATTAGAAGAATACACTTATTTACTTGCTTGTTATTATAAATATATTTACAACAATAAATATCAAAGATATTAAACCAGTCGAAGGCATGCAGCGCTACGATGGAACTGATTGGTGAACACTACCGTATCGATATATATATTCGTTTTAACGGGGGGATTGTGCGATAGCAAAGTCGAATCGCGAAGCGGTTGTGCCATAATAAACACATTTTATTACCGTCATTGATATATACTATACATACATATATACATTTTCGTACATATGATTTTATACCTATGAATGTATGTATACGAGGTGTGACAATTAAGTAATGAGACTGATTCCATAAAAACTGTATACAGTAATACCCCGACTTACGCTACCCCGTTTTACGCGAATTCGAAGATACGCGGTTTTTCATTTTGATTGCCGCGCGAATTAAGAATGCTATTTAGGCAATTCTAAAATATATATTTTACCAGGATATTACTCCTGGGTTTCTCTTTATTTAATCATCCTCCCGCAACTCTAATTAATTTCGATCCACGTGTGGAAGTTGTATTTTTGCCACCAAACACTACCAACTTGCTTCAACCAATGGACCAGGGAGTCATTAAAACATTTAAAGCTTACTACACAAGGCGGTCATTTGCACATCTACATGAAGCTATGAGACAAAACAATGAGCTTTCTGTTAAAGACTTTTGGAAGCAATTCAATGTTTTAGATGCTGTAAGAATTATTGGACAATCTTGGAATGAGGTTTCACAAAAAACTCTCAATGGTGTCTGGAAAAAACTGTGTCCATTTTTTTTCATTTCTGAAACCCAAGGAGAAACCATTTCAGATCCTGAACAAATCGATAGCATAATAGAAGAAGTGGTCGATATCGCCAAGCAATTAAATTTAGAGGTCGAAAATGATGACGTTCAAGAATTGCTAGATTCACACAATCAAGAGGTAACAATTGACGAGGTTATAGAAATGCGTAAGTATGAGCAAGATATTGACCAAACTGATTCGCTAGACCCAGTTGAATCGGTAAATCAAATGACAATTGCAAACTTAACAGAAGGGCTCAATTCAATTGAAAAGGGGTTACAAATTTTAGAAAAAATTGATTCTAATGAAGAACGCATTTCTACTACAAACCGAGGGATAAAAAAATTACTGGTATGCTACGAGGAAATTTTACGTGAAAAGAAGAAAAATTTAACTCGTCAGGCAACACTGTTAGAATATATGAAGCCTTCGACATCAAAATAACTTCGGTTTAGCTTACTTTATTCATAACAATGTAATATTTTTTTATTATCCTACACTTTATTAAACATTTTTCTTCTAAATTATTGTTTTCTTTAAACTCTGGTCCCGATTAAACAAACTTTATATGTATTTATATGCAACGTTGAACCCCGACTTACGCGAATTCGACTTACGCGGCAACCGCTCGGACCCACCTATCGCGTAAGTCCGGGGTATTACTGTATTTGAAAATTATTCTACAACTCTGCCATCACCTTCAAAGTAGTCCCGTTGGGCAGCTATACAGCGATTCCAGCGCGTTTTCCATGCTTCGTAACATTTCTGGAACGCTTCGACTGGGATGTCCGCGAGTACCCTCGTCACGGCCGCCTGGATGTACGTAATCGACTCAATTTGGGTTCCTTTGACCACCGATTTTGGCGGCTGTTGCAACACGGCGATCCCTTTAGAGGCCAAATACTGGGACGTGCTGAGAGCGGCGTGGCGCGTTGTCGTGATGAAGGGTCCAGTTACGAGCGATGTCGGGGCACACCCTGTTGACTCGTTTTCGTAATCTTTCGAGTACTTGGCAATAGTAGACTTGATGCACAATTTTCCCTGGTGGAACAAATTCTTTGTGAACGATTCCACGGCTATCAAAAAAGGCAATAATCATCGTTTTCACCTTCGACTTGCTCATGCGAGCTTTTTTCGGGCGGGGGCGCGCGGAGACAACCAACAACACCTGGGCACGACTAAGAGCACTATTACCATACACTCTTACAATTTTAGCGTACGTTTCCGAAGCTATTTCGCCCAATCTGACGCAAAATTTTATCGCGACGCGTTGCTCTTGATTTCGTTTTTCCCTTTGTGTGAAGAGCACTACAAACATAGGTCTACTCAACTTAAAGCAGCAGTCGAACTAAACCAGCTAGAGCGGAGGTACATATATCAATGGAGAGGGGAGAGATGTCGGAAAAAGAGAATTTCAAGGTCACAGGTTTACCACAAGCGCGGCGATAAAATCAGTCTCATTACTTAATTGTCAAACCTCGTAATCTACATACCCAAATAGAATAATGACGGTTCCGCTACATAGTGACGGGCCGGTAACGCGTCAGTTTAATTGTCACACTTTTTTATCACTTTCTTAAGAGCGAGTCAAAAAAGCTCCTAAGCCTTCTGTATGCATCTGATTTTTAATCACTTTTCGCTTACATTGTTTCTGCTGCAATTGACGCAAGTTAGGAAAGTTTTTTGATTGTCATTCACTTGGGAATGGCCAGAAACGATTATTTTACATATGGCTCAAGCAGCTCACAACTTCCAGTCTTAAGCCAAGTATCCTCTGGGTAGCCTAAGAGCATCTGCTTGAAGGTGAGCCAAAGTGGGATGGTCAAATATTCCTCCCCAGGATTGTGCGCTAGGTTTGGGACCCGATCCCCAATCAGAACTAAACAACAGCATTGGAAGAGAAACCCCTCTTTTGATTACCGCCATGGCAAACGCATTACATAATGAGTAACGATTTAAGGGCCTGCACCTGGAATATTCAGTCCTTTAATTGAAAAAGTGCCGATGGCCAGCTAATGAACCTTCTGCCACAGTCTGCATAAAGGCGAAGTTCTTTGACATATAGCTGATTTACGTCCACGCCCCTACAAAAGAGAATAACGATGTGACCAAGCTGCCTTCTATACGCGCTTGGATCGCACTTAAGACGATGGAGCAGACCTTCCATTGTCCGACTATGAGGAAGTTCAAATAGCAATACCCTGTCTAAAGAACAAAAAAGCGACGGGGGCCGATGGATTGTCGGCCGAGCTATTCAAAAACGGCGGCGACGAAAACCTGATAAGGAACATGAATCAGATTCTTAGTAGAATATGGTCGGACGAAACCATGCCCACCGTTTGGAATTTAAGTATGCTCTGCCCAATCTGCCAAAAAGAGGCCGTACAATCTGCGTCAACTACCGTGTGTTAAGCCTCATAAACATCGCGTATAAGGTTCTATCGAGCGTATTATGTGAAAAACTAAAGTCCGCCGTCAACAAACTGATTGGACCTTTTCAGTGTGGCTTTAGGCCTGGAAATAGGTAATTGGAAAATCAAAAACTGACCAGATATTCACCATTCGCTAAATCTTGGAAATCACCTGTGACAAGAGAATCGTCACACACTCCTTCGTCGATTTCAAAGCTACTTTTGACAGAACGAAAAGGATATGCCTTTAAGCCGCGATGTCTGAATTTGGTATCCCCGCAAAACTAATACGGCTGTGTAAATTGACGTTGAGTAATATCAAAAACTCTGTCAGGATCGGAAAGGACCTCTTCGAGCCATTCGATGCCAAACGAGGTTTCAGACAAGGTGACTCCCTGTCGTGCGACTTCTTCAATTTACCGCTGTAGAAAATAATTCGAGCTGCAGAACTTAATCGAATAGGTAATTGGCCTTCCCAACCGCGCCTTTAGTTCTGATAACTCCAGAATAGCTAATGCAGCGATGCAATTGGGTCTGGCAGTGAACGAGGGCAAGACGATATTTCTCCTGTTATCAAACAATCCGTCGTTGTACTTGCGACCTGACTCTCACGTCACTTTGACAGTCATAACTTCGAAGTCGTACATAATTTCGTGTATTTTGGAACTAGCATTAAGGTGCTACTTCGGAATGGGTAGACAATTGAGAAGTAAAGTCCTTTCTCGGCGAACAAAAACCAACTTCTATAAGTCACTCATTATTCCCGTCCTGCTATATGGTGCAGAGGCATGGACTATGACCACATCTGAGTTTTCAAGAGAAGGGTTCTGCGGATTAATTTGCAAAATTTCTTTCTTTTCTTTTCTTATAATTGCTGGAGGATTTTATTGGGCTTATTTATAAGTATTTTTCAAAATATGTATGTGATTTTCAAACTTGTAAGCGGAAAAGTAATCTAGAGGACCATATTGATTAGTACAGTCAGTAAAATGGAATAAACCAAGAGTACTGAAACTAAGTAAATGGTCTGCGTATGTATTTCCAAACAAACCAACGAATTCTTCAAGGTTTGGTGGGAAACATTGGCTTCAGTGCTATAAGACTTCTAGAGTGATAGTAGCCTTATACCTGCTTGTAATAAGAGGAAATGGTATTAATGGTCACCACCAATGCAATCCTTTAGGACAAATATATCTATATACACATTCAATAAGAACTGCCTAAACTCTGTCGTTTTCCAATTGCTGACTTCATCGAAACTTCTATGTATAATTGGGTCTCAGGCTCATTATTGTGGTATCATCAATGATCTCAGATTAAAACAGGATAGTATAATAAAAAACACTTAACTACTGAAATTATATAAAATAAAAAATTTAAACAAAAATTTGTTTAAGTGTCTATTGTAGAATGACTATGCTTTGGCTGTGGCTTTGTGAATACTTTAGCGACGAATTCGACAAAATCGCTGTAAAGAGTCTCTGGAACCTCCATTGCTGCAAAATGACCACCTTCTTTGTGGTAGGTACTGTGCACAATATTTTTGAAGTTCAATCCAAGCTCTAAGTCCGTCAAATGCGTCAAGTCCTTATTAAAACGTGCACAACCGGTAGGCAAATTTACATGCGTCGCGTCCAAATTCAAAGCAAAGTGAGCGAAACTGAACCCTTCAGAGTACAAGCGCTGAGACGTAGTTATCGAATTAGTCGTGAAATAAATCATAATATTATCCAAAAGCTCGTCTAAAGTGAAGCGTTTGGTGAGGCCACCATCCTCGAGTTGCCTGTATGCAGGATTGGTCCATGTGGAGAATTTCTCCAAGATGTATGCGGCCAAACCGACAGGATTCTGTGAGAGCGATGTGCCAATTGTGTCTGGTTTGGATGCTTGAATATGCATGTAGCCATACTCCTCCAAAATATGGCTTAGCTCTTTAGCAAAGGGTTTAAAGAAAATTCTATTTTCTTCCTCAATAAAGAAGATCGGAAACCAATTTCGCAATGACTTATGAAGGTAAATCAAGGGATGGCTGGTGGTGCACATGTTCGAATGATAACCGAGCACATTCTGTGGCGATAAAGTAACGATGTTTGCACCGAGTATAGAGCCCCAATCACCTCCCTGTATTAGGAATTTCTCATGACCCAAACGCAGCATCAAATTGCGCAACACCAACGACATCTGTGCGGGTCCAAAGTTTACCTTTGAGGCCCCCTGCGAACGAAACAAAGATATGCTTAGTAAAGGCTTTGTCTACAGAGGGAGTGCAAATTTACCTGAGACTAACCATAACCGGGCAAGCTGGGTGCTATCACTTCGAAGACGTATTCACTCTTTGGATTCGGTTTCGTCAGCAGCGGGATTAGCCTATAGAACTCGCGCACTGATCCTGGCCAGCCGTGGATCAGTAAGAGAGGCACCACCTTTTTACCTTCGGTGGACTCGGGCTTCACATGAATTAAGTGTACTCGTAAACTGTAAATAAAGATAAAGAATATGCATAAAGTGAAAAAAACGCAACTCCAAACCATCAGCTGATGGAAGTTTTCATTGAAAACGCAAAACTGAGTCCGTCTAAAATTAGAAACGGTCAACGTTCTCCCTTAGTCGGTGTGTGTTTGCAGAATCTTCAACTGCTCCTTTCTGTAAGTATATATGTGTACCATGGTGGTTCTAATATAATCCACATCCACGAAGATTCGTATGACCTGAAGATATTTATATATGTAGCTGTAGTTCATACTCTTCATGAAGTTCGAGTTATGACCCGGTTTGGCATTTCATTATATACGTAAATCGACATATTACTTTAGTTACATAAGTCTCAGGCTTATCAGCATTTTATATGGTCGCGAGTGCTAAATATTTGTTCCGGCTAACTTTGCTCCATATGATTGCTGATTGCATGTGAAGAACCTCAATGAAACCATGGGAACATTTTTTCGGTATGGGGTATGATAAAGAGTTAGTAAATAAAATCGGGTCGATACTAACTCAACTCCCATATAGTATGGTACATATAACGATTTTCGTTTTTCTGACAAATCTTATGCCGAATATGTATAACTCAGTACATCTATATATATAAATGAATTGCTGTTCGTTAGTCTCGCTGAAACTCGAGAACGGCTGAACGGATTTAGTTATCTTAGTTTTGAAATGTTCGTGAAGGTCTAGGGAAGGTTTAAAAGGCGAAAAAATCGAATAATTACCGGGAAAGTCCTAAAAACAGCCCTTTTCAATTTCCCATGCAAAAGTGACGTGATGTCACATCGCATGGCATGATATCACATCACATTGCATAAATACCCATCATATATATAAAAATAAGTTGGGCTATAGCTGACTAAACCGTTACATAATATGAAAAAGTTCATTTTTAACGGTCTTACGAGCGTAAATTTCCAAAATGTGACTTTTCCATACCAAATATTTTTTTTAATTTTTTTGGTTTTGTTTTTTCAATTTCTGTCGTTTGCTTTCCTTATTTCGGCTATGCAAAGGTAAATTTTTTAAAATTGTTCAGTGAAAACTTTATGTGTCTTTCATCAAAGTATCAAACACAGATTGAAATTTGTTAAGAAGCCACGCAGAGGTCGCGCTAATACATTATACATCGGCAGCTCAAAGCGCATGCACGAGTACTCGCAGGATGCGATTATATCCCTGTACGTGCGGAATTATTGAATCATCATCAATCAGCAAGATCGTCACGATGTCACAACACGACTTTTCAAACAGCTATGTTTATCTTGAAGCAACGTATGTATATATGGTAGTTACACCAGATCAAATTGATGAAATCATTTCATTGGAAATTCCTCACCAGAGATAGATCCAGAATTATAGGAAGTGGTGAAAACCAATCTGGTTCATGGACCTTGTGGTTGATACTTCCAGTTGTTTGATATCAATTTCATCTGCCTTTTGTCAATTCACTTCAACGAACGATGAACTCATCACGAATGTTGGCCTAATTATAACTATGTAACTACGATTGCTTCAGTGCACGTGCAATTTTAGCTTCCAAAAATACCGATGTTAATGACTTAAACTGGAAGATTCTATGTCGAATTCCGGGAGGTTTGCGCTCATACAAATCGATCGTGTTGACAATGAATACGAAGCCATGAATTATCCAGTGAAATTTCTAAATTCTTTGGAGAGGCTTGGTATACCGCCGCATCATTTGCGTCTCAAAGCTGGATCTGTCATTATTATGTTTTGCAATCTTCATACGCCGAAACTGTGCAATGGAACCCGACTGATCATCACAATCAGTCGGGTTCTATTGCACAGCTATCGAACATAGAGGGGCAGAATGCTTGATTCTACGAATTTCTTTGAGTTCCAACGATTGCCATTTCAGTTCAAATCTATGCAGTTTCCAAGGAAAATTACATTTGAGATGACAATCAACAGGACGCAAGGATAGTCGCTAGAAGTGTGTGACATAAATCTGGAAATGCCATGTTCTTCACAAGGCCAGCTATACGTGGCGCGTTCACAAGTTGGAAAACCATCCTCTCTGTACATTTACGCACCGAAACAAACTACGCTAGATTGAAAAAAATTTGGAAAAATCACAAGTAAATGGTTTTTAACACAATATAAATTACACTTTCTTTTCACTTTAAACAGACATAATATCCCGCAGAACAAGGCCTGCGGGGTCAGCTAGTGTAAATATGTATAAAACGTTTAAAGCTGGTTTTTTAGATAACATAAACATTTACAAATACCCATACATACTTATATTACTCTATGAGATTTCTCAAATGGAATTTACTCACCCTTGAATCTGGGTTTCAAAGTGGGGGAACTGTTTAAGCAAGGCCTCGCGCCAGTACGCCACCACCTCTTTCAAGTACTTAGAATTGAAGCCGTATTGGAATCCAACACCTTCGAGGGGTTCGGTGAGCACCAGCGGGCGCGACAGCTGCGTTTTCAGATCTTCAATTAACTAAAGCATTAAAAAATAGATAAATAATAATAAAAAAAAAAATATATATATACATATACACATATAACGAAATAAATATTAAAGTTCAATTATGTAATTACCTCCGGTTTGGCGTTCATATCGAAAGCTTTAATGGCAGTGTTCTCCTTATATTTAGCGGCGCTGCCGGGTCCCCAATATTCCGCATCGTTCAGTTGAGGAATTAGCGCTGAGCTTGTGAGTTCCTGATATTTATACACACACAGACCTACGATAATCGCTAGGATTACGAACGTAATCCGCCTAACGGGCTCATCTCATTTTCGAATCAACACTGCGACATAACAGCCGATGAATCCAAACTTATTTACCTTCCTTGTTATTATAATTATATTTACAACAATAAATACGAAATGATATTACAACAGTCGAATGCTGCAAAGGAACTGATTGGTAAGTACAGCCGTATCGAATAGCTGGCGCGCTAATTCTTAAGACATATATATCTTTATATAATATTTGTATTCGTTTTTATTGGGGGGTTATGCGATAGCAAAGTCGAATCGCGTAGCAGTAAGATAATACACGTATTTTCTTACCTTCCTTGATAAATACATATGTACTTGTACATATGATTGTATATGCAATCTGTATACCCAGTGAGAACAGTGACGGTTTCGCTACATAATGGCATGCCGGTAACGCGTGTCAGTTTAATTGTCACACTTTTTTATAACTTTCTTAAGAGCGAATTAAAAAAGCTCGCGAAACGTTTATTTACATGTGATTTCTTATGACCTTCTCGTTCACATACAAGTATTTTCCGCTGCAATAAAAGCCTTGACCGACGGCAGCCTTAATCCAGATTAACTCATGTCCAAATTTGTAGGTTAGACTCTCTTTAACTAACTCTACATCTCGTAAACAGCTGATTGTAAGTTTTATACTATTCTCAATGAAAATGTATAGAAGATAAACATTGCGGTTGTTAGCCGACCAATTTTTACAAAACCACTTTTTATTACTAAAACATATCAACACGTTATTTTTAAAGCTGCATCAAAACATAACATCATAATATAAATCGTCTTGCATAATTATTGAAAATTTTCCATTCACAATAGATTAAAATTGGCAATTTTTAACAATGTTGGCAATGAAAATGCAGCTACATCTCTAAAATTTTGAGGATTAAATGGGAGTTAGCAACGGAGTTATCTTCACTAAATTCTGAATTAATCCCGATTGATGCAGTTAATCTGGATTAAAGCTGCTGTCTGTCAATGCTATAAAACTATAAGGATGGCATCATGTGTAGAAGTTTACGCAAGTGACGAAAGTTCTCTGATAGTCATTCACACATATGGCTCAAGAGTTCACAACTTACGGTCTTAGACCAAGTATCCTCTGGGTAGTCAAAGAACATTTGTTTGAAGGTGAGCTAAAGTGAAAAGGTGAACCATTCAGGTGAAGGTGCCGCTGCCCAGCTGGCTGATGTCCTCGTAAAAATAAAGGCTCACTTCATTACCCCGGTGGATGAACGTCCAGACATAATCCGCATCAAAGCGAAATTCTTTGACATACAAGTATGCATCTCTGTTTGCGCTTATTATGGAAGAGAAGGACGATGTAACTTCTGTGAGCGCTTGGAGCGCATCTATGAGTACTGCCCCCGCCAGGATGTCAAAATCGTCGGGCAAAGGAGGTATCTTTGGCGCAACAGTCGGTGAATTCAGGCTCCACAAAGAAACATCCCCAAATGGATTGAGGCTGATCGACTTCGCCGGGGCCCAAAAAATGGTTATCTGTAGTACTAGATTCCAGCATAGGAAACTTCATCAAGCTACCTGACAGTCTTCGGATCGAAAAGCCATCAACCAAATTAATCATGTTGAGATAGACACGTCTTCAACTTTTTAGACGTGTGTACGCATGGAGATCCTAACATCGACCCTTGTTGCAGTTAATAGTTGATACGATGGAGAGTGTCGTATCGCAGTGGAGAAGAGGAGACTGCTTACCTCACAACGTTACGATCAACCACAACTCGTGCGGGATGGGATAGATACCGACAATTGAAGAGGAAAACAGGGGAGCAGACGCTCCATTGCTCGACCATGAAGATGTTCGAAAAGCAATTACCCGCCGGAAGAACAACAAAACGGCGGGAGCCAATGGATAAGTAGCATGCATCAGCTTCTTTTTATAATATGGTCGAACAAAAGTATGCCCAACCATTGGAATTTAAGTGTGCTCTGTTCAATCCATAAAAAGGAAGACCCCACAATCTGCGCCAACTATCGTAGGATGAGTCTCCCAAACATCGAGCGTATTATGTGAAAGATTAAAGACCACCGCCAAGAAAATGATTGGACCTTATCAGTGTGGCTTTAGGCCTGGAAAATCAACAACCATCAGATATTCACCATGGCATGGACGACGCAGCACTCGCCGGGAGAAGCAGAGGAAGAGGAAGACCTTCATCACGTTAGAAAGACCAGGTGGAGAAGCACCTGGCTTCGCTTGGAATCTCCAACTGGCGCCACTTAACTAAGGAAGAAACGTCTTTTTCACATTTTCATAAAATTTCGGGCAAATCAATAACGTTACTTTCAGAAAAGTATAACGGTGTAGCCTAGTGGGTAAACCACTCGCTTGCCATTACTTTTTACGTTGTTGCAACCTGTTGCTACAGAGAAACTAATCGAGATAGATATAGGGTTATATACATACATATAAATGATCAGGGTGACGAGAAATCCGGTTGACTGACTGTCTGTCCGTCCGTCTGTCCGTGCAAGCTGTAACTTGACTAAAAATTGAGATATCATGGTGAAACTTGGTATACAAGTTTCTTATTACAAAAAAAAATTTGATTCGTAGATGAGCGTAAGGAGAACATTGCCACGCCCACAAATCGCCATTAACCGAATGCCTATAAAGTGCCTTAACTAAGCACTAAATTAAGATATAAAACAGTAATTTAGTGAAATTCCATATCTCGGGATCCCATCGACCGATTTCGACGAAATTTGGTATGTGGCATTGTTTTCTATTAGTATGTCAGATTGTGAAAATTAGCGAAATCGAACAATACCTACGCCTACATATAGCACAATTTTAAATTCCACTTGATTCTTTTACTTTCCAATACACAAATCAAAAAGCAATTAATATAACGGTTTTAAACTAAGGCTTTTAAAGTATGCCACTTTATGACAAAAAATGTCCACATCCAACCAAAACTATTCAAACCCTAGTTACCGGATATATGGACCCCAATACTTATAGTTGTCTTTAGAGTACTTGGTTTATTGCTACTCCAACTTCTTGCTTTGGGTTTCAGGTTCATCATTATCCATCCAATAAGCAGCTCTGAGTGTTTTTCCACCCGTAATTTAAGTAGGATTTAATCGGCAGTATAAGGGATCATTTTTATGAAATTATCATTTTTGGAGAAAAACAAATGTTTATTTTTTCACATATGAGGAAAACGCGTTCAAAAGTATTAATTTATAAATAATTTCTCTGCTTTTCTTAGTTTTCAATTCAATTGAGGCACCTTGTGTAATATCAGGGAGCTAATCATAAACACACACCACGAGCACCGCTAACATTCAATAGATGGCGCCGCAAGCGCTCGTAAGTGGCAGCACGATTGTCGCATTCGGTAACCTTTCCATGCATAATGCGAGGTGTACGTGGAAATGAAAGATGCTTACTTTTTAAATAGGAAAAACGGAAGATGTTAGAAAACGGAGGACTCAATTTGAGTTGTCTTTCTGGGACTAATGTTTTTTGTGGGTGGTCGCTACTCTTGTAGAACCCAAGGAAGTGATGTAGTAAGTAGAACACGGCGGCAAACAACTGATAAGGAGCATGCTTCAGCTGCTTTGTAGAATATGGTCGGACGAAAGCATAGCCAATCATTGGAATTTAAGTGTGCTCTGCCCAATCCACATAATGAGAGACCCCACAATCTGCACCTACTACCGTGGGATAAGTCTCCTCCTTTTGGAGAAAATAGTTCGAGCTGCAGAACTTAATCGGGCAGGCACAATCTTCTATAAGAGTGTTCAGCTGCTGGTGTACGCCGATGATATTGATATCATTGGCCTCAATACCCGCGCCATTCGTTCAGCTTTCTCCAGACTGGATAAGGAAGCAAAGCAAACGGGTCTGGTGGAGAACGAGGGCAAGATGAAATATCTCCTGTTATCAACAATTGAGCAATTGAGAAGTAATGTCCTCTCTTGAGTAACAAAAACCAAACTCTATAAGTCACTCATTATTCCCGCCCTGCTATATGGTGCAGAGGCATGGACGATGACAACATCTGATGAGTCGACGTTACGAGTTTTTGAGAAGAATGTTATGCGAAAGATTTATAGTCCTTGGCGCGTTGGCCACGGTCGCATTCGATGAGACGATAGGCTGTATAAGATATACGATGACATTGACATAGTTCAGCGAATTAAGAGACAGCGGCTAAGCTGGCTAGGTCATGTCGTCCGAATGGACTAAAACACTCCAGCTGTGAAAGTATTTGACGCAGAACCCGCCGGGGGAAGCAGAGGAAGAGGAAAACATCCACTCCGTTGGATAGACCAGGCTTGGAAGACCCAGCTTCGCTTGGAATCTCGACTTGGCGCCACGTAGCGAAAAGAAGAAGCGACTGGCGTGCTGTTGTTAACTCGACAATAATCGCGTAAGCGTTGCCTACGCCAGTAAAGTAGAAGAATGATGGTCGCCATACTATACCATCAATGTTTTCATATTAAAGCAGGAAAGTAAGAAAAAAACTTAGGTACTTTATTTTCTAGAAAAATATTAACTGAAATTATACAAAATAGAAAATTTACAAAAAAAATTCCGAATCTCCGACTATTGCTTTGGTTGTGGCTTCCTGAATACTTTAGCGACAAATTCAACGAAATCGCCGTAAAGCGCCTGTGGAACTTCCATTGCTGCAAAATGACCACCTTCTTTGTGGTACGTACTGTGCACAATATTTTTGAATTTCAATCCAAGCTCTGACTCCGTCAAATGCATCAAGTCATGAATAAAACGTGCACAACCGGTAGGCACATTTACATGCGTCGCGTCCAAATTCAAAGCAAGGTGAGCGAAACTGAACCCTTCAGAGTACAAGCGCTGTGACGTAGTTATCGAGTTAGTCGTGTAATAAATCATGATATTATCCAAAAGCTCGTCTAAAGTGAAGCGTTTGGTGAGGCCACCATCCTCGAGTTGCCTGTATGCAGGATTGGTCCATGTGGAGAATTTCTCCAAGATGTATGCGGCCAAACCGACAGGATTCTGTGAGAGCGATGTGCCAATTGTGTCTGGTTTGGATGCTTGAATATGCATGTAGCCAGACTCCTCCAAAATATAGCTTAACTCTTTGCCAAAGGGTTTAAAGAAGATTCTATTTTCTTCCTCAATAAAGAAGTTCGGGAACCAATTTCGCAATGACTTATGAAGGTAAATCAAGGGATGGCTGATGGTGCACATATTCGAATGATAACCGAGCACATTCTGTGGCGATAAAGTAACGATGTTTGCACCGAGTATAGAGCCCCAATCACCTCCCTGTATTAGGAATTTCTCATGACCCAAACGCAGCATCAAATTGCGCAACACCAACGACATCTGTGCGGGTCCAAAGTTTACCTTTGAGGCCCCCTGCGAACGAAAAAAAATATGCTTAGTAATGTCCTTGTCTACAGAGGGAGTGTAAATTTACCTGAGACCAACCATAACCGGGCAAGCTTGGAGCTATCACTTCGAAGACATATTCACTGTTGGGATTCGGTTTCGTCAGCAGCGGGATTAGCCTATAGAACTCGCGCACTGATCCTGGCCAGCCGTGGATCAGTAAGAGAGGCACCACCTTTTTACCTTCGGTGGGCTTTGGCTTCACATGAATGAAGTGTACTCGTAAACTGTAAATAAAGATAAAGAATATGCAAAAAGTGAATAAAAACGCAACTCTAAACCATCAGCTGATGGAAATTTTCATTGAAAGCGCAATACTGAGTCCTTCTAAAATTAGAATCGGTCAACGTACTCACTTAGTCGGTGTGTGTTTATGTATTTAGCAGAATCTTCAACTGCTCATTTCTGTAAGTATGTATATATGTGTACTATGGTGGTTCTAATGTAGGGTGGGTCATCTAATGTTTTAAATTTGAATTATCTATATTTCGACATTGGAAACATCAAATACCATTCGGAAAGTGACAGATATTCAGTAAAAAGTCTAAAATTTACAAAATGTATTCACTGGAATAAAACTGGGAAATATTGAAAACTTCTTTCCAAAGTTCGTTTGACCGAGGATAGTCAATTTTACCGAAAAATCATGTTTTCGGACGAGGCTCATTTCCACCTCGTTGGTTACGTTAACAAGTAGAATTGTCGCACAGAAAACCCGCACGTAATCGTCGAGAAGCCAGTGCACCCGAATCCCTGTATGGGGCGGATATTGGTCTGATGGAATCATCGGCCCATTTTTTTTCGAAAATGAAGAAGGAACCGCCGTAACCATCAATGAGCGATATCGCGCAATGTTAACCGAATTTTTCTTCAAGCAAATTGAAGAGGAAGACTTGGACAACATTTGGTTCCAGCAGAACGGCGCTACGTGCCATACAGCAAACGCTACACTCAACCTTTTACGCCCTATCTTCGAATTTAAAATTTTATATGGCCCACCCATATATACATATGTATTTCTTTAGATACATATGTCTAGGGCTTATCAGCATTTCATTGGGCGTAAGGGCTAAATATTTGTTCTGCTCGATTCAAAGTCTTAAGTTTGTATTGCAACAACAATAATTCTGATTAAACAAAAATCAAGTTCTCACGATAACTTGCAAAAAGGAGTTCATATATTTACTTTATGATTAGCTCTTTTAATTAATATTTGCTTTTATCTATAATTTTACCACTTTAAGAAATATTTACTGTAATGATAACAACAAAAAATATGTGTTTTTTACTTTTAAACGGGAAAGGTTCGGAGAAAAGTGGCTTCAAATATTTTATAGGTCAAATGAATGAATTTGAAGTTTGTACGATTACCAAATATTTTTCAAAGTTTTTATACTTTTGCAACCTGTTGCTACAGAGTAAAATAGTTTTGCTCACCTAACGGTTTTACGGCCAATATTTGAGTTATCTCAATGAAAGATACACAAGATGTTTCACTTATAACAGTATATCTTTGTGCTTAAAATATATACAATTGGGGAAAACTTGACCTAGCCCCTACATAGCTAGTATCAGTATTTTAGAACATTCGACTGACTTTGTGTAATATGGTTGGTGATTGTACGTGAAGTACCTTAATGAAACCCTGGGAACATATTTTTGGTATGGGGCATGGTAATTGTTAATAAAACTCCCATATACTACAAGTAATGATTTGCGTTTTTCTGACAAACCTTATGCCGAATATGTCGATCAGTGTATGAGATATATATGTATGAATAAATAAAACGTTAGAAGCTATACCGGTTTTTAAGGTAATATAAACATTTACAAATACCCTCTATGAGATTTCTCAAATGGAATTTACTCACCCTTGAATCTGAGTTTCAAAGTGGGGGAACTGTTTGAGAAAGGCCTCGCGCTCACCCCACTTGGGCAGGTAAGTGTCGCGCCAGTACGCCACCACCTTTTTCAAGTACTTAGAATTGAAGCCGTATTGGAATCCAACACCTTCGAGGGGTTCGGTGAGCACCAGCGGGCGCGACAGCTGCGTTTTCAGATCTTCAATTAACTATAGCGTTAAAAAATAGAAAAAACATGCAAATTATTATTGTTTTGTTTTGATTATTATTATTACTTTCCGATATAAATATTATTTGAGTATTCAAGTTTTAAGTGCTTGATATTTATCTACAAGTATGCGTGCACCTACATATGTATATTAGTATATAGGCATGTGAGAATGACTGGCAAATTGGCAAGCTGACAGCTAACAATTTATAATATATCCAGAGGTGCAGACACATGTATATAAATATTTATAATTAACACATATGTAGATATACAACGAAATAAATATTAAAGTTCTTTTAATTACCTCCGGTTTGGCGCTTATATCGAAAGGTTTAATGGCAGTGTTCTCCTTATATTTAGCGGCGCTGCCGGGTCCCCAATATTCCGCATCGTTCAGTTGGGGAATTGGCGCTGAACTTGTCAGTTCCTGATATTTATGCACACACAGACCTACGACAATCGCTAGGACCACGAATGTAATACGCAACAAGGTGCCCATGTCACTTTCGATACAACAGCCGGTGGATGGGAGTATAATTGAAAATGGAAATTTCCAAACTTGTTTGTTTTTATAAATATATTTATAACAATAAATATCTGAGTGATACTAAACAACACTGACGAAAACCAACAGAACGCATCCAGCGCTGCGATGCAACTGATTGGAGAGCACAACCGTATCGAAAAACTGGCACTGATTGCATATATTCATACATAAGTATGTATGTAGTACTTATAGTCGTTTTTATTCGGGGAGTGTGCGATAGCAAAGTCGAATCGCGCAGCGGTTGTGCGATTATAAACATATTTTCTTACTTTCGTTGAGACATACATACATACTCGTACATATGATTCCATATGTATTCATGTATAGATGATAACTTATATATGTAATATACCACTATGTCACAATTAGTAACCACTGACAGATCTGAAAATAAACTAGAGACCGGAGGCCATGGAGTGCAGTGGAGTCGATTTAGGCATATCTGTTTTTTCTTCCCGATTTTTTTTACCTTTTTGGATTTCCGATTGCTGTTAACAACTGCCTTCTTTTTGTCCTGAGCATACCAACCCCTTTTTGATCCATTTTTTATTTGATTTGTAAAACTACCAGTTACTTATATTGAAAAACACGGTTAGTTGACTAGTTGCGCTTGCAGTTCGTAACGGTTGTATGGTGGTTAAGAAGTAGTTAATTCCCCTATAGGGTAACAGTGCACAGGTTTAGACTAATCACTAATTAGCTCTTATCATAAAGTAGACTCTTTAAATAGTTTTGCAATAAATTTCGCGACAAGAACTAACATGTTTTAGACACATGACTCAGCACTTCAGATTGTTTTGAACCAAATTTCTTAAATTTCGATACAAGAAATAATCTTTTTACTTAGCACTTTTTATTCCCGAAATGAATTGTCATATGAAAACTCAAATCTTATCTCACAAACAATTAAAAAACAAAAACGTTTAAGGGGTCAGTCGGGTAATCTGGCCTGTTTTTATGACATTTTTTTTTTTTTCATAGAAATTTTTATTCTAAAATAGAACTGTTTTCACATATCATGAGGAACATATGTACATATATCGTGGAGTGTATAAACCAATTTTTTCGGAGTTTTTTGATGACATCTGTCGGAGAAATGGCTGGATGAATGAGAGCGTTTTTTCGCGGGCGGACACGATTTCTCATGTTTGGATCATCTGAAACACCAAAACCCAATTTATTATTAAAAAGTACGTGAATGGTTATCGTCTCTACTAGAATCATGAAAAAATGTTGATAAATAAAAAAGTAATTAAAGTTTTTTTTACATAAATTTTGTCATAACATTGTCAATAAATTATAAAAAATTATGAATCTAGCAGGGACGATAGCCAGGCGTTTTGTGAACATTAAAAAAAAAATTAAGCAAATCGGCAAATCCAGTTTAAAAAAGTGTGTTTTGAGAAAAACGCGTTTAAAGCCAGGGGTGCACTCTCTCTCGAGCTCTCCGAACGTCGGGCGGTATTATTATTTTTGAGCCTTTTTCGAAACCTTCCAATGGTAAATGGGTTTCTACATTAATTCTTAGGGTATAAGGCAAAAAAATTTTGAAAAAAATATTACCCTACTGACCCCTTAAAACTTGTTTGCTTTTGTGTGACATGTATGTACATATGTATGTGTTAAAAATAAATGTGTCTTCATAACGCTAATATTATTTCCAAACATATACATTTGTAAGTATACTACTATCATTTTTGCAATAATTATACTACCTATCTATTCTTATATGTATATGATGTATGATGTGATGCAGTTGTTGTCGTTGACATTGAAATTAACGCGGGCTATAAATGCCGGTCTCTTTGGCTCTCATTTTGAAACGGCATACTACACCCAAACCAAAAGAGCGCATCTCCAAATTCAAAACTTTAAATGAAAACATATACATATATACGTACATATATATAATTTTCGGTTGACCAAAGTTGGAGAATGGCAAATTGCATAAATGGAATAGAATTGCAAAATACAATAGAAACAGAATATAAAGAGATGATGTCCAAATGATCCCTCAAAGGAATAATCAAACGAGCAGAGCAGAGAACGTGGCGAACAGAGATGTGAACTTTGTGACTTTATTAACGCCGGTGATTACTTGTTTTCAATATAGTCAACCACGACACATTAATCAATGATGCGCATATGCCATGATCTCATTTTTGAGTGTAGTTTCTTCTCACATTCTACAGTTTTCCCTTTAAATGAAATTCGTCTTTCGTAGAGTCAGAAGAACTTGATAATATTTCCTCCGAAGTGACTAATTCAACTTAAGTTCTTTTTGCTATTGACGACAATTCTCATACAGCTTTTGAATCGGACTGTACTGTTTACATTCCAGAGAAAATTTTTCTCGTACTGTAGTTACGAATGTTTATGTAGTATAGGGGTAGGACTCTTATTTCTTTATGATGAGAAATTCTTAAAATCCTTTGAACTGCCTAAAGCTTTTTAAGCAAGAAAAAAAAAACAAAACGTAACGGAAACTATAATGCCTTTCACAAAACCCACAGATTATTTAAAATAACTCTTTTAAGCTTCCTTTAACTAAAACCAGATTTAAATTCGGAGAAGTTGAAAAAAGTTACAGCTTTTCGAAAATGAGTGAAAACAATGAGGAAATTCGCTTTATTTGAAATTTTTGTATAAAAAAGGACAGAATGCCACGCAAGACACCAATGAAATTTGTGAATTATATGGAGACGATGCTCTATCAGTTCGTGTAGCACAACATTGATTCGCTCGGTGTAGGAATCTACAAAAACTGTAATGAAAAATCAAATTAATATAAATAGTTTTAGGTAAATATGTATGTATTAATGTTATCGTATAATACGTTGGACCCCAGTGGAAATAGTGCTTGCTTAACTCCCCTATCGCCCCAGTTACATAAAAATAAGTACTCGTCAGTGTACAGATGTCGCAACACATCACATAGACTTTCTGAACTGGCTTTTATCCATAAAACAAACTGCTTCTGTAAATTGAAAATACAGGGTTTATCCGGAAAGTAATAGGACTGAGTCGATTTACAAAAATTTATTGAACCAATGGCTACAATTCTTCAAAAGCTTTCAAAACAGGCTCCTTCTGCGTTGATGTAGCGCTGCGAGCACGATTTCCAAGCATTGAAGGCGTCACGGAAGACATTCTCCGGATTAGCCTTAAGAGCCGCGGTGCATGCTACTTGGATCTCCTCTGTCTCAAAATGCTTGCCGTTTTGTCTCGGCAATATGATTACGTTATTCACAAAGGAGGGGGTCACTTTTACACATGTTCAAATTTTCTTGGCGCAGTTCCACTCGCCACAATTTGTGGTCGTCAGGGAATGCTTTTGGAACCATCTTCGCGCACAGCTTCTACATATTGCTCCGTCAGAATGTCATGAACCAAAGACTTTGATAAATTTAACATCTGGGCAATTAAACGAATAATTAGTCGACGGCCTGAGTTCAAAGGTTTGCACACATGAGTCACATTGTCGGTGTTTGTCAAAGTCGCAGGTCTCCCAACACGGTCTACATCAGCGACCTCTTCCCTGCCCTTCAAAAAGGCTTGGTGGTACCGAAACACATACGTATCAAACGTCTCTGTCGCCGATTTACCGAGTTTCACACAGAATTTAATCGCATACCTCTGCTCTAACGAGCGCTGCACTTTCGGCTTGCAACACTCACAGAAACACGTCGCGCGAAAATGTTAGTCCTTACTCTCCAGGTGCTCGCAGATAACAGTCGGTGCGTGCAAGTTACTTCATCAGATGACTCCACCACTCCCAAAATATTACCTAATGTAATTTAATAATAATTGTAAATATGTGTATTTTGCAACTATAAATACATATGTATATACAAAAGTTGCAAAATAGCATAACCAAATACGGTACCATTATCGTGTATATACAAACACATATTTATATAAGTATATACATGAATAATTATTTATTCATAATGTATTACCTAAATATTAAATTGATTACTTAAGTTATGCCGGGTCGTTGACAGCAATAATGTAATAATGAAATGTCGAAGCATCACAACGGCCCTAAGTAAATTACGCTAAGCATAGTTTAAGAATGAAATAATAATTTAATAAAGAACCTAACGGCAAACCGCACAGTACGGTGAATCAAGGTTTTTTATTCATTAAAAACATTTTCTGTTCCGTAACTTGCACGCCTCGAATTACAGCCGGTGCAGAAGTAAATCAGTCCTATTACTTTCCGGACATATGGTCCCTGTATTATGCAAAAGTTCAAATATTGTCTATTGAAGAAATTGTATACATTACTAACCGTTGCTACAGCAGATTCCTCGCATTTTAGTTTCTCATCCATTTCCAAAGCTGCAGTTGGTGTTGTTAAGGGTAAGATGGAGGAAATTTCAGTTTGGGCATTATCGAATACTTCGCTAGTCAAAAGGCACACTGATTGGTGAACTTTACGAATTAACACCTTGCAATCGCGGACGGTCTTTTTTTGGGTCATTTCTTCGCTTAGTGCAGTAAAAGAATACTTATATAATGCTTTAACAAAAATGACTAAACAATACTTCCTCTTTGTATTAGTGAATACTTGTAGAATAATTAAAACTTTTATGGGCATAAACTTTCATTTTCTTTCATAAAGCTGCCCATCTTCTGGGCATTCTTCCAAAAAAAACTTTATCGCTGGTGCGCTGGTGAATCTATCTGATTGAAAAATTAAAATTCATCAGCATCAAAATTCATTTTAAATTATTTAACATAATAAAATAAAATGCCGCCGATGCCGTGAAAGTACAATATCTACTTATAGTAGTGAAAAATACTAATTTGAGAATTCATGAAATAAATTATGTAGAATGAGAATAAGAAGAAACTTGCCTTAATGGGAATAGAAAAATATTTATAAACTACTAGCTGATCCCGCAGCCGTTGTCCTGCGTGAAATTAAGTATTTTGAAATGAAAAGAAAGTTAACTTCATCATTTCATTTTTGGTGTTTTTGTTTTTGTTTTCAATGTAACGCAGCTTTCTCAACCTTGTATTCGATAGGTGCGTCACAATCAATCAGGTTCCATTACACAATTTCGGCGCATGAAGATTGCGAAACATAATAACGACGGATCCTACTTTGAGACGCAAATGATGCGATGGCATGCCAAGCCTGTCCAAAAAATTTAGAAATACCACTGGATAATTCACGATGTCGTCTTCATTGTCAAGACGATCGATCGATTTGTATGAGCGCAAGTCTCCCGGAATTTGAGTTTGAATCTTCCAGTTTAAGTCAACAACATCGGTATTTTTGGCGGCTAACATTGCGCGTGCACTTAAGGAATCGTAGTTACGATAATTTGGCCAATGTCCGAACATTTGTGATGAGTTCATCTTTCGTGAATTGATAAAGGGAAGATGGAATTGTCATCGAACCACCGGAAGTATCAGCCGAAATTGTACCATTTCCAATTTTTAGCGAAGACGATGTAAAATGTCTTTGGCAATGTCGATGCTTTTATCGAAAAGTATGCGAACTTCATTTTGATTCCAGTGATTAACGTGTTCCAGGAATTGTTATTGCTGGCTTACTTCTCCAAAACTTGCACACATTGAACCATTCACAGTACGCAATGACTCAAATAAAGCTGAACCGCGAACATTTATCAATAGCAATCGAAGGTAAAACCAATCGTTGTTTTTCGGGTGGACTGTGTAAATTCGTCTTAATCCATCAGGGGTGTTGTGGAATCCAAGACAGAATTGCTTAGCGTCAGAATTGCAAATCAATTCTGATTTTAAATGGTGTCACAGAATCTGATTGGATTTTTGTCTTTTCGAACATACGCAAAACCAATATTCTAACCAGCTGTTTACTAATGTGACAAAACTTGCAAATGAATACATACAACCAATCCTATTAAAGTTTTTAATGAGTTCCGAATTAAAGAAAGATTTTAAAAGATAACATTTATTCAATGAATAAAGACGCATTTGGGTGTTAAATTTCGTTTTTTTTTTCATTTTTACGATTTTTCTTAATTGGCGGACAGGATAGGAAAAAAATGAACTTCATATGGGATTGGGGCAAAGTTTATTATTTTTGGCATTAAATTATCTTCTATTTAAACTAAAAAAAACTAAGAAAAGTTAAGTTTGAACATACTTATATTTAAAGTAAAATTTTTTTAGACCAAAATTTTTTTTTGTTTTAATTTTAAAAATTTTATACTTTTTATTTTATATTTTCCCAGTTTAACTTGAACGTAAGTTATTAAAATATTTGAATCTCTTTGAATTTTTTGTTTCCGATAGAAATCGCGACCTGCATCCTGACCGCCGTCTGGCATATGCACATGCGATAAGCATCTGGCAATTGCTTTTCAAAACAAATGTAAAAGATTTCGTATCAAAAAAATTTGCGGATGATGTTTAAATATATAATTATAAATCCTAGAAATTTCGCTTCAATCAATTATTTCTTTCCTTCCCAAAAAAAAAAAAAAGCGATTTTTTTTAAGCCTCTAAAAAAGGCTCCCCTCTTAAATATCGGCATTTTTTTTTCAAAAACTCAATAATTAAGACATTTCGTGTTTTATTCTTATGTTTTCTCCTTAGAAATAAAGATAAATTGATTTTCAATATTAAAATAACTTGATTTCTTAACTGGCATTTCAAATCTGTGTGAGACTATCTTCTTGTTTTGTTTCTGACAGCAAAACCGATATAAATTCTTTTTCGAATATCAAACCAATAATGTCTGAATTCATGACACCTACTGCTTTTTTTGATCGGTTTCAATTCTGATTCCGACAACTATCAGATTCCACAACACCCCTGAGTGTGCTAATACTACAGCGATATCATAAAATAAAAGTGGTTTTCTTTTTTAACATCTATATTAAACGAATTAATTTTGGATATTTTTTCTTGCAAGTAAAATCCGCGAATTTTTTTGCTTCAAACCATAAATGTAATTGCTGCAGAATTTTATTGGAGTAAATCAAGTGTATTGCAACTAAGTAAATGGTCTGCGTATGTACACATTTCCCATCAAACCAACGAATTCTTCAAGATCACACCGCAAGCACTCACCATACCATCAATGTTCTCATATTAAAAAAGGAAAATTAGAAAAAAACTTAGGTACTTTATTTTCTAGAAAAATAACTAATGAAATTATACAAAACAAAAAATTTATAAAAATATTCCTTAAGTGTCTTCGAATGGCTATTGCTTTGGCTGCGGCTTTACTTTAGCGACGAATTCGACGAAATCGTTGTAGAGAATATGTGGAATTTCCATTGCTGCAAAATGCCCACCTTCTTTGTGGTACGTACTGTGCACAATATTTTTGAACTTCAATCCAAGCTCGGAGTCCGTCAGATGCATCAAGTCATGAAGAAAACGTGCACAACCGGTAGGCACATGTATATGCGTCGCGTCCAAATTCATACTAAAGTAAGCGAAATTGAACCCTTCCGAGTACAAGCGCTGAGACGTAGTTATCGAGTTTGTCGTGTAATAAATCATTATATTATCCAAAAGCTCGTCTAAAGTGAAGCGTTTGGTAAGGCCACCATCCTCGAGTTGCTTGTATGCAGGATTGGTCCAGGTGGAGAATTTCTCCAAGATGTATGCGGCCAAACCGACAGGATTCTGTGAGAGCGTTGTGCCAATTGTGTCTGGTTTGGATGCTTGAATATGCATGTAGCCAGACTCCTCTATCGTATCGCTTAACTCTTTGCTGAGTGGTTTAAAGAAAATTCTATTTTCTTCCTCAATAAAGAAGTTCGGGAACCAATTTCGCAATAATTTATGAACGTGAATCATTGGATGACTAAGAACAGAGCAAAGATTCGAATGATAACCGAGCACATTCTGTGGCGATAAAGTAACGATGTTTGCACCGAGTATAGAGCCCCAATCACCACCCTGTATTAGGAATTTCTCATGACCCAAACGCAGCATTAAATTGCGCAACACTAAAGACATCTGTGGGGGTCCAAAGTTTACCTTTGAGGCCCCCTGCGAACGAAAAAAAAATATGCTTAGTAACGTCTTTGTCTACAGAGGGAGTGTAAATTTACCTGAGACCAACCATAACCGGGCAAGCTTGGTGCTACCACTTCGAAGACATATTCACTCTTGGGATTCGGTTTCGTCAGCAGCGGGATTAGGCTATAGAACTCGCGCACTGATCCTGGCCAGCCGTGGATCAGTAAGAGAGGCACCACCTTTTTACCTTCGGTGGACTTGGGCTTCACATGAATGAAGTGTACTCGTAAACTGTAAATAAAGATAAAGAATATGCATAAAGTGAATAAAATCGCAACTCCAAACCATCAGCTGATGGAAGTTTTCATTGAAAACGCAAAACTGAGTCCTTCTAAAATTAGAATCGGTCAACGTACTCTCTTATTCGGTGTGTGTTTGTGTGTGTTTGCAGAATCATCAACTGCTCATATGTGTATTTTGGTGGCCTTGGTGGTCAAAGTTTTAAGTTTGTATTGCAACAACAATAATTTTGATTAAAAAAAAAAACAAATTAGCAAGAGAACTTGCAAAAAGGAGCTCACATATTTAGTAAAAAGAACTACCTCGCCTGAGTTTTATTTATTTTTTACGTTTAGACGGGAAAGGTACGGATTTCTGTACCTCGGGCATCTAGAAAAGAGGCTTCAAATACATATTTTATAGGTCACAATGAATGAATCACTTAACGGTTGTACATATTACATAAAACAGATGTACATCATTGTACATACACATGTATGTATATAAATGATCAGGATGAATGAAAAAGTTGAAATCCGACTGACTGGTTGTCTGTCCGTCCGTTTGTCCTTACAAGCTATAAACTGAGTAAAAATTTTGATATCTTGATGAAAGTAGAATTCGTAGATGGGCGTAATCGGACCACTGCCACGGGGCGTGGTGCCTCCTTCTAATAAGTTTAATGCATATATTTCCGAAGCCACTTAAGTTACAACAACCAAATTTACCTGGCGTAACTGTTATAAAAACCTCTACCGACAGTGTGAAAATGGATGAAATCGGAAAGTAACCCCTCTCACTCCCCAATAACGGTTAATAAATCAATAAGTAACTACGCAAGAGACATTAAATTTTACCTACGATATTATATAGGAGGGCTTTATGGGAGCCGATGGGCGTGGCGTCGCTCACTTTTTGGCGAAATTACATATCTCGGGACCTGATTGACCGATTTCGATTAAATTTAGTGCGTATATAAAATGTTCGGTTTCACTCGAATTTAACCATTTCTTACTTGTTTTATTTTATTGCCTTGTTTTTCCAAGATCATTTTTTAAATAATAATTTTTACGATATATGCAAGCTATACCGTATACTCACCCTTGAATCTGGGTCTCAAAATGCGGGAACTGTTTGAGAAAGGCCTCGCGTTCACCCCACTTGGGCAGGTAAGTGTCGCGCCAGTACGCCACCACCTCTTTCAAGTACTTAGAATTGAAGCCGTATTGGAATCCAACACCTTCGAGGGGTTCGGTGAGCACCAGCGGGCGCGACAGCTGCCTTTTCAGATCTTCAATTAACTATAGCGTTAAAAAATAGAAAAAACATGCAAATTATTATTGTTTTATTTTGATTATTACTATTACTATTTTAATTGCTTGATATTTACGTATCTACAAGTATGCATGTACCTACATATGTATATTAGTGTATAGGCATGTGAGAATGACTGGCAAATTGGCAAGCTGACAGCTAACAATTTATAATATATCCAGAGGTACAGATACATATATATAAATATTTATAATTAACACATATGTAGATATACAACGAAATAAATATTAAAGTTCAATCAATTACCTCTGGTTTGGCGCTTATATCGAAAGGTTTAATGGCAGTGTTCTCCTTATATTTAGCGGCGCTGCCGGGTCCCCAATATTCCGCATCGTTCAGTTGAGGAATTGGCGCTGAACTTGTGAGTTCCTGATATTTATGCACACACAGACCTACGACAATCGCTAGGATCACGAATGTAATACGCAACAAGGTGCCCATGTCACTTTCGATTTAACACTGCGACACAACAGCCGGTGGATGGGAGTATAATTGAAAATGGAAATTTCCAAACTTGTTTGTTTTTATAAATATATTTATAATAATAAATGTCAGAGTGATACTAAACAACACTGATGAAAACCAACCGAACGCATCCAGCGCTGCGATGGAACTGATTGGAGGGCACAACCGTATCGAATAGCCGCCGCGCTGATTCTTAAGACATACGTACAAACATATGTAGTATTTATAATCGCTTTTGTTGGGGGTTGTGCGATAGCAAAGTCGAATCGTGTTGCGGTTGTGCGATTGATTATAAACAAATTTTCTTACTTTCGTTGAGACATACATACATACTCGTACATGTGATTCCATATGTATTCTTGTATAGATGATAATTTATATAATATACTACTATGTCACAATTAGTAACCCTTGGCAGATCTGAAAATGAACTAGATACCGGAGATATATTTACATGATCAGTGGAGTCGATTTAGCCATCAATTTCCTCTTTATTGCCCGTGTCTTGTGGTGATTCTTATAGTGAGAGAGGTCTGTCTGTCCGTATGTATACATGTTAACTGGGCCCCTTTTTAACGCAGGAAGTTGTACATTTGTCGGAGCTGAGCATACCAAACCCCTTTAGCATATAACTACCATACAAACTGATCCACTTTTTTTATTTGATTTGTAAAACTACCAGTTACTTATATGGAAAAACACGGTTAATTGACTAGTTGCGCTTGCAGTTCGCAACGGTTGTATGGTGGTTAAGAAGTAGTTAATTCCCCTATAGGGTAACAGTGCACAAGTTTAGACTAATCACTAATTAGCTTCTTATCATAAAGTAGACTCTTGAAATAGTTTTGCAACAAATTTCGGTACAAGAACTAACACGTTTTTTTTACATGACTCAGCATTTTAGATTGTTTTGCACCAAATTTCGAGACAAGAAATAATCTTTTGGGTACATGACTCAGCACTTTTTATTCCCGCCATGAATTGTCATATGGAAACTCAAATCTTATCTCACAAACAATTGAAAAACAAAACGTTTATAGCTTGTTTGCTTGTGTGTGACATGTATGTACATATGTATGTATGTGTTAAAAATAAATGTGTCTCCATAATGTTAATTTTATTTCCAAACATGTATGTGTGTATACACGTATGCAGCTGTACATATGTATGTTCATATATTTGCAATAAAATATACTACCTGCCCATTCTTATATGTATATACATATGTATGAATGTATGTATGTATGCGTGAGCAGTTGTTGTCGTTGACATTGAAATTAACGCGGGCTATAAATGCCGGTCTCTTTAGCTCTCATTTTTAAATAGCATACTGCACCCAAACCAAAAGAGCGCATCTCCAAATTCAAAACTTTAAATGAAAACATATACATATATACGCACATATATATAATTTTCGGTTAACCAAAGTTGGAGAATGGCAAATTGCATAAATGGAACTGAACTGCAAAATAAAATAGAAACAGAATATAAAGAGCTGGTGTCCAAATGATCTCTCAATGGAATTATCAAACGAGCAGAGCAGAGAATATGGCGAATCGAGAAGTGAACGAAGCTTACACTACGTGACTTTATTAACGCCGGTGATTACTTGTTTTCAATATAGTCAACCACGACACATTAATCAATGATGCGCATATGCCATGATCTCGACTTTGAGTGTAGTTTCTTCTCACATTCTACAGTTTTCCCTTTAAATGAAATTCGTCTTTCGTAGAGTCAGAAGAACTTGATAATATTTCCTCCGAAGTGACTAATTCAACTTAAGCTCTTTTTGCTATTGACGACAATTCTAATAAGGCTTTTGAATCGGACTGTACTGTTTACATTTGAGAGAGGCATGCAATGTAAGATACAATTTTTCTCGTACTGTACTTACGAATGTTTATGTAGTATAGGGGTAGGACTCTTATTTCTTTGCGAAGTGAAAAATACTTTTTGAACTGCTTAAAAGGGGTTTTATACAAGAAAAAGCGTAACGGAAAATACAAATCATAAATACAAAATATAATTTACAATAACTTGATTTGGATCGGCCAGTTTGTATGCTTTAGCAAAAAACAATTTCTTCGGATATTGCGTCAAATCTTTCCACAACAATCCATGCCTTATTTCTTGGAAATATCTGGTAAAATGAAAAAGCTTTTTGGTTCCGATCGTTCAGTTTGTATAGAAAGCGTACAAAATTTTAGATCGATAACTTAAAAACGGAAGGGCATGCCTAAATCGACTCAACTTGTCAGGCCGATCTTTTTTATACATATCTATTTTAAAGGTTCGTCGACGTCTTCTTCTCGGTGTTAAAAAGTTCGTTGTAAACTTAATATACCATACAAAGGGTATGGAAAGCAGATGGAGGTGAAGTAAAACTTTGGAGTATAATATTAGGTACTTGAAGCATAGTTCCGTATTAGGCAAGCATAAGAGAATTGTTAAGAAGTTAGGATAATGGTAATATTCTCCAAAGCGAGCTCGAACTTCCGAGGCATTTGGAAAGCCGTGTTAGGCAGTATTTTCTAAAGCTGGAAGAAGTTGAGTCTAATAATCTGAGCTACAATATTTTCTTAATACTCTCAGTTGGCTATATATAATAGTTATAGAACAAAGCAATAAAAATGTCTCACGACTATCTTAACATTAAGTACATCTAAATATTACCTAATATTTAATTATGGTGCAAACATTATAAAAAGGTATTGGTGAACACGTGTTCCGTATGTGAGCAAGGGCAAGCTTCTCTCTTACCTTTTGTTCTTATTCCGAAGATAATGAATTATACTAATTAGTAAAAAATCGCAGTGACTATATTGTGTATTTTCAAGCCTTACTTATCTATTAAATTATTCCTTTAGAATACAAAACTACAAGTTACTCAGCAATGGCTTTCTTTACAAACTCTTGGAAGTTAATATACAGCATACCAGGCAGTTCCAAGGCAGCGAAATGGCCACCTTGATTGAAGTATGTACTGTGTACCAAATTTGGAAACTTGTCTTTCAGCGCCCAGTCAATGGCAGGAGGCAAGTCGAACTGGAAGCGAGCGCAACCCATAGGCACAGTCGTCGGCACGCGATCCAGTTTTAGAGCCTTAGAGTCACTGGCGAGATTTTCGGCGTAGAAGCGTCCTGCTGTCGTGACTGTGCCGGTGAGATAGTATATCATGAGATTATCTAATATAGCATCTAATTTGTAGGCTCGGTCCATAGCATTGAATTCCTGATTCCGACCAGCACCAGTGGCCAATTGGAATTTCTCCAGTAAGTATGCGGCCAAGGCAATGGGACTAGCCTCCAGTGCAATGCCAATGGTGTCCGGCTTTGTTGCTTGTATGTGGAAGTAACCGGACTCAACGATTAGGAACTTATATTTCTCCTTTAGTGGAAAATGATGATTGTAGAAGAAACGCGCTGGTATAAATCGCTCTGGCATCCAACTGGCAATGTACGATTTTATCGTAGCTAGTGGTGTGTACAACACACACATATTAGAATGAAAGCCGAGCACATTCTCAGGAAAGAGCGTGGAAACGGCGCTGCCAATGATGGAGCCCCAATCGCCACCCTGTACCAGAAATTTGTCATAACCAACACGTAACATTAGATTCCGCATGACAACAGCCATCTGTAGCGAATCGAAACCGGGTCTGGTGGCAGCCTAAAATGTGAGAAATCTGTGAGTGGCAGGGCGGTGAAATTGTACGGTAGTAATTAACTCACGTCCGAGAACCCATATCCGACTAGAGAGGGTGCAATAACTTCGAATACATAATCATTGACATCGGACACCTCCACCAAAAGCTTTATGAACTCGTAAAATTCACGCACAGAACCCGGCCAACCGTGCAGCAATAACATCGGCACCACTTTCTTCTCTTTACGCGCCTCCTCTGACGGCTTTGCGTGTATGAAGTGAATCTTCAGTCTAAATCAAAAGCAATTAAAGTAATAAACAAGTCATTAAAAATTTTAAGTATCTGGCTGTTTGGCTTACCCTTGTATCTCGGTTTTAAAGTGCGGCAGCGAGTTCAGGTAATCTTCATGTGCTCTCCATTTGAGCAAGTAGTAGTCGCGCCAATAGTCGACAATGTGCCTCAGAGCTTCCGAATTGAAACCATATTCGAATTTGATATTTTCCAACGGCGCAGTGAATTTCCAAGTACGATTGAGTTGTGTGCGTAAATCGTCAATAATCTGCGGGGAATATAAATCGTTGCATTAGCGCTCAAATGCATTTGAGTGTCATTTCTACAAACCGTTTGATCGTATTTGATTTCGAAAGGCACAATATCTGTTGGCGCTTCGTAGTTTACAGGTTTGCCTGGTCCCCAGTAAGTGTTATTGCTAACCTCTGGCTTCGGTAGCGGCTTAATGAATTCGTTGACCCCCCGGTAAAGCCAAAACACCGAAATGGCCAATATGACAATAAATATAATTGCCTTCATATCGAACAAAGTCTAACACACAGCACTCAGCACCTCTATTGCTCGAAACTAACACAACAGAAATAATTAACGTTACTTTTTTTTAATTTCTCGAATCGTTACTTGAATATGCGTGGCGAAGAAGAATCTGCCGAAATTGCGTCTACTTGCGCTGATTGCCGGTCGCCTACTAAATGAGTTTTGTTAACGGATATTCTCTTCGCCGTGTTGCTATTCCGTTCGTGCTCGTTTAATAGGTATGCGCATTGTTTATTTTTTCTGCCTAATACAATGCTTTCACTGATATTCTCTAGTCGAATTTGGAGTTTTGTTGGCAGGAGATTTGGCGAAAGCTAACTCAACCCAGCACATATCAGTTTAGGTGAGAAAGCTAACGGTTTTAATAAAACTTCAAACATTATTTCTCTGTTTTTAATAGGATCATGTGAAAATGTACAGCTTAAGCCACTCTTCGAATTGAACTTCTGAAATGCTATGCGAAACCCAATTATTTTAAACACTTTTGTTTTCGGAATGTTTCGAAGTCTTAAGTAAAATATTAAAGGAGATTATTTTTACATATTTTCGTTGACTTCTTGGCAATCCTAGCCAAAGTAAACTAAATATTTTCTTATCTACAAGTATTGTTTATTTTACACGAATCAACTTTGCATTTGCGCTTGTAATGCCTACACCAGCTCATTCCGTTTGCATTTCTAAAACTACAAAACATAATTATAGCCACGTAGTATACAACATCTGTTTAGAGTGAGGCACTTGAAACGAAGTGGGTTGGGCAAATATGTTTATAAACAAAGTTGAATTAAACTTAAGTTTTCAGATGAGCTCCTTAACCCTCTCGTGTCCATAGTAGGTCACTTTACAATCTATTATCTGTCATAGGCTACTGCTAAATTTTCTTTTCTCTTCTATGATATTTAACGTCTCGACATTAGGCATTAGTGTTGTAGTCATGGGAATACACTCATATCTCAAATGTATGTTTATCGTCGATATTCTGCAAATAAAAGTTTACATATAACCAAAATCTAGTCACTTGGACATTACTACAAATTCTTAGAAAATTTCTCTTTTTTATTGGCGTTATAACACTTTCTCATGTCTGAAAGGAACTTTTGAAGCATTTGCTATCATTAATAATTATTGTCCAAATTCGAACTAATTCACCTTATTTGCTCGTGTTGATATGACGATGGTCGGGGGCTTTTATCTTATCAACCACCATAGTAAATATAAAAGTAAAGTTAAATTTATAAATTATACAGTTAAACATTTAATCTAACTGTATACGTATTTCCGATAGGTGCAATGGTTTTGTTGGTACTGGTTAGACCTTTGTATGCAGATACGGATCGAATGTTTTCTATGGCTGACGTGGATTTACCAACGCCCCTCTCTAACCCACTGACGAGTTGTTCAGATTTCTGAACAGTCTTAACAACTACAATTATAAATAAGATATTTTTGTAAAGATACAGATATCATATTTCAAATATCCATCTTTCAATTTGATCACAGTAGTACATTAAACTTATTAGTGGCGGAGCTTTGCCAACTTTTTAAAAATTTTCAAACCACAGCTGCCTCACATATTGCACGGGTGGATGGACAGACAGTCACCCGGATTTCAATTTTTCTCCTCATTTTTGTATTAATAAGCCTATATCTAACTCGATTCCTTTAAGTTGATATTTTTAACCGTTAGGTGAACACAATTATTATACACTGTAGCAACATGTTGCAGGAGTATAAATATATTAAAGTTCTGTATATTGAATTCCGTAGGGTTTTAGATCACTTATTTAAAATATTATATCAATATAATTAATGACTTTTAAGGGTCTGAGAATGAAATATTAAATATAAACTCATATCATTTAAATTTTTATGAGTAGAGTGAAAGTTATACCAAAGAGCAATTATGTGGCCTTGCAAGAGTATTATTAGGAGGTCTAATCAAATAATTTCTGTATTGATGAGCTTCAATTACTTGGTTCTGCCTGTATATACTGCCTTCTTTTAGCGCAAGAAACTGCTTTTCTAAGAATTCTAATCACTGACATCTTGACTTACTTCATTACAGATAACTGATAGTGAAAATTTAAAATATTTAATGATTACCACTATTATGCTTTCAATGAAAATCGGAAAAGTTTGAATGAGCGTCACACTTCATTAAATGTTTTTCACATTTAAATCGTTCATATGTGCCAAACTTTCCATTTAAACCGCAAGAAGTTGTGTCAATTCCGAAATCTTTGGAGCCGATATTCACGGAGGGTCTGTTAGAGTTTAGAAAATGTATCATATGGTTTCATTTTATATTCTATATTTCACATAGTAACTTGTAGAATGCTGTACGTGTTGGAAAGGTATCCCACCTTAAGCTTCGTTCGCTTCCGTTTTGTAAATTTCGGTGACGAATTATGGCATTATTGACCAGAAGCGTCACATAAGCAGCCATGACATCGCTAAGGAACTTCACATTCATCATCAAATGGTTTAAACTATTTAAAAAAGCCTGGCTGCAAAAAGAAGATCGACGTTTTGATTCCACATGAATTGTCTGTGAAAAATTGAATGCACCGAATTAACATCTGCGATTCTTTGCTGAAATGAAATGAAATCGAACGATTTCTGAAGCGAATAGTAACAGGAAACGAAAAGTGGTTTAAAAGCGACCATAATGTGCAAAAGAGATCATGGTCCAAGCGTGGTGAAGTTCAACAAATGGTCGCACAGCCAGGATTGGCGCATCGAAAGGTTATGCCGAGTGTTTGGTGCGATTGGAAAGGAATCATCCACTATGAGCTGCTCCAGCCTGGTCGAACGACTGATTCTACATTTAACAGTCAACAACTGATGAGATTGAAACAAGCAATCGAAAAAAACCGGAACTTACTAACAGAAAGGGCTTCGTCTTCCATCAGGACTAATCAACGCTAGACCACACACATCTTTAATGGCTCGGAAAAAACTGAGAGAGCTTGGCTGGGAAGTTTTGATGTATCCACCATACAGCCCTGACCTTGCATCATCAAATCAGTAAAGTTTTAGACTGATGTAGTAATGTCTCTAGCGGAAAAATGGCAAAAAGTGGTGGACCAAAATGGTACATATTTGGTTCATTAAAGTTCCTTATGAATATAAAAAAAAAAAAAAATTAGTTGAAATTTGATTAGAAATTCGAAAAGACTTTTCCGACTACCCTATAGTTCTGGTTCCATAACGGTTGTTTCTAACAGCTAATACTAATACAAAAATACATACAGTTATAAAGTAACTCGTATCAATATTACGAGACGAGTTGATAAAACTAAATAATAATAATGAATAGATAAAATAAAATATAACACAACATAATTTAGTGAATGCATATACATATATATATATCGCTTCATGATAGGTGAAACCAGATAATAACCACGCACATACCATATTCCAAACAACGAGTAGGCTTGTCATAGTATACGCTTGAAGAAGATTGTTTAGCTTGAAAAATGGCTAAATTAAGAGTTCCTTCAAACAATTTTATGTAATTCTATTTTTTCTAGTCACAACTTTTCCATGTACCGCTTTTACACAAATATTCCAAGCGCACAAATGCAAATTTATGAATTATATTTGCATTCTGGAAACACAAACAGATTTCTTTCAGTGTAATTTCACCAGTGCCGACACCAATACTCTCCAACAAACGAATGTGGCAAATGAAGTTCTGTCGTTGACCATGATGGCAATCTACAACAGATAGAAGGCTAAAAATATAGTTTTAAAATTACACCGCGACAGCCAACGTCAACTGTATAAACAACAACAACAGTAAAAAGTGGTTTTTAATCATTGAAAATTTCCACAACTCAAATGTCAATGAACTACTGCACACGTATGCTAGCAAAAAGTGGGTGGTGAGGTGCAAGGACCAGGGAGCGTGACGCCTGAGTTTACCTCAGAGCATTTAACTGCACGCACAGATCGATTGAGTGCTTGGGGGAGGGAGGCGCTTCGTTGTTTGCCGTTAAATAATTGAAATAACCACACTAATAACCGCAACGAAAACAATAACAGCGACGCGACGGGTGGATTCGGTGGAATAATAGATTGTTCGTATGTTAAATTTAAACCTTTGCAGAACAAATGCCTTGCAAATAGAAATGGCGAATGAGCGGTAGGGCATTTAAATATTTAAGTGCTCGGCTGGTCGGACATGGGTCGAAGGCTTTTTCTGCGGCAGCACAACAACTCTCAGTGCACTTTGGAAAAGAACAGAAAATGAAAATAGTTTGAAAATTAACTCAATTATGTGCCACACGAAAGTGTTGCATGCACCTCGGCAACATGTATTCGATTTTTTTCGACGAAAGCTCAAATCTTTTTGCGTGCGATGTTCCGTGTTTGTGTTCCGTTAGCGTAACTGTCGACTACTATGTGTCCGCAACTGCTTTCCCTCCTCACCTGCTTGTGCGATTAACGGTTTTCACGTTGCAACATTGCAACATTACAACGTTGCAAGTTGAAGCTCATTGAAATTGGCTCTTGGAAATTCTTCCTCGGTTGGCTTACGGTCGCGTGCCAATCGCTTTTGCGGCAAGTTGCATGCAGCAAGGAAAATGTGTTCAACAAAAACGAACCAATAACAACATAACAACAATGAAGTGCGGGGTAATCGAGCTTCGAGTGTTCGCGCTTGCCACCGAATCGGTCACCGCGTAAATGACACGATTGCGGAAGCGGAAGTTGTGCGGCGCAACCATATAAACAAGAAAAGCGCCACTGCACGTACTCCACCTCTCCTTCCTCCGCACGTGCCGCACGTCATGATGCCCTTTGAGTTTCGGCCAGTAATCACCAGGACGATGCATGTTTTAAGCAAACCTGCACACTTGCACAATTAATGGGCGTGACACGGAGTGAAACTACAGGCGAATTGTTTGTTCGATTGTGGCAAGAAAACACTCAACGTCCTAATTACACGACTCATTAATACTTTCAATGCACTGTGGGCTATCGGCTCCCCGGTGACAAGTTATATCTGAAAAAAAAACTTGCGAGTTAATACCGACTTGGTTGCTGCTTTCACCACAGACATGTGATGGAGCTGTGTCTTATTCGCCTTTGATTTGATAATTGATTCTACCCACGAGCCGCTGGAAATGGTAAAAATAATCTCATTATAGATATATTAAGTGATATTTTTTTTGTTGTAAAATTAACCGAAAAACTCTTATTATTTTTGTAGGCAATACTTAGAGAGTTTAGAACTACAGAGGTGACCTTATACCAGCATTTTTAAAGTTGCTGTCAAAATTTATATTCTCGAAGTTTATTTTATTTTCCTGAAATATTTTGTAAAAAAATTGTTTTATATTTGTTTTAGAAAAACAAAATGAAACGCAATAATTTCATCACTTCTCCATGAATTGAGCAATTTCGCCCATAATGCGCTCATTTGATTACATCTACCGTTGTTTACTCATTGCTCGCCATTCACTGGAAGGCGTGAGTTTTCAACAAATCGCAAATCGCTGCGGCATCGGAATTGTTGCAGTCCCATTAGCACAATTTCTTAACTGTTCCCTGCACTCCCGTTAATGGCTGCTTGTTTTTGTGTAATTCCACTTAATTTGTTCCATACCCTTGGTTGTGAGAGTCTCCTTCTTACCCTGAATGGTGTTGACGAATTGCCGAGGAGTTCAATGACATTTCTGGAGCAAATTTTTTCGGCAATTACGTATTTGTGGGCTAAAATTAAAGGCTGTTAAAGCGCTTAGAGTTCGCTATGTTCGAAATTAAGATTTGTAGAAACAATTTTATGCTATTAGAGCACACAAAATAATAGTTTATATAGTAAACAACTCAATCATGAGAAACTATAACACTTTTGCTTGTCTTTTTAAAGGCGGTTTTGCCAGAAAACGTAGAATGCTGCATGTGCTCTGGTTACGGTTATGTAGGCGCGCCTGTCGCGGAAACGTGTGCTCGAATTGATTTCGCACACTTTTTCGCCGATTCGCTGTGTCGGTATCTTAACGCCTAAAAGTATGCAGCATATTGCCACACAAAAATGTATATACTTATAGATGTGATCATAAGTCATTAACAATTAATTGGCATCACATCATATCGCTCTCGTGACATCACATCGCTTGCGAACCTGGCTTGATGTTCTTAGGTAGACTGCCCTAGAAGATTAAATCAGCGTCTTTATTATTTTTTTTCTTACCGACTCAGACAGCGTTAGATCATCGAAATAACAGCTCCTTTACAGATCCTTGGAACATCTTAGTTTAAAAAAAAGTTATATTCCGAGGTGTAGAAAAACGTTTTCAGATATTTTTATGCTCTGAGGGTTGGTGGCACACATCTAACCACAGTCATGAACGTAAATATGATTCCATAAATTCTGCACACAAACTTGTTCATATTTCCTTAGGCTTTGTTTACTTACATTTATCTATTTATTTTGTAGTTCAAAGTGTCATCAAGCAAATCAAAGAAATTTATTAATATAATTTATTAGCACACGAAATATTTGGGAAAAGAGGCTTCTTCTCCCTCTACTGTAACCCGCGCTTTGCTTTGCTTGAATACCAAAAGTTTTCGCGGTGTTAAAGACTGGCGACACGCGAAGTAAAAGTGCAAGCCGAAACATTAGCTAAGGTGTCTGTGCTGAATACTCAGCAGTTAGCGCTTCCGGTATTCCTTATGAATATACATAACTGTAGATTATATGTTTCTGATATACAAATTTATTTGTGTTCGTTATTCAGTTATTTTGTCAGCTTACAGTGTTCTTTGGATGTTGAAAAAGGGTACAAAAAATAGATGATTCTTCTTTGAATGAATTTAACACTATCGTGAAGAAGAATTCTATGATAACAGAATCCACTCTAAATATTCTCTACTGTCTTAGGGATATATTTAAATACATAGTTGATATGATAAACTTATCTTTAAAACACTTCGTATAGGTTTCTTAATAAATTTAAAATTTTTACTGTCTTACTGTGAACTCCTTCCTTCTGTCTATCTTGAGAAATGTGACCAATTTAGCAGTTGTTGTTGCATTTTAAAAAGTTTTTGTTATAAACAAATTAGCGCTGGTTTTATTTCCGTATTTAATGGTACGTAAACAGAGCCCTACTGTTGTTGTTGTGTGAACTCGAAACTAGGTAACTGACAAAATAAGTTTCGGTGCGAACATTTCTTCGATATTAATACAAACAAACAAGTTTGTGAGTATATATTTTAATAACTATAAACGGTAACGGTCGCTCGTTTTCAGTGGAAAAATGCAATAAATTAATTGGTTAGTAATATCTATTGTGTATGTTAAACTGTTTAAGTCGACATAAAGAAGACTAACCACTATGTGTATCTATCGATATTCGATTCTTAATTTTAATCACTTATAGAACTTTACTTGGACCAATACATCATACAGCTATATTCTGTGATAAGGGTATATACATATGATTCCCAGACCATCTTGAACTCTCAACTACTTTCCTATAACTATTAAGCCCACTTATGAATCCACTAGTGGCTCTCCCTTCGCATCGTCCCACACAGGAAAGCGTTCCTTACCGCGCTCGGTGCTGTTTTGGTATTCATATCCCGGGTCGATTGTGCGATCAAAGCCAGCTCGCTTGACACGCTTCACACGCCTATGTGGCGTGAGCGAGTCCCGTGGCACCTCCTGTTATCAATAAGTAAACAAATTTCCTAAAATTGTGAAGAAACGTGTCAATCTCGTGTACTCACCTCGACTAGACGCAGAATTGGCCAAGCAGCACCGGGGCCACCAAACAGTGGCTCGGCGTCCGTTTGCCCCGGCCCGCCGATAAGGCAGATGCACAAGCAAAGCAAAAGTAGCACAAAGCTCACGGCGGATTTCATAATTGTTCTATTTGAAGTGTCTTTAAGCAATGAATAGAATATGTTTTATGGCAGCGTACAATTACTGTGTGCTCAATTCACTTTCACTGCTAGTTCCACATGCGATCGTCTACACTTGGACACTGAACCGACAGAGAGTGGGTTTTTTCTAAAATAAAATTGTATATTCCCGTATTACACACGGCAACTTTAGTTGCGGCAACTCTTGGTTTATAGGCGAGGGGGCGACGAGGAGAGGAGAATCGCGCCGAGTTTCCAGTGTTCAGCAACTCGCTTTGTGTTCTTATTCGTAACAGTTCGCTGCGACGTTTTTCGGCATTCGTGTCCTTTCTTTCGTATTACATAGTTGCATTTGCGTACATTTTTTTGAAATTAATATTTTGAATATATTTAAAAAATTTAATTTCATCTTTTGGTAAGTAATTTGCAAATATGTATACAGATATACGTAATATAATATAAATATTTTAGTAAATGGAGTATGACAAAAAAATCGAATTAATTAAAGATATTGTGAAATGTATGGAGAAAGCCATACAAGTTGATTCAGAAGATAGTGAAAAGGGTGTTATATGTGAAAGTCTGTCATATAATCTTTGTTTTAATTTTGAATTATAAATAAAATGTATTTCTTAATTGACAGAACTGATTAATATATGTGATAGAGCGGCCCAAATACCTATAAGGAAAAAGAAACGACAATGGGTTAAAGTAAAGAGTAGACAATGGGTTAAAGTAAAGTAAAATAGAATGAGAAAAAAACTCGAACAGAGTTGCGCAACACAAGTTGCTCGTGTGAAGGTAATGGGCGACAGCAAAAGAGAATCGCCCGAGAATTAGCAACTTTTGTTGCCGCGTGTAATGACAGACATACATAATTATTTTCTCGAAGACTCACACACACTCCCATAAGTGTGTGTATAGTAAAGTTTGTTTATATGCTTCTTCTACACATTTCGTGTATTTCATTAAATGTTTTTGTTTCTATTTCTGTGTTTCCATTTGTTTTCGTTTCTGGTCGAATTTCATTCGCCATGGCGCCGCAGCAGGCGTTGGGGGTGGTGTGTTGTTGTTGCCGTGTGTATTGCGTGACATTTCTCAGCTGAAATACAAATCATCGATTTGAACAGATGTTTTCGAGAGAGCAACCATGCCGCATTGTTGGGGAGGAACTGAGAGATCATATGATCTGTGTCAGCTGTTGATCGCTGAATCGAAAATGTTTGGACATAGTTGTTATTGCATTTGCATAAAGAGAAATGTGTATTCTCTTCTATATTTATGGGACACTTATGCACCTATAAATGCAAACAGGGTGCTGGTGATTGCTGTTCTGATCTCTAATGAAGAAACGATTATTAAAAAAAAAATTAAGTTAATTAATATTAAAAATTTTGGCTTGGATTTTTTACGATTTTATGAATCTTAAATCGGTAGGTTAAAATATATTGATTATTCTTTGGGACTAAATACGAAGGTTGACGTCTCTTGGGGACTTCTATATTTAATTTCTTTTTGCATGGTTTATAATAGATTTCTGAGATATGTGTAAATTACACTGAGTTGTTATGGGAAGTGTCATACAAAAGCGATTTTCATTTCAATTTGCTGTTAAAATAATGTTTAAAAGACACGAAAGTGTAGCTCGGAAGAAGCAGTTATCGAAATGTAATTCACTTTGCAAAGCCACTTACAGCCGGTCTATTGTGGTAATTACTATAAACTTCTAACTACTGGATCATAAGACCCTTACACCCCGTCACAAATTTGTTGAGTCAGCTAATATAAGTTTCGGCTATGTCTTCAGGTTCGTCGAAAGGTGAGATTACCGAGATGTTTCAGCCTTAGCCTTACAAAGGCTGGAGTGATGGAGGAGAAAGGCTTGGATATTTCTACTTCATTCTCTTTCATACAATTTTGATAACTAACGCTAGACTAGATATTAAGCCTTACCGCCTGAATGCCTATTGGACAGTATAGTAAGATCTCATACAGAACAGAAGAAAGAACTCCCACAATTGCGGCGAGATGAACTTTGGTCAAGGCACGTAGTTCTTCACCAGCGACTTCTCCCCATCCATACCTTCCTCGTCGGTATGTGGGTAGAGAAAAAGCTGCACCGAGTGGCCTCTGCGACGAAGTGAAGTGAAGTTTTCAGAGATCCAGTTGAAGAAGAGAGAATTTTGGCGTGTCCTTGTTCCGATTCGTTCATATACCCAGCTTCTTTGAGCCTTAGAGCAGACCTCGCAACAATACACCTACCGGCAAAGTCCAGGAGTGCTATGTTTTAAATGCCAATAAGTGTTATTGTTGGTGTAGGTCGTAGTACAGTGGAGATGCCACCAAAAAATATACTCGGCTTGACTACGGTTTCGTAGAACCAAAACACTCCCTTTGGTGAAAGTCTCCTAATATTTTTAAAACTTATTTCACAAATTTTTTGTGTGCCTCCTTAGGAATTTCCTTTTATTGGATGGTATGACTCTACTTGGCATTCCGGATGAAACTTCAAGAGTTTCATGATTTTTCGCACAATTTTTGGTGAATGCAGTGTTCATCAGTTACGTCTTAAGATTAATGGGGATCCCTCACAATTGTCTGCTAAGCTACAAAATATCAATATTAAGCGCGCTTTGGAGGGATGGTGAATGCGCTCGTATGAGACGAAAATAAAACAAGAATCAGAAATTTGATTTTACTTGGACTTCTACTCATCTTAACTATATGAGCTTCTAATAAAATTAAAATATCTTCCATTTAGGAACATACATACATATCGTATGCTCAAACTATTGAGATCTGAATTTGATAATATATTAAGAAACATCCCCGAAGTATGAAACATATTTTAATGAAGAGCAAGAGGTCATTTAAAACATACGTTGGTGATAAGTTTTTTAAAGAATCCCCTATTTTCAGTCTTTATGTGATAATTTGCAGCGCGGCTTATTGATAATCTTGTGCTCAAGCTGGGAAGGGACTTTCAGTTTGGGGATTTTTTTAAATATTTCAATTTTGTATATAAAAGCATATAAATATTTACAGTATCCATTGCAGAGCAAACATTCGGTATTGAACTCACACTCACTGCGGTTTGAACACTCGAAAGAAAGAATTCCAAAAATGTCCGTGAAAGTATTGATTTTAATTTGCTTTTTGAGCGCAGTTCTAGCTTATCCCAGAGATGATCGACAGGATCAGTGGCGCCAAGTAAGTAGACTATTTGACTCTTGTATCAATCCCTAACCCGAAATAAAAAAATCTCTTTATGATAATGTTTTTCTTTATCAGAACCCACAGCCGCCCCAAAGACAGCCTCAGTTCAATTTACAGGGAGGTGGTAGTCCTAAGCAAGGCATAGATTTGAGCCTTGACACACGTGTGCCCGTCTGGCAAAGCCGCAATGGTCGACACGAATTCGATGCCACCGGACAATACTCGCAACATTTGGGCGGACGATATGGCAATAGCCCTCCTAATTGGGGAGTGGGCGGCCAGTACACTTTTAGGTTTTAAATCTACTGCCAAATATACTTAAAAAAAATATTTAAATATATTTGTATTAAATTATACTTAAAATGTCAACAGTTATAAAAGTTATAAAGTCATTAAAAATTTAATAAAAACGTAAATCAGCTTAGATACAATTTTTTATTTTATCAAGAAAATTGGTCGCCGCTCGTCGGAGTCTTGAGCTTCAATTCTTTTATATAACAATTTAATGCGTAAACAATGAAAATTCCTTTAAAACATATTGATAGTCGAAAAAGTCTTTTCGCATTTTGTCAATAGATGTCGTTGCAGTCGTATATCTCCAGTGCTACCAATCACATTGTGTCAATCCATATAATGTTGGAAAGATGAGAATTGAGCTTTACTTAACCAAAAAAAAATTAAATTCGGGGAAGTTCAAAAAAGGTTACAGCTGTTCAAAAATGAATGAAAATAATGAAGAAATTTGCTAAATTTTAAAAATTTTATAAAAAAAGGAAAGAATGCCATGAAATTTGTGAAGTTTACGGAGATAATGCTGAATCAGTTCGTGTAGCTCAACAATGGTTCGCTCGCTTCTGTTCTGGAATTTTCAATGGGAAAGATGCACCTCGCTTAGGTCGACATATCGTTCAAAGAGTCGATGAAATTATGAAAAATATTGTTGAGGACCATCACATAAGCAGCCATGACATCGCTAAGGAACTTAAATTCACGTTTGAACGTTTTGAACCATTTAAAAAAGGCTGGCTACAAAAAGAAGCTCGCTGTTTGGGTTCCATATGAATTGTCTGTGAAAAATTTAATGGGCCCAATTAAAATCTGCGATTCTTTGCTGAAACGAAATGAAATCGAATCATTTCTGAATCGAATGGTAACAGGAGACGAAACTGGATCAAATACGACAATAATGTGCGAAAAAGAGCATAGTCCAAGTGTGGTGAATATCACCAAATGGTCTGCAAAGCCAGGATTGACGCCTAGAAAGGTTATGCTGAGTGTTTGGTGGGATTGGAAAGGAATCATCCACTATGAGCTCATTCAGCCTAGTCGAACGATTGATTTTACATTTTCCTGTCAACAACATATCGGAATGAAGCAAGGATTCGAAAAAAAACGACTAGAACTGATCAACAGAACGCGCTTCGTCTTCCATCAGGACAATGCTAGACCACACACATCTCTGATGACTCAGAAAAAACTGGGAGAATTTGGCTGAAAAGTTTTGAAGCATTCACCATATAGCCCTGACCTTGTACCATCGGATTGCCATTTGTTTGGAAAAGTCTATACTTTGACAGAAATAGAAAAGATTTTATAAAAATTCCAATGCATACACTTATATTTTCAATATTTGGCCACAACACTAAGGCGTTGAAGCTAGTTACGGTATCAACATGGAACGAATGTAGTAAAATTCATGCAAAATACATTTACGTGACCAAACAAAAAATAAATAAATAAAAAAAAACAAAAGTGGCGTCTAATAAAATGACGAAACCTTCAAAGAGTTGACTTATTCCGGAAGGTCAGTAATCTTAAAAACAAATAAATAATTAATGTAAACAAAGTGTGTAAATACCGTCTCTTTATTAATTGACGAGACTAATGGAAATCCCATCGATGATAAGCATTACTGATGAATTGATAAAAACACCAAAGCAATAAATCTATTAATTAAATGAAAAAAGATTTGCTTAATAAAAAAGCAAATCATGATTAAGATAACGTTTTTAGCAGCGGCTATGTCGAAACACAACACACACCGCTGCGGTTGCCTCTCCTAAGAATATTTCAGATTTATGAACCCATATTCAGCATATGTCTATGTGTGCTTGCTTTTCGCTTTTTTTCACATTAAGTGAAACGAATTGTTGTGTATACAATTGACAATTAACCTTCTAGGAAACAGTCAAGAACCTCATTCGCGCCCTCTGCCCGCCGACGGACACGCTAAGCGCTCGGACGCTGCGTTGCAGGGGCGAAACGGTAGACATTATGGCGTTCACAGCGCACTTCGGCGGTGAATATGTTTGGCTCTCACTTCTTCTTACTTTTGTTTGGTGTGAAGAAACACCTCGAATGCCAACAGAAGCTTTGGTTAGCAAGAAAAAATACTTTTGGGCGTGAACGCGCATTTGTACAATTTTGAAGTTTTTACGACAAACGAGGAATTTAACGAATTACTTGGCGTAATTGCTGTACATTTTTAACGGTGTTCAAAGTGTCAAAGCTTTGCTGGGTTGAGTGATGAGCTGCGATGATGAAGTGGCTGAGTGTGATAAGTCGATGACTAAACAATGACTCCAATCGGTTGGAATTTTAAATTGCATCGTCTTTTAATTAAAATCCAATTTTTTTAACAAAAAAATAATGAAACTATGATGTATGTACCTAGAAACACCTGACCTAAAGTTATCGCTTTGTATTTTAGTAGGTTGAAGGCTTTCCGTTAAGGGCCTCAGAAATTTAGTGTTCAAATACTGTGGGCAAAAAATACCTCACCATCGATGAAATTTGTATTTCTAGGTTGGTATGATTGTCAGTGACTTCTGGACAATCTTGAAAAATACCTTTGCTGATAATTGTTTGTTCCGGGGCGAGTCGGAAAGAGACGATCAACGACAGCTTTCTTCTGATTATCCCTGTTTATACCACTTCGAATTCCTTATGACCGATCAAACTGTCAACAAGGAATATTATTTGAACGTTATGCGTCGTTTGCGTAACGCTATCCTCCTAAAAAGGCCGGAATTGTGGAAAGACAATTCTTTGTTTTTACACCACGGTAATGCACCATCCCATACTGCCCTCGTTCTCGTAATTCGTGATCATTTCGCCAAAAACACAATCCATATCGTTCCAACCACCGTATTCACCTGATCTGGCGCCGTGACTTTGGCTTTCACCAAGCTCAAAAGACCGCTCCGGGGACACCGTTTTTATACGATAGAGGAGATTCAAGCCGCAGCGAAGACGGAACTGAAGGCCATCCCGGAAAGTGACTACCACCAGTGTTTTGAAGATTGGAAAAGCCGTTGGCATAAGTGCATTGCATCGGAGGGGATTACTTTGAAGGGGATGAAATTGATTTGGAAGAATAAATAACGAATTTTCAAAATAAATACAATGTCACCTTATTTTTTGGGCACATTACCCAAGGTTTAAAGTACCTTCGATGTTTCTTTCTGGATCTTCACGGTATAAAAGTGATAACACGACAAGTATTGTAAGAAGAAAGAGAAAAGTTTTGCATTTCACATAAATTGCGCTCAACAATTAGATATACTTACCTCTAAAATTGCTACATTATTAAAGAAAATCACTAAGGACGCAGATATAAATTGTCGAACTACTATTGAGGTGCGTCAAGAAGAGATTTTATGAGGTTAGAATCGTAGGAAAATAAATATATAAGTCAAACACTATTGATTAGTAACTCCATCGGCTCATGGGCTGAAACAATCGCTAGTAGAATTTTAAAAAATACTTCAAACTGCCTATCAACGAGCATCACTTTGAAAAAAAAAAAACCAACAAAAAAATACAAAATTAAGGTCTTTTAGAAAGATAGCGCCAAAATCACTCAAGGCATCTTCATACCAAGGCATCTAGCAATGCTACATACCTACTACATACATACATACGCGTACATACATATATATTTATAAAAGGTCGTATAAATGTAAAATTGAAGACGATCCCTCTTACCTACCTATTTAACGATGCGTGGGAATTGAGCGAATGCAAAGTGTTGTGAAAGATTTCTGTGATTTTCCGACGATTTGAAAATGTCGATTTCACATCACACAGAAAAGGAGCAGTCAATTAAATGCTGCGGGGGTAGACATGCGAAGCGGTGTCTTAAACTGATGCCGATTGGCGATTGCCGGGCTGATATGGAGTTGCAAGCATCGCTGCACATTCGTTATTCGGTTTCCCTAAGTTTAATGGTTCGGTTATTTTATTGCGATTGACGCTGCCAAATTAATTGAACTGACAAGTGTATGTACATTTACCGTTATTGTGAACTAACCAAACTATTGTGGGTGTGTGGAAATACATTCAATATGTACTTGTTTAGCATTGTCGAACTATTTCTGCTGAAAGCGCTCCCAAAGCTTTCCCCATTGGCATTGGCGTTTGCTTAATTCTTCATTTATTTTGTGGGCTTCACACGCTGTTTAATAGATCAAAGCAAATGAAGACAGAAGGTGTTAGGGTGGCACTGTCACATCGTTCTGGGATACTCCAGAAATGACATGCAGAGTCACAAGTGTTCAAAGATGGGGCTTCACAGCCTTTGTACAAGTGAGCTGTATTTAAGTTGTTAAGGAATCACTTTCGATATCGATTTCGGAGGGTCCCTTAATATAATAAATTGTATGTTATGTATTTCACTCAATAGAAAATAGTCGCAGAAAAATCCGCTCAATTAAATAAATAAATGCACACACACACAAACATGCTCAAACAACATTCAAGTGCGGCGGTGGAGTTGTCCCAAACGACGCTTGAGTGCAGAAATCGTTTAGTTGGCGGAAAAATTTCTCCTCGCTATGCTATAAATCAAGTACAAATCACTTGACCTCCTACAACGTAAAGTCTCTTACTCTTTGCTGCCGTTGCCACTCGCGCTGCACCCCTCTAATTTCCACCAGTCGAACAATGGATGGTGGTGCGATTGGTGACGGCATGTTTTTGCTGTTTGCTGTTATGTGTTGTTGTTGCTCACATTGACAGTGATATCGCAAAGCGGCGAAGTGACTGCCATTTAAGCCGAGTTACGAGCGCTGGCTTAACGGCGGCCGAGGGAGCGCTTTGCGCCGCTTGTCGCTGCCTTAGTTCAAATTTGCCAATTTACATAGAAAAATATTGACACAAACAAACAATTTATCTTGCAATTTATTTGCAATTTGGACCAGAGTGCTTCCCATTGCGGAACAGATTAGACCACCATCGCCATTTGCCAGCCCGGCCGCCTGGCCGCCTGCCATTGAACCGCCATCGCCTTGCCACAGTCACAGCTACCACCACAGTCGCTGCCACCAATTATGCGACGACGTTCTGCTGACGATTTGTCGCACCGACGCGCCGCGGCCGGGGTGTCCGATGGCAATTGCTAAACGCGGCTGTTGGCAATTGAACTTTGCGTGGTGTTGTGTGGTGGCGACTCCTGTGGTTGCGGTAGCAATTGGGTTTGCAGCAACAACGAGGCGTCAGCGGCAGCAATCAACCCAGCGTGGTAAAAGTCATTTTGACATGCCCAATTTTTGCGTTCGGTTTGTTTTGTAAGCATTTTTAATCACACACTAACACGCTGACACTCTGTTCGATTTGTAAATATTTACGTGCATTTCCACTGCAATTTGTTGCTTCAAACTTAATTAATTTCTACAAGCGACCTTCTGATTTTAATTTTATTTGTCATGGCCTGCACGAGTATTGGATGTAGTTTATGGTTTTGTTGTTGTTGTATTTTCGATATTTGATGGGTTCGTCATTGTATATTTATGACCGTCGTTTGCTCTACTCAAAAAGCGATGCGATTGGATAATGGAGCACCAATAAATTTGAAAATGATTGTTTATTTACATACATATATATGTTTTATTTTCATAGTTGTACTTCCAATCTCATTGCTTTTCAGACAAAGAATTATAATACCATTCCCTATTATTGCCTCCAAATCGTACTGGGTTTGGACAAATGCAGGTATGTTATTTAATATTTCGGTCCATCACTGAAGCTATGTTTATGACCTCAACCGTTCCGCAGTCTTTTACGAGCTTTTCGCTACGTTCTTGGTCGGCTCTGTAGATACCGATCTGACGGAGGGATGCTTTGTTAACCATATAAAACTTGAATGAAAATCGAATTAAGTTGGCTGGAGTTGTACTTGTAAATATGTAATTGTGAAATTTTACACGGAATGACAAAATATTGAATTTTAACGTATTTTAATACAAATTCTTTATTATCGCCTTTAAATCGTACTCCTGAGCCAATACAAGCATGCCAACCTTTAATCCAATTTTCCGTATATTCGTATATATACAGGATTTGTCCGAAAAGTATTTTCTTCTGCCGCGACTGTATTTTGGAGCGTTCGCGCACTGACTGGATTCGGTAGAGGGCGTCGTAGCTAACGAACGAGCGGATGGTCAGTTGTGCCCGAGCACCCGAGTAGTCGGAGAGTCAGGGAAAACATTTTCGGGCGACGTGTATCTGTGAGTGATTCAAACCGAAAATGCAGCGGTCGTTAGAGCAGAGGTACGCGACTAAATTCTGTGTGCAACTCGGTAAATCTGCGACAGAGACAGGGCTACCCAGATGTTGCTTTAGCAAGAAGTGGTATGTTTCGGTGGCACTTTTTTGGAGGGCCGGAACGAGGTCACTGATAAAGACCGTGCTAGGAGACTTTTTTATGACATCTAAGACATGGTCCACCATTAATTGGTTCCTCGTGAAGAAACAGTCAACGCCAAGTTTTACGCGGAAGTTTTTAAGAGACTCAAACGATGGTCAATCGGGTTCGACAAGACATCGCAGCCAATTGGAAGTTGCACCACGAAAACTCCCCGGCTCACATCGCTTTTCTTGTGAACCTACCTAACCAAGGCCGGCATACCAACGCTTCGGCACCTACCTTACAGCCCAAATGTGGCCCCCTGATTTTTTTTGCTTCCTTTCCTGAAAAGCAGATGAAAGCCTAATATTTTGAGACGACAGAGGGAATCTAAGTAGAATACACTTCGGATCTCAAGGCTATTCCGGAGAATGCCTTCCGCGACGCCTTCAATGCTCGCAAATTGCGCTGGCAGCGCTGTACCGTATCTTTTGAATATACACGCCTCTTTTGAGATAGTCTTTAGCTCACTTTTGAAGCGCCATTCGGTACATTGTTAGACAGTTTTGATGTTATATTAATAAAACCACAGCTAATACTGACGCTTTTGATGAGTGTAGGGGCTAGAGTGCCTCTTCTCAACGTCGGTTTTGCGAAAGACTCAGGTCTTTTGATACGAGTCTAGCATTGTCATTCTTCATACCAAAAATAACCAAAATATATTGAGTCGATCCTAAAGAGATGTTGAATCCCTCTAACAGAGGCAAGTTTTCGACAACATCACGACCTTCACTGAAGGCTTGGTGCCATTAAATGCTTGTGAGTGAAACATTTTCAATAACTCCGTAGTTGTGATGCCATTGAAAATACCAAATTCCGAGAAAATAGTTTCTCACATATAAAGATCAAACTTCACAAGAAAGGGTTGTACCAATCTAAAAAAGATTTTTGACCTATCTGATCCAAATTTGATTGAGTGCAACAACTTTCAGAGAAATTGTTGGCGGCGCAATGTATCCATACAAAATATAAGGCGGATCATTATAAACTTTTTGTGGAGGAAGCTATTCGAAGATTGGGATTTTGTAAAACTTTGAAACTTTCAATGCGGGTTGAAAAGTCATGGTGAACTGTGAAGAAATAACTGAAAACAGTAAAACATCTGTATTGCAGCTAATCTTATTAAGTTTCTTCGCAAATGACTTCACACCTGAACCTTTTGCCGTTTAATTTTGGACTGCTGATACAGTGAGACTTGTTTGTAAAAATTTTTGGAATAATATTTGTTTGGTTTTCTATTTAATATGAAAGACTGAGAACAGCTTTCCGGCATATCTTACCGCTCTAATATCAAAAGGGTACAAATGCAGTCCAAACAAGGCGAAAACTTGGTGACGTGTACGAAGAAAATACCAAAAATAGTTAGGGTTCCGAAAATTTCGATCTTGAATCGGCGAACCACAACTCGAGAGATTGCTTAAAGATTAAACAAAAATTAAAATTACTTAGTGAACGACTCAATTCATAGCATAGCATTACTTATACATTAGGGTGAGTCCTTCAACAAAAAAGACTGTCTCATTCCTAGAGAACCAGATTTCTGTATATTAGAAGTACTTATCTCGTGTATGGTTTGTAAGCTTGTGAGTGAATCATACGAAGAAATATTCACCTCATAATTACGTGGAAGGCGACAAGCGGGTCGCGACTCATCTTGCAAATTGATAACAACCATATAACTATATACATATACTATATATATATATTAGTTCTACTCATGATTGATTTCACGGGAATCCCAGTGCACATTCGAATACAGATACAAACATAGAAATGTGTTGCGAAACCGAGAATTGCGAGGTCGTATCAATAAGCGAGCAGTTTGATATCAACAACCGACTGAATAACAGCACAAGTGCCGCGGAACAATTTGCAAGCAGCTTTAATTCAATTTCTTTAGTAAAATAAAATTAAAATGTTCGAACTGAGTAAAATATTTTCAGTAACGCTTTTGCTTTTTATCATTCTAATCGCTTTGACCAGCGCGCGGTATGCTGGCGGTGCGCAGGAGTACAGGAGAGTGGGAACTGTGAGTCCAATTGGAATATTGTACAATCAATTACTTGCATAACTTACGGTTCTACTATTTATACACATAAACAATTATTAATAGATATTCCAACCGGAACCAGACCCGACCATATTTCGTCCCACTATTGAGAGTGCACAAGTCAGTGGCGCACCAGCCACGGAGCTCGATAACGGTATGGACTATATGGAATGATTATATAATATCGCTGATAGATGCAGGTCAATGACCCCACTTTGCTCGGCGGAAAGTATTTAGCGCAAGCTGTTTGCCGTTATAATTTCACGAATGCCCCGCTGTGAAGAGATTACCCCGTAATGGTACAAATATTATTAAGACAAAGTGTAGTTAATGTTCACCTAAATGCCAGAATTTCATAAGCACTCTTCTATGTTTGTATGTATGCATGTATTTATGCGCTTATTTAATATAGTTCGGCGATTACTCAGCTGTTTTAGCGAGCGTTGCGTTGACACTAATGCATTTTTAATGAATTGTCGAAAGTGATTTTAATCTACAAGAAATTATGTTTTCGACTTTCTTCGCACCAACCCACTCACAACACACACACGCATGCGTGCGTAAAGGTAACGCTCGGCCTCTATGCCGCTTCGTTGACAAATTAGTGGTGAGAAAAGCTCTTGAAATGCGCTTAATTAGCAATGACATTAGGAAAATCTTTTTCTTGCGGGTTTCTTCTGCGCTTTGCTGTTGTTGTTGTTGTCGCTAAAGTGTCACAAACAATGGCTGAGATGCAAAAGTGGTGCGAGATTATGCGCCGCCTAGGCGGGAGCTGACAAAAACGTCAAAGATGACAGTTAAGTGAAGAAGACACGGCCGACGGATGGTGAGTGCACGAAGAAGAAAGTGAATCGGCAAGCAGATGGGCGATAAAGTTGCATGTGAAACCGTGGAGCAGATAAGTTGGGGAGTTTTTTGTTTTGTGATTTTCTTTGAATTGCAAATGCGACAATTTTTATGAGAAATTGTGTCACGAAGCCAGTAGTGGCACGAAAAATACCGAAGTAATAATGTGTACTTAAGCAGCGATTAAAATGTAATTTGTGACAGATGACAAATTGGCGCTTATTTCTTTCTACAAATACATACGCACAGGTGTTTCTGAAAGATCGTAAGTTATGGAAAATAATTCCGCTGAATGAAAGAAGGTAAACAGTATGTTTGCTCATGGGTTGTTTAATGGGTACCGAAGATGAGTTTGTCCAGGAATTTTCTTGATTTTTGAGAAAGGGCTAACCCTTAGGGCTACATTTTGCATTTAAATTCAATAAGGTATCTCATATAGTGCCAATAGATTCCCGAGCTTGAGAATAAGTTGCCTTAAGTATTTCAAAGGTAATAGGCTCCGATCGATTTAGAATATACGTAGTTCGGTAGCATCTTTTAAGTATCACATTTTGTCAAAATAAAGCTTTGAAGCGTGTCTGTGGGTGTACATTTTTTCGAGTTCCAGTTCTTTATTGGCTACTAGGTTATAGCCGAGTTTACAACAGCGAACCAAGCGTTGTTCCTTTTCGTTGTTTGGCGCCAATTGGATATTCCAAGTGTAGCCAGGTCCTTTCCCCCTGGCCTTTCCAACAGAGTGGAGCTCTTCCTCTGCCTCCCCCGGTCGTATATCTAATACAGGTCACCGTTCCATCGAATAGAATATTCGCCGTGGCCAACGCGCAAAGAACCATACATCTTTCTCTCGAAAACTCGTAACACCCACTCATCAGATCTTGTCATCGTCTATGTTTTTGCACCATATAGCAGGACGGGAGTAAAGGGGACTTATACAGTTTGGGCTTTGTACTCGTACGTCGAGAGAGGTCTTTTCTTCTCTATTGCCTATCTAGTCCAAAGATGCACTTGTTAATAAGAGATATTCCGTGATGGATCTGGAGAAAGCAGAACTAACGGCGCGGTTGTTGAAGCCAATGATATCAATATGGTATCATAGGCGTTGTACTCTTTATAAGATTGTGCGGCTTGATAAAGCTCTGTAGCTCGAATTGGTATCGAACGGCTGGAAGAGGTTCTTACCGATCCTGTGCATTAGTTTTACGGGGACGCCAAATTCAGACTTGGCGACATAAAAGCAGCTCCTTTTCGTGCTGTCTAAAACAGCTTCTAAGCTTTGAAATCGACAAAGTGAGTATCGATCCTCTTTTCTAAGATTTTGCGCTTGGTAAAAATCTGGTGGATCCAGGTCTAAAACCACACTAATAACGGAGACTTGACGGAGACTCAAATTCCAATTGTCGGACTTGCTTTCGTTCGACCATTACTTTTTGTTACGCACTAAAATTTCAGGTCCACCGAATTATAGTTGATTCATTTTTAAGCCAGCCAATAGTCTTCGGGACCCTTTTGTGATTAATGCAATCGATGGAGTTTTTCCACTCATTTTTTTTTTTGATCCTCAGTGCTCCTAAGAGTATACAGTGGCGCCAGGACAGTGCATTTTAATTGTAAACCTTCTTGTTTGTCCTCTTATACCGACAATAGTAGAAACAAAAAAAACTTGAATCACTTAAAAAGGAACAATACACGTACACATTACTCGTACATCCTGGAATGGAACAAACGCTACAAATATTCTTAAAGTAATTGCAAAACAATGCGATCACCTCCTCGTAGATCTACACTTTGAGAGTCATCAATCGTGCAAGGAAAACATCTGATGTAATTGACTAATTGATTGCCAGCGCTCAATAAGAAGAATGCAAAGAACACCTTGCAGAAAAGAACTTAAATATACACGAAGCTAAAATGCCAGCTCGCTGTCGAACGTTTTTCTCGAGCAATTTTTTGTGCTCAATTAAATCGAATTGAAAGTAACAATTGTTGCTGTTTCTGAAATGTTGCTGCCGCTTGCAGCTGTCGTTACAGTGCGCCGCTTCTGCCGCTACCGCTGCGGCGGCCGTTGCCGTTGCGCTGCTGCACGACCTTCCCATGAAAAATGAGAGTACAAACCGTGTTTGATGGAATACACCGCCAGTGATGGCGGTCGTTGCACGAATTGATACCCACAGCTGTTCTGAGTGGCAAAATGAGTGCGCCAATGCAATGGCACTTGGCGCCATCCGCTTCAAAAACAAATATCGCAATACCAAAGTCGTTCGAATGGCAAGCGGCAACGCGCGCTGCCGGTGGATGATGCATAGAACAGGCACAGAAGCGGAGGGCTACGGACTGCCAATTATGATTGGCAGTTATGGTCGAGCGATTATTTATTCATTCCTTTAACTAGCATATCTACGAATATGTGTGTGCCTGCATGTGTCTGTATGTATAGAATGTTTGCTGATTAATAGCTGGTGTTTGACGCTGGCAGTTAATATTCAGCGGCTGTGCGATTCACTCGAAAGCAAAGCTCGCGCATGCGATTCGTTGCACTTCGTCGCAACGTGACTCAGAACGCTCATTGGCAGCCAAATTAATTTCTGCAATTTTCTTCGAATGCTCGATTATTAGCGGCACTTAATTTGCTTATGCGCTTGTTTGCACAAATATTTATTCAATCATGGGCCGCGCCAGAACACACACACACATACTCGCATGCATACCTGCATACAATCATACAAACATATACATATACATATATGTACATATGTCACATGTGAAAAGCTTTGCATTCTCTTTTATTGGCATATTGCTGTTTCTCTTTTCTTGTTGAGCCAGCTATTCAATCGTTCTGTAACGGTATAAGCAATGGCATTAGCGAATTCCACAAATCTTCTAACTTCCACGCTTGCTTAGCATTTAACATAAGCTTGTAAACCTCAATTTCCTTCTACGGCTTTGCAAGCTTAACTTTGGATTCAGCACATCTGACATTTTGGCTGGCGATCAATGGAGATCCACCGCTCCATCGCTTCGATCGCTTCAATGCATCCACTTAGTGCTAAGCAAACTAATAAAATCTTCAATAAACTTGTAAATTCATTTCTCCGTGTAAAAGTGTAGAACTTGGCGTTTTAGACCGTTACTTGTCGCTCTTAATGGAATGCCTTGCTACATAAGTCCATAAGCAGACCATATTGTAATAATAAAGGGTCATTCAACAGGAATAATGTGTGAGGTATTAGAGACGATGCTCTATCAGTTAGTGTAGCAAAACAATGGTTCGCTCGCTTCCGTTCTGGAAATCTCGATGTAAAAGACGCACCGCGATCTGGTCCACCCATCGTTGAAAAAGTCGTTGAAATTATGGAAAAAATTTACCAAGACCGTCACATAAGCAGCCATGACATTGCTAAGGAACTTGAAAAAGTTCATCATCGAAACGGTTTCGAAACAAATTTTAAAAAGTTGCCTTTCAAAAGGGAAGTTCGATGTTTGGGTATCCACATGAATTGTCTGTGAAAAGTTTAATGGACCCAATTAACATCTGCAGATTCTTTGCGGAAAGGAAATGAAACTTTAACCATTTCAGAAGCCGAAATAGTGACCCGACGACGAAATGGGATTATACGACAATAATGTGCGAAAAAGGAAACATGGTCCAAGCGTGATGAAGCTCAGCAAATGGTCGCAAAGCCCGGATTGATCGCCTCGAAAGGTTAAACTGAGTATTGTGGGCTGGAAAGGAATCATCCATATGAGCTGCTCCACCTGGTCAAAATTAAGATTGAAGCAAGCAATCGAAAAAAACTGCCAGAACTGATCAACGAAAGGACAGGGCAACTCTAGACCACACACATCTTTAATGACTCAACAAAAACTGGGAGGGATTGGCTGGGAAGTTTTGATGCATCCACCATATAGTCCTAACCTTGCGCCATCGGACTACCATTTGTTTCTATCAATGCAGAACTCTCTTAATGTAGTAAAGTTGGCTTCAAGAGAAGCCTGTGAAAATTACTTGTCGCAGGTTTTCGCCGAGAAAACAGAAAAGCTTTACACGATGGAATAATATCTTTAGGGAAAAAGGTAGTCGACCAAAATGGTACATACATATTTGGCTCATTAAAGTTCATTATAAATAAAAAAATAAGTTGAAATTTGATTGGAAATACGAAAAGACTTTTTCGACTACCCAATATGTAGACCAGTACTCCCAAAAAATCGAACGATTCCGGTCGAAGGTTTTTTGAGCAAATTGGGAAGTAATTATAATTTTGGTAAAACAATATTTTGTAGTGGTAGTAGAATAAATCTGCTCTCTTCTCCTAGCATTAATTTAAACCCATCACTTTATGAACCAGAGAATACTTTTTCTTCCATTGTTATCTTTTCCCACCTGCATTCCTCAAAACACTATTAGATTGCTTAAACCGGGCGTAACAACAACACAAACTGTTCAGTGAAGTTATGTGATTTCAGCCTTAGGTTTCGGTACTGCCTGACCATAATTAAGCTATTCCAAGGTGTTCCATCCGAGATGGAATTGGAACGAAAATCTTGGCACAATTGAAGAGGAAGATGCGACTAATTTCCAAAAAGAAAAGTAGGCGTAATTTTTAGAGACAAATGCAAGGTGAGCCCCTTTACTGCAAATATAAAATTGAGGTTATGTTGCACCGACATTAGTTTGGTTTTTTCCTGCAGGGCAAACAGCACACTGCGACTTGACCTATTAAGAGCCATGTTAGCGTATTAAAGGTACACACTCGTAAAATCGTAAAACACCAGTACTTGATTGCGAATTGCCGATTCGCTGTCTTCCATTAAACAATTCGGTAAATGTCGGCAAACATAGCTAATAAATTGCGGTGAATGTCATCGCAGCAATTTGGCTCCGAATATTCGAAGACGCTGAGGCTGAGGCTGAAGCTGCCGCTGACGTTGTTATTGCAGCCGGTAATTGCTGTTGACGACTGCCGAGGTGCAATAAATAAAAAGAAAAGAGTTAACTGCTTTTAGGCAGCGCTGAGTTTTTTGCCCAAAGCCGGCGGCTAGATGAGACTAACAGCTTTCGGAGGTGGCCGAAGCTGACTTCTCGAAAATGGCATAAATATTTTATTTTCATAAACACGTAAGTATTTTTTGTTGCAGCACACCAACAGCCCCCGCGCTCCTCACCCACCGTTGCGACCAATCGGCTGTGTGCCGATCACGTTTTGCAAATTAGCCAAAATTGTTGCTACGAGTGCAATAAAAATCCGTGCATTAGCAGCAACAGCGGACAGCAAGAGCAAAACGGTGGCAACAGCGCCAATAACCGTATGTATTTGCCGTAATGATGATTGAATTTTCTGCCACAATTACAAACACACAACGAGGAATACACAAACACACACGCGAGGCCACATATCGGCAAAGGTTTTTGTGCGCATGCGCGACACCTTGTAGCAAAGGTGGCATGTACCTGCGCCCGCAGCGATAGATGGCGGCCGCAAGATCAATTTGAGCTGACCGCATGCGCATCAGCGCTTCGGGCGCCCGGGGGGAGGTGATCTGCTTGTGCTGGTGCAACACGCTTTGGCCTGCCACCGCCACTCGCGCGCTTGCAGCGGAGTGCTGCGCAACAGCAAGTCGGGACTGCGGCGCTCGGCGGCGGTACTGATTGGGCGGCGATAAAGATGTGCGCTGGTTGCGAGCAAATACGAGCGCGAATGCAACAATTTCACTGGATGCGCTTGCTGCCGGTAAGTGGGCTGCTGCCGCCACCGCCGCTGCTCAATAAGTGGAAATAATAGTAATAATGCGGCATTTGCCATTTCGCCAAATCGCTACCTTGTTCTTCTTCTTCTTCTTTGGCTGCTTCAGCGCGCTCAGCTCACATCGGCTTGCTGTGCCGTTGCCATTCTTCGAATGAACATGAACTCATATTACAATAACTGCAAATGCTATTAGTCGGTCGGTGTATATAGATATGGTTTGGCTTTCATAATGCGCGCTGTGTGCCACTCGGCGTGGCAATATGCCCATTTCGCCGCTGATAACTTCCTGTTTGATCTGCCCAAAATGACTTCTGTGATTGTGTCCCACTGATCTCTGGCCATTGACTTGTATTGGTTCACGAAGTGTGCTTCTAACAGCTAGACCAAGTACACATGTACACATACATGCACCCGTGCATACATACACAAATACATACATATAGAGATGCATAATATATAGTAAGTTCTGAGGCGGGATCTTTTCGATGTATGCTAAAATGTTAGAAGTACATTCATGAGACTACCGCCATAATTATTGATTCTGGCTCCGCATGCGATAGCTCAAATGAGCTCTTTAAGGTCTGAGAGAGAACTACTTCGAACTCAACCGAAAATAAATAAATTATTACTCACGCCGTTTTCGAAATGTAAAGGAGGTTCTCATCATATGTGTGGTTTGCATGATGTAACGTGACAACGACTTCGATATCGACTGCTCCAAATGTATAAAGTTCCAATGTTGTGACTACGCCTCGCGACGTAATATTATGAGCGTGGAACCATCATAACTACAACAATAAAGTCCATCGTATATTTATTATAGTTTTAGACATATGACATATATTCGCCTTATGACTCGTTTATCGTGTTATCAGATTAGAAAAATCGTAGAAGCTCAGTCATTATACCCTGAACAGGATATATTAAGTTTCCCAAGAAATTTGTAAAAGTAAAAAACCCTACAAAATATAATATATTGGGTAGTCAAAGAAGTCTTTTCGTATTTTGTCAATAGATGTCGTTACAGTCGTATATCTCCAGTGCAACCACTCACATTGTATCATACCATATAGTATTGAAAAGGGGAGATTTTAAGCTTCATTTAACCAAAAAATGATATTCGGGAAAGTTGAAAAAAAGTTACAGCTGCTCAAAAATGAGTGAAAATAATGAAAAAATTCGCAATATCTTGAAATTTTTCTATAAAAAAGGGAAGAATGTCACGCAGGCCACCTGTGAAATATGTGAAGTTTGCGGAGACGACGCTGTATCAGGTCGTGTAGCTCAATAATGGTTCGCTCGCTTCCGTTCTGAAATTTCGATGTGAAAGATGCACCTCACTCTGGTCGACCTATCGTTGGAAAAGTCGATGAAATTATGGAAATGATTGACCAGTACCGTTATGTAACCATGACATCGCTAAGGAACTTAACATTCAATATCAAACGGTTTCGAACTATTTAAAAAAGGCTGGCTACAAAAAGGAGGTCAATCTTTGGGTACCACATGAACTGTCTGTGAAATATTTAAAGGACCAAATTAACATCTGCGATTCTTTGCTGAAACGAAATGAAATCCAATCATTTCTGAAGCAAATGATAACAAGAAAGAAAAAGATCGTGGTCCAAGCGTGGTGAAGTTGGACAAATGGTCGCAAAGCCAGGATTGACGCCTCGAAAGGTTATACTGAGTGTTTTGCGGGATTGGAAAGGAATTATCCACTATGAGCTGCTCCAGCCTGGTTGAACGATTGATTCTACATCAAAACCATCAAAAATTGATGAGATTGAAGAAAGCAATCGAAGAAAATGCCAGAACTGATCAAAGGAAAGGGCTTCCGCTTTCATCAGGACAACGCTAAACCACACACATCTTTAATGACTCGTCAAAAACTTGGAGAGGTTAGCTGAGAAGTTTTGATGCATCCACCTTATAGCCCTGGCCTTGCGTCATCGGACTATCATTTGTTTCGGTCAATGCAGAACTTCCTTAATGGAGTAAAGTTGGCTTCAGGAGAAGCCTGTGAAAATTACTTGTCCCAGTTTTTCGCCGAGAAACCAGAAAAGTTTTACATTGATGGAATAATGTCTTTAGCGTAAAAATGGCAAAAAATGGTCGACCAAAACGGGTCATATGTGGTTCATTAAAGTTCGTTATAAAATAAAAAAAAAATTAGTTCAAGTTTGATTAGAAATACGAAAAGACTTTTTAGACTACCCAATATAGTTGATTTAGCTATATCCATCTGCACATACGCAGTGTTTGAGATATCGAATAAAATTGGTGTGTTCGCCAGTGTCGCTGTTGTCAATAGTTGTATAAAATGGGACTTACTTTCAAATTGAATTCCTCTGATTTAATCCCACGGGTCTCGGCTTTCGTAATATTCTTCTCAAACGCACACTTGGCGCAAACTTCAGTACATTAAATCCGCACTCACTGAGCTTCTTCGATTTCGTGTGTGCACAAATGTTTTGCGTCCGCCAACATTTTCGGCAAGTTCTTTAACCTATTGGCCAATTGAATTGAATTCCCTGACTCGTATCCAATTTCCAGTTTACAAATTGTTATTGCCCAAACTCGCAATGCCAAGTGAAATATGCCAATTCCAGTCATTCGCCTTATTGAAGTTCAAAAGTTCCCTGAGAAGCCGAACACAGCCGGCGAGCCGTAGACGAGTGACCAGCTGTCACATCGCACCAACGGTCGTAGGTCAGTGTTGGCATGTTTCGCTACAGTAATTTCAATGATGACAATACCAATAACAACAACAAATGCCAGGAATACCCACTGCGATCATATAGCCAGCCTCCCATACATGTGCGCATACAGTTACTCGTGCGATTACACACGAAGGTGATGTGAAAATTTCTTAGTAAGTACTTTGAGGAGTCGTAAAATTAAATGTAGTGGAACCAGTATTGACCAATATGCGTGTGTATGTGTCTATGTGTGTGTAAGAGTGCTTACTGGCTTTGCATTGTTGCAATTGTGTGTTTGTTGCTGTTGCATGTGGCACACATAACGTCCACGTCCTAACTGCGTTCGTACCTGCAGACTGCATGTGTTTACTTAGCGGCGCAGCAGCAGAGGCGGCGGCGGCGGCGGCAGCGTCTAACAGCAATTTGTTACATTGGCGAGGAGATTAGATATATTGCTGCGGCTACTCGTGGTGTTGGTGGCACTCAACAGCTTTGATGGCGCTGCAATTGCTGAGCTCTCCTGCGCGGCTTGTGCTGTTTGCTTGGGACATGTTGCCGGTGTAATGACGATTTGTATCCAATTATTGCTAATAACGCGTTTGAGAATTGATTGGACGTTGCCTTGACGTTGCAAATAATAACCAATTTCTAAAGACTCTTAGAAGCTCAATTCTACCAATGGCAGGGAATAGTTAGGGTTAAAGTGTGAGTTTAAAGTTGAAACTAAAAATGCACAATAGTGATCAACATGCCTCCTGCATTCCTCATTCACTCGCGGAAGAATGTCGAAATATTATCCAATAATTGAGATTTACATGACACATCTCAGACACACCTTTAGTGCAGCAGTTTCTGATTTATTAGAACCTTAGGGGACGCCAAGCCAAATCGCAAAAATAATGCAGAAATTAACTAAACAACCGTTATCATTGTTCGTGGTGATATCTAGTAAAATAAGAGACCTCACCCGGCTTCGGAGGCTCATTGGCCGATTCTGCTTTCAGAAAATAAACCGAAAATCTCCGTGGCCATGCCGAATTTATTGAAGATATCTCGTCAACTCAAAAAGCTTTCTATACAAGAATTTAATTCTGATATTTCAATTTATATGGTAGCTATATGCCTTAGTAGTCGACATCGGCCATTCCGATAAATGAAAAAAAGAGGGTTTTGGGTTTAGATCGATATCAAAAACTGAGGGACTAGTTTGTATATATACAGACGAATGGACAGACAGACGGACGTGGCAAAGTGTAAATACAGGGTTTGTATGGAAAGTAATAGGACTGATTTTCTTTCGCCGCGACTGTACTTTGGAGCGTGCTCGCACCGACTGGATTGGGTAGAGGGCGTTCCCAGCTAACGAACGAGTGACTGCTCAGTTGCCGAAACATGTGTGAAAATGACACCCAATTTTTGAATAGCAGGGGACGAGTCACGGATCTTTAAGTATGATCCCGAGACAAAGAGGCAATATTTCGAGTGGCATACGCCGGAGTCTCGTCACCCAAAAAAGACAAGAATGAGCAAATCCAAAGTGAAAACGATGCTTATTGTCTTTTTTGGCATGAAAGGCATCGTCTACAATGATTTTCGTTCTTCCTGGACAAACCCTCAACACAAAGTTTTTCGTGGAAATTCTCAAGAGAGTCAAACGAAGGGTCAATCGGGTCCGACAAGATATCGCAGCCAATTGGAAGTTGGCCCACGACAACGGCTCGGCTCACACCGTCTTTTTTGTGAACAGCTATCTAACCAAGACCGGCAACCCAACGCTTATGCAGCCGCCCTACAGCACAGATGTGGTCCCCGGTTTTTTTTCTGTTTTCTTGCCTGAAAAGTCCGATGAAAGACAAGCATTTTGAGACGACTGAGGGGATCCCAGTAGCATGCTCTCAAGGGGATTCCAGAGAATGCCTTCTGCTACATCGACGCAGAAGGAGCCTATTTTGCAAGTTTTTAAATATTGTAACGATTGGTTCAACAAATTTTTTTAAACCGACTCAGTCCTATTAATCTTCGGACAAACCCTGTATGTACCATGTCTAAGTTATAGACCTTAGAAATAAGTAACACATTTTTAAGGATGAATTCATGGACTCGGTTGATGAACGGCTATTTGACGAGAAGGAAGTCTTCTCTTAGAGACAAGTGCAAGAGACCATCAGGCATGGCAAAACTGCAAATACTTTTAACATGACAACGTCTTTTTCGCCGAATTGAGTATTGTGCCAATATTCCACCAAATATATTATTTCTAGTATGACTCTATTAATTATTCTTTGAAAAATCCATCATTATACACACATATCTATAAACAGTAGTGTTTGGGATTGTGGTCGATCACCAAAAAAGGCGTTTAACTCCCGTTGCTTTTGGCGCAATAAACATGCAAATCGATTTGACGATAGACATCGTGACGATGCGGTCAATACTCGTGGCTTGAAGTACTGCGCACCTGCAGTGGAACAAATACCCAGACATACGGACAGAGAGGTGGACAGCAGTCAGTAGAAGTCAAAGCCGGAAGCGCAATTTGCATATGCACGGCTTAAATACATCGCCATATGACTGCATGTGTATATGTGTGTGTGTTTGATGTGTTCGTTGCATTGTTGCGCATGTGCAACATCGAACTGCCGCAGACGTCTGTGGCGGGCCTATTGGCTGGTGCTACCGACCGCAGGTAGCTGCTAGCCATAACCACTTGACGTAATAATTGTCGACTGACGCCAATGTCAATAAAATTTCGCCATATTATCACACTCACCGACAACGATATCGCTGCAACTTCTTTAGTGTCCATAGGAATGTAACTCTTTATTTATTTCGTGGCGTTGCTGTTGGTCGTCGTGTTCGCAGACGCTTCGTGATGGACATTTATGAGTGTGCCACTGTCATTACTTTGTAAAAATTATTCTGTTTGAGGACATTTACATGTGTATGTATGTATGTATGGGCATACTATGCATAAAATTAGGTATGTTTGGATGGAATTTCGACAAAATGTTATTGACATGCTAAAATTTGTCTATGAATTAAGTCAACTTATGGCAAAGCTTCAAAGCAATTCGAAAAATTCTTTACCATCAGCTTTCCCTTAAATGCTAGTAGTAAACCACGGCTACTCTAATTTTGTGTCAATATTGTTGTTGAAAAGACTTCCAAGAGGTATACGAGAGATTGAATTTCAGGTAAATGCGAGTCGATTTAAATATAATGCCATAGTCAATAAGTATTGAGCAATCTTTTCGTATTTGGTCAATAAATGACGTTACAGTCGTATATTTGCAGTGCTACCAATCACATTGTGTCACAACATAAAACTTTGGAAAAGTGAGGACTCGCTCGCTTCCGCTCTGGAAATATCGACGTGAAAGATGCATCTCGCTCTGGTCGATCTATCGTTGAAAAAGTCGATGAATTTATGAAAATGTTGATCAGAACCATCACATAAGCTGTCATGACATCGCTAAGGACCTGAACATTCATCATAAAACGGTTTAGAACCATTTAAAAAAGGCTGGCTACAAAAAGAAGTTCGATGTTTGGGAACCACATGAATTTTATGGGGAAAATTTAATGGATCCAATTAACATCTGCAATTCTTTGCCGAAACGAAATGAAATCGAACCATTTCTGAAGCGAATGATAACAGGAAACGCAAAGTGGAACAAATACGACACTAAAAAGATCGTGGTTCAAGCGTGGTGAACTTCAATAAATGGTCGCAAAGCCAGTATTGACGCCTCGAAAGGTTATACTGAATGTTTGGTGGGATTGGAGAGGAATCATCCACTATGAGCTGCTCCAGCCTGGTTGAATGATTGATTTACATTTTACCGCAACAACTGATGAGATTGAAGCAAGCAATCGAAAAAACGGTCAAAACTGATTAACAGAAAGGTTTCGTCTTCATCAAACAACGCTAACACACAACTGACTCGGCAAAAGCTGGGATCGCTTGGCTGGAAAGTTTTGATGCATCCACCATATAGCCGTGTCCTTACACCGTCGGACTACCCTTTGTTTGGTCAATGCAGAACTCCCTTGATGGAGTAAAATTGGCTTCAAGAGAAGCCTGTGTCGCAGTTTTTTGTCGAGAAACCAAAAAAGTTTTACACTGATAGAATAATGTCTCTAGCGGAAAAATGGCAAAAAGTTTTGGACCAAATTGGTACACATTTGGTTCATTAAAGCTCATTTTAAATATAAAAAAAAATAAGTTGAAGTTTGATTAGAAATACGAAACGACTTTTTCGACTTCCCTATATTAAATGGTAATTCAAGTTCTACAAATTCTCAACCTGTCCTGCCGTGCGTTTTTTATCGTTTGCTACCTTGTGGTGAATACATCACTGACGATTAATACTGAAGCCTCGGTTGGGATGACCTTCAGTGCCTTAGGCGGGTTTTGATTTCGAATCCTTTTGGGACGCCATTCGCTTAATTGTTGTACAGCTTCGACGTCATGTCATACCACGTCTCGTCACCAGTAATGGTGCAGTAGTGGAGTAGACTTCCCAAAACGCTTATTCAAAATTTTCTATGATTCCGAAGCCGTGAATCTGTAGGAAACACCAAATTTTAGTCCAAGTCAAATGTGATCACAAGGAGAAAAGGTTTATTGAAAATTAGATTAAGCGATGGCATGGCTCAAAAGAAGCCTATACTGAAGACTATAACAAAGATTTGTATTAAACCAATGTTTATTTATGTCTGTTTGAGTCAAGCATATGTAGTATACGAGTGCAGGGTTTCATATATGAGAATGCCATTTTATCTTATCACTCAGCAATATCTTTCATTTCGCGGAGAGTGGAGCAACTGGGCTTGCCTGAGTGCCTGATTTTGTTTGAATGAATGTTCGAATCTGAGCATCTGGTATAACTTTGAGGTCAAGCTAAGCTCCAAAGCTGTGATTGCAAAGGAAATTAGCCGACAAGCACTTTGTGAGTGCAAACTGAGAATAAATATGGAAACCGTTCTGGCAAAATGCGTAAGCCAAGGCAAAAGATGTGAATAAATAATCATAAGCCCAGGAAATGCTTATCCAAACACTTGTCAGATTGCATGTCAAATGGTAATAATATAATTTTCTTCCTGCTCAGCGCGGTACACAGTCCAGCCTTTGCGCAAAGGCCGCGGCGGATGGGTTGGCTGGTGCGAGAATAAGAACGGCTGCAGAAAGCGCACGGAATGTTGGGGAGTAATAAGGCTAAATGCTGCAGAGAGCGCAACTAAGACGTCCAATAGACTGGCAACAACAACGACAATAACATCATTTGTATTTGATTTGCATTTCCTAGCCGCAAACAGCTGTTACTTTGCACGGCCACAAACCGTTGGCGCAGCAATATCGATAGCCGCGCGGACACTGGCTAACAGCCGCACCAGCTCCAGCTCCAGTTTGTTGCAGGTCGCGTTGCGGCCATTACCATGCGGCAGGCAGGCTGTTTTGCACTTTGTTTGCATAATCTGTGCAAACATAACATTAGGGTTCATTTAGCAGCGTTCGAGGCAATTATTATGATCGACAAGGTGTTATAATGGACGCCGCAATGATGCTTAGGCGCTGATTATGCTGCGTCGATCACTTGCGCTTGCGCATGCGCGTGCGTCCGCGAAAGGTTGAGATGAAGGCGCACAAGGCAGAGCGCGAAGGTGGTCACGAATCCACTTTTTGTAATGAGCAGACATTGTTGTTGTAGTGCTATGCAAGGTAAGCAAAATCTCTTTGTGTTCGGTGTTTTTAAATCCTCCGCGGTTTTTATTACAAAACAACATGAGGAGCAGCTGGAAAGCTTCACGGCCGGCCAATCAGCTGCTGTGCGATTAATCTGCACTCTACGTAATTTGTTATGTCATATTTGCATGCAACAAGTTCGGTGCAACGAATGCTCTTTACCAAAGGGAGCATGCCACAAGTGCGAGAACAGTTAAGTTGGCGAACTTGGCTGTGGTTGCTTTTGCTTCCATAACTGTAAAGTTGCCATTCATGGCTTCGGTGAGGACTCACACTTTTATGGGTTTCCAGTCCAATGAAGACGTAAAATTCATTTCAAAAATGTCCAGCTTGGGAAATTAGAATTAAAATTTGTATTACGTGCTTCAATAGTCGGGCATCACACTTGACCAGTTGGTTCTAAATGCAAATTCGAAAGAAACGATAATTTCAATTTATTTTCCAACTTGCCACAATCTACATTTGTGCTTTGGACTTTTCTTTAAGACAAAAACAAATCAATAGAAATCTTCGCTGCCTGCGAGTTGCAAAAAAGTGGTGTCAATCAGTGCCACCAACAACAAAAAAAAAATATAAAAGCATTCCTGCAGCTCAGTGCCGCAAGATTTGATTATGGAAATGTGTTATTAGCGGCAGGAACACAACCGCTCAAGTGAGGTTACACATGCAAAGCCGGCAATGCGCACACAAATGACCTCATATTGCTGGCTTTGGATCTTTGGCAGTGCAACAACAATACGATGCGGCCACATTGAATTGCAACTGACAATGCGACAACTCAAATGCTGACATCTTAATGGCACGGAAATTGATAAGAGGAATTTTAAATGTGTATTTAAGCAAACAAGACATAAAAGTCAGCGGCAATGCAGACGCGGACGACTCTGTGTATGTGTGAGTGCGCTTCTGCTAGGGAATCGCAACTTCCTTGCAAATGCTTTGGGAGGAAGGCAGTTAAGTGCGCGCGAGATCTGCATGCCAGCGCGCACTGCGGCCTCTACGAGTACCACGACGAGTGCGCGTTATGTGCTGCAAACATTAGGGTGATCTTGAGTTGGCAATAGAAAATTGGAAAACTTATCAGTGCGATTTGCTTAAATTAATTTCTGAAATCTCAACGACTTTTTGGGTTATGAAAGGGCTTTCCATGACAGAGAGACTAATGGATACGCGGAAGGATGACTGCTGCTCGCATATCACCTTGCTGAGTACGAACCAAACTCGAAAGTGACTAAATTTCGAATCGCACACTTTTAACGATGCCAAGGAGCTTGTATACTACAAAGCGCTATAAAGAAAAAGAGATTAATAAGGGAGAATTATGAATCTTTTAGTCGAAGTCAGCTTTACTCAACACCTCTCTTCACGAATCCCACTCTTAGCAACACCTCTGTATATTGCTCAAATAAGCTGAAGGCAGCATCTCTGAAAATGACTTAATTCTTTAAGAGAAATACGAACAACCAACGAAAGTGTGAGCATGAACCACCCTAATGTACAGGCACGTGTTAGATCACAAATCGGCTAGAGCGTTGTTTCATTAGTTACTTTGCCACAACGGCACTATTTAACTGCACTTTTATGGCATTGACTTTGTGGTAAATAACTTGTTGGCCCCCGAAACAACCGACCGAACCATCGACCGACAACAATAACAACACAAAACCAACGAACAAGGAAGTTCGCACAAATGCCAGTGCAGCAACTTGTGGGTGCAACGGACTCGTCCGTAGCAACACACACGCACGCACGCTGCCACATTTACGATGTTAACATTGTTGCCACTTGCAACAGAGAACCATTTTGTAATTAGACCCTTAACGGTACAGCATTGTCCTGCCGACCGTCCGACCGACCGACCATCACTCATACGTGGTTTGGTGAGCAAAGTCGTATTTTGTTGTTGTTTCGACAAAATTAAGCGACACACGGTAGATGTGCAACCAAGTCGCTGTGGCATAGCTTAATTGCCACGCATAAATAACTGACGAAAAGCCAAAAAGCAGACACACACATGCACATAGCTGTAATTAAGTGGAAAAACAGCAAATGTCAGTGATTGAAGACTTTTATGGCGTAGTCGGACGGACGTGCGGCTGCAATTGCAACTCTGATGTGTGGCATGCCAATGAAGTAGGCTTGTATTGTACTTACTAGAATTAAGAAGGAGGATGGAGTCATGTGCAGAAGATCACGCAAGTGAGGAAAGTTCTTTTGATCGTCATTCACTTGGGAGAGTCAGAAAGGATTTTTTTTCCATAGGGCTCAAACAGTTCACGACTTCCGGTTTTAGACCAAGTATCCAAAGTCAAAAGGCAAACCATCTCTACTCAGAGTTGGTGCTGGGTTTGGGACCCGTCACGTAAAAAACGCCCCAATGAAAATTGAACAGTAGCCTCGGACGAGAGATCCCCTTTCGGATAAGCGAAATGTAGATATTTTGTCTATCTTGGAACCAGCATTAACACCAAAAACAACATCAGCCTCGAAATCCAACGCAGAATAACTCTTGCCAACAGGTTCTACTTCGGACTAAGTAAGCAATTGAGAAGTAAGGTCCTCTTTCAACGAACAAGAGCAAACTATTTAAGTCACTTTTTATTCCCGACGTGCTATATGGTGCAGAGGCATGGACGAGGACATTATCTGATGAGCCGACGTTATGAGTTTTCGAGAGAAAGGTTCTGCGGAAGATTTTTGGTCCTTTGCGGATTGGCAAACGGGGAATATCGCATTCGATGAAACGTTGAGCTGTATGAGATATACGATGACATTGACACAGTTCAGCGAATTAAGAGACAGCTAAGCTGGTTAGATCATGCCGTCCGAATGGACGAAAATACTTCAACTCCAACGCAGTACCCGCCGGGGGAAACAGAAGAAGAGGAAGACCTCCCCTTCGTTGGAAAGACCACGTGGAGAAGGACCTGGCTTCGCATGGAATCTCGAATTGGCGCCACATTGCAAAAAGAAGAAGCGATTGGCGCGGGTTAAGAAGATTTGGCTGTTAAGGACTCTATGAAAAACAAGTTCAAGGTAACTAACGGTTATAGGGATTACCTAGAAAGTGCGCATAGGACATGTATCTGCATAAGGAACCATTTATGTGAAGTAGGTATTGTACTGAGTAAGTTGATGCCAATCTTCCTACTTAAGTCTCCACCTGCGATTTCTTTATTCAAAAACTTCAGCATGCTTCACAGCCAGCACTAATTGCTATGTTCTAAGCTTCGAGAACACACCTGCCTGTGCTAGAATAGCGCGAAATGTAAACAATTTTGACAAGCAAAGCTAATAATGAATTTTTGACAATCATCCCACAGCTGCGCTTCTGCTTCTGAGGTAATTCTTCCGACAATTTATTAGCGTCTTGCGGGCAACATGACGGATCACCAATTACCAAATTTGAAAAAGTATCGCTTGAAGCATCATTCTTGATCAATATCAGCGATCACACGTACATACTTTTGTACAAAAATGCTTATACACATACATACATATATACATACACATGTGCGGTGAGTGGCTTGATAATGCGGAAGTTTGTATTTCCTAATTCAATTTTGTCAGAATTCTGTTTTTCTATTATATTTGAGCGAATGAATTTGTGACGTCATTTTATAATTATATCTCCCTCCTCTCTTAGAAGCTGCAGTACCGAGAACTGCATGTAACAACTACATTTTAGGCAAACGTATGTATGTACTATCTGTCATAATTATAGGCAGCTGCGAATTAATAAAGATTTGTTCGCCCGCCTCCGCCTCCGCCCGTGACAAAAGAAAAGATTAATAACAACCGATTATCGCGGCTGTATTTCGTTACACCCATGCCGAGAGCACAAAAGCGGCAAATGATTACCAAAATAAATTTTGAGTTTGAAACATTGCCGAAGTACTCTTCTCGGCTAATAATTTACATAGTCGAGGTGCAAGTGAAATTGATGGTAATTGAGCGCCGCAACGCTGTGCGCGCAGCACTCTCACACACGCATGCGCATCTATATGTGTGGCGATTTGTGTATCTTTGCTCCTCTAGATTAGCCAATGACATTAAGAAGTGTCTCTGCAACTTTTGTGGCCGCTTCTTTTGGCTCGGCGGCGCTGCGTCGGTTGACGCGCGGTTATTTGTCCGGCCAATGTATCGATATTTATGTTTATTGCCCACAATTGTCGTAAATTGGCATTGGAACACATCGTAAATGTTTGGCAGCGCTTGCAATTTGGCAGCATTATGAGCAGCGGCGAGCGCGCCGAACGTTGTCGAAGCGGATATGCGCCGTCACTTGCATCCCAGGCGTCTTGTGTTGTGCTGTATCTTTCTTCGCATGCGCAGAAATGCCGTTCTGCGATCCTTCCAAGTACCAATAAGGCGTCACTTGGCCGCGCTGCTGTGCCTGGGCACTTCCGGGTGTTGGAGCTGTGCTGTTTATTTTATAATGGCACACTTGGACGGAGTGTTGGTCTTTGACAAATTTTTATTGTTCACAAAGATATTTTATTAGAATTTAGTCACTTATAACACAAAACACGGCTTTAATGATTAGTTTCCGACTCTTGTTGAAAAGTATCTCTCACGAAATGGTTTTTATTGGCCGTGGTATAAGCATGGAAAGAGTGCTCTTAAAGGAAGATAATAAGCGCATTTTAAAAAGAAAAGGCTTCAAGTCTGCTATCGTTTCTAATACCTTTAATTGCTCTTCATTTTCTTTCTTCTAATATCGCTAATTTTTAGAATATTTATACGATTCGAGTTCCTGGTAAAACTTGCTTTCTAGTGACAACTTTTAGGTCGTTAATTAAGTAATTTCGTTTGATGGGAACAGCTGATCTTATAGAACTTTTTCGCAGCCAACTTCACACTTAACCGCTTTACCGTTAAATATTTGAACAGCTGAGATAGTAAGGTGTTTTAGAATAAATTTTTTTAAATTTTTTGCAATGGTTTTTATTTGGTGCTCTGTAGAAAATGGAAGATCAGCCTTTTCGGCATATTTTTTCTTTTTTACGATAAGAGGGTAAAAATGCAGTTCAAGCGAAGCGAAAATTATCTGATGTGTATGTGATGAGAAGATTGTTGACCGAACGCCAATGTCAAAACATGATTGCACCACTTTCTGGAAAGTCTCTTGAAGCCGATGTGGATGAAATAAAGTCGCTGGTTGATGCAAATCGTCAAGTAAAAACTCGAGCGATTGCTGGGAGATTAAATTTGTCTAACAAGACCGTTCACAAGCACATGAAACGCCTGGGGTTAATTTCCAAGTTTGATCCCATATGGGATTAGTCATGTTCTTCTGGACTGAAATTTGCTTTGTCGCGTTAACAACTGATTTGCTAATAAAACGTCAAACAAGTGAATAATTTTTGAAAAGCATTGTTACAGGCGACGAGAAGTGAGTTGTTTTAAAGAATATAAATATAAATGTCTTAAAAGAATGAACGAACTCAAACGGCTCCAAGGTCGATAGTCACAAAAAAAGGGTAAGTTGTCTTTTTGGTGGGATTCAAGATCTTTTGTATTGAGCTTTTGACCGATAATACCAATTAGTTCTGAAGTGTATTGTGCTCAGCTGAGCGATACACTCAAACAGAAGAGGTCAGAATTGATCAATAGAAAAGGTGTATTGTTCCATCAGAATATTGCGAGATTTCATACAAGTTTGATGACTCGCCAAAAGCTTTTGCAGCTGGATTGGGATGTGCTACTACACTCAACATATTCTCCAAACTTGGTAACCTCGGACTGTTGCTTGTTCTGGTCTCTGCAAAATTGTTTGGATAGGAGAACCTTCACCTCAAAACAAGACGTCAAGAACAACTTGGATCACATTTTTGCTTGCAAAGATCAAGCACTTTACGAGAGTGAAAGAGAAAGATGGCTTGGATCAAAATGATCAATAAATAATTTAATAAAATGTCTCACACAATAAAAAAATCGTGTTTAAATTGCAAAAAAAAAAAATGAAATCTCTTATTGAAAGACCCAATATCTTTAAATTATTTATAAGTTTTGTTTCCTTTCGGCATAAAGTTGTGGAGCCTTAAGTTTTGAAAAGGTTTCAGTGTATTTTAGTTTGCCTTCCCGGCACTAGCTCGAAATGCTACCAACCATTAGTCGATCCAGATAGTATAATGCCCTACTAGTTGATATATCTTGGTCTATATTCAATGGACATATGTTCAAGTTTTAAAGTTCCTAGGAACCCACAGTGTGAGTCGAGAACATAAACTGGTTTCTGTTTGGCGATCGTAAATACTTTCGAATCGAAATTAAATGTTCCTTTTTTACTTTAATTGTGATTAATCTTTCGTTATTTCTCCAAGGGGTTTCCGATTTACAACATTATTTTTTCAGAAAGTTGAGCCTGAATCTAGTTGCAAAACCATTCGTCTAATCAAAGCATTTGCAATTAACTACTTAATTATGAGCAGCTAACAATTCCAGTACAAAGATCGATTACATACGAGTACCTGTCCCATTTATTAAAATAAAAATAAATAATAAATAAATTGTGCGCAACTGTAAAATTTCCAATTAATTCTAGTAACTTAGCAAAATATTCTCCACTTAGCTGTTGGCCGAGAGAGGTCTATGCCGCACAGAACCGCATAAATGGCTTGCAGCAGCGGTCTTCCCATTCAGAGCCTCGGTGCCTACGCAACGTTTACTATTCTTTTTGTTGTTGTGTTAGAAAAATAAATTCAAACTTTTTATGTTTTTCTCCGCAAAGATTAGCAAAATGCCACAACAAATATAAATGCCGCTATGCGATGCCAACGCAATATAACGGATTCCACTAAATTAATGTTCTGGGTGGGCGGTTCACTGACCCTCCGCAACCAATAGGTGCATGTGTACACACGGAATCACACACAGAGACGCGAGTGCAATCGCTTATTGACTAGTTGTTATTCGTGCAACATGCGCGTCCGCACGGCACTGTCTGTATGGCAGCAGTTAGTGGCATAATCAACAACAACTAATACAATAGCAATGGCAATAGCAAATACTGAACTGCGGCAATGTCATAGACGGCAGTGGAGGCGGTGTGGTCAGCGCGTCGGTGGCAGCAATGGGCGGCTGCGTTGATTGCTTGATTGGCAGACGGTGAGCGCGGGCCAACACACACACACACAAACCCACACAGCTACATGCATGTATTTTCCATCAACGTTTCAGCTTCTAAGCACATACTTATCATTGTATGTATGTATGTAAAATGGCATTGCTTGGCTGCGTACGTGCAGCGATTCATTGATGACACCAATACTAGTGTTGTTGTTGTTATTGTCGTCGATGTTTTGATATATTCGCTTCGTGGTGCGAACAAAACCGTCACCCATGCATTCTCACTCCCTCGCCGCTTATCTGCATGTCTGCATGCATTTGTGGCTTTTGGCAGCAAAGCCGCTCGTGACATGTGTTGGCGCCGAAGGACATCATTTCGGCTGGCAGGTGCTAATCTATGTCGATGTGCATTTGTTTGCTGCCATCTGACAATATGTGATATGATCAAACGACCACTCCGCACGGTAGTGGTTTTGCTTATTTTCCTAATTATGGCAGAGCAAAGTTTAAAATGGCTTAATTAAAGCTCTGCCTTCGATTGTTATTGACCTCTTTTGTGTGGACGGGGCTTTATGAAAATACCACAAGAATTAAGCTCTCTCTGAACTATCAACCTTCCAGCAAGAAATTATTTGTGTAGGACTATAAATAATGGATCACATTGGGTTGGTTGCATGCTTTTGTGAGGTGCGCACTTGGGGGAATGTGGTAGTTTACTGAATTAGGTATTATTTCTTCTTCATCTTGTACAACAATTCACTGTAGTGAGATTTATACATACCAAAAAGTTCTCAAATTGCTCTATTATAAATTCTGAGACAATAAATCAAAAAATCGGCTCTTGATAGCCTCGTAGTCAATATAAGCTTCTGTTCTCTGAAAATATCTAAAAAAAATACTAAAACCATTACGATGCGTAGAGCCAGAGACTGTCACTAAGTTCTAGTAAACCAGCCACAGGAAAGAAATCGTACTCCGAAATAATAAGATTGATACGAAGAGGAAATATTGATATTTTTTTTATTATTTAAAAAGAAGCTCCCAAATTAGTCCCTATGCAGCAATGGAAAGGCCATTTTCTATAATTTCAGTTTTAAGGGGTTACATGGACTTACGAGTTTCAAGAAATCGATTTTTTATTGTCTTATTAGATCTTACAATGCCTTTAAAATATTGTCCTAAATTTTCAAGTTGATCCGAGTAATAGTTCCGAAAATACAGCCTTGAGAACGCGTGCGCTCTAGCCTCGAGCCAAGTACGCCGTCTTTAAACGCATTTTTCCCGAAACTGTTTTTCTGAAGTCGGTTGGCAAGACTTCTCGGGAACTGCTCAACCAATCTTCAGGATATTTTGAACAGGTTTTTGAGACACTTAAAGCCTTGGACGAAGAATTTTTTTCGATCACAGATATTTGAAAGAAATCGCGAAATTTTCACTGAAGTTTTTTTTTTTTTATATTAATGTCTGCCAAAAATTCAATTTTCAGATTTTTTCCATCGTCCAAAACAAAAAAGACAATGCTGATTTATTTTTCGATTTCGAGGATATTGTACACAGAGAGATCGTCCCACCTAGCCAAACGATTAATGCTGTGTTTTACCTTGGCGTTATGAAGCGTCTTTTGTCACGCATTCCAAAACCACAATATCATGAGGCAGGGCCCTAGCGCCTGTTGCACGATAATGCGCCGTGTCATTGGTCACCGATTATTTGACAAAAAACTCCAAATTAACCATTAATCACTCACCCTACTCACCTGATCTGGCACCCCGTGATTTTTACCTATTTGGAATACTTCATTTGCCCATGAAAGGACACTGGTTTGAGGACATTTCAGCTATCCAAGAGGCGACGACCGATATTCTCAAGAGCATTCCGAAAAATTACCTTAAATACTCATTTGAAATGCTAATTGACCGGGCTAAACGCTGTATCGAAACGCAAGGAAACTACTTTAAATAAAAAGACTTTGTACATATTTCGAAATTCGACTATGGAGCTCACTCGTTAAAGTTTATTAAAACAATAATATAAAAATAATGATAACTGTAAAATAAAAGTGAATAAATTAAGCGAATGAAGTAGTGCAAAACGAAGATAGTATTCGTGAATGAAAGAGCAGTACCCGAGTGTGAAAAAGAAATGCAACTACAACAATTTATTTGCGCTGCCATGGCACAGCGCGCACGAGACCACAAAGCGCACGCACCAAACCACAGCGATGTAAACAGTAACCGGCGAATAACAAATACCAAATAACAAAAAGGTGGAAGCGAATCGCAAAGGAATGACGAAAATTAATTAACTGTTAAATTAAATTCACTTTGAATGTCAACAATGCGAGTGCGCGGGCCTCTAAAACACCGGCACGGCACCAGCGGCGGGCGCGGTTTCGTTTTTGTCCAACATGCTGCCGACTTCCACCTGCGGCGATCGACGTGACTGCTCTCAGCGACTGGGTCCAAGCGCGCTGCGGAGGCGGGGGTGTGCGCCACTGGCTTCGCTGGAGCTGCCGTTGACGTTTCGGTCGTGTTGACTCCAGCGCGGCTGTCAGCTCAGCCAACAAAGCATATCGTCGAACGGTAAATGTTGTTTGGTTTTTGCCTTTTGCTGCTTTCTGCTGTCGCTGCTGGGCTCTCCAGCGAAGAGGAACTTATGTACTCGAAACATTTTAATGGAGTGCCGTCAACAAATTTTTAAAAAAGAAATAAAAGCGAAAAGGGGAATGCTGAAAATTGCCATTAACAACTTTAATATTCAACAAATTAACAAATCAAAAAAATTATTTTGATGAAAAGTTATGGAAAGCGGTAGAACGAATTGTAGGCGAGTTAAGTATTCTTTTTATTAGTGGGAGAAGAAAAGGTTAGTAAGTCGAAAGTTAGTTAAAAATGTGCATGTGTTTATGTTCGAATGTGTTAGGAAAGCGATCAGAATGGGAACAGCATTTTACAGTCAATTTTAAAGTGTATGAAACTCTGGTAAAACTGCAGAAAGGTTCCACGCATTGACAAACAGATGATAGAAATGTCAGGAGATAAAAGTTCTCCAGGCCAAGGAGGTTAGATTAGTTTAAGTGGACGATCCTAACAGAGATCTCACTTGGTCAACACCAGTCTGTTGTGGTAGCTAATAACCTTATACTTATTCTGGATCATAAGGCTCTTAAAAATTGGTAAAGCGCTTTAGGTCTATCACGACTGAAGAAGTTAGTGAGTAAATTTGTCGACTTTACCGCAATTTCGCTTTTGACAGTAGAGAATATACAGTGAAGAAAGAAACGCCACTGAGTAAAATCAAAAGCTTTACGAGTTTCTGTCTTGACAGCAGGTTCTTCAGAATCAATTTTCTTTTGGATTTTATTTTACACATATTTCTAAGCATATGACGGCTGGTACTGAAGCAGACAATCTAGAAATATAAATGTGTCTCTGAAAAACTTTGCCAAAATTACGCGTCTCAACTCACCACCCGTATATGTGCACGAATATGTCAATTCACCACGTATAACAGTTCAGCGAAGTTGGAGCACAATGAGTGAAAATGTTGGCATTGAGTGATTTGGAAGTTGGTGAGCGCGCTACGAGTGAGAAAAACATAAAATAACTGCAAGAGAGGCCCCATAACAAGGTGGCAAAACGCCGAAAGAAAGAAGACAATTAAATAAGTAAACAAATGCAGGAATTGCAGAAAAACCGGCTTTTTAAATATAAAGTATGAGTACATTTTTCTGCAATTTCTGACGCAGCACGCTCTTCAGCGCTCTACGCGCTCTGCTATTATGAGGGAGTTTTGCACACAATTTATTTGACTGATTTTCAAGTGCAAGAGTTTAATGTGTATTCATTTGTTTACAGTTATTAAAATTAGCAACTTTGAATCGCAATTTGGTTTTGATAAAATTTTTAGAATTTTTTTTTAAATATTTTTCGAATAAAGGCCCCTGTTCTTTTGAGTTAATTTATGACGTCAGATTTTTAATTGAATTTCAATTGTTGTTATTGTCAAATAATTTGTGTTGGATTTATTTTTATGTTCATACATACATACATATACATATGAAAGCTAAAGGAATATATTCAAAATATGCCTTACAACTTTTAAAATGATGAAAAAGGGCATGAGCGCGACCCATTCTGCTTGAAAATTTTAGAAAAACGATTTTTGATTATTTTTTTAGCGAAACATTGTATGCATAACTATTAAAGACTGCCGCCAAACGCAGCTGAAGTATGTTTTCGAAGCAGCAAAGCAAAGACAGATTTGCGGCAAATCGATGGACAGCTGTGGTAGCGCGGAGATTTGAAGTGGAACCAATGGCGAGCACTCCAATCTTACTAATAACTCTGGAACATAAGCATACAAATGCAAGCATACACACGATCACTCACACACACACACATGTTAGTGTGCATATGTGTGCTTACTTTATGGCGCGCTGTATCATGTAGGTTGAATATCAAGCTTATTGTTGTTGTTGTTGTTGTTGGAGCTTGCGTAAACCCATTTGATGACAGAGACTGCGGCAGCTGCTTAGGCGACCAGCTCCAGCACACATGCATAATTGAAGAACAGCAACGCAACAACAGTAAAAGCAACAACAACGTAGTGGCATAAAAAGCTGCCACAGTGATGACTAGTATCAACTAAGGAATGGTTAGTTCATGTTAATGAAAACAACAAGCGGCCTGAGGAGCGCTCTTTTTTTTGCGCAGACAACACCGGTTTTGGCATTGAAATGTTGTAGCATTCGTACGAATTTAGAATAAGAGAAGCGACACAATAAAAGTCAACCAAGCGGAGAACCTGTAGAAGGAACAATATCAACAGCAACACCATCTACGACAAAGGCAACAACAACAACAACGCTGCTCGCCATGGCGGCTAAGGACCCCAGCCTTTGGTTCGAAGAACTTGACGCTTGCAATGGAAACCAAAAAGTAGGCTTAGAACACGATAAACACTCTAAAGAGGCTCGAGTTCAGGAGCACAAAGAGGCCACTCGGAATGCAAATCCAAATGTGTTGGCATGCTTTTCTAAACTGTGGCGTTTAAATATTTCTTCAGCCTCGTGCCGTTCTTTTAATTCATTTACTATTTGAGGGATTTGTAGTTATTAAAATACACTTATAATTTATGCTTTCAGCTTCTACTCTTATGCCAGCACGCGTGCGGTTTCCTACCGGGTTCTAGGATACGTATTTGCCTTCCCTTTTGCCTATTTTGGTGCATAATGGGTATATCGCCTGCCTTGCCGGTTAGTCAAGTAACCGAGTATCATCACTTCTGGAATACACTTCTTCGGCTGGACGACGATGATGACAATATGAAACTCACCAGCACACTGACAATAACTATTGCACGGAAATTGTAAAAAAAAAATAAGATTCTCAGTTGTACTAGGGTGGGTCGTTTATCATGTGAACATTTTTGAAGTTCCACGCTTGGCTGAGTTAACTCTTGTGGTGGAAAGTATGCATTATGACGTCTTCGGATAATAAGGAACCTTTGGAAGCCTATATTTTTACTAAAAGCCACAACTTCCGACCCAAAAGTTCAAAAAATTGATTATTTCCATCATAAGTGACATTCTGCGAAGAAAAGTGCTTTGAGTTACAAGTAAAAATTTTTATAGTTCCCCCACAAAAAAATTTACTCTTGATCCAAATAAAAAACGTAAATCTTTTTACTTTTCTCATTTTAATCTAATTTTGTTGAACCTGCTATAACTCTCAAAGTGTAATCACTCTCAATAGGCTTTTTTTTTTGACGAAAACGACCAAGTTTGAGTTACCATAAGAAGAACCTCCCTAATGCGAGTTCAATAATTTCGCGATACAAATATATGTGCATGCACCAGGGCTTGCCCTCCCCTAAAGCAAACGGACGTGGCTGCAACTGATCTCTCTGGCCGTCTGTCTGCCTACGTGGCCGAACGTCTGTCTATTGGTGATAATGATGATGATCGTCCACCAGGGAAATGGGATTTCGCTCCGCGGCTCCGCAAGTGTATGCCCAACAAATGGCCGGATTAAAAAGTTTAATGTTTGCCAAGTGAGGAATATTTGCGCATTAGTTGCAGCGCCCCAAAGCAGGTAGATCCGTACCTAAGTAACCCGCATGCTACAAGCACACACACACAAACCGACGCACAATATGCCCAAAGGAGCATGCAAAGCATTGCTGTCATATTATGCGCTTCTTCCTTCCGTCTGGCCATCCGTCCACACAATCATCTCGTTCACCTGCCTGGGCCGGCCGCTTCGTCGCCTGGTGTAACAGGTGCAGGTGCCTTTGCCCAGCCGCAGACATGCACCCATACATGCAGCGGGAGGGGGAAACGAAATGTGAGGCTTTCGGAGGTAGTGTTTCTTTATATGGTCGAAGGAGGGTACTTTGCCCTTTCTGATTGGCAAGTTAATCGAAGAATTACGCGAAATCGCATGGGGCACACATTTTTCATGGTTTGCCTTTTGTGTTTGTAGGCACATGTTTGATTCAAATTATTTGAATGTGTGTTATAAGCAGATATATTAGCATTATGTTTCCTCTTGTTAAGACTTACGTTTGTCATAATGTGCACGTGTGGATATAGACTTGACCGTCGAGGCCTCTTTTACCTCTGAAGTTAGGATTTTGTACAATATACTGTTAAGAACTTATCGAAAAAGAAATGTTGGCAAGATACTTATTATAAGGGCATATCTGAAATTTTACGATTTCATTAAAATTATTAACAATATTTCTTAGATTCACATCTCGGCTCGTAAATAATATCTGCTCTTCAAACTTCCTTCGCAGGAAAGCCCCCCTCATCGACGCCAAAGCAACCCTTTAGGCACTTTGAAGTTGACCAATGCATACTCACCACAGCTCAGCAGCTATGGTGGTGAGTATAGTTGCTGCTAGAAACTTAATAGCCATGAAAAAATCTGTCGCCAAGCTGAGCACCCGTCAATTGGAGCGAACTCCACGGAAGTGCTCAAGAGCGGCAAAGCTCAAGGTGCGCTCAGCGCGCTCAATGCGTATGCGTTTTGGCCCGAAACCAGTTGGCATGGTGGCTAAGACAACAACAACAGCAGCAACGAGGCTTCTAGCAAACGGCCAAACGGCAGTGGCAAAGTGAGCTCAATGCCAGCTATGTGTGGCAACACCAGTTTCAGTAGAGATTTCGATAGCGACACAGAAGGGTGCTCCACTCGAGACGAGTTGCCGCGCGTGAAAACGAGTCTTAAACAGTTTCTTTAACATAAATCATAAATGCAATAAACAGCGAAGCAAAAGAAAGAGTTGAATTAGTATATATGTACGTACGTACTCCTTCGCATACGTTTATATATGTGTGTGTATGTGTGCAGGCGCGAGAAATCTGAAGTGAGTTTTTGTTAGTTTTGTGCGGATTGCTTCCAAAACTTTGCAGTTAAGCTTTTTTAAATAGAATACTTTGTGAACACACATACACATATGTATGTGCATACAACCGTTGTAACTGCTGTGTGTGTTCCGTGAGCTCAAATATTAATCTGGGGAGACATTCAGACCCAATTGGCATTGCAGGTCGCGCACCTACACACACACACACGCGTCTGCACGCAACAATTACGCTCGCGGCAGGAAAAAGTGCGACACACACACTACACACGCAAAGTGCAGCGGGTAGCTCGCCTATGGCGGCAGTGAAATTCGATTTACAAGTGACGATGCAACTAAATTAACAACAACAAAGCAACAGCAGTGTAGCACTTGGCCAGAGAAATTAAACGGTGGCCGTAAAACCGGTAAAAAGCGGCATTTGAACCAAACAAAAAAAAAAAAAAAAAAACACAGAGCCGACTGCAAGAACTTGTAGCATAAGCGATCTTGAACGCCGAGTGAAAAATAAAAATTAAAAAGCAACTTAAATTTAACGACCCTCGAACTAGTGCTGCCGGGGCACTCCAAATAATTATTACAACAACTTTTTCGAAGTAAAAGGAAAAGTGTAACTTTCCGCTCGAAATTGTAACTGTGTCACTGTTGTGATTCCAAAATACACACATGTGTGTTTGTATGTGTGTGTTTTCCAATAAAACTCACTAAAATTCTGCGCTCGTCCCACTCGTTTGCGGCGCTTTCTTGCAATTTACAGTTTCTGAAATTCCGATTTCGTGCCGATTTCCCAGATATTCGGCAAAAATTGCAAGCATTTCGGCGCGAAGTCCAACAACAACTGCAAAAAATGTAAAAGCGCCATAGATAGTTTAAATAAAAATAATCAAAACCAGATCAACGAACCAGAAAAACAACAAAAACAATCAACAAACAGCGCGAGTTTCGGATTTTTAGCTTTTAGTTTTGTTTTGCCCACACACGCACACACACGCGCGCATACATACATACATATGTACGTACGAACAGCCGTCTGAGCGAACGTGCATATATTAGCCATTTAACGGTACTTCGCATACGACTTTATTTCGGCGTCGCTTGAAACAAATGCAAATTAATATCGGCAATTAGCATAAAGACGACTTGCCAAAATTACAAACAATAAAAACAACAATACAAATAAAATAGTTGAACACAACAATAACAAAAATCAACGCTGTTCATTTCTCGGCACGAAAGCTTGCGAATTTCACACAATTTCTTTAATAAATTTTTTTATTTCAATTTACTAGCGACTAAATGAGTTAATCTCTTTATTAAAAATAAATAAATATTAATCAGTGAGAAAACATTAACGACAATATTTTGCATGCGAAGCAAATGCGATTCATCAAATCTATTAGCAATTAAACAAAAACGAAAAAATTAAAGCAAAAACAACAACAAAGCCAGATTTATCTTCATTTGTTTGCTGACACTTGGCGGCTTTGTTTTTAACTAAGGTGAGTTGACATTTGCTATTAGTAAATATTTGTCGTTAGTAAGTATTGGCATACAGATGCCGTTACATATGTATGTATGTACATAAGTACATTTGTAACAAAAATAAAAATATAAAAAAACATACATATCGTCACCTGAAATGCAAAATAACGTCTCATCAAAAAATTTGAAATTGAATGTCTTATTGATTGCGCTTCACTACTTCAAATTACATACATAATATTACATATGTTCAACATTTTCTGCTTCTGCGGTCAGATATAAACCAGTTTTAACCAATATCAATATTTTATTTCACTCTTGTTCCATTTTATTTCGTGTTTCATTCATGCCACTGTAAATTTCTGAAATGTTGTTGTTTTGCATTTCAGGTGACGATATGTAAATAAGGTCTGTATAAATTGCTGAAGAAGTGAGATTTTTGAAAGAATTTGTTATTTTACATTTATCTAAACTTTTCTTGAATATCCCAAATTTCATTACCCATTTAGATGATGTCAACAATTATTTTAGAATAAACAAAACCAATAAATCCATATGTGACAGAAATTATAGGTTCCCCTCTGACTTCATTCATAGGATTTTGTTGAACCGATGAAAGATTGGTATGCCAGCAAAGGACTTTATTGAGTCCCTATACACCGTATCAGTTCAGTAATTTTGAGTATTCTACTACTAGGCAGGACTTGATCTCAAAGCTCATCGCAGCAAAAGGAACAAGAAATTCAAATTTTATTTTCGGCCTGAAAATTTCTGATCTTCTCAACTTCATTTTTTGTTTTTATTGTTTTTCCTTTGGATGGCATTTATATATGTATAAAAAGCTATTGGTAGAAGAACCTAAATATGTTGGGACTAAATCATCTTCATCATCCTTTCCTGTATCTTCCACTGGAGTATAGGGTCATTAAAGGGTTTTCATCTGCTCACGTTCTGTGTTGGCATCCTTATTATTCATCGATATCCTTTTCTAGTGATCGTTCCTACATGGTCTTAGACCAGCCTCTCTTACGACTTCTTTGTGGGTTCCAATCCAGAGTTTGTCGGCAAACTTCTGTGGCATATTTTCGTAGTATCCATCTCCATTTTCGAAATTTTACATATTTGTCAAGGGATTACAGATAGCATTCTTATATAGATCATTGTTGCTGACGACGTTAAACTAACACACCTTGAGAATACGCCAAATGCATCTGTTAGAAGTGCTATACTCTCAATCTTTGCAGAAAAACGACCGGTTACAAGCCAGGTTTCACTTCCGTAAAGCTGTACGGAGACATCGTTGTACTTAAATAGTCTGTTTTTGATTAAAATTTAGAATATTTGCGTTGAATTCAAGATCTCACACAACTTCACTTAATACTTCGTACAAAAAATTCAAAATAATTACATAATGAAATTGAAGCCCCTATAACATAAAGGAGAAGCCATACTATTCTAATATACGTTTGTATATCTTAAAAAAATTTACTATAGAAAATTAGTTTCAACATCAAAGCATTTCAATATTGCTAAATGATTATGTTAACATGAACATTTTATCTAAATACATATATTTGTATGTACAATTTTCCAGCAGGGGGCGTACGGCCATTATTGACAAACCTTCCAGACATGAAAGTATTTTTTTACAATTAAATCGACATAAATAAACTTTAGAATATATAAACAAGCCAAAATTAGCATAAAGTCATTAACTTAGCTTTAAATCAATTTCACGCTGCATTATAACGGCATACTGTAAAGCTCTAACTAACGCTTTGAAGTGATCATTACGATGCATATGGAATATTCGCCAATCAGAAATCAAGAATTATTCAGTCTTGTAGCTGTCTGGCAGCTTGGTAATATCTATAACAATATATGGAGGCGTGCGCATGCGCAAATACTTGCTTTAAGGGAACTTTACTAAGGCGACGTTTGATGCAGATCGTAAGTGCATCTTCATTACGTAAAAGCAAATAAAGTTCTAGTATAATATTCGAAAACTATTCTGCTATCATTGAGTTTCCCCATTGCTTGTATAGGTCTGCATACAGAAATTGCACGGTTGGCGGGTTCTGCGGAAACTAAACAAATTTATTAGAAATCTAATAAGTATTTTAACGTTTAAGCGCTTACAACGTTAGTATTTTGTTGTGTGCCAAAAATTTTTCAAAATTGCTTGGCATCGTCGCGGCAAGCGCTCCACTAATATCTGCCACCGTCTTTGTGGAATTGCGTATTAAGCCTCCTTGCATTCAGTACAAAGTTCTTTCGCATTTTTTAATATTTTCCTGGCAATTTGTTTCTTAACGTCGTTTCGTAAGTTTTCAATTGTGTTTGCATCGTGACTCTGGGCTGGCCAGCTTCGGACATCAATACTTTCTGCAGTGGGCCAGTTCTTCACACTTTTAGCTGTGCGCTTTCGATTATTGTCATGCATAAAAATCCACCTTACTGGCATCGATTCGAACGCTATTGGTTCTATGGTATTTTTGACAATGTTTAGGTATGCAAATTGGTCCATTCTTCCATCTATTCCTACAAATGGTCTAACACCGTACCGGGAAAACGCTGCCCCGATCATTAAGCTACCTGCGCCGTGCTTAACAGTTTTTGTAGTGTATCTGCAGTTATACGCCTGACACCTGGAACGGTGCACAAGTGGTTTTCCATCCGATTCGATACGGCTCACCTTAGTTTCACCGCTCCACAGAACCTTTTTCAAAAATTTGACGTTTTTCTTCTACAAGACGTGCTTTTTAGAACGTGTTGTTTTACGAGGAGGAAGCCTCGCAAGCCTCAACCCCATGTCAGTGGGGAGCCTTAATCCGAACTAAACCGCCTACTGTCTTGTATCGATCCCCCAGGTACCACCGTCTAGCATTACCGGTACCACTAGAGCTATATCTATGTTTTTGTCAATTAGAACAAACTTTCAAAAGACACCTACGATAAGTTTATAAATTTCTCAGCAGCTCACACAATTGATTTGTGCTTTGAGTATAGCTATCTCGATTCAACAGAGAGTTCCATAAATCAGCTTCATTTTGTAATGAAAATTCGAATTACAAATAAACGAATATGTAACAATTATATAAGTATTAATGAATAAATAATTAGAATATGAAGTGAATATTTTTTTTTTTTTGCATTAGAAATTCCCTTAAAATATGCCAAAATGCGCAATTATTTGTCTAAATGTGCGTTTAGAGACAAAAATACATTGAGATGAATTAATTGTTATGTAAATGTAATTTGAAGCGATTCGGCAAAATTATGAAAAATCTGACTAATTACCAGACTCACCAACACACACTCATTTATACATTTGCATGTGTGCGCATGCCAAATGATCGACGAAAGAACGTCGAAATAATTTGTAACACATCATTAGACGGCCGCTTATAACGGTTGTTGTTGTTGTAATCTGCGCAATTACATCATCGTACAATGTTAATTAATCGTCTGAGCACTTTTCGCAATTATAATCGATTAGTTTGCATTTAACGAGCAATAAAATCCGAATAAATCGGAGGCTTTTGTTTCACGCTGAGCGAAGATGGGCGCCTCACAAAGCCAACAGCCAACAATGCAATTACAGCATCAAAAGATTATGTCTGGCATGTTGTTGTAGCACCTGTGTATGTGTGTGTGCGCTGCATTTGTAAAATTGTTATAAAATAGTTGCTGTTAACCCACTCCTGCTTTATGACTGTAGTGGTTTATGTGTGTGTGGCTATAATTTATCTGGTCGCCCGTTTATCTGGCGGGATGTTTTGCGACACGCTTAAAATGCTATAGCCGGCTATTGCTTCATTACTATGCAGAAATCACACTCGGCGCTTATGTAAGACACGGCAACGCGACGCGGCCCGATTGTAAACCAATTAATTGCCACACGTTGCACACTCGCCGCACAACAAGTTTCGCCAATCGTCTCGATTTGTTTGCTTGTTGCTTTTGCCAAATAACTGTTTTCATCTGATTTTGCCGAAATTGCTATTATCGCCGCATATGCTTTTAATGTGTTGTTGCTTTGTTGGCTGTTTTTCATGTTTTTCGAAAAGTTTAGATTTCTGCCTCGCATTTCGTGCTGCCGTTTGCCTGCAACTGCTTAGTATGTACGACTGCGTTTCGCAAATTTTCGGCATGTAGTTCCTGCAGCGTTTTGTTGTTTTTGCTTCAACCTGGTTTGTTGCGAAACGTGACGCGCATGTAGGCGCCATTTGCTGTTTACTTTCTCCTTATCAACATGAGAGTTGACAAAATTTGATATTACAAGCAGGTAGCTTGCTTTAAATGTGGGTTACATAACTCCTGCACATCCTGTTGGCAGCTGTCAAAGCAGATTTCAGCTAGAACCAACATAGCCCGGCAGCAACATTGCGTCAATCGGCGTGAGTTGTTAAGCTGGTTGAGGTTAAGAAGAGGTTCCACAATAAGGGAGCGTTGTAAATATAACACAGCAGAATCTTTAACAGTTATTATTAGTAATTTTATTCATAGAACATTTGCGCTCAATTCCATAAAAACTGAATTAATTATAATTTAATTGTGGAGAATGTGACGACTTTTTAAAGGTCTCCCTTTAATCTATTTCATTTCTATTATATTTACTATATTAGAGAGGGTTGACTTACAGGGTGGAAGGAAATGGAAAAATTGGAAATGCGAGGAATATTCTACGGATGAGTCCAAACAACTTTTCTTAAGAGAATATTGGGTTAAAACCGGCTTCGAGCCCGTGATTTTTAAGGGGTTACATATGTTTCCTCGGGTAATAAACAGCGTTTTTTTCCAAAAAATTGTCTTATATAAAAACGAAATATTAAATTTTTTTGTTACGAACAAAAAAATTCTGAAATTTTTGGGAAAAAAAAAATAGTTTAAACTCGGGCATTGCGATGCCATTTCCGGCGACTGCTGGAAGAAATTATTCGCCCGTTTTGGCAGGGTAACTCTTTATAAATTATATAAATATAAAGCGAAAAAATATGTGTTTTTGTTAAAGCCTTAGCTTAGAACTTGGACGACGGAAAAACAAAACTGAAAATTGGATTTTTGGCAGACATTTTTACAAAACTATTAAAATTTCAGTGAAAATTTCGAGGCATTTTTTTCAAATAGTTGTTATCGAAAAAAATCCTTCGATCTGTTTAAAATTTTATGAAGATCGGGTGAGCAGTTCTCGAGAAATCTTGCGAACCAACTACAAAAACATATTTTCGTGTAAAACGTGTTTAAAGACGGCGTACTTAGCCTAGCTAGCCTCGAGCATATAAGTTCTCAAGGCTGTATCTCCGAAACTATTACTCGAATCATATTAAAAACTTAGAACAATATTCTAGAGGTGTTGTTGTTGTTGTAGAATTTGATAAGATAATAAAAAACCAAGATTTTTCAAACCCGTAAACCCATGTTACCACTTAAGATGACGTTTATCTTTTAGGGATTATAACACTTTCATTGACTGTTTTTGAGATATCCGAAACTAAAATTTTATACAAAGTTCCATTTTGATATTCTATTGATCACTTTTTGGAATCGCCCAAATCATATAGCATATATCTCCCCTACAAGCGTTTAATAAGAGTTTTTACATTCCCATTTCCCGCCTTTAATCCAAAAGCAAGGGGATATAATTTTGCAGAACTGTTCTCTAATACATACTTAACAATGACAGTGAAAATAAAGAGATTCGGTTGACTCTTATAGGTAAGAAGAGAACTGCTCTACTACATATGTATGTAAACATATATGCCTTTCTGTCAAGTCGTAAGCAGCACCTGAGCTAAAATGGAATGTAAATAAATATTTATCAGCATTGTAAATTTAATTGCAATTGTTTTTGTTGTGGTGGGTGGTTGCCATTGGCGTTTACTAATAATAATTTAGTCGTGTAATTATTCAATGACGTGCCTTTCAGCATTTATGCGCGTTGTTAAGTGTTGGTAATTGTGACTTTTGTATCTAAACTTAGGTGTTTATTGCGAATTCACCGGTTCGGTAATTTGTTGTGGTGACTTCAGAATTTATAATTAAATATTGATTGCATGCAAGAGAAGAAAATGTGACTTTTTGTGGAAGACTTTTCATTTTCATGGCATTTGGAGTCGTTTTTGTCAATTAACTCAATGTCATCGTTGGAGCATTGACCACGGAGATTACCAATGACGCCTTTGTGTTTGCTGTTGTTGTACGATGAAATGCAAAGAAGATGTGAAAATGATTTTGTACTGAAAGTGACTTGCATCAAAATTATTAAAAACGTTTTTGTACATTTTTTTTCAATTGCCTATGGGAAAGGGTGATGTGTGGTGACTAATTAACGGGAAGGCCAGGAGAAAGGTGTGAACTTGCGTAGCGTTTTTTATGATATTTTTATATATAAGTTTAATGGTTACGACAAGTTGTTTGTTTACTCTCTTAGAAGACTTTGCTCTGAACGAATGGATGTGGACAGTTGACACTTAACATTTGTTATTGACACCCAATTCTGATTAGAGAGTATTCAATACTGTTGATACTGTGTATCGGAATGTTTGAATTCCTGACAATAATAAAGAATATAAGCTTAACACATAGAAAAATTTAGAGGGTTGAACATATAATACTTAAAGGGTGAAATTTTCAATCTATATAGTCTTTCGAATGGATATTTGTTGGCAAGCCCCAACGTGGTTAGATACAGTTCTTACATAAGGTTCAATTTCAATTTTCAATTGACGTCGTCTTGTTTAAACCATTTGTCGCCGAGATTGGGAGCCTCAATTTAAGGTAACAATTTTTTGGTTATCATGCCACAATAACGGTCGTTTTCGGCGACATTATTTTTGAAGATATATGGATCGATGATTCCACCGGCCCACAAACCACACACAAACGTTGTTTTTGTGGATCAAACGGCAGCTCTTGAATCTCCCCAGATTGCTCTTCGTCGCAAATTCTGTAATTTTGCTTGTTGTTTTTTTTAATAAGCCAGAAATGGGTCTGATCGCTGAACAAAGCTTTTCTCAAAAACGTCGGATCCTCTTTCAAGAGTCCCTAAAGCGAAGCGATGTCCCTTGGGAATGTGGAGCGGCTTCAGTTCTTACACAATATGTATTTTGTACGTTTTCAATTTAAGATCTCGACGTTAAAGGCGCCAAGTGTCATACGTCAGTGTGAATAGCTGCGAACGGCAGTGAATCGACTCTCCACTGTCTTCGTAAACAGCTGCTATATTTTCTTCACTGCGTGCTGGACATGGTCTATTCGGTCGAAGATTATTCAATAATGAATGCTGGGTCTCTTATTTAAATTGGTTTTTGTTTTGACTCTTAGCTTAAATACAAAAGGCTACCACTTTTTAAAAACACTTTGTAATTAAGGCGCCAAAAATTAGTGTTGCGAACGTGTAAAACGTCTTTAGAAAATCTTCCGCCTTCATTTATAAATAAACATCCAAACACCTAAACGTGCGCAACCTTGACAGCCTAGCGAACACAATTAATCTATGACGCTTACATGGCAGCGGCTCCAATTAGTGCGGCTAGAACGGCAAGTGAGTAGTTTATGAAGAGAGCCAAGCAAACAAACAAACAAGTGGATTATGTAAACAGAGTTTTGAAGTTGTCGTAATTAAGTGCTGACCGGCAAATGTGGCTTATTACAAAACTTGCGCGAAACGCAGGGTCCAAAAACTGGAGTTAATCTGAAAATAAGCTGAAACACAAACACACACGCACACACTGTGCTAAAGTGGTAGCGGAGAGAAAAAACAAAGCGGAGTGATACAAACCAGAAACGTCGGCGCCTCGTTGTAACTTATGATGGAGGGCAGGTGAGCCACATTGGCGTTGTTGTTGGAAGCCAATTGGCGTTATATTAATCATCGTTGGACTTGTCATTTGTCAAACTCAACTGTAATTGGAGCCAAAGTCAAATTGCGAAAATCAGCTTTTTATGACAGAGAACCAATGCCGGCAGCCAAATTCACCAGCAGTGTTAGGGAACAAGAAGAAGCACCTCAGGTTAATCCCAATGGCCGCGGGCTGTCTGCAGGTGGCTGTGGCACCCGTGCATTTGCCACTTGAAGACATCAACCAACATTACAACAGCAAAAAATCGCAGAACGAAGACAATAGCGAGCGCCTGACGAAAGTCGCTTCGTCACACAAACACTCAGTCCGTCAAGCAGTCGGGCAGTCGGCCGGTCAAGCGCTCATTAGCAAGTGAATTAGACTTGCAGTTGGCTGATCAGTCGGCACGCATCGCTTTCGCTTCGCAGCTTTGAATACATTTGGCGTTCTTGTTGTTGTTGCTGCCGTTACACACTATTGTTTCGGCGGTTATTAAAATATTCTAATGACTTGGACTGACAGCTTAAGTGTGTGCCACACACACACGTTTGTCTTGTGATCTGTGCTAAGCTGGCATCGCGATGAGGGCCACTCCCGGCTCAGCGCTGCTGCGTGCGCTGAAAGCAAAAAAAAAAAAACAAACACGATGTGCGACGTCAAAGAACCTCAGCGGCCAAGAGTCGCGGAGCTATATTCGGACGGAAAATTAAGTTGAACGCAACGTAACTTAACGCTCGATATCGCATTTCTAAGCAATCGACAATCGAGGTTGAAGACCTCAGCGCACGTTTCTTGCAGTCGCTGTGAGATGCTAGCCATCGAGCCATACACACGGTGTAGTATATGCATTGCGAATGTATTGGTGTTGCTATCTTTCAATTTCATTTCTTTCATGCCTTTCATTTCATCTCACTTATGTTGTTGTTATTATTGTTGTTGGGAATTAAGAAATTAACGAAAAGTCATTTTGGCGTAAATGACCAAACATTTGCCAATCGCTTAGGTCCATTGTGAGAACGAGTATTGCCAAATTCGATAAAGAGGAATATAATCGCATTTTGGCGGTTGCGTGTGTTTGTGTGTTTCTGTGTGTGTGTGTGTGAATGATGTCAGAAGCTTTGGCATGGAGACATGCTGCGAAAATGACAGCCAGCAGTGCTTATGTGTGTCTAGAATTATTTCTTGATTGCTTCTTTCTTTGGCGTATTTTTAGCAGAAATTCTTGCCTAACATCCTCTAGGAGCTGCAAAAAAAGCAACGGCGATTGCGTATTTTTTGCAAAGATTGTTGTATTTGTTAGAAGCCCAAATTGTTGCCTAAATGAAATAACAAAATAAATGAAAAATGAAATGTTTCTCTGAACTAATCGTCGTGGCATAACAATATGAGCAGATCATATTTAGAGGGTTTGACGCCTCGAAAGGTTATGCTGAATGTTTGTTGGGATCATGAGCTGCTCCAGCTTGGTCGAACGATTGATTCCACATTTTCCTATCAACAACTGGTGATATTGAAGCAAGCAATCGAAAAAAAGGCCAGAACTGATCAACAGAAAGGGATTCTTCTTCCATTAGAACAACGCTAGACCACACACATCTTTAATGACTCGGCAAACAAGATGAGAGCTTGGCTGGGAAGTTTTGATGCATCCACCATATATGTAGCCCTGACCTTGCACCATCGAACTCCCATTTTCTTCGGTCAATGCAGAACTCCCTTAATGCAGTAAAATTGGCTTCAAGAGAAGCCTCTGAAAATTACTTGTCGCAGTTTTTCGCCGAGAAACCAAAAAATTTTTACACTGATGGAATAATGTCTCTAACAGAAAAATGGCAAAAAGTGGTCGACCAAAACGGCACATATTCGGTACATTAAAGTTCATTATAAATATAGAAAAAAGTTGAAGTTTGATTAAAAATACGAAAAGACTTTTTCGACTACCCAATAAATCCGTTTCAAAGGAAGCCAAAATTCACACATTCATTAAAGCTGTAAAATGAATGTTTAAAAAGTAGTAACAGTAAATTAACAAGTTTATATTTCACTTGCCGCATTTTGCTACGTGTTAATCAGCGGTATCAACTGGCAACGACAGCTGCAACATGAAAACAAAAACAATTAATAAGTAGATTGGCTTGAAACAATTTGAAAAACGCTTATCACAGCAGTAAAAACAACAATAAAATCATTTTTACTGCAGTTACAACAGCTATAATTGTTCACACACACACACTCATACATACATATATGCATTTAGTTCAAACGCTGCTGAAATGAAAATGGCTCATTGGCGCCTAGCACTGAGTCAACAGAAAAACAAAAACGAAAATTTATACGATTTTAAATTGTTCAAACACACTTGTACGCGCATGTGAGGCTCGAAGCTGCCCAACTTGTTACAGCTTCCTGAAATTGAATGTGAAAAAACTGTGTTATATTGTACTTGCATGTGTGTGTGTGTGGAGCGCACTGTGTCGATAAAAAGCGAAAACAGCCGCAGTCAAAGTAATGAGCAAACAGTGAGCGCAAGCGCGCAAACTAAGCAAGCGCTGGTACATACATACATACATACATACACACATACCGGCACACATGCGCAGCAAATAGATATGTTCATAAATACTTGTTCATTCGCGTTGGCATGTTTGTTATAAATAAAAATTATTATTTCGTTTATTTTTAACGACTTTTGCAGCCACAAACACACGCACACACACACTAAGATTGACCCGCGCCTGCGCAGTTCTCTTGCGCACACCGACTGTAGGTACTCGAGATCATTGTATAAGCTTATGCTTGTGTACTCATACGTATCTAAGACAGTAGGAAGCGAATCTAATCACCATTCCATCTTGAATTATTGCGCGCAAATATCGTTAAATTTCTGCTTGGTGTTTATGGATTTGATGTGCGGACAAATTTCTGGAATTTTTAATTTTTCATTTTTATTATAACTACTGCTGTGATTGTTCAGCAAAAGTATGGGTAAACAATCTAATGATGGCTTACTTTAGAAGTTGTGAAGATCAGCTCCTTCTATTTCGTTATTATTGTGTCTTTGGGTGAACTTTGTTCTTGAAAGCGGTTTGGCGCTTAAGTCTTTTGTTTTCAAGAATATATTGCGTAGTCGAAAAAAACTTTTCGTATTTCTAATCAAACTTCAACTTATTTTTTTTTATATTTATTATGAAATTTAATAAACCAAATAAGTACCATTCCAGTCGACCACTTTTTGCCATTTTTCCATTAGAGACATTATTCCGTCAATGTAGAACTTTTATGGTTTCTCGGCGAGAAACTGCGATAAGTCACTTTCTCAGCCTTCTTTTGAAGCCAACTTTACTACATTAAGAGAGTTCTGCATTGATAGAAACAAATAGTAGGCCGATGTGCAAGGTTAGGGCTATATGGTGGATGCATTAGAACTTCCCAGCCAAGCTCTCCCAGTTTTTGTTGAGTCATTAAAGATGTGTGTGGTCTAGAGTTGCCGTGTCCTTTCTGTTGCTCATTCTGGCCTTTTTATCGATTGCTTGCATCAGTTGTCGAAAAATCTAGAATCAATCGTTCGACCAAGCAGGAGCAGCTCATAGTGGATTATTCCTTTCCAATTCCACCAAACACTTAGCATAACCTTTCGAGGCGTCTATCCTGGCTTTGCGACCATTCGTTGAGCTTCACCACTCTTGGACCATGATTTTTTTTGCACATTATTGTCGTATTTGGTCCACTTTTCGTTTTCTGTTTTCATTCGCTTCAGAAATGATTTGATTTTATTTTGTTTCAGCAAAGAATCGCAGATATTAATTCGGTAATTGAAATTTTTCACAGACCCATGGGTATCCAAACATCGAGCTTCTTTTTGTAGTCAGCCTTTTTTAAACAATTCGAAACCGTTTTATGATGAATGTTCAGTTCCTTCGCGATGTCATAGCTGCTTATGTGATGGCCCTGATCAACATTTTCCATAATTTTTTCGACTTTTTCAACGATAGGTCGATCAGAGTGAGATGCATCTTTCACATCGAAATTTCCAGAACGAAAGCGAGCGAACCATTGTTGAGCTACACGAACTGATACAGCATTGTCTTCGTAAGCTTTACAAATTTCATTGGTGGCTTGCTTGGCATTCTTCCCTTATTCCACTATGATATGACACAATGTGATTGTTAGCACCGGAGATTATAGTACGCTTGCAACGACATCTATTTACAAAATGCGAAAATATTGGCTCTACTCAATATATGCCTATATATCTATATAAATAAACAGTGTTTTAATCAACGAAAAAATTAGCTGATGGTGCGTTGTTGCATGCAACACGTGATTTGCGCATAAATCTTACGAAAGCGTCTTGCGCTCAAGTTATTGTTGTTCTTCATTACCTTCTCCGGTTGTGGTTAAGTTTATAACAAATTAAAAGAAAATATAAAATGTAAGATGTCGAAGGGCTTAAGTCGCTGGCCTGGCTGGCACTTGCCGTGTCGTTCGTCGTACATACAGAAAGCACACACCTTGCCAGCTCGCACAATGCTTCTCAGCACCTTTGGTCACTCGAACACTTCATCTCTAAACGCTCATATACGAGCATTGCCAATACATATATCTGTATTATTGTGCATCACTCCGCGACACACCAATCACGTTCGCTGTTCTACGTTCCTGCGCTTCGCGGCTTTTTGCTGCGGCCGACTGCAGCTCGCGGATTTTTCACACGCAGCCATTAAAGTTAAACACTTCACGGACTGATTTTCACACAATTTGGCATTTAGTATTAATGCCGCGCGCTGTTTTCCGCTTTTTGCCACATCGGCGCGGCGGCGCCGTGGGGAGGCACAAAAACCGCATCGGAGCTTGACGGAGAAGGGCACTTGAGCATCGGCGCGCGTACTTATGTACATATGTGGCTGTGCGAGGATCTTCGTGCCACAAATAAATAGGAGTGGATGACTGGAGCAACAAGAAAACAATAGCAAAGAAGACTGCAAAAAAGCAGTAAACAACGCCAGCAAAGTGCTGAGTTGTTTGTTTTGTTGCGTCTCCCCTTCGGCTCTGCAGGCAGAGCTGCAATGCTGTAAATGCAAATTTTTAATTAAAAATCATTTTATTTCTTGAGCCCAGCGCTTGACTGCCATTTGGGCTGCCTCTTGTTGGTTATTCTTTACTATTTTTCTTCCTTTATTACTATTTCATTGCACTCTTTTCTTTGTGGTTACTTCAATCTTCATTACTGCGTGTTTTTGTGGTCTAGTAACTGCAAAGCGCGACCAGATCCAATACCGACTGCTGATGCCCAACACCAAGAGACCAACTTGCGAGTGTCTATTTATTTGGTTCTCGTCCGCCTCGCCTCACCTGTGAGCTCTGCAAGTGCATGTGGAAGTTGTCAGTCTGCTGGGCCGCCAGCGACAGAGCGACGCCGATGGTGGGGCGTTGATTTGAGTGTCTTCCACGCACCGCGTTCAAGGGCTGTGAAGTGTGAAGCGCGTACTGCAGATGTTGCCGGCGATTTGTCTCGATTTTATTACATTTCGCCTTCAACTTGAACTACGCGCATGCGTGCGGACAGCGCTTGTCAGTCGCCGGTAGTACACACAATTCGCGATTTTAGACTTTTTGCTCAGCGCCAGCAGTGCCATAGCGGCAGACGACTTTTCGTGGGTGCACTGGCACCGGCACCGTTCGGCACTTGTGGCGAAATATCTCTGCAAAAGACACCCTTTGAAAGTATTTCCACGCGTCACTGTCTTATGGCGGGTTCCATGGTTTGGCCATTCTTCATTTATTACAACTCTGTCTTTTGCGAGTGGAGGTGCTAAGACGAAGTGAAAAGACTCGAAAACAAACGCTGGTGTTTTGTAGGCTCACTCTGCTTACATTCTCATACACATACACACACCACCAACATTCCGCAGAAACACTCTGCCACAATGTCAGACTTCTTGAACTCGACGAACGGAAGTTCAAGGCGTTCACTCAATTGAATCGCACAAATGTTGGCTAAAACAAAAACAATAAATAAAACAAAATCGTAATAACAATAACAAAAACCAATCGGATCAACTCGCGCCGAGCCGAGTGTGCAGACTTCCATTCGCATATAATAAAGATTTCGAAGATATTTGCGGCGGGTTAATATGCTTCGGTGACTCTTTTGTGACAGCGCCGACGGAATTAAATAAACTGCGGCGGTCAGTGACTTGGAGAGATGGCAGATATGGCTCTTGACTGCTGGCTGATCTACTGACAGCTGAGGTGAACTCCCAGCAATTCGATGATTTGTTACAAATTATTGAAGATCGGCTCATAGAGGAATGTGTGATTGACCCCTTCAAGTCTTACGTGCTCGATTTTCTTAAAGTTTTAACTAATGATAATAGGGTCAATGAAACAGTTATACATTTTTTGATAATATTTGAAAAAACAAAGGGGAAGAGGAAGGTGTTCAACAATTGAGTAGGATGGCACCAGTGTAGAGTATAGCAGAGCTATGATGGATATAATTACATTACCATCTCTACATAAGATTTTGTATACAGAAAAAGAATGCATATTTAAAAGAAAGTGAATAGGACAGACTCTGCTCCCAATCTGATTTGAGCCAAATCCCTGAAGATCCTTGAAGTTTGTATCACATTTACCGTAGCTCCTTCCGAAAATCACAAGACCCGCAAATACGAGTATGACACAGTTATTTCAACATTTTGAAAGAGCACACAAGTCACGATCTATTATGCAAATTGAAAACTGAATTGAAGAAAAGTCTTCCCGATTCCTTCACTAATTAGCAGTACAAATCTCCTCGCGAAGAAGCCGCTGCCGGCTTACCGAAAGGTACATTGTATCCATTGCCCATGCATTACGAATTATGTTCACGTTTCAGCGACGCGATTATGAAAGACGAATGTGACGTAGTGCAGAGGATGGCAGGGCCAGCGACGAATACTGAGAGGCTGCGCGACCACAACGGTGTTAGCGGAAATGGCAACTGTCACAGCTACAGCTGAAAGCAAGCAAATTATATACCGAACATTGTTGTTGTTGATAACAGTCTTTTCGCTGCCTGAGCCACAAATCGCTTTGCGACATTCCGGTACCCCCGTACTTAAGCAAGGCGAAAAGCAAGACAATAATAACTCACCATATCAGTCGTGACCACTGGACGACACCATACAGTACGGTACGAAGTAAGATGCTGGCTGGAAAAGGGTGACCAACGACAAAGCTCAGCAACGGACCCAGCCACTGAGCGTTTCTTCCATTCGCCGAGCATTAGTGATGCTATGCAATAGTTGGCACGAATTGGCTGCCACAAGCCGAAGCTTTGACGCGGCGCAACTCTTCCACCATTGACCGTAGCATTTGTAAACTAATTATATTTCTTTGAAGAAGCAAAGCCGTGCACGGTTCGTATTTGTTAAGACTTCATTGTTTCACAATTTTTTCATCACTTCTTTGTTCAGCTGTTTTCGTGTTTGAGACGCTCTGTCTTGTGTCTTGTGCGCGTATCGGTCAATTCGGTGAACGCTCTTACGCAACCGTCTACAGCTGCCCCCGTGGGCTTTGACGCCCGGGTAATCGAACGGCTAATAATCTCCAGCATTGTTTGTTGTCATTTTCGATAGCAGAACAGTCGGAGCTCAGTCAGTTGCTAGTTCATAAGTCATCAATGGACAAATTAGAATATTGCTTTGTTAATCCATCATTTTGAATGTTTTTGTTTTTCACTCATTTTGTCTTTTTTATTTTAATTTTGTTCGTATATCGTTAACTCTCTAATTCGTTAGTTCTCGTGTGTTCCGACCAGATCGTTTTAGACTAGCTAACTTCTATTTTCAGGGAAAAGAGTTATTTTTAGTAATGACTTCTGGAATTTAATCGTAAAAAAAGCTTTGTTTATTTTTGGGACAAAACTAATTATCCTGAAAGCTTTAAGGAGAGAACTGGTCTCATACATGTATATATAAAACGTTTACAAGGTATTGAGTAGTCGAAAAAGTTTTTTCGTATATATGATCTGTAATGCGATGAACAGCCAATTACCACGTCAGTAACCGATATTTCCAATAAAAAAAAAATAAGAAGAAAACTGAATAAGCTTTATGTGATGAGACAACTAAGAGGTAAGGCAAGGGCAGCCAGTGTACAGGCAACTTCCACGAACTAATTAGCAATTATGTACTAATAAGAAAATAATTTTATGAAAGCTTTATGGTTCCTGGAATATTTTAGGGACTGCCACGGGTATGATAATCCAACTGGGTTCGCCGCGTGGGTGTTATATATACATACATGCTTATATGTGCGCTCATATTTCATTAGCTCCAATCCAATGCAATATGTTTGGAAATGCCGTTATTATGCGCATGCACATGCACATGAAGCTGCAGGCGTTACGGCACCAGCTCGAGCTTGCCCATATACGCGCCATATATTTGGTGTAAATGCAGGTGACATTTTACCGCGCCTCCACAGCGCCAGCCTCGTTGCTGCTTATTAATGCCATCGCCACTGTTCAGCTGTTTTTCATGTTGCATGCGCTTAATTTATCCACTTCAACTTGCAAAAACCGGCAATAAATGTGGCGCAGCTGCAATGTGTTGGCCACGCTGCTTTGTTGTTGTGTTCCGAGCATTTCCTGCACCACTTAGCCGCCCAGTTGCCCAACCTGACACCGGCAACCAACGACCACCACCGGTCAGTTGTGGCCACAAGTGTCGCTGCTCCATTTCGTTTGCCATTTGCATGCCACACACGCCCACTCGCGTTGCCAACGACTTCGCTGGCGGCAGTAATACGCACAACATTCGATTTCAGTTTTGTTTGTTTGCTTGTTCAAGCTTAAATAAATACAAGTTTTGCGTTCGTTGCAAACACAAATCGATTTGAAAGCGAATGCATGAAACGCAAGAATCCGAGAGTCTTAAGTCCGAGCAAGAATGGCTCGCAATTTGGAGCACGCGCCTACAAGCGTCGCCTGTGTGTCGGCCGTCAATCAACAGGTTTAGATTTGCGCCTGATACGAGCGATAATAACATTACTTGATTAATGTATCAATCTGTCAGCGCGTATCGGACAAGTTTTCGGCAAAGAATTTATCTAAATCACATGCGCCTGTGGTAGTCTGTCCACACATCTATTTGTATGCGTGCCGTTAGGCAACATGCTTTAATGCCACAAGAACAGCCGCCGAACGTAAAAAACAATTTCTCATTACAGCCAGTTTTTTTTTTTACCAAACCAGATTGCTTAAGAAACACACAGCTTGCTTCTTCTAGGCATTCTCTGCCTCTCTATGCAAGTTTAACCATTCTGCAAATTTATAAAAATTAAGCTAAAGTGCTGCAGAGTAGATTATCCTTGTTTTATTTGTTGTTGTCATGCGAAATGGGATCATATTTGTAAGTACTGAGTTGTGGCAATGTTTCTAAGTTGAAGTTTCGGAGTCGATTAGGGGCTGTTCGCAGCAACTCGGACGAACCTATGGAACGACTTGGCGCATTTTACGGCGAGAACTAAAATTGAAAGCGTAAAAAATACAGCTTTTGTAAGATCTAAAGCCGCTCTAACTTCCCAAGCAATTTGGCTTCGCTCGCTAAGCTCTTCAAAAGACCCAAAAAAAATCAAACCCATTTTTTTTTTTAGTGATGAGGCTCATTTTCGACTCAATGAGTATGTAACCAAACAAAAGTGCGACATTTGGAAGGAAGAGCCATTTCATGCAGAAAAAACAACGGTTTGGTGTGGTTTGTAGGCCGGTGGCATCATCAGTCTAGTATACTATATTTCATCAAAAAAGATAACGGTGCGAACATACCATGATAACCGACTATTTGAAGCCTTAAATTGAAACTCGTGTTCTCGACGACATTTGGTTTCAACAAGATGGCGCCACTTCCCACACAACGTATCAATCAATGGATTTATTGAGAGAACACTTCGACAGATAAATTCACATTTTAGGCCGTTCGATCGGATACTAACATCGTTGATATCACACCCTCAGTAAAGTTGAAAGTCTATGCGGACAATCCCGCTTCATTTCACCTCTGGAGGAAAACATCTCGCGTCTCATACGCCAGTTACCAGTCGAAATTCTCGAACGAGTCATTGGAAATTGGAACATGGATTATCTGAAACGTAGCCGCGGCCAACATTTGAAAGAGATAATTTCCAAAAAATAAAGCCAAAGAATGTTCCATCGAATTATGTTAAACATTCTCCATTAAATTTGAAGTTTCTGTTTTTTTTTTCTTAAAAAAAGTAGGAAGCCTCGAAAGGAATCACCCTCTACATATGTTGCCTGTTTTGTGGGAAGTAGATGTCGCCGGAGAGAAACCCCGTCACAGGCCCTACTTCTGCATTGAACAGTTGTGTTGGTTTCACTTTGAGATCTATCGAAATGACTGCAATTGAATAGCCAACACATACACATATACATGTGCATGCACACATAGCCACGTGTAGTGTTGCTTATAAACACCAGCGCAACAGCTTCTGCCTATAGCCAAAGTGTGTCTAAAGTACTACAGTTACCGTGATTGATTTCATTAATTTGCCGTTATGTTGTTGCACCTAGCAGCAGCAGCAAAGGCGGCGACGTAGTGCAGCGGTGGCCCATTAGCGTTGTCGTGGGTTAATCACTTTATTTGTAAGCCATTTCGCAGCCATAAATGCACACAAACATACACACATATGGGCATGTGTAGCTACGCTCGTATGTGACGAAGGCAGCCGCTGATCGATGCTTGAGCGCGCGAGTGAGTGACGGGATGAATGATTGTTTCAGTTTTCTTTAATTTCGTACAATTTATTTAATTTTTATTTTATTTTTTATTTGGCTGCTCAAAGCGCCTTTTGGCTTTTCCGCTGTCGCTTTTTGGTTTATCACCTTCTCATGTCTAACTTAATTGGTTTTCGTCATCGCAACGCCGTTATTGTCAAATCGTCGAATCGCCGAACTGTCAAATTGGCGAAACGTGATTTCTGGTGCGCCAAATGACTTTTGACATTTCTAGACGACAGTTAGCTGGGTGTGTTGTTGCTGCTGCGCTGCGTCGCTTCCACATGCATGCCCGTCCGCGTATCTGTGTGCATGTGTGTGTGTGTGTGAGTCTTCATACGCTTCTTTACTTGAGGAGCTTGTGGAAAAATATCAATTTATCTCACCAATTTAGCGATTTCTGTTTGCTTCCATTGTTTGTTTGCTTTCGTCTGCGTGAAACTGTAGGAAGTGTTCGTGCGGTGTTTGGTGGGCGTCACCTTGGCTGTAATGTGTATTTATTTACGGTTTATTAATTTATCTCTTATTCAATTTTGTCATTTATTCGACTTCGAACGGTGATTAGTGTTTTGTTTGTTTGTTTACAGTTGCATTCGCTTGTGCCGCTCGCTTCAGTTCCAGCGAAATAATATGGTTTTTATTGTTTCCAACGGCGCATGCGTCCAATACAGATGATATTTGTTGATTTTAGCTGAAAAAATATTAATTCAATATTTGCCACAGCGCTTTTTATTATTTTTAATTAAAAAGTTATTGCCTAGAAACATTAAATTGTACTGTTAGCGACTATTAAGCAATCGCTTAAGTAAATATAGACTTTATGACTTCGATAAAACCTTGTAGGAAATGAATTTGATTGGAGTTTACTTCAATTTGGAATGCGTAAACAAAAAGTTACTAGAAAGGGAAGCTAGCTGGTATGTTTAAGGTTATGTAGTAGTGATGGAATACCGGCTGAAGGTTTCAAGAGAAAATATCTGACAATATTTATGTGGGCTGGGGCTGAGGGACATTAATATTACAATAACAAAAAAAATTACTTTGGGTTGCACTCAAGCTGGAATACCCTTCAAAAATAAAACAGTTTCCATATATGCACTTTATTTTGATGGGTCAGTTGTAGTATGGCAGCTAATTTTCAATTTTGGTTTAAGCTGAACAAATTCCTTAGGGAGTATAGAGTTACCTTAAGCAATAATCAGTTGTTTCGTGGGATATCTCATCAAATCAGAAAGTTATCCATTCAAACACTTGATCTTGATTATGCAGTTTTTATGTCAGCTTTAGGGTATAGAAGTCCGATATTGTCGGTTTCGATAAGTGAGCAGCTTCTTGAGGAAAAAATTCGGGTGCAAAATTTCAGACCGATAGCTCAGACACTGAGAAACTAGTTAGCACTCTTGACACTTGGGAAGTCAAAAAAGGCTTTTCGCATTTCTAATGAAGTTCAACTTATTTTTTTATATTTATTATGAACTTTTATAAACCAAATATGTACCATTTCAGTCGACCACTTTTTGCTATTTTTCCACTAGAGACATTATCCATCAGTGTAAATTTTTTCTAGTTTCTCGGCGAAAAACTGCGACAAGTAAGTTTCACAGACTTCTCTCGAAGTCAACTTTACTCCATTAAGGGAGAATGATAGTCCGATGGTGCAAGGTCAGGGCTATATTGTGGGTGCATAAAACCTTCTCAGCGAAGCTCTCCCAATTTTTGCCAATCATCAAAGACGTGTGTGGTCTAGCGTTGTCCTGATGGAAGACGAAGCCCTTTTTTCTTTCTTTTGATCAGTTCTGGCCGTTGTTTTATTATCAGTTGTTGTCAGTAAAATGTAGAATAAATCGTTCTCAGCATAACCTTTCCAGGCATCAATTCTGGCTTTGCGACTATTTGTTGAGCTTCATCGCTCCACTTTTCGTCTCCCGTTACCATTCGCTTTAAAAATGATTTGATTTCATTATGTTTCAGCAAAGAATCGCAGACAACTCATGTGGTACCCAAATATCGAGCTCTTTCCAGCTTTTTTTAAATGGTTCAAAACACGATTGATGATGAATGTTAAGTTGCTTAGAGGTCCTAGTCAAATTTCAACGATAATTCGACCAAAGCGAGGTGCGTCTTAAACATCGAGCGAACCATTGTTGTGCTATATAGGACCATCTGCGTAAACTTCAAAAATTTCATTGGTGGCTTGCGTGACACTCTTCCGTTTTTTATACAAAAATTTCCAAATTTGGTGAATTTCTTCATTATTTTCACTGATTTTTAAGCAGCTATAACTTTTTTTTTCAACTTCCCCGAGTTTCATTTGTTTTTTGGTTAAATGAAGCTTAAAATCTCACCTTTCCAACACTATATGGTATGACACAATGCGATTGGTAGCACTGGAGATATACGACTGCAACGACATGTATGTACAAAATACGAAAACACTTATTCGACTACCCAATATAATTATGTATATTCATATTAGTATCAACTTTATAGAGTCTCCGACATTTCCAACGAGTTCTTACAAACTTCGTTCAAACTTAATAAACTCTTTCCGTCTATAAAAAGGACTCAGATCAAACAAACCTCTCATATTAAATCCAACTTATTATTTATTGTTATTGTAATAATATTATATTGATTTTTCTGCAGCACAAAAATTGCAAAAACTTCAATAAAATATTAAATATGCAATCATTTCTTGTACAGTCTTTAACCGCCTCAAATTTTATAAAAAGCTTTTTGCTCGTTCTGTCGTGAAGCTATAACTATAACAGCTATAACTGTATTAAACATTTTTATTTCACAAACTAAATTGAAAACCAGCAATGGGAAAGAGCTCAGCATAATCGCATTAAAAATTTGACAACGGCTGGCGGGGCAGCGGCCGAGCGGCAACGGCAGCGGCAATTGGCGACGGCTCAATGGCTCACCGCTTTTGTAGCCTCTCGTGGCCCACAGCCCGCTTGAGCACTATGCAAGTGTGTGTTTCTGTTTATGTGTTTGTGTGTGGCGTATTTCCGCTATGAAAAATAAAGCAGACAAATTTATGTTTTTGTAAGCGTCATTTGCTCACAAAGCAAAAGAGTTGAAAGAGGAAAATACGATTATATAATTTCTAACACAGCTGCGCTTTAAAAATTATGAATTTAGTGAAAATGTGTGATATTACAACGGCAATCATTTGCATGAATGTTTAATAATAGACTTTTGGGTATTTTTGTGGTAATTTTGGTCATTGTTGCTTTGTTAAACTCAAATTTGTGCGTTTGTGTCTTTTATGAAAATACAAAAACTTTTTATTCGTAAATAAAGTCGATTATAATATAAATGAAATGGAGACAAATTGAACCTCTGAAATCGTAATACTAGCCAACAAAGCTTAATGGCTGCGGCAGTTCTCATATGTTAAATAGAAGAGAGATGGAAAGAAAGCTGTTTAAAAATGCAGCCAATTTATGCATTATTTGTTGTTGACAGGAAAAATGATATTTTGATTTTATTTATTTATTTTTTTAATTTTTTTAAATCCCTCTAGCGAAGTTCTCGACAAAATCGATAAGCTCGATATTTTATGATATCACTCTGTTAATTTAAAAAAATCTAACGTCAATTAGTAGTGGATGTTTTTTTTCATAATTTAGCTATCGAAAATAAATATTTTTCCCAAGTGTAGTATAATTGTATAATAAACTTCAATAAAAACGCCACAAAAAACAAATGTGGTTAATATTCCAAATAAATGAAACGGGCATTTTTGCAGAAGTCCAGATGCTGAACCTAATTTTCGACGGTTTTCGAGCTTAAATCGGCCGATCACGTTCGATATTCCTACGAAGTTATGCAATCATCGCTGGCATGCTAGGATTGACCATAGACTAGACGTAGCCCGATAGAAAATAGTCTAACGACGTCAAATCGCAGGACCGAGGTAGTCAATTGGTTGCGACATTTCGTGAGATAACATGTTCACCAAAATTGGTTTCAGTAAGTCGATTTTGACATTCGCTCTACGGCTTGTGTCCAAGTTCATATCATCCAATTCGGGCCAAAAATGTTTGGTTATCGTTGAGCGATAGCGATTCTCATTCACAGTAAGGTGCCGATCTTGATCATCACGAAAGAAGTGCGGCCCAAAGACGCCGCCGGCCTACAAACCGCATCAAACGGTAATTTTTTCGAGATGCGATGGTAACTCATGTAGTACGTATGGATTGCTGCCAGCCCAATAATGCATATTTTGCTTAATGATGAAGCCATTCAGCCAGAAATGAGCTTCATCGCTGAAGATGATTTTTCGAAGAAAATGCGGATCATTTTCAACTTGTTGCTTAGCCCAATTCACGAACATACGGCGGCTCTGAAGGTCAATCGGCTTCAGTTCGTACGATCTTTTCGCAATATATGCCACAACGACGTCACAGGGATGCCCTACGTTTGAGTACGACGAGTGAGAGACTGATTCGGGTCTTCCTCAATTGATGCGCTAGTGGCAGCAATATTCTTGTCATTACGGGCACTTCTTTGTCTCACTGGCACGGGAACATTTTCGACTGTGGCTGTGGATTAAAATTTTTCGACCAGACGCTCAACTCATGATCTGACAGGATGATTATGACGACAAATTACTAACGAAAACAAGCGGTATTCCTCAATAAGTGCATGATATTTGCCATCGATTGACTAATTAACTTAAGAAATGTTCAACCAAAGCTGTGTGAAATGTGTTTGCTGTTGCACCGTGAAAAGGAGAAATTTACAAATGTCCAAAAACGCTGATGTTTCCAACTAATAATGCATAAAACTGCATTTTTATGGCGCAAATTAGTCGCCTAATGAGAAACCATTGAAGCATGGCGCGGGCGGCGGCGATTGCACAAACAGCTGTGCAGCGCATCTTCCCAAAAAAATACAAGAAACTCCGAACAACTCGTTTTTACAACTTCGATATGAGCTGCCTTGTCAGGCTTGCGGTTTTAGGTTATATTTTCCAATTTGCGCTCGCTTATTGACCCATAAAGTGGGCGCTCATAGCCTGCGCTACATACAAACGGCTGTAACACAGTGTGTTTGTAGGCAGGTATGCATGTTTTTTTTGAAGCGTCGACTTTTTCATTGTTTTGCAATTGACCTGTGACATCGCACAGCACCCACAGCAGCAGCGCTGTTTCGGCCAGCGGCAACAGAAGGTAACAAAGCGCGTTGCAAAATGATTGCTTGCGTTATTTGCTGAAACAAAACGAAGTACACCGCAATCCGAAATAAGCGAGTTGTCGAAGACAAAAGAATCTGCCAAAATATTGAAAAGTTTAACAACAATTTGATTGGCGATAATGCGCAAGAGCCAGTCATTCACTCGCCGCGCTCAGCCTGAATTCGGCGGCGTCGCGGCCATTCAATTCAATATTCCAGCACTGTGTGATTGTTGTTGTTGTTGTTGTTGCTGCTTTGCCTTTTGATTGCCATTCCCTTTTCGTTTATTTGGCTCTTGTGCTTAATTTATATTTAATAATTGTTGTTGTTGTTGTAGCCGTAGGTGATGTCAGTTCGTCATCTTTTGTTTAAAGGTTTTCCTCTGTTTATATGTACGTATGTATGGGTCTTTCGTTTTTTTGTGGAGTTGATCAAGTACTCGCGCGACCTACCAACCCAGCAAGCCAGCTGAGTTGAGGCCAGCAACCGGCGCTGGCGACCGGCAGCCAGCAGCTAGTCTGCCAGTCAGCGCTCGTGATCAATTTGGCCACGACATGAAAAGTTGACTGTGCGCCGAATGCGAGTCGGCCTCTGTGTGGGCAAGCGCTTCACAAATCCACTAGCCGCCTGCCTTACTGCCCGGCTAGTGACGTGCGAGAGACTTCACTGAACTTTTGCTACGCTTCTCCTGCGGCGCTTCCGTATGCTGAGTGAGTGGAAAATAGTTGTCGCGAAAAAAAAAATTAATTTAACCACCAGCAGTGTTGGCGGTATATATTATACCCGTGCCACAATGCCTTATGGAACTGTTATTCGTTTGTACCTGAAGTCTTCCTCCGAGTTGTAACACCACATAATTGTATATAACAACTCTAACTTGAATCTCATTTGATGTTAGAATGTGTAAGCTCTTGACGTCCTTCTTTCATGTAAGTCTAATACTTGGGCTCAAAATAGTTAGAAGAGACATTTTTTTACCCAACAATATTTGTCATAGCGCGACTTAGAAAACGCGCTTTGTCAGGTCTGTTGAGCTGAGTTTGTAAAACCCTCGAGCGCGCTTTTCGACTCTTGTCCTCTCAACTTTATGCCTGAAGAACGGACAGACTTACGTGGGGACCTATGCAAAGCTCTTGTTAGTTGTAAAAACTCAACTCAAAGCCCAACTCTAGCTTCCTGCAATTAAATATTAGACCGCTACATATCCAAGTGGGTATAAGAAATTTCAAAACACTTCTGACTTTTCCATTTGCTCTCGACTGACTCGAAGTTAAAATTTGACTGCGCCTGTGCAGAAGCGGTTTTTTTAGTTGGTGTAGTCGCGTTGCCAAAAAATTATCATGATGAATTCATTGGCTTGGCCGACCGGCAAACAACGGACCAGCAGGCGGCTGCGCAAACGTGCAACGGCTTTGAACTGTCATCGTCAACGTCATCGTCATTGTTACTCGCAGCATCAACAGCAATATCGGCGCAGCATCAGCGGGGATCAGCAGCGATCAGTGCTGCTGTCATGTTTGTTGTCAGTAAACTGAAGGAAATCTACAGCGCAGATTACAAAGCGGGAGTGTTTCTGCTTTTAATGCTTGTTGCCATGCAAATATATGTCCAAATGCCTCTACATGGGTGCCTACAATTCTACGCTTCTGAAAAACGTTTGGTACAAATTACTGCTACCAAGCCAAATAGCCAAAATGGAGAGACTGTATGAGGTTTCTTGACTAAATTTGTCAGCGATGGGATTGGCTGACATTTGTTAACCAAGTAATCTTACATACATGTATGTATGTAACTAAATGTAGGATTATGTAATTCATTTAGACATCTTCGTTCGTTTAACAAAGGCCAACCGGGCACATCTGCATAATTTTTAAAGCGCAGAGCACTCAGACATCTTATCAGGCCAGGAAGACTTAAAGACATGGATCTCCCTCTCTCGCTCTCTCCCTCTCTCTCCTCCCTTCTATCGTTCTATGGATGACTTGAAGGAAACTTTCATTCCTCTGTTGGATCTCAAGTAAGTTCGTGCATGAAGAAACTTGGAAAATAAATGCTTCCACACATCATAGCCGAAAGAGATTCCTCTCTAAGTCGGAGCTGGGGTGCATAACTGCACTTTTAAGGGCTACCTAACAGCGAACGCGAAAATATGCGCTTTATCTGTATCTGAACTTATATAATAGTATAGACTTCCTGGCTTTCCTTAATTTTTAGTGGGACTTCCAGTTGCCAACAGGAAAGGACTCTATCAAATCTGCCTTCTCTTAGAACGAAAAAAAGCTGTCTGAAGTGCTTCCCCGTATACCGAGTCGCGCCAAATTAAATTAAAATTCATTTTGCGGTTTCTTCTACACAGTTGGCTCTTCTACCATTTTGCGGCTTTTTCGTTTTTATTCGCTTTTTTTGACAGACGCTTCGTACGGTTCTTTCGGATGCGATGAACCTTTGGCAAATATTTTCATAATAAAGCTGATGTGCCATGAAAATTATGCAATGCTTGCTTGCCGAATTCGTTGTCTCTATTATGCAGTCACTGCACGGTTGTTATTGTTGTTGTTTAAGTTGTTGCTATTGCCATTCCCTTCTTTTTTTCGCTCGCTGTTATGATGGAAAAGCCAAAAGTGGCAAAGAGCGGCCAAATGCGGCGTTATTCCAGCGATGCGCCAAGCACAGCCGCCATTTGAAGTCAGCGGCTAGGTCAGCAGCGCGGTGCCGGGCTCCGGAATTTCGGCGCTGTGGGCTCGGCGCTTAGCGCTCGGCCTGCGATGTCAACGTACGCAATTAAATGCCGCAAAACTGAACTGAAGTGGCTAATAGAAAAGGCCAAAAGCGCAAGCAGCTAGCGACTAGCGTTGTAAAATTATAATCGCAACAACAACAACAGCGCCATCAGACAAACACGGCAGATAAAAACTTCTGTTGAAAATTGAAATAAAAACAAAAAACGGCAACACGCGGCAACGCGTTAAATGCCGCGGCGCGCCGAAATTGAAATGCCAAGAAGATGCGCTTGTTATGCGGAGCTTTAATAAATGCCAGAAGTGGCGCTGAAGTTGTTGCTACACAGCCGTTCCAACGACACACACCACCGGCGCCGCGCTCCTCATTCTAGACAACTGCGGCCACAATTTTAATAACAAATAAAAAGTTTCGAATGAAAAATTGAGCTTACAAAAGTTGTGAGGGGGAGTTCTCGGACTGCGGAATGCAGGGGTGAACGTGCGAACCAAACTTTTTGCCAACGCGAATGGCAGTGGCAGCCATAGAGGCCACATCAGCCACATCAGCTACGGCGGCGATTCGCACGACCGACAACCGCAAACTGGCTGGCAACGAAACGAACAAAAAATGGCTGAAAACAACTCAAAAAATGTGTCCAACCAACCCACAAATGTTCCATGCAAGTGAGTGAGCACATGAGCCCCTTTGCGGACGAACCTTCGCTGGCATGACCGCGACGTGCCGTAATGGTGTGGTTGGTGTTGGCGGCGGGAGTTATGCTGGTGGCAACGCTATGTCGCTACCAGGTCTAGAATAAATATGTACTATCTTCACTTAATGAATTATGCAATGCAAATCGGCTGAAAGCCAGCAAGCTTATCAACACAGGTGGGGGAAGACATAGTCAGCAGTCATAATTTGCAATTGAAAGAGGGAAATGTGCATAATGCATAACAAGAAAAGGTTTACTTATAATTATAATAATAATCATACATAATATTAATAATAGCATGACCCTTATGCTGCTATAGTACAGAGGTTGAAGACCCCCGCCACAAAGAAAGAGAAGAAGTTCTGGGTATAAGAGAAATGTGGCGGTTTCTATGTAAATTGGACAAGAAATTGCAAAGAAGTATATGAATATCATCTTTCCTGAGTGCAAAAGTTTTATCTTTTAAAGAAAGCATGCGTTTTAACGGTGGATTATTAGAAGAATCGTATCAAAGATTTGTTAAGTGAAGACCAGCAAGCCATAATACATCTAACATAGACCAAAATGGCGCTCGTACTAATACCGTGTCAGCAGTTCAAGATGCATATTTGAATTGAATGAAGCTTCTTTGAACCCCTGGTATGTCTGCCTAAGTCGATGGTTTTAACCCTCGATACATATTTACATAAACTGACTTAATTACCCTCTGGTATATCATCGAAGTTTTCTGTGTTTATGATTGTCCACCCACATTTTTAGTTGTGCCATTAAAGGCGATGAGCAGGAAACAAACCCGCCGCACTCACCGTCAAACAGACCGGCATAAAGCGAGCCAAAAGTCCAGAGACAGCCAAGCGCGACCCGCAGCCGTGGATGAGCAACATTTCGTATGTTTATCGCGGCAAGCGCAAGTTTAAGGTCATGGCAACAATAAAGAGGAGGCAAAGAGGAAAACAAAGCACTGGAGGCGCATATGAAACAAGAGGTGAAGAGTAGAGGGGAAACGTTTAGTAAAGTGCAGAAAGTTGTTGAAATTCATTTGCACGGCGTGTGGATTGGGCAACAAAAAAGCTACGCGACTGCAACATCGACGGAAACTTCGCAAGTGCAATCATAATGCGCAACAACAACCAGTAGCGAACAGTGAACAAGCGTAAATATGTGCCAGCGAGTGGCTTGTGCATGCAGCTATATGGTGTATGGTGGAACCGGTGTGCGTGTGTGGTGGCTGGAGAAAAATGTTCAGTGCTTGTACTACACGCATTGAGCTGTGAAGCGCTGCGAGGCGGTGGGAATGCCGCAAAGCTGATGGAATTCATATGTTACCTGACCCAACTGGATTGTGTTGTGTTGTGTGAAGATGCAAAGTCTGGTGAATGCCAAGGCAATTCATTAACTCGGCGGCTACTGCTTCACTTTTTGTTCATTTTGTGGAAAATAAGCGTCTCTGAAAAGAAAGTCGCGACATTGGCTCATGATTGTTTTTAGGATATTATGAAATATGACTAATTGCTAATAATGCTGTGCTTGGGACTCATTATGACAAAATTTTGTTGTTGTAAATAAGCTACAAATTTCTTGGCAACATGCCAAAGTCATATGAGCTAAAGCAACAGCCCACGATTATGACTACAAATAAAGGTTTCTACGACTATCGGGTCCAAATAAACGGTAGAACCCGGATTTTTGTCCGGATAAGGACTGTGAAGACTGTGAGCTCAGCACCATTCATCCAAATTACTTCAGTAATGTTTTCAAGCGCTACAACAACAATATAACTATAATTCAATATAGCAAGCTGCTGAGTTTTCTAGCTTGATTAAGGTGTGTGTTGTGGCAGATATGTTCGAAGTCTCCTTACTTTTTGAAATACCATAATCTCAGACTGAGGTCCAATAGAGTTCATGGGTACTTTTGGACAGCCCTAGATCCAATATATGGAGTAAGAAGGAACTTGGAGACAGAAACTCAGGCCTTATGGAAATTATGCAAATACACAGTGTCAACCCGCGCTGATTACATCGAAACTAACTTTTAGGCACTGCTCAGAAAAGTACACACATTTATGCACACAATATATTTATATTATTGCTTTTGCAACTAACCTAGTACCCCCATCTAAATACAACCCATACCTGTGGTCTCCAATCCACCCCTTATCAGCAGCACAGAATATTAAACTCAAACGCCGCAATATTATCACAATGTTTTTATGTTTTTGTGTTGCTGCAATTCCCCGCTTTACTTAAAATGTCATAATAAAGTCTACTTTATGTCGAAATCCACTTAAAGAGCTATCAATTTGTGCTGGTGGAAGTAAGCAAATCCCCTTGTTAATCACATAGCAAAGGGATTTTTGTGTCAGTGTTGAGCGCACAACAACGAACATCACACAAAAACAAAATGTTTTCAAAAGGTTCTGTTAAAATGCACAAAAATTAAAAAGGAGAATTACAAGCTTAATAAATTTGGTTGTTAACGCAACAAAGGGCTTAGCAACGCACGCAAATTACACTGTTAATTTTCACATAACTAAAAATCGCTTTTGCATTTCACAAATTTACTTACTCTTACCACTTTTACTATTAAATAATGTACGAAATTAATAATGGAATTTAGTAGCAAATCGTAACTTATTTCCTGCAATCGCTAAGCGCAGGTGTTACTACCAGATTAGCAGACGTCTAATAAATAAGCACATATTAGAGATAAAACTTTATAAAGAGCTTTTGAAGCATAAGAGACATTACCAAAGAACTTCGTTTGTTTTTCTTATAACAATAGATTATGATTTATCGAATCCGCTTCTTTCGTGTAATGATTTTCAGTCTTCTTAGCTCTTATCGATCTAGGGATATGTCAAACAAATTTACTTACACTAAAAGGGGTCGGAAAATTTAAGCAGCGTCATAAAGCAGAGCGAAGCAAACAAGGGGATTAAGCGGGTATTCTACCCTAGAATTTTGAAAAATTCGATTTTTTTCGTGTATTTAAAGTTTAGATTTTCAAAAATATGACCTTGGAAGGATTTTTCAAAATGCGACTTATTTTCGGAGATACAGCCGATTTTGTGAGGTGGCGTCCGTGTTCACCAGATTTGTCTCCTAAACTTTAGTAGTACTTTCTTAGAAATCGAGCTAAACTAACGCATAGCAGGCTTGAGGGGACATAACCTTCCAATTTAGATTTCTCCTGTTTTACACTAAAATGTGGAAATAGATCTAAAGCAATGCTGAGGAATATTGCATTTAGCTCTTCCTAACACATAAGGACAGCCAATAGTACCATTCACTGGCCGTCGATTTTTAAGTGTTTAGGGCGTTTTTTATGTGGCGAGCATAAACTTAGCGCACAACCCTGTGGAGGGAATGTTTTGCCTTCTCACTTTAGCTCGCCTTCAAAGCGATGTTCTTTGGCATCTCAGAGGATACTTGATCAAAGACCGGAAGTTATGAGCTGCTTGAGCCATGTGTAAAAGAACTGTTTCTGGTCACTAGCAAATTAATGGCGAACATCTATACATGAACCCATCCTCTACGCTGGCTAGATCATCCCGTCCGAATGGACGAAAGCACTCCAGCTCTGAAAGTATGCGACTCAGTACCCGCGGGGGAAGCAGAGGAAGAGAAAAAGCTGCACCCCCCTGGAAAGACCAAGGAAGAAGCACCTGGCTTCGCTTGGAATCTCCAATTCGCGCCACCTTGCGAAAAGAAGTATATAGTGGTTAAATACTGGCGATTTCCACAAACTATCAGTTTTTTGTGCAGAAAAGCACATGTGTAAAATTTCAAATGAATATCTCAAAAACTGAGGGGTTAGTTTGTGTATTTACAGAGGAACAAAGAGACAGACTTGGCTAAAACGACTCATCTCATCAGCCTGATTATTTATATATATTGCACATACACAACAGAGCTACACAATCAGGTTCCATGTAGAAGTGTACAATATTTTCAAACGTCGGCGGCAACAACGTCGAGCAATAAAAATGTATGCTGTTATATTTGTATGACTTCACAGTCACGAACAAACAAAAATATGTATATTAATACAGTAAAAGTTTACACAAGAATAAATATGCATGGAAGCCCATAAAAATACAATAAATTATAAATGTGTAAATATATAAACCAACACACACATACATACCATATGAAAATACTTGTGAGCAAATAAAAGTTGGTGCTAATGGAAGTGGGCAAATAAAAATGCATCTCATACCTCTCAAGGTCGCAATAATGCTCATCAACGGCAACAATACCAGTAGTTTGCCAGACACACACGCACACACACTTACACATGCAAACACGCATGGCTAAAGACTACTTCACTTTCCAAGCGCTTTTGCAGCTTCAGTTGGCTGTGTCTCCCCTCTGCGCGCTCGACTTGCATTGCCAGCAAACATTTGCGGTGTAATTTAATAGCCAGTCGTCCGCCGCCCCGCTGCCGTCGCAGCCGCCGCTTTCATTTCGCATTCACTACAAGGTGTAAAGAAGAAATTCCTGCAGTCAACAGGCAAAACGAAAGAACACACACACACACACTACCACAGCTAACCAAGTGGCAATGCTCATGTGAGTTGGGAAATGTAAGCAAAGGTGCCAGCATGTATACACGTGTGTGTGTGTGTTGGTTGGTGTTCGTGTACAGATGTGAGGCCCACTCGAATCGCTCTCCGATTATTTGCTTTCCGATTTACACTTTCAAGTTGCGATTGCCACAATAAGTGTGTGCAAATAATTTCTGCGTTTGTTCTTCATTTTTGCCACTGTGGCAATGCGAAAATTCAACACCCAACTTCATGCACGGCTTTTCGCTCTCGAACAGCACTATGTTGTGTTCTTTGCTGGCTGCTCCTGGCAGGCTTACCTCGATATGTGCACTTAAGTTTTATGAAATGAAATGTTTGTTCTTAAACGACTTTTGTTGTTTTTGTAAATGGGTACATGACCACAAGTCGAGAAGTCCCCAAAGTGCATCAGTTTATCTGTTGACTTGTTGGAGTGCATTGTTGCAAGTTCACTCCAAAGTCACGCATGCCGCACATGGACAAAGGTCTACGCTAACTCCTGTCTTTGTGTGTGTGTGTGTGTGTGTGTGCATTCTGGAGTTAATTAGAAGCTGCTGACTGCATAATGCCCTTTTGGTGACTGTTTTACTCGCTTGGCTAGGCTAATGAGTGACGTTTCTTGTTGAGCCTGGTGAGGCCCTGTTGTTGGGCGGCCTGGTGGGCCACTGGTTGCGTTAAGCGTTGGCTCGTGGGGAACTCATATGTAATCGCTATCATTATATACTTAGCTATATCATATATAAATACATATACACCACTTTACATGCGAAGAAAAGTACTTATTCGCAGAGGAAACAGCAGAAAAGCGAAAATGCCAAGTAGGAATGCAGTTGTTATTGCAGATTAAATTTCACATTAAAACTATTTTCTACAGCAACTTGTTTTCAAGCAAATTTTAAATTAGAAAAATAAATCTTGGAAAAGTACGTCACTAACGGGTTATAAAAAAAACTAGAAAAAATTGCGTAAACAAATAGAATGAAAAAGTATCAAAACAGCATGAGCTTTGCGTGCATAAAATTAATCTTCCGCAAATAGACGAAGGCAATGCACACAAACACACACACATGCACTCAAATATGTTCATGTTTTAAAGACTTCTTTAAAAAATATCTCTGCTTTTAAGCCATATATTAACGCATTGGAGAAAATGGAAGTATTTATCGAAAGTGCCGTTAAGCTGCTTCGATACTTCTTTGTTGCTAGTGGCTTTTTTATATAATATTTACGCCGAGCTTTGCAGCTTACTAATTGCGATAGGTCGCTTTTGTGAAAACT